>CM046817.1:26236851-27436851 GCA_025617385.1 Murraya koenigii
TTTTTTTTTGAAAAGATGAGGCAATCTTAGAAAACTAATTTTTTTTTGTTAAAGTTCACTATTTTTTGGTTAAATTTAAAAATATATATTAATGTGCCTATTCTGAGTATACAGACTTTCTACATTTTGTAGTTGTTGATAAGTTCCAAATTAAATTTTATAGCTGAGGGTCTTAGCAATGCACTGAATTATAAAAAAAAATAAATAAAATACATGTAAATATTTTTGTTAGTTACTTTGCATCGTTTGTAGATGAGTAGGTGAGCTCTTGTTTATATCAAGCTTGCAGCTAGTTCTGTAGGGATCAATAACACCTAGTGGCAAAATGTTCTTTATCTGTATATAAATTATGTCTTCAACGATTAAAGAGAATGAAAGGAGAAAAAATTTGTGTAAAAGGGAATACTTCTTCACTTATTATGTTCTATGGCCATTAAATCCTCCATAATAGCTTGGAAAACCCAACCAGACTATCATTTTTATGTCTTGATAGTTTCTTTAATTTATTGATTTGTTTACTGAATAAATAAAACACATAATGAAAATCATTATTATAGGATAAAGTAAGAGTTTGTAATGTATAATTTGAAGTTTAAAATATAGTATGAAAATGCAATACCTTGATTTTGTGAGCTGATGTGTGAATATTTTGAAATATTTATTTGTAGATAATGTTTTTTTTATCAAGGTTCGGTCTTCTATCTCATTATCGACATTTAGTATGGTCAATCATTCTCTTGTGGTAACTCGAGACACTGCGACATATAATTAACCATGTGTGAATACTTGCTAAGGGAGATACAAGCCGACATGTTTAAGAGATTGTCCTTGGCTTTTGTTGATCGTCATGGCAAAACATGGTGCCAAGGGAAGTTGTCATTTGTTAAGTTTGAATGGTAATGAGCCATGATAATTTTTGGAATTGTGACGTTTTGTCCAATATTTGTTCCAAAAATGATGTTACCTCTAATGGACCATTTATCAAGATGAGTAACAATCAATCTTGTGCCATTACATAGGCCTTCTGTTTGATTTAGATTTCTCAGAAGCATTACGGGAGTGCCTTCCTTAAGTCATATGTCATGATTAGGGATGCCATTGAATTTCAAACTATTCAAAAATTCAGTTGGATATAGAAGATCTTCATTATTTGTGTTCACACTTACTTTACATAAGTTTTCCCTTGAATAAGTATTATATTTATAATCATCTCATTCAATTCATGCACCATTTCATTTTTTGGCATTAATATTGCTCTTCTTTCAAAATAGATGGGTAGATAGCATCGACTATTGATTTCATTGGATTTGTTTTATGGTTTCTAGTAAATATTATAAGGTAGTTTAACTAATTTTTATCAATATCATCATATAATGAACCATCTCCAATCTGCAATAACCATTTGTCAAAAGAAGCTATTTTAGTAGCATCATATCCACTCATTCTTGCTTTATAGAGCCTCATATTTTATTTGAGTTCATAAATTTTGAAAAATGGCCATAAGTAGGATGAGCTAAGTGATGCATCAATAATGTCTGCTCTTGTCTCCTTTGGTACAACTGGCAATATTTGACGGAAATTTCCACCACATACTAGTGTAAGTCCTCCAAAAGGTTTGATAGAACTATTTTCATACCTTATTCTTAGAATATCCTTCAAGGTCTTATCCAAAGCTTCAAAGCAGAACTTATGTGCGATAGGTGCTTCATCCCAAATTATCAAAGAAGTTTTCATAAGAAGGCCAGCTAATAAGGTGCCTTGTCGGATTTCACAAGTGGACTATGTTGTAACATCTAAAGGAATATGTAATCGCAAATGAGCTATCCTACCGTTAGGCAATAACAAAGCTGCTATACCCGAAGTTGCAATAGGCAAGACTATTTTGGATTGTAATCTAAGCTTTGCAATAATTGTATTCCACAAAAATGTTTTACCAGTGCCACCATGTCCATTGATAAAAAATAAATGCCCTTCTTCATTTTCAACAGAATGTACTATTCTTTATAAGCTGATTTTTTGCTAGCATTTAGAGCAGCAAACAATTTCTCGTGCAACTTCTTTAATTCATCATGATCATAATCAAGCTCTTTATTAATCAATCGATTAACTAAATCTTTTATCAAAGAAGAATTAGGAAGTGGCATTCCATCGACATCTCTTAAACTTTTTCGATTTTCAACATAATAGTTTCAATCTCGAACAATGTGTATGCTTGAACTTGTTGCTCAGTTAACTAAAGATCTTTCAATGTGAATATTTTCCTTTGCAATGAAGTTTTGTCTTCTGATAAAGTAGTATAATTAGATTTCCAAAGTTAGAAAGCATCAGAAACCTGACAGTGAATGGGTATTGTGACAAAAAGATGTCTCAATTCATTTCCAATCGCCCATATTGCAGTTTCAATCAAGCAGTCAATTCCATTCATTATCATCGTCTAATAATACCAAAGCATAGCACACAGCTTTAAAAGTTGGTTATGTCATTCAATTTACTGTTCTAATACTTTCAAAGGAAGTGCTTCCTTTTACAAAATTGAGCAACATTCTCATATAAAATCGTTCTCCAATTGAAGAATGTGCAAAGTAAATTCTTTCAATTGCTAGGACATTTTTTCTCCTAGTCCAAGTTTTGTCTTTTGAATTCCAAACCCAACATAGAGGAAAATCAGAATAAGTTAGCTCCCCGTGCATCATCATAATTCTTGTTTGCCTCAAACTATTAAGTGAACTTTGTTTTTTCTATTCCAGGAATGGTAAGCACATTTTCTAAGCACTTGTATTCTTCGAATATTACTGTATGCTCTCCCAATAAATGGAAAGGCAATCTTTCAACTGCTGGCTTTCTGCAATGCATGTCAAATTGGAAGATTCGGCAGCAAGCTTCGGTTGCTGAGATGTATTTATAGTCCAAATATGTTTTAATCTCGTCGATTTTCTAGGAAGTGTTAATAGATTCCATTGTTTTTGTTGTTCTATCAAACCCTTTATGAACATACTTAAAAAGATATTTGACTGATCTTGAGTAATTACAAATCTCGACATTAATATGTGCATTAAATTTGATAATTAAATTCCTGTGATAAGGGACCATATATCTATTATCTAAGAGGACACCTTTCTTTTCCACATGAATACCTGTATTTATCCTTTTATAGACTGGAAAGCCATCTGTATCACTATTATCTGATCATTGAATTTTTTTGGAAAATGTTTTGTGCACTTTCCTTGTATCATACATGGAGAGTGAGAATTATGTTTTCCACACGGTCCATGGATCATAAATTTGTTGACTGCATTATAACCGTCAGGATCAACATTTAAGTCAGTGATTTCTACACTTATCATTTTATCAACATGGTCCGTAGAAGGATTTTTCATTGTTGGATGCAAAAAAAGCAGTATATGTGCATGGGGCAAGCTTCTTTTTTGAAACTCAATTATATATAGACCTGTCACAACATGGAGTAAAATTTAAAAGTTAGAAATATTCATTTAAATTATGAAATTATTGTTTTTCCTTGCACTTTTCAATAAAAAATAAGTTGAGTTTGTTATGGATACGAATATGAAGTAAACTTACATGCAATTATTTTTCCAAACGGTTGATTTTTTTTCAAATCTTGCATCAGTTGAAATAATTTTATCTCGAAAACTCTGCATATGATATCAACTCGATTGTCATCATCTCTTTGTCCAATTAAGTGGAGCATGTCATTTATTTCTGGCCACTTTGGGTTACAAGTGAAAGTAAGAAGTAAATCAGGATACCTTGCCCATTTACAAATTGCCATAGCATCTTGATAATTTTTTATTCTATATCGTGGTCCCCCAGTGTGTGATGAAGGTAGAATAATCGTTTTTCCCACTTTCAAATAATCAGAATCACCTCAATGAACAACATCCCTCAAACCAGAGAAAAGGTCTGATCTAAGTTCTTGTTGATTATTTCAGATCGAATGAAATCTTTCTTCTTCAATTGCCATGTAACAATCAACTATATATTGTTAGAGTAGTCTACCAGCTTGAAGTAGAGTTTGTCTCTCATTTAATCTTTCTTGCAACCTAAAACAATAATACTGCCTCATTATCAACTTTTTCCTCTTAAAAGGGCTATTAGTTATGTATCTTAAGGGTATATCAGGTCTATATCCATCTTCGCCATAAGGATGTATTAACGGATACGTCATGGGCATGAAACTTGGATGCAAGTCTGTGATTCTCTGAAGTCCCTTAGTGCGATGCTCTATAATAACATCGCGTTGAAAGTTTGCTTCACTGAAAGCACCAACTATTAAGCCTGCAACTTAAGAAACTGTAAGCATATTGTATCGACGTCCATCTATTGTCCTGTTATTTAGGAGTCGTAAACGGAATGTAGATTCTGGTTGTGCTTTATATCTATCCCTTGCCATTCTAAAAGATTTGACCAAATTGTTATTTTGGTCCAACACTTTAGATAGTTCACGAACAATTTCATGATCAATTTCTGTCTTCATTCCATGTTTTAGTAGAGTGTTGATTCT
Source organism: Murraya koenigii (assembly GCA_025617385.1). NCBI lineage: Eukaryota > Viridiplantae > Streptophyta > Magnoliopsida > Sapindales > Rutaceae > Murraya > Murraya koenigii. The sequence goes on from CM046817.1 coordinate 26,241,374, forward strand.
ATTTTTTGTCTCATTTTCAGTATCGTGTATATAGAGTTGAGCAAACTGCGGTTTTTTCCCAACTTCTGGCAACAAAGAACCAATGTGATGGTAATTTTGACCGCTCATTCTAAAAGATTTGACCAAATTGTTATTTTGGTCCAATATTTTAGATAGATCACAAACAATTTCATGATCAATTTCGGTCTTTATTCCATGTTTTAGTAGAGTGTTGATTCTGTTTTTTGTCTCATTTTCAGTATCGTATATATAGAGTTGAGCAAACTGCGGTTTTTTCCCAACTTCTGGCAACAAAGAACCAATGTGATGATAATTTTGACCGCTCATCCTGAAAACATAAGGACCCTTTGATTGATTAATTGATGTATCAACTCGACCTCCTATAGATGTGAAAGCAAACATGGAGTTGTAAGTGCTGATATTTTTTTGAAATTTAAAACTCTTTTTTCTAGAATATGCCCTGAGAAGATATTTGAGTAATTGAGGTGTTTCTTTCATTAATGGAATCTGTACACGTCCTTCCATACAACAATTTGTGAATTTGGGATGTGAGACTTTTTTTGTTTTCTTGTTCCGTTCCTCATATCATAAAAGGGCACCACAATATTGACATGTGTATGTAGGGGGTCCAAAATACTTAGGCGTTGTGTAATGAGCTGTCAAATACAACAAATAATAATATTTTAACAAAGTATCTTAAATATATTAATATTTACATTGAACATGTAGTTTCAAGTAAATAGGTACCATCATTTGGGATTATATCATCCAATGAAAAGTTTGTGGACTGATTTGTGATCTCATCAAAAGACCGACACACTTTTTTTAGTTGTCCATGCTCAACTGCATATTTTTAAAGTTTCAAAAACAAAGAATAAGTTACTAATTTCAAGTATTATAAGCATGACGTATAACTAATAAAGCTCAATAAATGTGAATATATATGTACCGATGTGAAGAAGACGTTTTCCTCTATTTGTTTGACTCTCTTGACCATGAGATTGGAGGAAATTCCTAGTTGAAATATATTAGAAATATATATATTTGTTAGTATATATTAATATAAATAATTTAAATTATATTAGGGATTTTTTTTAATTTGTATAGTAGGAATAAAAATTATATCTTCAAGAATCACATACTGTTTGACTGAAGCAATTTATCGTCACTTCTGATGTTGTCCAACTTCATAAATTTTGTGTAAAAATTCACAATTTGCAGCATCAAAACGACTCTCCTTTTTAGATCATGTTTGTATCTATTATGAATAATCATAATTTTCTACTTAAATCTTGCATGCTTGAATAAGGTCTTCTGCAGGATAGCATACCCATTATTTATTGTGTTACACTGGAAATTTGGTGCATATTTCTTAAGTTTTAATTTTAGAATCCTTTCATGTCAAGTTAAAGATGAAAGTGATGCCGCAAGAGACAAACTTCTGGTGTAATATTCATTGAGTCACCGAAATCATTAATAGTTGCATAAATCAATTCCATTTACTCTGTTGATCAATAAAATGAATTGAATATTATAAAAAATTCTAAAACTAACAAAACTTTTTATTATAAATTATAACAAGAGAAACTGGAAATATAAAATATTTTTTTAGAAGAGATTAAAAAAATCTATTTCAATTATTGAAATAAGAATTGCAATGAATTTTTTGAACAAATATATACTATACATTAGAAAGAACAAAAAAAAAAATCACTAAATGGGATTTAATTTAACAAATTCAATTTAATTTTAAACGCCTGCAAGTGTAACGTTGCCATTAATTTTTGTTGCACTTATAGCCACGAACGGAGGCTTTTGGATTACTTCTTTATTAGTTACTATTCTACGAATTTGGTGGGTTGTGAGCATTTATAGCTGTGATATTATCAAGTCAATCCAAGCAAAATAATTAATTTATAGTTGGAACGTAGCTAGTCAATTAGTGTAGGCCACTTCCAAAGCAAATTGAAAACGACTTGTTGGCTCACCAATTAAATACTTGGAGGAAGGAACTCTTATTCCATGTACCGTTTAGAAAAAAAAAGTTAGGTAAATTATAATTAATGATAATAATATTACATACTTTAAATTTTTTATTATAAATAATATAACATCCATCAATTGATTGACTATTTTTATTAGTTTTCAAAAAGTAACTTATTTAGTTATTTTTATTTTATTGGTTATGACTATTTTATTTTATTGACCAAAAAAATTTAAGCCAATATTTTAATAAGAAAGAGATTGATATTACATATAAGTTAAAAGCGACGTTAAGAGCTAACCACCGTGACAATAATACTTATTATTAATTTTTTTTAGTTAGCTTAATTCTTTGAGTTCACTAAACAAGATTATTATAATTAATTTAAATTAATGATGTATACATATGTATGCAACTAGCTTTTAATAGACAATTGATAAGTTGACAGCTACATGTCTCTCTTATTTCTATAATTAATTTAATTTTATAATATTAATTTACAATTTTTTTAAAAGAACTTTCCTTTCAATATATCAGTAGAAGAAAATTGTTTTAAGTAGCTTTATTTTCATGATTCACAATTGGAATTTAAATAAAAGAGATAATTATGACGACAGAGCTAAATGGATATGCATATCAGCCACGTATATGTTTTATTATCTTATATATGTCAGTATGTAATCTGCTTCACCATTTGCAAAGAACTCACAAATCAGCACCTGTAAAACTTTCTAAAGGAGTATTTATGGAGTATTTCCTATAATAAAGTTAATTTTTTCTAAATCTTTTTATAATTTTAGTTTAAATAATCTCATACCAAACTCATTTTAACTCTACTCATTTTGCGGTGCAGATTCTCAATTTTCTCACAACAAACTCTTATATTTGTATATAAGAATAGCAGCTTATTTTTCCTCTTGATTCTCTTTCGTGCAATTGTTTTGCATCCCTATTTGGTGAATTGTAAAAATAGTATGTTCTTTCCTCATTCTTCTTTCTTTTTTTTTTCCACTCAGAAAGAGTTAATAGGTATTAATTAACTAATTTTTTTGTCTGCATCAACATTAATAATATTACATTCATGTATAGTGAAATAGTTATTTCTTCATAATTATTTTTTACATTTTTGTTAGGAGTTAATAGTCAAATTAATGATATTAAATTAAGACATTTAGAAGTTTGTTACTTAAAGTGATAAACGTTCAAGTGTCAATTTGTGTATTTTTTTCTTTTCTAAGATTCCCTAGAAATGCTTGCAAATGGAACTCATTAATTTAATTCAAACAAAAAATTTGAAGGTTAGAAAAGTAATTGGATAATTTCATAAAATTATTATTTTATTATTTAAAAGATATATACTACATCAATAGAACTAAATATTATAATTATTTAGTTAAACCTTTCGTATCTATTTATTTCCATAAAACACCAAATATCTAGATAGATACCTAATCATCCAAATCAATTCTCCATTTTTCTTAGTATTAACAGAATCCTATATTCTACAAAGTCTAACTTTTATCATCTAATTATCTCCATTATTATTCAACTCATGAAAAAAAGAGTACTCCATAAAGCACACAATACTAAAAATTTAAATAAGTGAAATAATAAAAATACATGAATGTTTCTAAAGAGGATGTGAGTTAAATAATTAAAAAAAACCAACCATAACGAATCTTAAATACTTATTAGAGAGTTTGAAGAAGCCAAAATACATAAAATAAAAAGTTGCATAATTAAATATGTTGAATAAGAAGCAAATGAGAAACGTTTGTAGCCTAATAGACCATTTTTCATAATTGTATGTTTAAATTTTATGAGAAATTTGCTACTTTTAAATTATTGGGTGAAATTGGTAAGCAAATGATGAGTTTTATAACAATTTGCACATTTGCGTCTTTTTCATCTTCTCGATTATCATCAGTCCATAATTAATGTTATTCTTAACTTAGGCTCTCGTGAGTTTAAATGTATTTTTTAATTAATTGAAAATGATATAATGATTAATTAATTTTTAGTAATAAAACCAATTTAATATGACGCCTCTTCATTTCTTTTTTTATTTCTTTTAAAACTCAATCATTGTTAAAACCATTAATGTGTTGCAATTAAACACATAATAAATCTTAAATTATTGTTAGCATTTAAAATTTGCTAAGAAAAACCGTCTTAAGTTTCAATTCTTTAAATTAATGTTAATTAGTTTTGAGGTTGAAGATTAATTATTCACAAAGGCTTATCTATATATATTAAAAAATAGATAGAATAAAGAATATAAAAAAAATAAGGAATAGTGACTTAATTATTTAATTTTCTCATCAATTCTCTTGTTCATAAAAAAATATATAAAAAGATGAAGAATAGTGAATTAATTATTTAATTTCTTTATCAATCTATTATTTTCTCTTGTTAATTTATAATTCAAAAATATAAAATGAAGAGAAATAGTAATGTCACATCAACTCTTATAGTCCTAACTATTAATAATATAAAGAATATAAAAAAATGGGAAATAATGAATTAATTATTTAATTTCCTCATCAATTCATAATTCTCTCTTGATCATAAAACAAAGAATATAAAAAGATAAAGAATAGTGACTTAATTATTTAATTTCTTCATCAATTCTCTTGTTCATAAAATAAAGAATATAAAAAGATGAGGAATAGTGAATTAATTATTTAACTTCCTTATCAATCTATTATTTTCTCTTGTTAATTTATAATTCAAAGAATATAAAAAGAAGAGAAATAATAATGCCACATCAACTCTTCTAGTCCTAACTTTATATAAATATATAGATGGTGCTGCACTTATTGGGTCTTTGGATTAGAATTGGCTATTTTGCCCAGGCCCAAACCCGCGTAACTGATAAATAGCTCAAACCTTCAAAAAGTCCATCCAGACTTGAGCGAGCGTGGTTCGAACTTGGGTTTTTAATTAAATTTTTAAATGAATTTTTAATTATAGATGATAATTTAATACATAATTATCCAACACACAAAATACTCATAATACCTTAGTGTTTTATTTTTTAATTTTCTTTTTTAATCTGAATTTTTTAATATTATTAAAGCCTATTAATAGTGTATTATATATATTATAAAGAAAATAAATGTAATTTATATATATTATAAAGCCCGAGTTCTACTACTCTCTATTGTTTAGTCAATTTATCATTTCAATTGAAATTTTGAGGCCTTTTCTTATCTCGGTATCTATAAAATGATGTTAATTCGAAGAAATTTGATAGAATTTTTAATGATTTACAGGAAAAGTTAATTAAGCTTATTAATGTATTTTATTAGAATATTTAATGCCAAGTTGCGTTCACATTATTTGATTGTTCCATTAGCTAAAATGACATTATATAGTGCATTTCTAGTATCATCATGAGCCCTTTATGGATAAATATCATTACTTATTTAAATAATGTAATTAGCCAAATTTTTAAAATTGTATTTTATTTTAAATTTACCTAGATCGAATTCTTGAATACTTCCCTGATTACAGAATATTACCGTTTAAACTTAACTCCATTGAAATTCTGGCACCGCCACTGACTACGACCAGATGCATAATATGTTAATGTATGTTTATTAAGATAACAATTCATTACCATCAGCCATTAGCTAGAAAGTTGGGCGTCTTTGGGCTTTAAATAACATGGAGAGAGTGAGAGAGATGGGGATAGAGAATTCCTGTCACTTCGACAATGCCAATTTCTTGAAATTGCTACAATAACTCTGAAATGGAACATCACTTTTCTGGTTGATTGTCATATTATGAAAAAAAAAAAAAAATACAATATCCATATAGGAGAGGGAAATGGGATAGAGGCTTACAAACTAGCTGCTGCAAAATTTTGCTTATAATTAAATTAACAATTAGATCGAGGCGATAATTCATGAAAGAGATTGGCCCTCGAGTAACATGAACATGTTAAGAACCTATCTGAAAACTTCAATTAAGGTCATCTTATGAAAATTAGTTCACTTTTTTCTCCGTGATGCAATTTCTGCAGCCCAAGCTTTCCCCAACTCAGTCTGAAACTTTCCTGCAAAAATTCGCAAGCCTTTGTCAGAGTCAGAGGTGAATTGACATCACAAATTTATGCTTTAGCAACTAACTAGGTTCCCAACAAATGCACAGGCTTTGCTTGGAATTCTAAATACTCTCAAACCTGATAATCATTTTAACATAAGAAGTGTTGTGTTTTACTAACTAATGTTTTATACTTCACCTTGTTATATACTCGTGTAAACAGTTCAAACAATAAATCTAATTCTATTATGATAATCTTCAGCACTTCTGACAATGCAATGTCACATAGAAATTAAACTAGGTCTCTATCAAAAAGTTTTTCATCTCCAAGAAATCTAGTGAGATCATATAGCTAGATGCAATGCCATGTCTCAAATTCATACCTAACAGGGCAAATTAAATGGGTCAGTTTGGAATTAGATGGTGGGAGCATATTTTTGTTGAACTCCTTCAAATGGGCACACTAACCTTTAAATTCCAAAAAAAAAAAAAAAAAAATTATAACCAATTAGAGAAGTAATAGAGCAGTTCAGAACTTTATACCAGCAGTTGACTGGAAAAACTCCTCCAAATCCTTCCCTTGCTCTGCATGAACACACAATCAAATTTAGATTCCATGTCAAATAAATAGCAATACAAGTAAACCATACTAATTTCAATTCACACTAACCTTGTTATCAAATAGAAGTAACAAGCAAAGAGGGCAATTGATTTTCTTAATCAGTCTCATACAATGCTAAAATTAGAACATTATACAATAATTCTGCATGTTGTCCAAGGACGTTGATTCCAACTGTCCTCTGCACTGGCTCAATTCTGTGAATTATCTACTGCAATAGATCACTTAAAAGTGAAAAGATTCATGTCTTTCTTATTTCTTTTACGCAGGAAGGGTAGAGGAAGTGAATATCTTAATTCTTTCAAGAATATGTCGATAAGTCCTGTCCTCAAAAGTATTAAGCAGTGAACTAAAAGCCAAGACAGGGGCCTTACCATTTTCGTATTCTACCGCTTGAAGTATCATCTCCGCCTGGTAAAAGAGGAAAAAAATAAATAAAATGACCAAATCAGATTATCCAGTAACCAGTAGAAACAAACTACCAATGAAGCACAAACATGATCTATCAACTATCATAGCATGAATGAAATTGGTGGAGAACAGCTTAACCTCAACTGTAATGAAAACCATCGCAACAGCCATTGGGTTATGAAATAATTTATGAAAAAACCGTCATTTTGCTGGAAATCAGATTACGACACAACAAACAAATTCTTAACTAGTTAGCGAGACCAATAGTAAGAGGTATATTTATTAGCTTCAATAGAAATGAACTTGAAATCAAATATAATTCCATAGTTAAATCACTAAACAGAGGGAATATAAAAGCCTACCATACCTTGTCAAAGTCCTTGACTATTTTGGCTTCTGCAGTAGAATTTTCTTCATACTCCATCCACAACTCATCTATTTCCTTGGCTGCAATTTGCATATCAAATCAACTAGTTCAGCAATGTGAAATAAAAATCCATTTTAGGGCAAACGAATATAAAATAAGTCTGCTCATGTTAGAGAGAGAGAGAGAGAGAGAGAGAGAGAGAGAGAGAGAGAGAGAGAGAGACGTACCTCTTGCCCCTCCTAGTAGTTTGCACATGTAGCCTAGTGCTTCTCGCTCTCGTCGACTCTTTTCTTCCTTCGAAATCCCATCTGAAGGGGTAATGTCCCCAACAATAGCTATTTATGCAAATAAGAATTTCAGAAACCAACTCAAAACTCAAGTTGACAAAAAATACTAAAGAACAACACACACAATAACCAGAGTATCATCACCGATGCAAATTATGGATTTTAACAAGTAATCATTACACCGAGAAATTGGGTTAGTATAGCTAAGCTAGTAAACAGGTTAAATTAGAACAAAATTATTTCTAAATCGTAAATCCAAACCATTTGCACTACAACCACAACCAAATCAAAAGCTTCTAGAATATTAACGATGTAACATGTATTTTCTACAAAGCACCAAATTCTCCTATTCAAAATTCTTAGTATAATAGATCAGAAAACCATGAGTTGTAGAAATGGCAGCTACCAAAAGTTCTAAAGTGGCATGTAGTCTAACGATCTCTCATCACTTTCAATGAAAATGATCAAGGTCTCATAATACCATTATGAAACCAGATATTTCATTGAGTGGGGCAATTCCTAAGCATGTTCAAAAAAAGAGGGAAGAAGGGAATGTAGTGGGAGAGAGAATGATTTTAGCACCTTCTGCAATGTCATGAACGATTGCCATCTTAATGCACCTGAAAATTACAAAACCAAAGAATCTCAAATAAACTATCCACTATGCGTTTTTATTGAATAGTTCAAGTGAGAAAGAAAATGGAAAAAAGAAAAAGGAATAGATTCCGTAACTTGTCTCGGTCAATGCCAGGAATGTCAGCCATAATGAGACCCATCAATCCCATTCTGTACATATGATCAGCTACCGATTCCGGATTGTTAACATCTCTCTTTACCCATCCTGCTCTCTTCGTTGTCTAATAACACACGAATCACAAAAAACCAGAATTTAAAAAATAAATAAATAATGCAGCATTTAATTGCTAATAAAACAAAACTTGAAAGTAGCATATCGAATTCATTCAGCTCCCAGAAATGAAACCATAGCTCGATAAACTTTTATGCTTCGCTAGCTCATACGGTGCCGTTAAGGTTCTTCTAGATTCGTAAAATAAATCTAAAACATCGAATCCTGTATTCAATACGTAATATTGTGTGTTTTTCAAATCATATTATAAAATATACAAAGAAATAGTAAAAAAAAAATAGTATAAACGCTACCTTAAGGCGGTGGCAGAGGGAGAGGAAGTCGATAGCGGAAGAAGAGGAAGACGAGGGAGAAGAGAAAGCAGCGTCGTTAACAGAGGAGGAAGCGAGAGGATTGATGCTGTCACCGCCAGTCATGGATGAGGCTGAGGATGACGACGAAGCTTCCGTGACCATTCGATAAGCTCTGGAATTGGCGATTGTTTTGTTGAATCTGAGATTATTGCAAGTGAATGAAGGTATTAATAACACGAGTGACGACGATGATCTACAGAGCAATACTCCACGGCTTCCGCTTCCCATTTCTTCGGTTCTCTCTTTTTTATTATTTCTTTTTCGCACATGCTGTTCTGCTTTTGGATATTCAATTTTTTTTTTTTTTAGAAATAGTTCGAATTAAAAAAAGAGCAGAAGAGATTCGGTATATGCTACTGGGCAGTGACTGGTCTGTGAATTAGATCCCAACCGTCCACGTCAGAGTTAATTTCCATGGCTTGTTTCGCTGATGATTTTACGCTAGATGAGTATCGCACAGTCATACTGAGAAATTTTCTATAGAGGTTCCAGTGGTTATATACGGTTTTGAAGCCCGAAACCATGCAACTGAAGCCCAGTGGGAATTAACTAGAGCCTATAGAAAACTGATGTGAATTCCTTGTTCGGCCCATTCCATTCCTGAAGGGCTAAAAACGAAAGAGGAAGATTAGTTGGGTTTGCTTTATTCAGTATTCGAATGAAATCAAATATATTCTCAAATGAATACTAATTCTTTATTTTATCCATTCAATTATATTCTTTATTTTACCAAATATTTTAATATTATAACTTAAAAATTACAGCTGTCTAACTTCAATCCCTAACAGAAATCTTTAATTTTACAATTGCATGAAGAAAAATATATTATATCTTTACTAATTTATTAAAATTATTATTTAAAAATTATATTTACTACAAACTATTAACTTTTATTTTATAATTATATTTTCTGTTCTACAACAGTTGTAGCTTAAAAAAGCCTAACTCTTATTTATTATTTTTATGCTAATATTCATTTTATCCTTATATAAAATTACTTAAAAAGATAAATAACTTTTAAGTATACTTACGTGAATTTTACTAATATCTAATTTAAATAATCTAATAAACCTTAATTTCTTTTAACTTCTTAAAAGATCCTCTTCTCAAATATTATTATTTCCTCTACATTTTTATTCATAGAAAAAATAACTCAGTAGAGGATGATGAATCTTTTCTAGCCAAATTGAATAGCTTTGATATTTCAAAGCAAGTAGCGTTAATCTACAGCTTCAAAATATTGGAACGAACATAACTTCAAATATTTATTTTTCTCGCATATCTTTACAAAGCATTGATCTTTAATTTTCCTTTCTAAACGAAAAGAAAAAATCATTCATATTATGTACTGAAAATTTTATTCATTTAGTAAAAAGAATTAACAATTGAGAGAAAGACAATACAATTATGCCTCAATCCAATCCATCCAACCTAAGGCAAATAATTAAGTAATTCATGAAAGAACAAATAATTGGAAATCTTGTTATTTGAAATAGAAAATCTTTAGCAACACTAATAGGCTTGTAGCTTAATGAGAGAATCCTTATACTTACAATGTTAAGAATAAGAGTTTAAGTCGTCATATAAATATTTATGAAGGTTAGTTTCAATCCTCCTTCAATTATTAAATAATTAAGAGAGGATTGGAATTTTCTCTCTCATGAAAGATGAGTGAACTTGATAGAATTCGAATATTAGAAAGAGTTAAAAAAAAATTTAGGTAAAGCTTCAAAAATTTTGGCACCAGCCTGAGAATGTCCACCGTGCCTAGAGTAACCCCATGATAGATAATGACTTGTTCTAGTGTGAGTGCAACCCCTTTGAAATGAATTTGTTAATAAAAGGCTTTAAGGGTGCTGGATATTTAATAACTAGGACTTTATGGCTACTGTTCAGATAACAGATTGTTGATCTTCGAGTTCTTTATGAATGATATGTTAGGAAATTAATATTTTTATTTTTTTCAATAAAGATTTTTTAGGATATATTTTTTTATTTCAAACGATTCATATTTAAAAAATAAATAAAATTTTTTCTTTGAAATTTAATTTTTTCAAGGGATAATACTACCGATTATATAAAGAAATGGATATTTATTATATAATCACTATATACAGAGAGGTTAGATTTATTTATTTACATAATACAACAATTAGTTTATCCGCAAGTAAATAATTTATAGTGTGAGAAAAACAATAGCTAAGTTTATTGAGAGATTAAGTTCTATTGAAATTTTTGGTTTGATAAAAATATTAGAGTGATTGTACTAATTTTGCACATAATAAAATTATCTTTTGTCATCCTTGGCAGCAGTGATTTCTCTTTAGTGTAGGAATTTTTTGACGTAAATTCTTATATTGTGTTATTATTTTTATTCTCAATCTATTTTATATTTATTATTTATTTGATATTTTTACTTATAAGATCTTCAAATAGATTAGAATTTCATAATAGTGGAGTATATGAAAAAATAAATAAAAATTATAGTAAAGGTAATGTAAGGAATAGATGGGATATATTGAAAAATCAATATTATTTTAAACTAGTGGGGTTAATTGATAAATGGATCAAAACAAACATCACTACTCTTCTCAAATTCATGTGATATAATAAGTACAAGATTATTGATAACAAGAGGCCCTAACCTTAGTCGTACTCATCTGCAAGAATTACACATTGATTCCACAAACTTCTGCTCCTTAGAAGACCTGAATTTGCATTTGCTTTGCACGCAGGCGACGAGAAAACATTTTCAACCAACGCAAAGTGACAAGTTTCCCCCATTTGCACGAGCTCCAGGCAGCAAGTTCTGTTCATTTCCACATCATGAAACATGTACACAAAGATGTTTTCGCTGCAGTCTCTCGTCATTTTCTCTGTACACATTTGTAAAAAGTCGATGTTAGCTGGCTCCGGTGGAAACGAGAATTCATTGGATTCAACATCAATTATGTAAGAGCCTTCGGGTTCAAATGCCGGGTTGATGTCTATTTCAGTGGTTTCTTCTGTGTATGCGTATGTATTCGAGATCATAATGATGGCCAAGAACAATAATGTTGCCATGAAGTGGAAGTTGTCGAGCTTAGCCGTGATCTTGACTCGCAAGTTTTTTCGTGATTTACCAGAAAGAGATGTTTTTAATTTGGCGGATTTGAATGTTGAAGTTAAAAGTTTTTATATGGTGATAATAAATGGACGTTTCAGAACGTTTCATGCATATTATTTTTGTGAATTTAGTTTACAAGTTAATGCGTTGTTGAACTTAATTAATGTGGTATGTTTCTTCTGTTGGACTTGATTTTTAGTTTCTCAATGTAGTGTTCGATAAGTATTTCTTACACGACCGTAATTCTGCAGTTGCATCATTGTTATTTAAGAAATTATACGAATTACATAATTATAACTGTCATATCGAATTATGCAGCAAATTTCTCTTTGGTTTCTCACGCTCTTTTTATTTTTCTTTGAAGTCCCAAAATACTGTTATACAAACCCAGCACAAGAAAGTATTGTTCACTGTCACTGGGTCAATACAAATCTTTTGAGCTCTTGGCCCAATTTGATTCAATGCAATGTTATACATATTTTTTTTTATGGAGTCATAAATTATTTTATATAAATTAATATAATATGAATAAATTAGTTAAAGAATATAATAATATTTTTTAAAAATTATATGGATGTATGATAATTTTATATAAATAAATTTTTTCATAATATATTAATTTATACATATTTATTAATATAAAATAGTTATAATTCTATCGTTACTCTATTTTTTTTAAAGAGTGGTGCTACTGACACGCTTCTAATTTCCTGAGATAACTCTTTTTCATGCCACACCCCAAAATAAATTGGCATTTCAAAGTAATTTTGCACCCCATTTTTTTATTCCAAAACTAACCTCATTCTTCTTCTTCTTCTCTAAATAGCACTCTTATCTCCACAGCCTTGATTTTGTTTTGTTTTTTTTTTTTTAATTTTTTGTGATCTTTTATCTCGCTCGTCTATTTACTAATCTTTCTTCTTTATATATAATAAGATAGCGCATAAGCCTAGGTTTTGTGGTAACGAATCAATTATATTTAGGATGAGGTTGAGCAGACAGTTAGTAGATTAATACGATATCACAAAGGCTGAACAATTTAAATAATAAAATTTCAAATAGGATTTACACTAAAAGCTCTTAAGTGGGAGGGCAGCCCCACCAGTCCACCCTTTTCGAGCACGGCCCTCAACATGAAACATTAATTATTAGACAGCATTGTCAGGAACGCATCCATTGCAATTGTAATTTTCTCTTTAAAACTGGCGAAGGGAAAGATTAAGATTAACAACCACTCGTTGAAATAAGTAATGTTGAAATTAAATAGAGTGTTCTTGAAAAGTGGTTGCAGCGTGTACTGAAAAAGGGAATTTTTTTTTTTTGTTTTTCAAAAAGAAATTAGAGGGGGCCAAACCGCCAGTAGCTCTACATTATCAAGCATATATATACTTTTTTTTTCCTAAATTATCAAGCACTGCATCAAGCATGATAGAGGCCTGCAAATCCCATAATCAATCAAACGAGACAACAAAATCACTATTTATTTTGTATACTTTCTAAAGATATTCTCATCAGAGAAAATATATATAATCATTTTTTTAATAAGAATCTTTGATTATATTAAAATTAGTGATAAATTAAAAAATAAAAATAAAAAATTTTAATATATTATAAAATAATATATATTATATTTAAATATATATTTTTAATTTTTTAATTTATTTTTAACTTTATATGATAAAAAATCACTATTAAAACAAAAATGCGTGAGCACACATATTTGATTGATTGGACACTCATAAAATTACAATTCTTTAAAAAAAATTATTTTTTATTTTTCAATTATTGAACACTTTCATATTATAAAATTTTATTTTAAAAAATAAACAAACAAACAAACAAACAATGCCCACCAACTTTGATCAACTCTAATCATGAGAAATTGAACAATAATCACAAAACAAATTCACATGTAGATATTATCAAAGTTTGAGCCACAAATTTGTCGGTAATGGAAAATTTTTTTAATATCGTTTTCACATTTATCGTATAAAAATTTTCAATTTTTCATGATCCTAAAATTCGTTCACCTCCAATTTTGATTATCCTTAGTTTATCACCTGCCAATTAAGGCCCACATGTTCCCCCAATTACACGTGGCCCCCACTTACTGCCGGTGGACGTAACCGGCCTTTTTCATAAATAAATTAAGAAGTAAAGAAAATAAACAAAAAATGTTAAAAGTTTTATATTTTGGACGGTGGTATTCCCTCAAAATATCATGTATATTTTCTTTCGTATATTGTTACCTTACATAACATGTAATAAATATTAAAGAAATTGATAAATAAATCAACAGTATTACGCCGGGTGTAGCTGTTATAGTTCCAATTTTACTGATTGGAGCTGTTTATAGGCGGTCGAAAAACAAAAAATGTCAAGAAGACAGGAATAATTTCTTCTGTTGCTGTCGGTGTAATCCAAAAGCGACGTGATTTCTTCGCACTTTTTAATTTTTATAGAGAGATTTATCCAATTAGCTGCCAAATACTGGAAAAAAAAAAAAAAGAGTTTAGATGTCCATCTGAAGCCTGTGAAAGATGCAGTTTCATGTCCTGCTCGTATTGGTGCAAAAAATCAGAATTTCATGGGATTCATTCTAATCTTTTGCTGAGTTGATGAAATGACTGGAACATAAATTATGGATTTTATGCGTTATGCTGTCTCTTCATCAACCAACTCAAAAAAGAATCACCTGTAATTTTGGGGAGCAAGAAATGGCTTGCGCTTTTTTTTTTAAAAAAAAAAACAGGACGAAGATGTAGAGAAGGTTTTTTGTCTAAAGCTGAAGTTGCTTCAGTGCTTGTGCGTCGTTGAAAGAAGTCATCAACGAGGCATCAATTTTTTTAACTCCATTGATGCAAGCTCCAAGGATATTTCATGGTCCCCTGCCCCTGAAAATTGGTATAAATTAAATCTTGAAGCTCCAATATTTGATCATAAACCAAGGGCAGGAGTTGGTGCTATTATAAACAATCATAAAGGTGAACTTATGGCAGCTGCTGTGAAAACCACGAGCTTCGATGGCGCTGTTGAGCTGGCAGAAGTTGAAGGTATCAATTCTGGTGTTGAAATTGCAAAAAATTCAGGATTCTTGCCTCTTGTAATTGAATCGGATTCGAATAGTAGCTCTCTGCTTTCGCCCCCCGATAGCGCAAGCGATTTTCTTAACCAACTTCCCCAGTTTCCCACCACTGTTCATTTCATTTCCATCCGTTCGATTTCACTCTTCACATCTAACGACACCCTTATTCGCATAATATTTGTTACATAATTATGTGAGGCAAAGTTTAATTTTTTATCTGAAACGTTTTAGAAATTTGAATGCACCTGAATTTAAATATTTGAATGAGATTTTATAGTTTAAAAAATAAATATATTTTATAAAAATATTTTTAGAATATAATATTTGTTTTTTATTTAAATAAAAAACATAAATATTTATTTTTTTTATTTAGATATAAATATATAAAATTAGATATAAATTATAAAAAATAAATAAATAAATTTGAAAAAATATATGAAATTAATAAAATTTGAAACTTAAAACATTTAACAAATAATCCTGAACTTAACCCGAGTTTTCTGTAATTAACTTTTGAAGTAGAGTGTGTTAACACAAATTATAATGAGAAATATCGCCTCTCCATTTTTTTATTACTTAATTTAAGATAGTAACACATGGCCTTATCATACGTTCACTAAAATTTCAAATAAAGACATTATATGTATTTTTTTTCCAAACATAAGGATAGCAATGAGTAAGTTGGGGACAAAATTGTCATCTTTGAGCTTGACCTAAAAAGAAGTTAGATAAAACTTTAATCCCATTCTTTAAGAGTATTTTGGCATCTCTAATTATAACTTTAATAGGATGACAATGAAAGAAAAATAGTCATCTAAAGCTCAACTTGAAAAAACAAATCCAAAAGTTGAAAAGTCTAATTCTAACTCAGTTGATTTTTAAGAACACAACAATAAGCTTGAATCGTAATCTGAACGAAACAAATCTTGTCAAAAATTATCGCATGCAATGTTAGAATTAGGATTTTGGTTCAACAAAAGTCATATTATAGAAACTATAAATTTTTAGTAAACTATATCATAAAATCAATAAAACGAACAGGCTAAATATGAGAACTAAAACTAAGAAACCATATGCACTTGAGTAGGCCAAACGTAAAATTTCAATTTAGTCTATTTTTCTCTAAAATGAAACTTCCGCATAAGGCCTCCTAGTTCCGCCTTGACCAAATGAATTTACTAATCAAATCAATCACTTGAGTGCTATCTCCCCAAATATTCTGAGACAAAGAAGTCCACAGGTAACACTCAAACCATTGATTTCGGATTTATTAAAAGAAAAAAAAAATTAGAGCAGGGACCAACAAAAGGGCAAAAAAAATAGTCTTTAGTTAAAGATTTTGATAAAAATCAAGGATCCAGATGTCATTCTTTCATTTCCATTTTCATGTACATTGTCTTAAGCCGCAGCTGCAGTTACGGCCATGCTCGGGATCAACTTAGCAAACAAATAATTGCAGAAAACGACACGTCGACACCAGTCACACCACGACAAACGCCAAAAATGTGAGGAAAGAAAAAATGGAAGGGGTGGCACAGAGAAGCGGTACACCAGTGGGCCAATGCCACTAAATGAGATCAAAGTGGGCCCATTTTGAGAACCTCATTCATTGTCGGCAAGCAAAGCTTAGATCTCATGCTGTGCGCACTTTACAGTCTGGATCACAAGATCAGGTTTGACTAAAAGTTTTTCGTCGAATCCAACGGTAACCGTACGACTTTATGCTTGGGATACAATCAGTGGGACCCGATACCAACCGTATGTCACGGTAACCTTCGCTGTCTTTTTCTCCCTTAGCTGTCTCAACTCGCTTATCACTTCATTGTTAAAGAGGGTCTTCTATCTCATTCTAATTTCTAATCAATAATGCCAAAAAGATAAAAGAATAATAGAACAACAAATAAAACCAACATTTATGCTATTTTTTTAAATATTAAATTACGATTATAATATAAAAAACGTAAATCAAATTCTATAATTTTCTCTGCGTACTCAACATAACTTGCAAATGCACATTTTATTCAAGCCGTATTAGATTTAGCATTAATCCAATTTTCGATATGCAATTTCCATGCTATAAACGGATGAGTTCAAAATTTTTTAATCCGTACAAAAGATAATTACCAAATTGTCGGGTTGAGTCATCCCTAAATATACTAATTTCAACTTACTTACGACACTGAATTGAACTGTACAATCTGAGTGAACTAGTAGATTGGATTTTATTCACATTTGTATCCATAACTATATCATGCTTGAAAAAAAGAAAATGCAATCATAAATCATGAGTTAAAAAAAGTGAAAAATCAAATCGAAAAGTTAGTGTCCGACCATGAAGCCTGAAGCTTTCATTTTTCATTTTTACTTTACTTACACAAAAGAAATGGAACAAAGTGAAGAAAACAAAAACAAAGAAGCTAAAGAGGGATGAGCCACATTTTACCCTTCCCCCAAAGAAAAGAATAATTGTGTCACTTTTTTTCTTCTTCTTTTTTTTTTTTCTTTTCCCATTTTACTTTCGTTTTTTTTGGAAAAAAAAAAAAACAAAAAGGTAAAACCCAAAAAACATAGAGAAAAAAAAAATTAATTTACACGTTTGCCATGATTATAGCCGTAATATGAGAGATACCATCTAACAAATTTTTTCAAGCCGGTTTGCAAATCCGTCGTGGGCCTGTACCCGAACTCCTTCTGGGCCGAACTTATATTCGCATGCGTGAATGGAACGTCGCCGTTCCCTGGCATTTCAATTACATTCTTCTTGGCTTTTACCCTCAGGTGTCTCTCCAATATATTCACCAACTTAGGTACCGTGACTGGTGACGTGTTCCCCAAATTAAAGATCCGGTACGGTGCTGGGCCCCGTTTCTTTCCGCCCGACCCGGTACTCTTACCCGAGGTATCCAGCGAACCCAAACAACCCTTCACTATATCGTCAATGTAAGTAAAATCTCGTGCCAAGTCGACGTGATTCTTACCACGATAAACCGTGATTGGCTTACCTTGGAGGATATTTCTCGTGAACGAGAAGTAAGCCATATCGGGTCGGCCCCAGGGTCCGTACACGGTGAAAAACCTCAACCCAGTAATTGAGAGGCCGTATATGTGATTGTAGGTGTGAGCAATCTCTTCGCCCGCCTTTTTGGTAGCCGCGTAAAGACTCGCTGGCTGGTCCGTCCGATCAGCTTCAGAGAATGGGACGTTCTCGTTTAAGCCGTAGACTGAGCTCGATGAGGCCCACACAATCGACGGCTGAGGATTGGCTGATTTGCAAGCCTCGAGGAGCGCGACGAGTCCAGCGATATTGCTGTGCACGTACGAGTGGGGATTCTGCATCGCGTATCTGACACCGGCTTGGGCCGCTAAATGCATCACGTGGGTAAAAGCGACGGTGTCAAAGAGCTTGGCTAATAATTTGGCGTCATTGATATCACCTTCAATTACGAAAATGCCATGGTTGTTCAACAAAGCCTTTCTTGCCTTCTTCAATAACGGATCGTAATAGTTATTGAAATTGTCGAGTCCAACGACGCCGTCTCCGCGTTTTTTTAAAGCCAAAGACACGTGGGTCCCAACGAAACCGGCTGCACCAGTAACCAGCACCGACATCCCACCAGACCGATGGATCTGAGCGGAGTTCCTCACTTGCCTCTCCCACTGGATACCTCCCCAAGACGCGGAAAAATACCGGCTACCGGAATCGACGAAAGACTGAAAACTCAAATACGACGCCGTTAAAGCAACCAAGAAAAGAGCCCACAAGAACATGGTACTCGTTGAGGTGAAACACCGGTGAAACTGACGGTTCATAGTGTTGGATCTTTCAATCTTGAATTTCCCCGGCGTCGACGGGAACAACTCCTCTTCTAGAGACGGCATTTTTCTCTAGAATCTTCGAATCCTTATTATTTTCCTTTCTGGGTTTGTTTGTCTAGAAGGAAAGGTAAAACGGGTTGGATTTGGTTTTGGATTTTGGATTGGATTGAAATGGTGTGACAGTAATGGATGCAGAGAAAATTAAGGGACTGCACCTAAGAAAAAGAGAAGGGGTATGTGAAGGTTAAATATAGAATGGGGGAAAGAGGAGGCAACAGGCATACGCGTGAATGAACGCGTTCAAGGGACGGCCAGATTGGAGGAAAGAGAATATTACGACCAAAATAACTGTTTACTACTTACTCCTGGTTTTTTTTATTTGCTTCCTGTAGTTATGAAGACAGATCATTATAAGAGATTATCATATGGATTTTAAATTACTGTTTATTTTGGATAATGACAACGGGGTCCCTGAGTCTCTGAAAAATCAGAGACAGCCATACAGTTTATAGATTTTTACATGAGTACATGCCATCCAATTCTGCTACGAATCCATTTAATAATCTTATCTTAGAGAAAGTGTCTCTAGGACTCCTACTAATCTTCATTTATATTTGCGAGTGAGCAGATTTTTCTCTCTAAATATTGGTGCGGTAGATTTATGCAATAAAATAGATAAAAAAAAAAAAATTAGTTATGTCATAACTGAATATAAATATTAATAAACTTTTAATTGTGGAATTATTAATATAAAAAAATAAGTGCTTAGATGAGTTTATTGTTGGAATATAACAGATAAATCATTAATTTCGGGAACAATTATTATTTAATTAAAATTTATTGTAAAGACCTATGTGAAATTTTTTTTATAAATTATATATTATTTGTAATTTAGTAAAAATAAAAAATCTATGTAGTTGGTATTACTTTTTTCGGCTATTATTTTTCTTGGAGTTGCACTCTTAAACAGAGTATAAGAGCGGTGAAAATTAGGTACAGTTCGATTTTTACCGTATTTGAAAAAACTACGCGCTTTGTTTGAATAAGTAAGAACTTTGTGGTCAGTAATTTTTAAGTAAGGTTTTACACCATGATTGTGTGGAGAAATCGTGTTTTTGTTTTAATTATTAACTATTGCTTCACTTTCGTAGAAGGCAAGCCAGTAAGCAAAATTTTGATACACAATTATAGATACGCTAGTGTAACGATATTTGAATAAACAATTTTGAGTTGTATTTAATAATGAGAAGAACATGAGAGGCATGCGGCGTTAGTTGATTGAATAAAAAGCATTTGAGGTTGGTAAGAGAGAATTTCAGTAATCCCCCAATAAGATTTTATAAAAAGATAATTAGCCTGTACACTTCTCTTGTTTTTGTGTGCCTTTTGATAACATTTGATTATTCTCTCATGCTAAATGACAAGGTGGGATGAAAATTTAAGGAACATTTCAGTGAGAAAATTAAATAAATGATATTGGTTTAAATTGATAAGGAGGAGAAACATGAGGCATGACTTGACCGGAAGAACCGGTGATGAGTGAGTACTGATACTCATTAACTAACGGAGTGCGTAGTGACAAGCTGTTGTTTTTATATTTTATTTTTATTTTTTGGATTAAGCTGTTTGTTTTTATTATTGTTGGAGAAGACTGAAATTGGAAACAACGGCGCAACCGGTGGAATCGGCTCACTGTTATTCACCCAAATGGAATATTGGGCGGCGCTCTTCTATTTCAATAAGCGTTAAAAAATTATGGCACAAAATAAATAGAACACTTACACGTGTACAAAAACAAAAAGTTAATTAATGATATTTCATAGCTCTATATTGTAATTTTATTTTAATTTATGTAATAAAAAAAAAAGTTAATGCCAGCTAGGTACCAGCGATGGGGACCATATAAAAGTGAATTTATTTACTTTGAAGTGAGAGAGAGATTGAGCTATACTTGGACAAATTGGCTGGCTGGCTGGCAGATCTTGTGCCTCGTGGAAGCTTCAAGGATAAAGCCATTTATTTATTTATTTTTCGTTAATTTAATAAAATAAACAATAAATAATTATTTAACAGTTATTATCACGTTGTTTCATTTAACTCGGTGACCATCTTGTTAACTGCACCAAGGAAATGGGTTGAATCAAGATCATCCATCACGAGTCAAATTCATGATCTAAATTTAATGGAGGTAAAAAGCAAAATCCCTATTATCGAAGTATTGTGCACAAGTATCGAGATTTTAAGATTGAAACGACCTGTAGCTGAATGTAAGTAACTACTCATATGAATTGGAGTTTAATTGTCCTTGTGTTTCATTTGAAAAAGTATTTTAATTTGATATATTTATATGATAAGGTATCATAAATTAATCAGTAATATTAGGTTTACAGAGTTTATATACACTCGTTAATAAGTACGAGGAATTAAATAATTATTATATCATTCGAAAGTCATTTTCTTAACAAATTAACTCAATAATTTCAAGCAATTCATATAAATTTCATTTAGTTTCTTGAATTGCAAACTAAATAGTTTTTTAATTTCATACAATAGACTTTTAGGTCTTGTAGTTTAAATGTTTAATTTGAGAATATGACATCCCACTTTTTTTTTTGTTTTTTTTTTATTTAGTTGCTTTAAATTTTCGAGCCGCATATGTTTTGGTCAATACACAATAGCCCTAGTGCTCTTTGCTTATTTGTTTTTCTATTATCAATTGAAGTTTCAAATTCACAATTTTTGAACTATAGATTTCATTCTCGCTCTTATCAATATTGAATTTAAATATACTTTATATTTATTTAAAAAAACTTTTTAAAAAATATTTTGTCATTCCATGAAAGTAAGAGAGAAAAAACTTTAAGAAATGGCATGGAAACTTTCCATTTAATTTCTAATTTTTTTTATTATAATTTTTAATCCTCATAACTTGAACATCAATCTCTTGTTATTTTATACAATAGACTTTTAGGTCTTGTAGTTTAAATTTAGGATATGACATCCCACTTTTTTTTTTTTTAATTATTTAGTTGCTTGAAATTTTCAAACCGCATATGTTTTGGTCAATGCTCAATAGCCCCAGTGCTCTTTCCTTATTTGTTTTTCTATTATCATTTGACGTTTTAAATTCACAATTATTGAACTATAGATTTCATTCTCGCTCTTATCAATATTGAATTTAAATATAGTTTACATTTATTAAAAAAACTTTTAAAAAAATATTTTGTCATTCCATGAAAGCAATAGAGAAAAAAAAAACTTTAAGAGATGGCATGGAAACTTTCCATTTAATTTCTAATTTTTTTTTATTATAATTTTTAATCCCATAACTTGAACATCTATCTCTTGTTATTTGCTACTTAAAGCAGAAAAAATAAAGATTTAAAAGTTGGAGCATCCCAGTTCACTCTCCATTGTTTAATAATCAACAACTTGCATTGGAATCTTGCAACATCTTGTAAATCCTTCCAATTTTAGTTATAGGGATTTCACAAATTTTCAATATCATTAAGTATTTTGTTAATCTATAAGTTATACTTTTGTTAGTTGAAGAAATATGTTATTTTTATTTTTATGTTTTTTAAAGTCAAATTTCTATTCCAATTATTTTTCTTAGCATGCACTTGGTATAGTTTCTAATTTTATACTCATATTTTAAGCTAGATTTGACCATTTTTAATATTTTAAACTTTTATTATTTTATTTTATTTTTATTCTCTCTTTTTTAGGTTAATGAATTAGAACTTGATGCTTGGCAATGGCATTATTTTTATTTTACATATACATTGTGGTGCTCAACTACTTTATCGCAAGTCTTGATTTTTATTATTCATTGAACCTTAGGAATATTCTTGTTATCACCAATTATATGTTTTCATTTAAAAATTTCAACGTCAACTTGACTTTTAATCTATATCATTATGTTATTTCCAACAAACGTAATAAAGCTTTTAAATTACTTTCCATCATTCTTTCAAACATCATACTGGAGATTATGTCATTATCTTACATCTGCAGGCAATTACACATCATCTAATGTTGGTCACTTCCAATGGCTTTAGCCTTATTCGTTCCATTAAAGTTGCGTTAGGTTAACTACGTCAATCTTCAAAGTTACTTCTAATATCGATATCTCATCATAAAATTATGATTGTTCTAAATCCACAAGTACGATATATATTCCTTCAAGAACGATTTTAGTGGTTAATTAGATCGTATTATCTATGGTTAGTTAAGTTTTGACATAAAACATGCTGAGAAGTCAAAAGTTATATGCATGGTGAAACTTCTAACCGAAATTGTGAAAGAATTGGTGAAGTATGAGCGGAAATTGTAGAAGAGTTGGTTAAGTATGTGGCCAAAATTGTGAAAAAGTTGGAGCCGAATGAAGAAAATTGTGTCAATTGGGAAGATTTTTTTGCTGCTTGTTTACTTAAACTCTCTTGTAAATACCCAGACATTTCTTTCAGTTTAAGCATTCTAATTAAGATCATTCAATTGGTAAATCTAAGATAAGCATTTGGAACTTTTAACATAGAAGATAAATATTTTTAAGTATGTAGATTTATCATATGAGTATTTAGCTCCTCAATATAAGTATTACGGATTTGTTTTGTTAAATAATATTTATCGATATTATGTATTTAGATTCTGGGTGATAAAAAATTATTTTAAAAAATATTGCTTTAACAATTTTATATATAGTAAATATTTTTTCTGATTGTCTTTTTACAATGACCCTAGTTTTTTTTTTATTATTTAAAATTTTCACGTAAATCTTGTATTGTGATATTAACGTTGTTCTCATTTAATTTTTCTATTAATTTGTTACTTAACAAATTTGTTTTAAGTGGTCTTGTGAGAAATCTCATTTTTTTAATAAAACATTCTTTTTTTAATACTTAATTAATGATAGTCTCAACTATCAATCTCAAAGTAAAATAAAATTTATTTCTTTTATTGGACCGAATATATTTTACCTATATAAAATCTCTAATTACGGTGTCGAATGTGATCATCATCACATACACATAGACAATGGAACAAGCCTATCTCATTCAAAACAACAAATTACATAGACAATGGAACAAGCCTATCTCATTCAAAACAACAAATTACTTGGAACGTATTGCCATACTTGTGTAATATATATTATCGATAGAAAAATACTGCACTTTTAACATTTTTGTTTTTTTTTTTTTTTGATTCCATATATATCAGGAATCCGTAATAAGTAATGTTATAATTATGAAAAATTTCATGTTTAGTGTATAAACTGCTCTCAAATAAGAAAAAGGTATACTTGAAAAATGAAGTATTTTCTTTTTGTTACATTTTAAAACTATCACTTCGAAATTTATGAAAATGTATATATGCTCTTGAAATCTTTAAAAAAAAAAAAAAATTTCTAGTAATATAATTTCATCATCGAATGGATGGATGACTCATTACTTGGATGAAATTTAGTGGGCAACTACTTAACTAGGAAGTTTCGTGGCTCCACACTCAAGAAATTATCAAATTGAAAAAATTAGGGCTCTGCAGTGGGACTAGCTGGTAAGCTAGCTAAGGTTTTTACACTACCTTTCGTGGCCTTGAGGCGAAGCCAAGCATTTAAATTCTAGCTCTGTTTGGTATTTGGATATATACCTAACTTGAAATGCTTGCTTTTCATAGAAGAAACTAGCAGAGTTGTTGAGCTTAGTCTCTATATATATATAGAGAGAGAGAGCAAGAACATGTGCTTTTTTGAATCTGCACTTGAAGTAGAGGTTGTTTTTGGTATCCTTTCTCTGCAGAGGGAATTAAAAAGCATTTTTTTTTCCTGTCCAGGCCGTAACTCCACGAAATAAAAATTTGTGAAGTCTTGTTTATCACTCAAATCAAAAAGTTAGCTAGCCATTGATCCCATCATCCCAAGTTCTCAACATTCACTAGTGGCTTGTAAAAGGCTAAAGTATGGCTATCCTTAATTACAAATAGTACAATGTTAATTTTGTGTTCCTAAACCTAGTAATATTATAAAATTTTACTTATTGGAGTAGTAATTAAACCTACAGATAAGTAAATGCAATCAGCAATTAATGAATCAACCATCTATAAAATATAATTAAGATTTAAGATGAGAGTGCATAATAGAAAATATATGACACACACAAGATCAAAAGGCTAAGCACCATAACTTTACTACTAAGCAACTACAAGTCATTTTCTAATGTGCACGTTTCCTTATCACTTTATCGAAAAAACAAAGAAAGAAAGAATGTGTATAAGATATGTTTAAATAATATAACTTGCAATGGTAAAAATTTATTGGAATTGACATATATATAGAAAGGACATCTTGTTTTTGCATGGACATCATTAACAATAATAGTAGATACCAATAAGTAAATAAAAACAAACAACACAAATACTCAATTAACATTTTAGAACAACATGTCTTAAGACATAGCATAAAATTTCAAACACAATACCATGACTCGTTGCCTAACCATCAGATTATTCTTATTCATAATAGTGATCATCATAACCCTTAAAAGCTATTCCAATTTTTCTGGATAAATTACACAATTGCACTGCTTAATTATAAAAATTATGCTTGTTACTTTCCTTTAGTGTCCACGGTTGCCACCTGAACCTGAGCCAGCCCTAGACCCGGCGTAGGATCCAGCAGATGAACCCGCCTCAGATCCGGCTCCACCGCCTGACCCAGAGGAAGTGGAGCTAGATGAAGAAGCTGAACTTGAACTGGAGCTAGACCCACCACCACCCGATCCCGACCCAGAGCCCGCCCCCGCACCCGATCCATTCCCGCCCAACCCGAGACCTACCCCAATACCAAGCCCAACTCCAATCCCACCCAGGTCAATACCCAGGTCCTTTCTAGCCACACGAGCCTGAGTCACTACAGCCAAGCTTGAAAACATTAGCAATCCCAAAAGAACCAAGCACTTCATCGATTTGGCCATTCCTTTTTGAAAATAGAATGAAGGAAACGTCCAAGAAAATGTATCAAGCAACAGAAATACTAGGGTGACTCAGCAAAGGTACAAGTTTTTGTGAGAAAGGAAATGAGAAACTGGGCTCTATTTATTCTAATAACAGGTAGTGAAGTTGGTGAGATTATTGGTAGTGCCATGCAAAAAGTTGTAAGCGTGTAGAATGTAGCACGAAGATAAGAGAAAGTGGAAGGACATGTGCCATTTTATGAAAAAAATTTTGAGACAAAAGTTTGTGGTCTCTGAAAGGCTGAGAATTGAAGTGGAGACTGAGAGTTAGGACACGTTTTTAATCATGAGAGTGTACCGACCTATGAATAATTCTCCACTCACTATAGTGGAGTATATATGTATGTTTTAATTGCTTGGATTATTAGGCGTTATTTATATAATATAATTTATGATCATCCCACAAAGCTGAGACTTATTAGTGAATTGCCTTTTAGTTTTAGATAATATCATTCTATTAGCATAATGAATACGGTACATATGTTACACAGATTGATGCATCAACGCATGAAATTACTTCATGAAGTTAAGTTACAGCAGCTCGAAATTTAAGAAGTTTCACTTAAAAGGTTAATTGTTTAGAAAAACTTTCAGCTTTTTCACAAATTTTATGAAGAAAGTTACAAGCTAGTACCTCAATTTAGCATATATAGAATGGGATTTTCAACTTTTGAATTAATGGATAAGGATCGTAAAATTTAAAAGATTAGAAATCTTAGTGGAGTCCATGATAGGGCAGAAATATGTCTCTATGCACGATTGATTTTGGGTCACTAAATGTTTCACTCACTAATAATTTACATTGTTGAAGCTTATTATGATTAACAAAATTGAAATAAAAATCTCAATACACAAGGAGATCCTGATACTCAATGTAATGAGTTTTTCCACTATCTATCTACCATCCAGCAGTATTTGCATGGTTCTAATTAAGTAATCTTAGTGCCTTCTATTGACTTTCATCTCCATATTTGGACAAGTTATATGTTATCACAGATTCACAAGAATAGATTCAACAGAAGTATAATGGAATGATGAAATCAACTACAACGTCAGAGATTAATATTAACAGTGGTCTTTATATAACGCGTCTTAGAACATATTGTATATAATAATGATGTATTGGGTACTTTAGGCGCATCGATACTTAATTCTATACTAGGTTTTATTATAAATTCATAAATTTAATTGTGAATTAATATTTTTATGGTTGGTTGAAAATTATATATATATATAGGGCCAGTTTGAGATTGGGGAGGCCCATGAAATAAGCTGCTGATTAAAAATATAGTTTAGTATTACTATATTATTGCGGTTGCTGTGAGTTTGAAAAATAGTAGATATATGTTTGATAAATTTTATTACGAAAGTACTGTTTTATTATATAATGACTAAAATAGACATAAGTTTAAATTATTTTTTATTTTTAGAGTATATTTAATAAATTGTTTAGACATACCTTTTTTTAAATACGTAAAATTACATAAAAAAACTCAATTAAATAAAATATAAAGAACTTCATAATCATTACATAAAATATGATAAAAAATTATACTTATATATAATTCAAATAAAATAAAAAGTAATATATATTATAATCATATTTATTTGTTACAATAAAATTTCTCAAATTTTTTAATATGGCATACAGTACAAATCAATGGACAATAATATATTAATACTCAAAATTTTAAATATTTATCATTCTCATAAAATTATGGATATAGAAAAAAATATTTAACTTTAAAAACTATAGTTATGAAATTAGAACTTACTTTATCAAAACTAATTTGGTACTGGAGAGTAGACGTATGTAGTTATGGCAATAACTAGATTGCGGCAGTAATATGATATATAATAATTTATATACTAGGGTTTATGAATAAATAAAAAATAATTGTCTTTTTCTTTAAACAATAAGGTTATAATAGAAACTTTAAAAATGTGTGGTAGCTTATTAAATAAGCTGCTTATAAAAATTAACCTTCTACATACTTTTAAAAGCTGCTTATGAAAAGCAATCTCAAATTGAATAATATTAGGAATCTCAATATTTGAGTTCCAATTTGAATTTCACTACTATGTGTTACTCATCTATTAGATGATAAATTTCATATTTAGTAAAATTACTTAATCATTATCTAATAGATGAATACCACATCATTTGGGATTTAAATTGAGAATTATATGTTGAGATACCTATTATTACTTGTATTATATCTAACATCTTAAAAGGTACTTCGTTGAACATGCAAAAAATCAACATTTTATATTATTTTGAAAACAAAATATTAGTGAGCCTTACATTTTTCAAAAATAAAATAAACTGAAAGTATTGCAAAGATGCTCATATTTTTTGCCTTTGATTTGAAAAAAATAAAAAATTAAAAGCGCTCTAAACCTAGTAACCGAGTTAGCGTCTTCTTCTTCTTTTTTTGTGTGAGATGGCAATTTGTTTTCAGTTGTTATTGGAGCAGTGAAAGTCTATACTTCTTGATCTTACAAAAAAAAAAAAAAATTAAAAGCACTCTAAACCTAGTAACCGAGTTAGCGTCTACTTCTTCTTCTTCTTCTTCTTTTTCTTTTTGTGTGAGATGGCAATTTGTTTTTCAATTGTTATTGGGGCAGTGAAATTCCATACTATATACAGCAAGAACATGTGCTTTCTTGTATCTGCACTTGAAGTAGGGGTTGTTTTTGGTATCCTTTTTCTGCAGAGGGAATTAAAAAGCATTTTTTTTTTTTTTCTGTCCAGATCGTAACTCTACCAAATAAAAATTTGTGAAGCCTTGTTTATCACTTAAATAAAAAAGTTAGCTAGCCATTGATCCCATCATCCCAAGTTCTCAACATTCACTAGTTGCTTGTCAAAGGCTAAAGTTTGGCTATCCTTAATTACAAATTTGTACAATGTTAATTTTGTGTTCCTAAACCTAGTAACATTATAAATTTTTACCTACTAAAGCGGTAATTAAACCTACAAATAAGTAAATACAATCAGCAATTAATAAATCAACTATTCATAAATATAATTAAGATTTAAGATGAGACTGCATAATGGAAAACATGAAGCATGCATGCATGTATGGCACACACAAGATCAAAAGGCTAAGTACCATAATTTTACTACTAATCAACTACAGATCATTTCCTAATGTGCACTTTCCCTTATCACTTTATCGAAAAAAAATAAAGAAAGAAAGAATCTGTATAAGATATGCTTAAATAATATAATTTGCAATGGTAAAAATTTATTGGAATTGACATATATATAGGAAGGACATCTTGTTCTTATATGGACATCATTAACAATAATAGCAGATACTAATGAGTAAATAAAAACAAACAACACAAATACTCAATTAACATTTTAGAACAACATTACTTAAGACATAACATAAAATTTCAAACACGATACCATGACATGTTGCCTAACCATCAGATTATTCTTATGCATAATAGTGAACATCATAACCCTTAAAAGCTATTCCAAATTTTCTGGTTAAATTACACAATTGCACTGCTTAATTATAAAATTATGAATGTTACTTTCCTTTAGTGTCCACGGTTGCCACCCGAATCTGAGCCAGCCTTAGACCCGGCGTAGGATCCAGCAGATGAACCCGCCTCAGACCCGGCTCCATCGCCTGACCCAGAGAAAGTGGAGCTAGATGAAGAAGCTGAACTTGAACTGGAGCTAGACCCACCACCACCAGATCCCGACCCAGCAAGCGCCCCCGCACCCGATCCGTTCCCGCCCAACCCGAGACCTAGCCCAACACCAAGCCCAATTCCAATTCCACCCAGCAAAGCTTGAAAACATAGGCAATCCCAAGAGAACCAAGCACTTCATCGATTTGGCCATTCCTTTTCGAAAATAGAACGAAGTAAACATCCAAGAAAATGAATCAAACAACAGAAATACTAGGTTGACTCAGCAAAGGTACAAGTTTTTGAGAGAAAGGAAATGAGAAACTGGGCTCTGATAATAGGTAGTGAGGTTGGTGAAATTATTGATAGTGCCATGCAAAAAGTTATAAGCCTGTAGAATGTAGCACGAAGATAAGAGAAAGTGGAGGGACGTGCCATTTTATGAAAAAAATTTTGAGACAAAAGTTTGGGGAAATTTATAAAAATAGCTATAAAATTTTGGGAAATTTACACAAATAACCAGTCTCATTTTATATTTTTCACGAATAACCTTTCTATATTTTTCCTATCATAATTAGCCAATCTCCAATTTTTCGGACCAAGATACCCTGTTTCATCATCGGCCAAAATTTTCGTATGATTCCTCGACTTACGAGGCGACGATCGGAGACACCGGAGGACAAGAGACACCGGAGGACAAATAACCTTCTACGTAAGTTTTTTTTTAAAGAAATTGGGCAGACCATCGGCAGCGGTCACTGCCAAGCACCACGCGATGGCAGCCTGCCATCGCACCAGATCTGGTGTGACGGGCAGTAGCCGTCGCACTAGGTTTGGTGCGACGCTACCAGTTTCAGATTCTGGAATTTAGTGCGATGGATGCCTGTCGCACCAGGTTTAGTGCGACGGTACCAGTTTCCGATTCTGTAATTTGGTGCGACATGCAGGCCGTCGCACAAAACTTGTGCTACAGTTTGCATGTCGCACCAAATTATGGGGTTGTAATTTCTGGAATTTGGTGCGACGGTGTACCTGTCGCATAATTTTTGTGCGACAGGCACCCTGTCGCACCTGTAATATTTTCTGAAATTTTATGAAAGAATTTTTTTTTTAATTTTTAAATTATATAATTATAATTTAATAATGTTATATTTGTAACAGAAATATGGCAGATTATGCGTATGTACCAGGCATGATGCAGATACTTTACGCTGCTCATTTTCCTGGGCGTATTACAAGTATGTCTAAGTTAGATACAGTCGTAAAAACTATTGAGGGTAAGTTAACAAAACGACAGTTGCAATTATTCAAAAAGGATATATTTGGCCATTTCTTGGAGTGTCGAAGCTTTCCATTCAGTGGTGTTATTATGCATAATTTGTTGCTAAGACAAGTGGCCTGTAATGAGACAGATCAGTTGTGGTTTGAAATTGGTGAGCATTTGATACGTTTATCAATTGAAGAGTGGTGTTTAGTTACCAGACTTTGGTGGGGTGAAGACAGTGTACCAAAAATGATAAAAAAGAATCATAGACTGCTTAATACGTATTTTGATGGTCTGTTTCGTAATTTAAAATCTCGACGAGTTCGACGAAAGGTTTGGTAACTTAGACTTCGATGCTATGGATGACATTGATGCAGTAAAAATTACACTCTTTTATTTTGCAGACAGAGTTCTAAATGGAAGAAAAGTTCATAGTCAGATAAACTTTTCATTGCTTAACGAGGTGGATGACATTGATCACTTTCGAAACCGTCCATGCGTTTGTCATGGGAAACGATATACGACAGTCTTGACAATGCATTGTATGGTAAAATGGAGAAATTTAAGAAGACTCGCTTGGAAAAGCCAAATCATAATATTGAAAAGTACAATGTTTACGGCTTTACATCTGGAGTTCAGGTACGTTAAAATCGTACTACATTAAAATTATATTCTTCGATAATTGTTTGTTAATAGTAAATATTTAATACTTTTTAATATTGTCATTTTACTTATTAGTAGGCATGGATGTTCGAAGTTATTGGAGGGCTGCCATCACAGTGGGTCGTGAAAACAAAAAAAAAGATTCCACGCATTGTACAATGGAAGCCCATCGCTTCCTCCAAAATCAACTTCACTGTTGTGAATTCATTGTTTAATGATAACTCTCGTCTTGTAAGTAATATTACTTTGTGCAGTTGTATATTATTGTTTTTCATATTAGTAAATAATACTATGATTCTACTAACCTAAAATTTGGGTTGAATTATTGTAGGAAAATGTACTACAAACTATCGAGCCGAACTCTAAAGAGAAAGCACAAAAATATTGGCAAACTGTAAAGCATTATGTTCCATATATCCCAAGTTGGGTTTGTAATGTGAGTATCTTATAAGTAATATTACTTTGTAAATGATTATTTATGTATTTATAAGTAATGTTACTTTGTGCAGCATCAACCATCCATCAACGCATCTCCCATTATGGCTGAAATAGAGGAGAATCAAAATAACGCAAGTGCCGCTAGCCCAACACTGGAGCCGCAAGGTCTCGTGGAGGAGCAGAAGACCATCATGAGCAAACACACGAATCCAATGACACATATGATTCAGAGGTTATAAATCATTTATTTTTTGTATATATATATGTCATGAAGAGGTTATATATATTTATTTGAACTTATAATTTTTTAAATTCATAACAGTCAAGGACAAAGTTTAATAACGATTATATCATTCGACGGATGGACAAGATTGATCGTTCTATATGTGAATTGAAGTCAGCCTTTGAGGCAGAGCGTAAAGAACACAAAGAATTTAGAGAAGCGGTGATGGGATTTATTAGTTCGTATACTGAACGCTCACACGGCCCTTCTCCGACTACACATTCGTATGCGGTGAGCAAATTTAATATGTCATTTGTGCGTTCTTTTAGCTTTTAATCCGTTATTTATTAAATTTATTTATCCTGACAAACGGATAGGTACCAGATGATTGTGGAGTGTATACTGACGTAGATAATCAGATGATTTCCAGTCCTATGTCATTATATACTTTTTATGGGGATGTCAGTGGACAGAGCGGGCAGATTCTTAAGGAGGCGCCGCCGGATATTAGTAAATTTGGCTGTCCATATAGAGGATCTTATGTCTTTAATAGTCCATATTTGATTCCGTCATTCAAACGAGAGAGGAACATCAATCCTGTACCTACACTCCAATTAGTGGATCGCCAGATCGATGAACGAACGAGTGTAGATATAAATCCACTTCGAGGATTACAAGATCTATGTGTATACAATGAGTTCGACGAGTGGTTTGCTGGTAACATTACAATGGATCATTCAGTCCCATACTCGCACTCGTTTTTTTAAATACTTTTAGGTCATACTTCACTGGGATGGCTAGGTGACGAGGTAATTTTTTTTTAACATCAAACCATTGATTGTATTTGTGTAGTAGGACTGTTTTCTAAATTGACCATTGGTTTGCTATTCTTATTTCTTATGTACAGCATATTCATGAGTATTATCGCTTGATCAGCGAGAAGCAACGACAGTATCCAAATACATTGTCTCAGCGGGTCACGCATACAGACACATATTTTTGGGTACAGTGGTTTACTAAATATATATTCGTTGTTTTTAAAATTATATGTTGTGTATTTCTAAATTCTAGTGTATATGATATTGCAGGTGTTCCTTAAGCAATTATAGAACAACGGAAATTGTTCGGTCGAAACATTACAATATAGTGATAATTTTAATAGCTATATTCGTGGGCGGGAGTTCATAATGTCAAAGCAGCTGATAGATGTGGATATGGTATGTCAAGATAAAATTTTTATTTTTTTACTGTATTAATTTGGGTGTAAGAAATACTGAATTCAGAACAATATTTTTATGTGTAGGTTTTCATTCCAGTTAACCTTGGCGGCGATCATTGGGTACTAGCCAGAGTAGACTTTCGTAACAACAAAGTATGGATTTATGACTCATTGCTTACATTCCGCGACGATAAACCGTACGAGGATCAATTTAGGGCATTCAAGTCATATTCCCTCGATGGCTAGACCATGTTGGATTCTACGATGATTCGACATGACCTACAGACGTCTTGAATCATCGGAAAGTCATTGCAGTTAAAGGTGTCCCACAACAAGAGCCTGGTAGTGGTGATTGTGGTGTTTTTTTTATTGATGTTTACTATGTATTTAATGTTTGGACTTAGGCTTGATTTCAACAGCAGTCATGGGATGTATTTTAGGAAAAAGATTGCTGTAGACATATTTAATGTGATATTATATTATAAACTATTGTATTCAATATAAAAAATAACATTGAATAAATTGTTTTACCAATATATATATTATGCAATATAAAAAAAATTTAATACTCAGTACAATATTACTTGGAAGAATGCAACTAATTTTGGTTTGATATAATAGGATTTTTACATCGTTTACGGTTATGACCCGATTCGTTGCACCGCCCACATTTCACAGTTCTTCGATTTACATCATCACCGGCAGAGGGTATTCTCAGCTCTTTACGAAGACCCGGTGGTGGTGCTTCTACTGGTGGATAAACTTGCATCTCTTGAATTTTATCTGGCACTTCCCAATCGATTACGTCACCAATTGGCTCCACTGGTTGTGCATAAGCCTTTACCAATGATTCCTTGGTGTAAAATTCATAACAAAGGCTTATGTAATCCACTCGGACAGTTAAACAAGCAGCAATTGCATGCACACAGACGAGCTGATCTAAATCGAATACTCTACATGTGCAAGTTTTTTTTTCTATGTCAACTAATCCCTCATTCACACCACCACCCAAAACATGAAATTGATGTGGAGACACAGGACGGACCATCATCATTTCGGCCCGAGATCTCCTCTCAACTACTATTTCATCTGCCCAAGTTGTTAGCCGAGTACTCATCGATTCAGCCACAAGTTTTCTATCATAAAACCATTGCTGCATTGTTTTCCTAAAATGATCAATAAGATGAGTAATCGAAAATTTTCGCGGTTCCCTCATAAAAGAGTTCACGCTTTCCGCGATGTTCGTGGTAAGAATACTATATCTCCTACCTTCGAACTCAGACCTTGCCCAATTACATATCCCCACATTATTCTCCAAGTAATCACCGTGACCTGGAATGAGCATCCACAGAGCCTCAAGTTGTTTTCTAAATTCTTCGTGCCCATATGCTTTTGCGGCTTTTATAAAGATCGACTCGAAATCATCCCAAACAACTCGGGACATCTTGAATTTTGATTTGATATTACCTTTCACATGGTAAAACAAATGCCATAAGCGATGATAACTGAATACTTTAAGAACGGCTCTCTTGATGGAAGTGCATCGATCGGAGATAAATACTAAGTCTGGCATATCACCAATCACTCCATGTAACTTCATCATAAACCATTCCCAAGCATCATTATTCTATGAATCCAAAACTCCAATGGCTAACGGATACAATTGATTGTTTCCATCTAAGCAGGTTGCAACAAACATACTTCCCGGATATAGACCCTTTAGATGAGTACCATCTACCGAATCACCGGTCTAATATACTGTTTAAAACCCTTGATGGAAGATCCAAGAGCTACAAAGTAGTATAAGAAATTACCATCTACATCTCGTTCAAGGTGAGTAACTGTACCCTCATTTGCGGCCTTCAAAACATGAGAATATTTGGGTAGTAAGTTATATGACTCTGCAGGATTCCCTCTAATAATTTCTAGACCAACTTCTCTGGCCCGATATGCTTGCTGATATGTTAACTGGACACCATATTCCTGCTGCATGTCTACTCTGATATCATTTGGTGTGTATATCCTTTTTCCCGAATATATTTTTCAAGAATAATATGACCAACAATCCTCGCTCTTTACTTGGTGACGGTCAGTCCGATAATACCTCATTATGACATGTATGTACATTATCAATTCTCGAACTATTCAATAAACATTTTCCTCGTTCGAAGGTCTCGTTGTTCGAATACGCCATTTACATGATTCCAAGAATAGTGGGCCTCAAACGTGTAGTCATGGACCTTGCAATCTTAAAATCAAACTTATTCCGAAGGGCAAATTTGTGCACTCAATATTAACTCATTCTTCTTAGAGAACAACTTACCCACACTAATATCATCCCAATTACAACTTCTAATAAAGTCCGGAGCAAGCAAGTTTGATGGCATAACCGAGCAAGACTTATAAGAGGGTCAACAATCGTCATCATCGAACGGTCCATTGGAGCGATGAGATCGATCGTTCGACTATTAGCAAGAATATCATCCTGACGCTCGTTCTCATTGTTAGAAGGAATATCAATAAGATCAACACCCTTATCATTAACACGAATATCATCTGCTTCTGTATTGCCCATGTTATTAATAGGTTCACCATGTTGCTCTAAAGATGTTTCTACCGGTAACATCTCTTCTAACATCGTGCAATGCAATACCATTATCATCAATAGTGTCATTATTGTCGTGGACCTGAGAGTAATATCGCTGCAACGATGTTGTCCTTGGTAATACCTCTTCTTCAACATCTGGGACAGAGACTAATTCTACAAGTGCCTCAACATCTTCAACATCTTGGGTTGGAACTCTAGGAGATGTAGTAACAAATATAGGAATACATCCAATGTTGGCCACATCAGAGGCTAAATGTAATACAACCTTCACCATTTCATCATTACATATGTCCATGGGTAGTGAACATGCATGATAGGTTAGTGTTATTAGACTTCAATGTTGTCTTCAACGTGATATTATATTCATTAGGATTTATCCGTAAAACCTCGTATATTCTTGATAAAACCGAACAAACAAACAATCTTTTCCAACCAAAATGTTGTATTCTTAGCATTCACATAATCCATCCGACCATCTCGCCGATATCTCCCACCAACCATTATAACAGTAGTTCAAGTACAACTAAGTCCATTAATCCCGACATGATCGAAGAAAATAATTTTATTATACTCGTTAAAAACATAATCACTAAAAAATATAATATATTAAAAGTAATAAGTATACGACAAGTGCAGTCAGATTGGTGCGACAGCGACTGTCATGACTAGACTTGGTGCGACGAGGTGCCTGTCTCACTGACTTAGTGCTGACAGGTGCCTGTCTCACAGACTTGGTGCTGACAGGTGCTGTCTCACTGGACTCAGTGCGACAGCTGCCTGTCTCACTGAGCTCAGTGAGACGAGCACTCGTCT
Source organism: Murraya koenigii (assembly GCA_025617385.1). Taxonomy (NCBI): domain Eukaryota; kingdom Viridiplantae; phylum Streptophyta; class Magnoliopsida; order Sapindales; family Rutaceae; genus Murraya; species Murraya koenigii. The sequence continues at coordinate 26,278,206 of CM046817.1, forward strand.
CACCAACTGTTAGCCAATCCCAAAATATAAACCCTAGCTCGCAAACGATACAGCACATAAATTCATAACACTTATATAAATATTTAATACAATTATATTACCTTACACGCAGTTAGGTAAAGAAGCTCTGATCTTCAGTTATTGAGCGGTGTTTGTAGTTTGCAAGAGCGGTGATTGGCTAGGGAACGGGTTGGCAGTTGCAGGAACGATGTTTTAAATTTATAGTTCTGTAATAAAAATTAAATATGGAGGGTAATTAAGGAAATGTAAGTTTTGATTGGCTATATTTGATAGAATATAAAGTGAATGGTTATTTGTGAAATTTAGAAATTGAGGCTGGTTATTTGTGTAAATTTCCCTAAAATTTTAGGATGTTTTAAATTTAACTCATCTAACATTCTTCTATCATAATTAACCAAATGATAATTTTTTTGACTAAATAGTCCTTATCACTTTCAATAAGTTTACAAATATATGCTACTCTTGTAAAATCCAGAAAAATTAACACCTTAACTCTCTCAACAAATCATCAAACTTTACCACTCTCAGAATCATTAAATTCCATAAAAAAAAAATCATATAACTTAAGATATAAGTATCAATTAGAGAGTTTCTGAAGATTAATGTATATTATTACACAATATAAACTTTTAATGTATTAAGTTTAGAATTTAGGTTTAAAATTAATGTACGTTTTGTTGTAAACATTATTATTTTTCTTCATTAAATAATAAGATTTGTTAAAGTACTTAGTTTGAGTTGAGAAATTAAAAAAAATTAAAAACAACAAAAAAATTGATGTAAAAATAAAGCGCAGAATAAGTGAAACATACAAGTTTATGTACGACAGGTAGTGAGAGACAAGTGCCTGTCATACATAAACTTACTTGTCTTACTTGTTTTAGGTTTAATGTGCCACGTATCTTCTGGACCTCATAACTTAGGCTGGATATGGCTGTTTTAAAGTTTACGATGAGATGAATCAAAATATATTAATAACATAGACACATGTAACACTAAATTAAAATAATATTGAATTTGACTTTTGGTGCGACAAGTGCATATCTCACTAATATTTGGTGAGACAGACACCTGCTGCATTAAAAAATAGATTCAATATTACTTTTTTTTGTGTGTGCAAATGTCACACTAATATATTTTTGTTCGTCTCATCGTAAACTTTAAAACGGTATATTATACAATCAAAACGAAGGCCTATAGTTTCAATTATAATATTCGAAATGTACTCGACACATTTTACGTAGTTATCCTACTGCCAATTACACATAATCACATTTTATGTGTTAGATCTTCTTGAACTCATAACTTAAACTAGACATGTCTATTTTAGGCTATAATATATTGTTTAACAGGTTACAATGAGACGAATCAAAATATATTAACAAGATAGCTACCTGTAGCACTAAATTAAAGTATTATTGAATCTAACATGCCTGTCACACCAAATGTTGGTGACACTAAAAAATAGATTTAATATTATTATTTTTTTATGTGAAATGTGCATGTCACACAAATATACTTTAATTCATCTCATCATAAGTTTCGTAACGGTATATTATTCACTTAAAACAAACACTTGTAACTTAAGTTATAGTTTTCAAAATGTACTCGACACATTTTAAATAGTTGTTCTACTACCTGTTGCACATAATCATGTTTTATGTGTCAGGTGCCTTTTTGAGCTCATATCTTATGCTAGACATGTGCGTTTTGAGTGTATAATATACATTTTCGAAGCTTACGATGAGACAAATCAAAACATATTAGTATGACATGCGTGTATTTTGCATAAAAAAGTAATATTAAATCTAAATTTGGTGAGATAGGCACATGTCGCACTAAATTCAAATTTAATATTACTTTATTTCAGTGCTACAGTTGCTTATCTTATTGATATATTTTGATTTGTCTCATTACAAAACTTCAAAACGATATATTATACGCTTAAAACAAACATATTTGACCTAAGTTATGAGCTCTGAAATATACGAGACATATTAAACCTAAAACAGGTGAGACAAGCAAGCTTATCTTCGATAAGCACCTGTCTCACTGCCTATCGCACATAAACTTACTTGTTTTATTTATTCTAGGCTTCGTTTTTCCCTGAAATTTTTATTATTTTAATTTTTTTTTAATTTCTCAACTAAAACTAAGTACTTTAACAAATCTCATTGTTTTATGATGAAAATAACAATGTTTACAACAAAATGTGCTTTAATATCAAACTTAAATCCTAAACTTAACACATTAAAAGTTTATATTATGTAAAAACATATATTAATATTAAGAAACTCTCCAATTGATAATCATATCTTAAGTTATATAATATTTGTTTAATGAAATTTAGTAATTTGTTAAAAGTGGTAAAGTTTGATGATTGGTTGAGAGAGTTGAGGTGTTGATTTTTTTTTAATTTTATAGGAGTGACGTATATTTATAAATTTTTTGAATATGATGAGGACTATTTGGTTCAAAAAAACTATTATTTAGTTAATTATGATAGAAGAAAGCTAAATGAGTTAAATTGAAAATATCTTAAAATTTTTGGGAAATTTATTTTTGTAAATTTCCCAAATATTTGTGGTCTGTGAAAGGCTGAGAATTGAAGTGGAGACAGAGTTAGGACACGTTTTTAATCATGAGAATGTACCCACCTATGAATAATTCTCCACTCACTATAGTGGAGTATAAATATGTTTTAATTGCTTGGACTATTAGGCGTTATTTATATAATATAATTTATGATCATCCCACAAAGCTGAGACTTATTAGTGAATTGCCTTTTAGTTTTAGATAATATCATTCTATTAGCATAATGAATACGGTACATATGTTACACAGATTGATGCATCAACGCATGAAATTACTTCATGAAGTTAAGTTACAGCAGCTCGAAATTTAAGAAGTTTCACTTAAAAGGTTAATTGTTTAGAAAAACTTTCAGCTTTTTCACAAATTTTATGAAGAAAGTTACAAGCTAGTACCTCAATTTAGCATATATAGAATGGGATTTTCAACTTTTGAATTAATGGATAAGGATCGTAAAATTTAAAAGATTAGAAATCTTAGTGGAGTCCATGATAGGGCAGAAATAGGTCTCTATGCAGGATTGATTTTGGGTCACTAAATGTCTCACTTACTAATAATTTACATTATTGAAGCTTTATTATGATTAACAAAATTGAAAAAAAAATGTCAATACACAAGGAGATCCTGATTCTCAATGTAATGAGTTTTTCCACTATCTATCTACCATCTATCAGTATTTGCATGATTCTAATTAATTAATCTTAGTGCCTTCTATTGACTTTCATCTCCATATTTGGATAAGATATATGTTATCACAGATTCACAAGAACAGATACAACGTCAGAGATTAATATTAACAATGTTCTTCATATAACGCTTGTATGTATTGGGTACTTTAGGTGCATCGATACTTAATTCTATACTAGGTTTTATTATAAATTCATAAATTTAATTGTGAATTAATATTTTTATGATTGGTTAAAAGTTAAAATGCATACATACATATATACAAGGCTATTTATACTCTAAAAAGTATTATTTATTACAATCATGTTAATTACTATTAAGGATAATTTGTTTAACTTAATTATATTAAACACTCATATAATATACTCATTATTGAGCATATAATCTTTTATATCTAACGTCTTAAAAATTTCTTCATTGAACATGCAACAAATCAATATTTTAAATTATTTTGAAGACAAAATATTAGTGAGACTTACATTTTTCAAAAAATAAAATAAACTGAAAGTATTGCAAAAGTGCTCATATTTTTTTGCCTTTGATTAAAAAAAAAAAATTAAAAGCACTCTAAATTAATGTAGTAACCCTCTTCTTCTTCTTCCTTTTTGTGTGAGATAGCATTTTGTTTTTCAATTCTTATTGGGGTAGTGAAAGTCCATACTTCCTGATCATACAAAAATTGATATGAAATACATTGGTTAAAAGTTAACGAAGACTAATAAGTAAAATTAATTTTTAAAAATTGTTTAAAGCTTGACCGAATTTCATTGTAGCATATTCTATATTTCTTAAAAATTTTCTTTGATCAATGTGGTGAATAATTTTATTAGTGTTTTGAGTAAATTAATTTAAATGATCTAAGTAGGAATTTTTTTGGTATTTTACAGAGTATACAAACTAAAAATTAATATTTCAAATTTAGGAGATGGGTGTAAAGCGTAATAGAGTGCAAATAGACCTACACTATACATATATATATATATATATACATATATATATATATATATATATATATATATATATATATAATAGAAGTTACTGTCAATATTGTCCTCTAGATAGATTACTAGTCTCTTTTTCATTGGATTAGTTATGCATGTGTGTCGCTATTACGAATTCAGCCTTAACAGTCCAGTTCTCTCGAGCATGCAAAGAAGTCAGAATTTTCAGCCACATACTAAAAGTTGGAGAATATATCGAAAGAGTAATCATTGCTGGCTTGCGCAGAGTTTTAGCGCATGCTTCAACTTATATCATCAAATTATGTCTTACTGAAAAAGATTGGTCTCACTCAAAATTCTGAGACAAAGAGGAACCCCATGCATAAATTTATTGCTTGTATATATCGGATCTCCTGCTTAGATGGTTTTGAAGATTGCTACTTATGTTATTAACTAGGGAAACCACTCGGCTAAAACGTCCGAAGGAACTAGGATATGTGTGGATTTACGATAGTTGATACACAATTAATTAACCCAAATTAAAAAAGCTTAAGCATTAAAAAATCTATAGGCGTGACATTCACAATTATTGAACTATAGATTTCATTCTCGCTCTTATTAATATTGAATTTAAATATAGTTTACATTTATTAAAAAAAACTTTTTAAAAAATATTTTGTCATTCCATGAAAGCAAGAGAGAAAAAAAACTTAAGAGATGGCATGGAAACTTTCCATTTAATTTCTAATTTTTTTATTATAATTTTTAATCCTCACAACTTGAACATCATTCTCTTGTTATTTGCTACTTAAAGCAGAAAATATAAAGATTTAAAAGTTGGAGCATACGACTTCACTCTCCAGTGTTTAATAATCAACAATTTGCTGTGAAATCTTGCAACAGCTTGAAAAATCCTTCCTACACTACTAAAAAAATGCCCTTTAGTGATACTAAAATAGTGTCACTAATTACTTTTAGTGACACTTATTAATAGTGTCAGTGATCTGGGAGTCAGAAAAATAGTGACACTTGAATTACTATAGTATTATAGATTTTATGACACTATAGTGATAGAAGTTACTAATAATTATTACGTGTCAAAAGTTCGTATCACTATAGTATTACTAATATAGTGACACTCTTGTAACAGTATTTACAAATAATTATTACATGTCAATAAAATACAAATAGTAATACTTTAGTGTCAATAATTACTATTACTATAGTATCACGAGTTAGTAATATCAGTAAAACAATAATTTCGAAGACAAGATTATAGTATATCTTCGAATCAGTGAGAAACGCGTGCAGAAATCAATTTCCAATTAGTAAATCCATAACCATGAATAAGAAGATATAGAAGAATCATAGCATTCGCCAACAAGACTGCAGCAAGACTACAAAGAAAATGTAAACTGTCACAAATGGTCTAAACAAGTTGCTTCTTTACATTCTCATTTCCACACTAGTGTATGGTCACATAACCGAACAAAGGTCACCTAGTTGCGAGATCCACTCTACGCCTTTCAAACACATATAGCTAGAGATTTCTGACGCTCACATGTCGAAGAATAGGCTCCTTAACCTGTAAAAATGATAAAAATAAAACCAACAAAGCCATTAGAATCATCATGTTTTCAATATTAGAGGACATTTCATTCTAGAAGAACTTACTTGGTATTCCATGGTTAGAAAAAAAAAAAAAAAAGGGAACAAGAAATGAAACATACCGTGCTTGTTTTCCTTAATCTTTTATCTTGAGTGGATCTACTACGGATAATATCATCAACCTCATCACAATGATTTGTGCTTCCATTTGTTCCGATTTTCTCATTTCGCAGTACGAAACTCTCTCTGAAGCTACCGTACTGCAGTTTCAATAATAAACTATCTCATTGAGCTACAAAATGTCAAAAATCATAGAAAATTATTAGCAGAAGTAAAAAACTTTTGATAGCATGCTAACCCCAGCCCGGCTTGTTGGAGTATTTTACTTGTAACAATATTTATAGTATCCAACATTACTGTGGATGTCGAGGGTAAAAAGGTAAAGAAAATATTCCCATAACAGCAATATCAATGATGGAAGACATGATGGGCAGCAACAAGTTTTAGGTGACAAACAAGTTATGACCTGTTCCCTTCTACTTCCAAATTCACAAAGCTGCAGCTTACTAAATATTATCTAGTTTAAATAGATGTTTTCCACTCTAGTTATACCAAAACTATAACATATTATAAGCAGCAACACTTGAAAAAACTCCAACCACAGCTCAAATACAGCCTCCTGATAACAAGAAAGGCATCTAAAATACCACCAAAACCTGCTCAGAATGGGCCAACAGGAAATAATTAACCAAGAGAAAATCACCATTAGGCCATGGTACTTACAACTTCTAGTTGATCTTCATATAAGACACTTGAAAACAGAAACACACACCTTATAACAATGGCCAGTGGAGAATCAACAACAACAACAACATATGGCTCTACAGTCAAAATTAATGTGAAGACCTCCTTGAGGAGTTTGAACTGAAAATTCTAAGCATCTAACTTTATAAATAAATTAATAATTACAGCCTTGATAGCAATCTGAACTTCAATAGCAATTAACAAGGAAATTCACAAAAAATAAAAATTATAAATTATTTTAAATCATTCGTAATTGATCACCAAACATCGAGCATATACTTGTCCTTTCCCAAAGATGAGCCCTGAAGTCCACATAACATTTTGCCCTGCTTCTTGTCGATCAGGGGCCAATATATCTTTTTGTTTCTTTAACCAACACTGAGATGAAAATGAAATTATAATTCATTTCACACAGAGGGCTCATTGGTATAGAAATTGAGCAAGAAGGCACTGAAAATCGCAACTGACCTCACCAAATCGTGATCCACAAGACTTCTTGTTGCCACAAAACACCCAGGTATCACACAAACAAGGCCCATCGTTGCCAGTACACATAGCCTTACAAGCCTCACAACACTGTTTAGAACTGTGTTTCAGTGAGCATGGCCTTATGTGTGTGATATTCCTTTTTTTCAGTGCATCCTTGTTACTAGCCACTCCCATAGATCCCAAGAAGAGACCCTAGCAAAAATAAAAAGAATCACAGAAAATAACCTGAATTAAAAGATTTGGGCTTTAAGTAACTCAATTGAAGCAAATTCGTATTTGGTAATCATATTGAAACTGTCAATTATATTGCTGAATGATGAAATCAATATTTAGTTACCTGTTCAATCTCACATGGAACCCTGTCTTCTCTCAAACATGCTGTTAACGCCAGTCCAAAGTGGCTAGCTTGTTAACCCACCAGAGATATATTTCCAAATTTACCATAAAAACTACAAAACCATACGAGAAATTCAGCAGTTTTAGTCTCTCAATTGCCTTACTCTGTATCATTATCTACTTTGGAAATACAACTAGAAAGCAACAGCCTTCCAGTTCTATCAACTAAGGCTTTCACCCAGATTTTTCTGGCTATGGCAAGCGGATGAGTCTATTAAATTAGATTGAAAGGTGGAATGAACTCTACTCCAAGAAAGGCTCTTGTGATTAGCTACAAGTTAAATTCCTGTACAGTTTTGAACAGACAGACACACACTCGACTTCACAGTAAAACGGTAACTCATGATGTCCATAAACATGCACAACATAGATCACAAATCTGGGAAATTCATGAACTCTACTCCAAGAAAGATAATGCATCCTAACAGGAAACTTGACATGATCCTAAAAAACCTACAACCAAAGGTATATAAACTGAGCCAATAAATTTTACAAGAAGCTTAATTAGCATAGTATAGTAAAATCCATTATCTACAAGTAGAATGGTTCATTTCTATTATGTGGAATCACAAACTCCCTGCTGTTCATCTGAAAAATGGTGGCAACACGCATTATTCTTCTCTCTATGAAATGCTGAACTGCCAACTCATACGTCCACCATTCTCTCATGAAAAACCCAAAAATGTGGTGTTAAGATGAACAGTATTTTAATATGGGTAGGAAAATCACTTAGCAGGACAAGACCACACATTTTATAGTGAGTCAACTGTTTCAACTTGTTGTCGGGCCAGATATTTTTCTCTACGCTCTTTCTGGAAATAAGGTAATAAATGAAAGGTTTAAGTTTTACTGAAAAGAAAATTTAAAACACTAAACATGTATTGATAAAAAAATAATGCTTCTACCCTTTCATCAATTACAAGACCTTCCCCAACAACTCGGGAGCCTGTTTCTGGTGGAGGCCTTTTGCGTGCTTCCAGAGCAGCCTCAGCTTCAGCTAACTAATACTTTAATTTTTCCAATGCCTTTAACCAGAAATCTCAATCTCATTAATGATCATTTAAATTGACAATGAAGTTTGATATTGCACACAGTCATACAAACTACTACAAATATTTAAATCAGACTTACAGGACTAGGCCGCTCAGTATTGAGAAATACAACCCGCAAAATTCTTTCAACAGTTACCTAATCCTTTTGTTCATCAAACTGCCGGAGAATAGATTAAATAACAAAATTTATACCAGAGGAATATAACATGGACGGTACGAGTACCACAAGCATACCCAAAAAGTACACAATATTAAGCATATAATCAAGTTGATCTGAAAAGTGACAAAGAATAAAAATTAAATTTCATTTAAATTGCAGCTCCATATTAAAGAAAAATCAAGTACACAAATGCAGAATATGCATAAAGATGGAATATTAAGTAAAACCATCAACATTGCAGCTGATGGCCAGATATGGAGAGACCCACGACGAGAGAGAGAGAGACGTGACGGAGAGAGCACAGAGGTGAGAAGCGTGAGAAACGGAGTTGTGTGTGTTGCGTGTGTCAACGACCAGAGAGCGCAGAGACATTGACGACGAGAGAGAAAGAAACATAGGCCAGCGAGGGAGAGAGTGAAACACAGACCGGCAAGAGGGAGAGAAACGCATGCCCGTACTGACAGAAGTTAACAATAGCAGCATTAAGGGAGTACCTTGCTTCGATTTCTTAAAGCCGTCATTGCCATTCGAGGCACATTCATGCGAGAGAAAGGACTGGTGATGAGAGAGAGAGCTTGGCGGCCATGGGATAAGTTTTAACTTTGACAAAAAAAATTTCTATTTTAAGGTTCGTATAGTTAACTTACTTTAATTTTTAATTGTTATATACTATTTAATGTAACTTAAAAAATTAAAATGGAATTCTTGGCCCAGTGGTTTAATGTTTAAAATTGAATAATTTACCCTTTAGAGTTCTTGAGTTTGATTCGTCATAAGTATAAAATTAAAATTTTAATTTTTAACTACTAATACCTTAATGTTACAAATTTCTAATGTTTAATTTATTGACACACTAGTATTAGTAATTTATGACATCTATTTGTTAAAAGCAGAAAATAGTACATATGTATATAATTACTGACACTTTTTTAAAGTGTCAGTAATGACTATTTTTCTAGTAGTGATATTTTATAGGGATTTCACAAATTTTCAATATCATTAAGTATTTTGTTAATCCATAAATTATACTTTTGTTAGTAGAAGAAATTTTGTATTCTTATTTTTATGTTTTTTAAAGCCAAATTTATATTCCAATTATTTTTCTTAGCATGCACTTGGTATAGTTTCTAATTTTATACTCATATTTTCAGCTAGATTTGACCATGTTTAATCTTTTAGAATTTTGTTATTTTATTTTATTCTCTCTTTTTTAGGTTAATGAATAAGAACTTGATGCTTGGCAAAGGCATTATTTTTATTTTATATAGACATTGTGGTGTTCAACTACTCTATTGCCATTCTTGATTTTTATTATTCATTGAACCTTCGGAATATCCTTGCTATCAACAATTATATGTTCACATTTAAAAATTTAAACATCAACTTGTCTTTTAATCTATATCATTATGTTATTTCCAATAAACGTAATGAAGCTTTTAAATTACTTTCCATGCATCATTCTTTCAAACATCATACTGGAGATTATGTCATTATCTTACATCTGCAGTCAATTACGCATCATCTAATATTAGTCACTTCCAATGGCTTTAGCCATTTTCGTTCCATTAAAGTTGTGTTAGGTTAACTACATTAATCTTCAAAGTAACTTCTAATATCGACAGCTCACCATAAAATTATGATTGTTCTAAATCCACAAGTACGATATATATTCCATCAAGGACTATTTTAGTGGTTAATTAGATTGTATTATCTGTGGTTAATTAAGTTTTGATGTAAAACATGTTGAGAAGTCAAAAGTCATATGCGTGGTGAAACTTCTAACTGAAATTGTGAAAGAATTGTTGAAGCGTGGAGCCGAAATTGTGGAAGAGTTGGTAATGTATGCGGCCAAAATTATGGAAAATTTGGAGCCGAATAAAGAAAATGGTGTCAATTTAGAAAATTTTTTTGCTGCATGTTGAGTTAAGCTCTCCTATAAATACCAAGGCATTTTCTTTAGTTTAAGCATCCTAATTGAAATCATTCAATTAGTGAATGCAAGATAAACATTTAGAGCTTTAAACATAGGAGATAAATATTTTTAAGTATGTAGATATATTGTAGGAGCATTTAACCCTTCAATATGGGGTATTATGGATTTGCTTTGTTAAGGAATATTTATTGAGATTATTTATTTAAGATTTGAGTGAGAGAAAATTATTTTTGAAAATATAATTGTAATAATTTTACATATATTGTATATTTTTTCTGGTTGTCTTTTGACAATAATCTTAGTTTTTCTATATTATTTAAAAATTTTCAAATAAATCTTGTGCTGTGAGATTGATGTTGTTTTCATTTAATTTTTCTATTAATTTGTTGCTTAACAAATTTGCTTAGAGCAGTCTTGGGAGGAATCTCAATTTCTTAATAGAACATTCTTTTTTTTTTTAACTTAATTAATGATAGTCACAACTAAAAATCTCAATGTAAAATAAAATTTATTTCTTTCATTTGACCAAATATATTTTACCTATATAAAATCTCTGATAATGGCGTCGAATGTGATCATCATCACATACACATAGACAATGGAACAAGTCTATCTCATTCAATACAACAAATTACTTGAACGTAATGTGTCTTTATTTATGAAGCATATTTTTACCATCAATATCAAAATTATACCACGCTATTGTCCAGATAATATTATTTTGGGACTTTGTAATATGACGTATTGCCATACTTGTGTAATATCTATTATCGATAGAAAAATACTGCACTTAATTCTTATGTTTTATTAATGTATCAATTCTCGTAATTTTTAATTCTTATACATAATGCTTAAAATGGGTAATAATTTTTTAGCCGAATGTTGCATGTATTGCAATTAATGTATAGTGGGAAGGTAACAAATCAAGATGCGTAATGAAAGAGAGACTGTATTTATTAATTAGTAGGCAGATTAAAATAAGAAATGTAATATGTCACAATATTACAAAGACTAGAAAAAGCACGTTATTATAGAACACAAACACTTCAAAAATCACAAATCATTCACATAATCTTGTAGACAATGTAATGTGTCTACTTATTCATATGATACACTCAAGTGAACAAAATCATTCTTAAATTTCAACTTTTGCTATGATGACAAGTTAATTTCAGTTGTCGCCCCCGCTGCCATAACCTTCACCGTACCCTCCGCCCTCGCCATAGCCTTCACCACTGCCTGAACCACCTCCCCTTCCAGAACCCTGACCGTACCCACCACCGCGGCCAGAACCACCACCATTTCCCCGACCTCCCCTGGAGCCTGACCCAGCACGAGAGCCAGCATAGGACCCAGCATAGGAGCCAGCTTCAGAGCCAGCGTCTGAACCACCAGAAGAGCTAGAACTGGAATGTGATGAAGATGATGAATACGAACTTGACCCGGAACCTGAGCCTGAGCCTGAGCCAGCCCCGGCTCCGGATCCTGAGCCACTTCCTCCACCTCCCAAGCCAAGGCCGACTCCTGCTCCAAGTCCTACCCCTATACCTCCAAGATCAATTCCCAAGTCCTTTCTTGCAACCCTGCTTTCGGATACAATTACTGACGTTGTTACAAGCAACGCAACAAAAGCTAAAGATGGGCTTAGTGCAGCCATCGTTTTGTGAAACACTTAGCTGCAAGACGGGTATATGCAAAAGCAAGAGCTAGCTTAAGAAATTGCTAATCAACTTTGATCAATGAATATTATTGTGAGCTTGGAAGCTTGCAGTGACAAGGACTAAAAGAGTATGCTATTTATAGTTGTTGAAGCTGATCAATGTTGCAAGCGAAAACGTGTATTGAGTACTCTAGGATTTGTTGATTTCGATAATGAGAGAAGTGGAAGTGGAAGTGGAAGTGGAAGTGGAAGTGGAAGTGGTGACGTGGGTATTATAGGACTTTCAGAGGACAGATTTTGTGGTTGAGGTACGGCTAGTTCTTGGAGATTTTGCGGGAATCTGACAATTGTAAAAACGTTGCCGACCCGTTTGATCAGCACTAACATTAGTGGACAATGAATGGCTGCATCGATGGATGCATTAATTTTATTTTATTTTTATTTTTGAAGTAATGCAGCTTTATTGTGGCAAGAACATGCATGCACGTGGACGCGATTTTATGGTGTGGGTAGTGCAAATTTTTTTTCCATTTCACTAATGGTTTTGAGTTTTATGTTAATCCGAACTTGTTGATGCAACTGCGTGTTATATAGGTGGTTATTGTATAATTTTTTTTTTAAGTAATTAGATCTTAACGTATGCCCTATATTATGAGTAAAATTTGTAAAAATTTTAGTACAACTAGATCACTATGGAATCTAAATTCATCAATAATGCAACCTGTCATTTTAAGTTCACGTTATCGGATTCCAGCTGCCTCCTGTCTGTGTTTAATTTAGTAACAGAAAACTGTCAAGGCATATCTGTGCACTACTATTAATTAGTATGCTTAACTTTTAATTTTTCAGTCATTGCTTTTCATCGTGCACCAACCAAGCGAGGAATGAGTTTGCCCAAGTTGGTATAATCTGAAAGCATCAACCAACTTTGCGTAGGGATCACAAATATTTAGCTATGAATATAATGGATATTATCTATCCAAATATAAATTCATAATTATTTATAATAGATATATTCATAGTTATATCTTAAAATTAGATATGAATATAAATTTTATCCATATGGATATGAATATCTGTAGATGTTTATGGACATTAAATTTATAATTTTGAATTAAAAAATAATATGATAAATAAACAAATTTATATTTTTAAAATAATTAGAGTCAAACTATTGGTAGCCCTTCATTAATCTCTTAAAACCCTTATTCTATTCTAATTATATTTAAAGACAAACATAAATAGAATTAACTTATTTTTTCTTTTGCTCTTCAATTTTTTTTTCTTTCCTTCACTTGCACAAGTGTTTTTTTTTTAAAAAAATAATTCTAAATACAATCTACCAAATTGATAAATTTTTCTTGTTAATTCCAAGTAAGAAGTTGGATGTCATTTGCTCATCATTTTCATCTTCAATCATGAACTCACGCCATTTTAAACAAGTAATAATTATTGCTCTTTATCTTCATATCATCTTTACTTTAGTATTTGCTTCATTGATATATGAAAGTTGGAATAGCTTTCAAATATACAAACCATTAAATTATTAACCCAAAATGAATATATTATAATTACATGCAGTATAGTACAATATCTTCCATCATGAAAATCTAAAATTAATAATTATGAAGTAATTACATGCAGCAGAGTATTACATCTTCTATTACCAAAAACTTCAATTAATTACTTGATAAAACCATAAACTCTCATAATTATAAGATTGAAAAAATTGACTCTATCAATTATAAGATTTCTTTTACCAAAAAATTAGTACTGCTACATAGATAGTGAAATTTTGTATCTGATAGTACTAGATTCATCATCATTTAGTTAACTTTTATGTCACCAGTGACGTCGCAATACCATCACCAGTGATGGAACATTAACGCAAATATTATGTTTTTTCAGTTTAAAAAAAAAGCTAATTTTTTTTATTGGTAATATATGTTTTAACTTTTCCAAAATTAAAATATTTTTCTATCATTTTGTTAGAAGGTATATTTAAGAATAAATGTTTTTGTTTAAGACATTTTTGTATTTATTCAGTTTTTAATGTAAAAATAAAGAAAATTGTGTGATTTATTTAATAATAATTTTTTTATCGATAAAATGTGATTGAATGAGGTGTATGCGCCCTAAGATCAAGCAGTAGTCAGCACAATAGCACTGCACTCTTCTTGCGCTTGAGTCTCTATATATTGTTGATTTTTGTTAAAAATACTATCATTGCATAAATCTAAAAATTTTTGATTTAATGGTATATAAAGTGTTTACATTTGACAACCTTTAGTCACTAGTGATAATGGAGTGGCAATGGCAGCAACAGCGAAGTTATTTTGTCAAAAATTATGTTTTCTATTTTATAAAATTGAAATATAATTATTTTATATATTTTTGTACTAAGGGTATTTTTTACATTAAATATTTTAGTTGAGGACATTTTTATATTTTTACTTTTTAAAAATCTTTTTAAATATTTTATTATTTAAATTTTTTTTTGTTTTAATTTTATAAAATTAAATATTTTCAGACTTAAATATGAGTATATGAATATCCATTGGATAAAAATAATTATCCAAATTCATCTATATCTATTTTCATATTCTCTTACAATATTCATATTCGTATCCATATAATTTTGGATGGATATTATCAAATCTAATACAGATGGATATCTTAAATATCTAATATGGATGGATCTAATTACTATCTTGAAACTTTACGGCCGAGATATGATAAAATAATAATACTACACATCTCAAATTTTTTATCTTAAATAATCATTTTAAATGATGTATTATTTATTAATTAGTTGATAAAATTAAAGTTAATTAATTATATTATCTTATTAATCTATTGATAAATATTACATCATTTGAACTGATTATTTGAGATAAAAAATTTGAGATGTATATGAAAAATAGTAAAAAAGATGACAGGGTTGAGTCGTGTAAATGGCTTGCAGCATCAATGGTCGTCATTAGATCAGTAAGGTTGAAAAAAGGGAAAATGGAAACCCAGTTCCGAAGTGCAATAAGAATTACTGATTCATCGTCCATCAACCAAATATATTTCGATTAGTCTTTGCGTGCTTAAGTGTGTATTAGGCTTTAAAATACTAATAGGCATAAGATTCCAGCTGATTAATTTATTTTTTTTTCATTGTGCCCATATAAAATTAGAGTTACTTGATTTTAAGTAAGATATGTCCTTCCTTTTATGTGTGTGACAAAGGCCGGGGCTATTGTTACCTCTCTACATGCAATGACGATGGAGAAATTATTGAATTTTGTCCCTCATTAATTTTTTGGATCGAATACTCGTACATCTTAATTAAATTAAAAGATTAATCACTTTTGTAACCTTGATTTTACTGATTTTTAAATTACCATTGCTTATTATTTTACAATTATACGCAAGACAACTGGGCAGCTGACTTGTGTCAAGTAAAAATTTATTCCGCACAAAATTTTTTTTCTTTTGTTATTACTCTATCGGCTCATTACGTGAAACACACCGACCGATTTGGAGCAAACAGCCCTCATAACCAGCGGGCTCTGAGCAAAAGGACCTCGATATCGTTTCAGTTTGCTAACAAACCGCCATCTCATCTCGTATGTAATCTCTGATTCTCCTTTTAGTTATTATTTTGTTTTTCTGCTGCAAAATTTGCCGTTTATTTATTGATTGTCTTTGATCATGATTCAGTTTATTATAGATTTTGCTAATGTCATAAAATGAATGCGTAAGTATGCTAAAGTTTGTTCTTTGATATCTGGGTTCACTGTAGTTTATGTAATTAGGTGTGGAAAAATAATCGAATTTGCAGGTATCATTAAACTCTTAGAATGCTCGTTCTCTATTTCATTGAAAATAAGAATATTGAAGTTCTTTTTTTCTTTGTTTTTGGGAGTGTAATAAAGAAGTCCTATGTCGTAAGCATGCTTGTGTGTGCAAGTTTGTATCAATTAATTCTGAAATGTGAAATATGCTAAGACCATAAGTTCAGGCGGTTAGAAATTGGGCTTAAGATTGCGAATTTGGTTATTTAGAAGAAGGGAATGCCGGGGCTGTGTGGAAGATGAAGGAGTATAGGACGCGTTATGCATTTGATAAGCTTTGATAGCTGTAAATTTTTTAAGTTCTTGATCCAGCAGTTTGTTTGGTAAAAATCTGGGATTTGAGAGCAGCTCAAACCTATTGGCATGTATGAGTTCAAAATTATTGGTAATTCTATTGATTATTGCGAGTCGGATGGGAAATCAGTATTCCTTATGAAATATGTACATGTCAAGTGAGGTTAAGAAAGACAGAATGGATATTAATAACAAGAAAAGATACTTTTTAAGAAGAGGTCCTTCGCGAATACGGCAAAAGTTACAGTAAATCCTACTCCACCAATTTCCCATTTGAAAAAGATTCAATACCTGGTTCTGTTTGGAAAAAACCCATCAATGTTCATGACATTCCCATCATAAGTACAAAAAGTCTAGCATATAGAAGAAATCAAGATTGTAACTGAAAGGGAAAAGGGCTTCTTTTGTGCATCCATTTGTTTCCAGTGACTTAAAGTTGATTTTGTTTTTTCTTTCGACAGACAAAGCCAAAAGTTTAGAGATTAGGATGCGCTCTTATTATCTTACTTATTCTCATGTTCTTATGACAATGATTGCTTACATGATTAAAAAAGCAAGTTTTTATGTCTCTGGACTTTGATTGTGCTATTTGTTGGTTAATGTCTGAGAGACAACAGATGTCTGCAAGACGTATTCAACCACATTATGAGGGGCGTGTTGTTCGAGCTCCAGGAATGTTGCGGCACGTTCCATTTCCTGGTTCGCCTGGTGGTCACCGGTTATTGGAGCCACTTCCTTCTCCTGAGCTTTTACAGGATAAGATTGCTGTTCAGGCAGCAGAAATTGAACGACTCGCAGGGGATAATCATAGATTGGCCGCTTCTCACATTACAATGAGGGAGGACCTGGCTGCTGCTCAACAGGAGATTCCAAGAATTAAGGCACACATTAGAAGCATCCATACTGAAAGTGACATTCAGATCAGGGTCTTACTTGATAGGATTGCAAAAATGGAAGCAGATAGTAAGGCTGGTGAGAGATTGAAAAAGGATCTTCAACAGGCACACATTGAGGCACAGAGTTTGGCCAGAGCCAGACAAGAGTTGACCTCTAAAATTCAGCAAGCTTCTGAGGAATTGCATAAAGCCCGGCTTGAGGTTAAAAATTTGCCTGATTTACATGCTGAACTTGACTCTTTGAGACAAGAACACCGGAGGTTGCGGTGAGTCATACAATCACTTAAGTTTCTCTTGTGAGATGCTTAAATTTGTTGCTGAGTCAAACCTGAAATTGATTTCTCCATAATCCGTGTTTCATATTATGGTATAATAATTAATTATGAACACAGTATCACAATTTATCCATAATCTCAAAGAAAATTGCAGCTTCTTGCCTGTTTCCGCCAAAAGGAGAGAAGGGGAAGACCTTCTTTTCTGTTATGCTTGCTCCTCCTTATTTAAAATGAATGCACAATTCAGGACTTCATTTCTTCTTCTTATATCATGAAAACGTTTAGTTTCCATGTGTGTTGAGACTTGATTATATATCGAGTGATGTATAATATACTTTTTCTTCCTTTGTTTTGTTTGGAATAATGAAGCTGCTTTAAATTTTCAATAATGTGATGTATTAAAAAATGAGGTAGCCACCAAAGGGGCAGCCCAGTTGGTTGAGAGCTTGGGATCTGGTGCTTGGCTCTATTGAGGTCTCAGGTTTGATCCTTCTGGTGGGCTTAAAATTTCACCCTTTGTTGTCTCATGGTTCATGGGGTTGGGGCACCTACTGACCCCCCAGTTTAGCATCTGGCCATTGGTTCCAAGTCGATGCGGGAGTCTTGGGTAAAAAAAAAAAATAATAATAATGTAGTCGTAAATCAAGCAATTAGAAAGCAGGGTGTCATATTGACCTTCTTTGCATAAAAACTGAAGTTCTATGAGACTCTATATTCTTCTTCTTCTCCCCTTTTTTATGTTTTTATTTATTACTTATTTGTAGTCGTCTCTTGTAAGAATAAATCTCTATTGTGTACCCTGATTGATGGTGATTGATCTTTTTCACTGCCACATAGATATGCTGGTGAAGTACCAACATCCAAATTTCTTGGGTTTCAGTTTTCATTGCCACATTCTTTCTTTACTTAAGAAGTTAAAGTACAATTTATTTCTGACTTGGATCCGACTATTTGTTTTAATCTATGGTGTGGGGAAAATAGTGCTACGTTTGGGTGTGAAAAGGGTCTAAACATAGACAACGTGGGGCAATTACAAGCAATGGAGAAGAATCTAATTGGGATGGCAAGAGAAATGGAGAAATTACGTGCTGAGGTGATGAATGCTGAGATGAGAGGACATGGTGACTTTTCTTGCCTCTATAGATGGTTTCATTAGTGGAATTTCTTTATTATTCTGCTTTTTCTAGCTTGCCTAATGCTCGTGCTGTTTCTACCTTATGTAGCTCCAAACTCATACAGTCGAACCTACGCAAATCCTAACCCTTCATATCCGCCATCTGTACAAGGTGGTGGCATGCATGTTGATGGATACAGTCAGCCTCTTTTACAGATGGGTGTTGTGCAGACAGGAGAAGGCATGATTCCATATGGCAGTGGTAATGGGGTGGCTGCTGAGGTTGGCATGCCTGCTGTCCCTGCTAGTGCTGCTGGTGCTGTATGGGGAGGACCCTATGATCCATCACTTGCTCGAAGATGAACTCAGAAAAGCTGAAAATTTATGTTGCTGAGATTTTCTGCATATCGCAGCATTGCTGGTAGATTAAGAGTTGATCCATTGGGAGTTATTGTGAAAACTATATTATTTCTTTGACAGATAACTTTAGACATGGCTTGTTCTGATAAGTTACAGCATGCTTCACTCACATATCAGGCAACCTAGGATCAGGTCAGTGTCATTCTTGCAAAAGATTGTTCATCTGAAAGCTTGTACATATTCTCGTAATTTTAGTTAGTACTCAAAATGAATACCCAGTTTCCGCCATTTCCTTGTAATTTTTGTTCTTTCAAAATTTTGGAACAGACGAAAACCACTGAATAGTCTAAGATTCGAGTCTCAAAAGTTTTTCATGTACAAGCAAACACAAAAGGGCAGAAAGATCCCTTTTGAATTATTCCAAATCTTTTTTTCTATTAAATTTCACACGTTTTGCTATTTGTTAAAAAATTTTGTTTGGTATACCAAAAAGCATATATAAAGGCAAAAGCAGAATATGATCAACAAATTTCTTTCGATGCTCAATTTTACAAACAATTACTGAATGGATAAATATGAAGGGGTGACTCAATTCTGACTCATAAGTCATATCATAAGATCCTCGATTTTTTTTGAAAGATTTTGTACAGGCAAACTCCGTAAATTTTTCAAAATTATTCTCACTCTCTCAATTATTTTCAGACTTTCCCGGGACCAAAATTATATTAGTAAGGGACAATTTTCTCTAAAGACCCAATTGAAATCTTTTGTCCCATCCACTTTGCTCTCACATTCTTCTTCTCTGTAATATTCATTCACATACAAGACAATTATCTCAGGCAAGTAACTAAGAACTCGAGTACTGGACCTCCATATTTCTTTTAAAAACAATTATTTTATTGTTCTTTTTATAGAAAACTCATTGTTTTTTTTTTTTTTCCTGAAAATTTCCCTTTACATGTATCAGATTCCTTCTCAAAATCTAAGAAAAAGTAGTGTACTCTGGAGTATTGTATTAGATATACGAAAGTTTATGTGGGTGCCAGTTGGTTCGATCAGTAAAATCTATTATGGGGCAACAAAAGATTTGGGGTTCGAATTTTGCTTACAAGGGTCGTTTATTGCACTCTAGGAAAATTCGTACAATAGAGGCTTTATAAGTTAACTGTTAACATGAGTCCAGTTGAGAAATCATCTTTGTTTTATTTTATTTTTCTGAGTATTTGAAAAAATCTCATATGGGAATTTTTTTAGTTATATGATGTCAAATTTTGGATGTGTAGGGGTTTGTGATCAATGGAGAGCAGTGACTTGTGGGGATCATTGAGAGATGGAGATTTTGAAGAAGCAGATGTTTGGGAAGTTCTCAAAGAAAGAAAGCACTCTAGTTATTCAAAAGTTGTAATTGAAGCTCCTGAACTTTCCGTTGAAAGAAATCTCAATCTCACTTCTGCTGCTGCAGTGATGGTTCCAATTAGAACAAGTAGTACTAATAACTACAGAGACAAAGGCAATGAAGCAGCGTTGAAGCAGCTGCAATCAGCACCTATGAAAATTCCTGATTGGTCAAAGATTAGTAAGAAAAAGTCAAAGAAGAAAGCTCTCAAGGATGATTCTGATGACGATGATTCGTATGATTGCAGGGTTCCTCCACATGAATATATTGCCCAGAGGCTAGCAAAGAGTCAAGTTTCTTCATTCTCAGTCTTTGACGGAGTTGGCAGGACGCTCAAAGGAAGAGATATGAGCAAAGTGAGGGATGCTGTTTTAACAAAGACTGGATTTCTTGAATAATGTGTAAGATTGGTCAGCCTTGTTTCTTCATGCACTCATAATTATGTATTTAGCTAGGCTCCGTTCATTATTGTGGTGCTGCTATGTGGAATGAAAGCTCCAGTTGTTGAGGGTTGTATAGAGTCAGCTGCTGCCAAAGCCAATCTGCAATTGCTTACAAAGTAGTTTGGCAATTCATATCTTTGTCAAAACAGCTACTATGAAATAAAGCTAAAATAACCAGAGCTTTAATCTATTTAGGTAATATCTTTGTCAAAACAGCTACTATGACATGGTGTTAACTTCAAAGTAATAGAAATTTGTGTAGCTAGACATGTTTTAGATTATGAGCTCAGAGATCAATTCTATGTACAACTTTGGTGAATTAATGGAAATTTCTCTGCTCTTGGTTCAATAATTTATGAAGCTGTAACTATTTATGAATCAAAGAAAGAAAGATGTATATACAGTATGAACTGAGGCATTTTGATGTCAATTTCATTCAGATAACTATGCATCTTATTGTCCCCACTATTAACCAAAAATTCAAGTGCCTTTTATTGTTCTGTTCATAGCGGAAACAAAAAGGGAACATCAACCAAAGAAATCCTAACCATGTAACCAAAATTTTTTTTTTAAAAAAAAAAAACCTATAAAATAAAATAAACAAGCTGACCTTCAAATATTTTCCTAAACTACCACAAGCTCCCACATTGTGGCAAGAAACAAAAACAAATGAGAAACAAAGAGAAACAAGGCCATTATAACCAGGAACAAACCCAGTTTCCGCCATTTGCTTTTCAACGTTCTGACAAATCCATCTTTACAAGCTTGGCAGTCATAGCAAAGAATGTTTCTGTCATTTGTCCATGTATCACAATCCGAATCAAGCACTCTGTTTTCATCATCACAATCTGAATCAAGCGGCACAGTATTGTTTACAGCACCATCATCTCCCTTGATCCAAAAGGTAGCATTCACAAACTTCATCCCACACACTGCTGGCGGCATGCAGCATCCAGACTTCAAAGTCACACAATAGAAAAAACAAAAAAAGAAAAAAAAATGTTAATACTAGCTGATCATTAACATAATAAATTTTGTTCTGGTTGGTTCCAGCCTGTGGAACAGCCTACCTTATCTAGACTGCAGCATAACAGAGCTAATTTTAAAATATAATGTAAGTAGATTATACAGTACCTCGATGGGCGAGAGCTTCTTCATAGTAAAATCATAAGTTTTGACGGTCAAAGATTTCGAAAACAAATCGTCACATACTTTTGTATCGTAAATGCAAGATTTGATGTTGTTCCAGTTGTTAGAATTATCAACTTTTAGCCTAAACCATCTTGGAGAAGCAGGAATCTTTCTACTTTCCATGTCATAAGCCCCAATAAGTGCAAGTCCAACGGTGAGCATCACAAGCAATGGCACTACAGCAAGAAGAAATCCAGGCATAGGAAACTTAGGCCGCAAGAAAAGAGCTGCAGTGCTTATAATGAACATGAAAAGCAAGGCAATGCCGATCCCCATTTGCAGCTTCGGCAACCTGAGGAGATTCTCACAGTCGTAGTCTCTCATGTAGAGAAGCCAGATGACTGAAGCAAGAATTGGTAGTGAAATAATGAATGAGATCATTGCTAATATCCCAGATAAGGTTTTGGCCCGGAGCGCATTAATGCTTAATGCTGGTGCTGCCTTTTCCGTTGTCATTACTATTGCTTTTTCCTCAGGAATACTCTTAGCTTCGGATGCTGGTGCTGGTGCTGGAAGTGCTTCTAGCTTAGCGCTTTTTTCTTCAGGTATTGTCACTGTGGTTACAGCTTCAGGTGCTGGTGCTGGGTCGTTGTTTGCAGCTTCAGCCATGCCAGTGGAGAGTGGACTTTCGGCAAAAGATACTTTGTTTTTAAAGAATTTTCTGTCTCATTTTATTACCAAGTCAAGGTTCGTTTAAGAGAAATTTTGGGACAGATGAGAAATATTTGGGAGAAAGTTTGGGTTTTATTGTTACGTGTATTAAAAACGAATTTTGATACCCGAACACTATAAAATTCAGTCAAGATCTAACTGATTAATTACTATATACACGGCAAAAAGAATTGTTAAAAGATTCCATAACTAACCGAGCACAAAAAATAGTATTGGATTTGGGTATATGAGAAATGGTTTGTGTAGGCACTTGGCAGTGATTTTGCTCGATATTGTTAAAATGTTAGTGTTCTTATGGATCTTAATTGAAGTTTTTTTTTAAAAAATAATAAAATAGAAATACATGCAATGTCATGTAAGAAGGCTTTTGTTGATAATCGAAGAAGCCATTAACTAAACTTAGTACTGGAAAAATATTGGGTCCGCTCCTCTTAATGAGTCGATTCCTTTTCATACAGGCATCTTTCAATTAATAATAAAAAATGTTCATGCACATGAGTGATGCTATGGAAGTGCCTAAATATACTATATAGTTTTCATTTTATATGGAAACCATATTCAAAATAAAGAGAGAAATAAGCCACCAGGCCAAAGGCCTCGTGGTCAGGGCTGCTGCTTTCTAAATTAGAGGGTAACAGTTCGAGCTTCCACAATTATATTATGGGAGTAAGTCCTTCCTCAGACATTAAGTGAAGATTAGTCTACTTTCTTATCTAAGTGTGAGGAGTAGACATCTCTCGAATATTACTGAGAGTTTAAATCTGGGTAGTACTTCATACGAATTATTATAAACTAGTCTTAGTCATAATCTAATTTGTAAATATCAGTTATAGTCACTAGTTCCAGTCTTAGTCTAATTTGTAAATATCAATTATAGTCTCATGTAATATGAGTTGTAATCCTGAGCAATAATATCTTGTATAAAAAAAAATAAATAAAGAAATAAACTAAAAAGAAGCGCGCAGAAAAATATATGCACTGATTATTGGGATTTAGTCTTCTAAAGCTCTTCTTTTTTTTTTTTTTTGGGGTGGGGTTGTTAAGACTCTTGAGGACAGCAACAATATTTATAATCACAACAGAAAAGTAATCACGGGGTAGGACATGACCTATATGAAAATGAAATCAAACATTGTGACTGTGCTGTAATAAGTTGAATGGAGGCTGAACGTGGCAAGAATTTTATTGACTAAATATTTATAAGTTATTATATATATATATATAAGGAATAATCAGTGTATTGGAATCACTTGAAAGCAAATGTTCATGGGCCCAATCCATTCTATCGGTTCAACTTTTAGTTGAGCTATCAGCACTCCTCTAAAATCCATTTTATACATTTACATTTCTATCACCAACCATAATTACCTAAGAAAATAAAGTGATGCCTATTAAAACTAGAAAATTTATAAAAATAAGTCAAAAAAATTTAATAAATATCTAAAATAACTAATTAAACTTTTTTTATCATATGTAGGCATATATTTTTTGTATACACTTAAAACCAACAATTCCCATATATATTCTCAACCAACAATTTTCAAAATTCAGCACACTTTAATCCTTAAAACTCACCCACTAATCATCAACTCATCAGAAAGTAAAAAGTTGAGGTTAATATTTATTTTACACAATGTGTAGTTTTTTTATTTTTTGATTAATCAAAATTTATGAGTTATTTTGAATAAATACGAGCTTGGAGACGAACCCAGAAAACGTGCGACAAGCGCCTATCGCACGTTTTCTGGGTTCGTCTCTAAGATCGTATTTACTCAAAATAACTCATGTTCTAATTTTTTTTTAAGTATTAATTTTTTTTCTTTCGTAGGCTTAATGGAGTCAATTGTTCTTCAAATGTATTTTGATGGATCATGGGAGGAATTGACAGATGGTCGTTTTGAGTACAGAAATGGAAAAAATAGAGTTTTTTTAGTTCCAAAAAACTGTACGTTTGATGTATTTCTTTCAAGAGTATATGAAGTTTTGCAAATAAATCATAACAATTACAGTATTGAATTGAAGACAACTTTATAGCCGAGATGTTCTACCCAACCCGTATGTTCAATACCAATAGATATAGTTGATGATGAAATAGTAAGATTTTTAATATAACGCGATCTTTTCTACCATTAAGTACTCTATCCGCAAAGTAATATAACGCGATCTTTAGCGCATCAACATCATCCATGTCATTAAAGTTCAAATCTTCAAATTTTTTATCAAATCATTTAAGAGTAGCACCTAGGTTACCTTCAAAGTACAAATCACGCAACCTGTTATTCGCAGGAAATTTGACTTCTTTGTGTAAGTCGTATGTACCATATCAAAGTCCCGTAACTAAATACCATTCAACGATTGATAACCGTGCTAACTGGCCACTAAATTCAAACCACAGCTGATTTTTACCATCTTCATCACAACACGCTACTTGCCTAAGTAGCGCGTTGTGAAAGATTGCGCCACTAAACACGTAGGTATCCATCTTTGCGAAATGACCAAATATATATTTCCTGAATAATCTTAATTGTTGTTTCGTTAATTTCCTCTTGATAGCATCCATCACATTCCCAAATTTTGAGGTATTTGTAACACGCCCGAGAAAGTGTTTCGTTTCCGGAATCTTCATCGTGCCTGGTTTTGTGGCCATTACGACTGTAAAAAAAATCAAATTTTTAATTAGTTAATATGATAATTAAAAAAATAAAAATAATTCAAGATTTATTTTTTTTTCACATTCTGTGATATCGTGCGATAGGTGCCTGTTGCGCGCAGGTAATTTTTACCTGTTGCGCGTGTGATTTCTACTCCTATTGCACCTATACTCCACCTTACAATCACACCATCAACACTTTAATCTTACAATACACCATCAACTATTTAATCTAGTCTAAGGGGCATTTTATCGAGCACCTCGCGTACCACTCTTTAAACTTAAATTTCACTTAACAATCTCCAATATTTATGGGCAACCAATCCTAATCTCATCTATATACATCCATACACTGATTTTTCACCAATCGAACTTATCAAAATAGAAAGAAATTAAAATTTACGAAGTGAAAATTACCGAAAATTACAAAATAGAGGATGATAGAAACCCGTCGGAGTTGAGTTCACTGTCAAAAACCCGCTCAACCGCCGTTGATTGTTATCGGAAAATATAAAATAGAGGTAGTTAGGGTTACCGGAGGAAGCCAATTGCTGAGTTTAGTTTTGAGAAAGATATGCGCTTTATGGGAAAAAAAAAAGATAAATAGTTAAGGATGATAGAAAAAATATAATTTATTATTTTAAATATTTATAAAATTTATTTGACTATTTTTATAAATTTCCCATTAAAACTTCAGGCTCACACTTAAACTGAAATTGTTCACACTCATAAAGGAAGCGGATAGAACGACGAGAAATTCTTTAACGAGACAAAAGTATAAATTTTATCAAGTTTGACAGAAGATTTTGTCCCATGAATATTGTGTCTTTTTCTTAAAATTGAAGTCTTTATTGGTTCTGGGGTCGTGCAATCAGTATTAACACTAAATTATTTCATTTACTTTTGAAAGCTTTAATTTACCTTCATTTTTTATTAAAAGACCAAAAAAAAAAAATCAGCCCATCCTCATTTTTTTCTTTTTTTAAACTAAATGTAACAATAATTTAAGATTTTTAAAAGTAATAGAGTTAATTTAAAAATAATCAATTTACGAGATGTTATACAAAATTTACACTTAATATTATACACCATCACTTCCCGAGATATTTTTTTATATTTTTGAAAAAAGATAAACAATTGAAAGGAAAGAAAAATATACACTTTTATAATTTTTAAGTACTTAGAGATTATTACTAATGGGTCTTTAACTTAGTGGGAGAGCCCTTATGAGCTTGACAACAAGGGTTTAAGTCTTCAAAAAAATAAGTATGACAGTTTAATATTTTTTTTTTTAATTATAACTTTATTATTGAAGTGGAGGTAGTCTTCATTTTTTATGACTTGTGAGTGAAGTAAGTCTTACTTGAATATTAGATAAAGTAATTATAATACGAGCATTAGTCTTCTCAAAAAAAAAAAAATGATGGTTTAATATCTTTCTTTAGTTTTGACTTTATAATTGAAGTAAAGACAGTCTCCTCTTTTACGACTTGTGAGTAAAGTAAGCATTCCTCGAATATTAGATAAAGTAATTATAATCTGAGCATTAGTATCGTGTAATTAAAAAAATAAATTTTTTTAATTTTTTTTTAATTTATGTCTAATTTTCAAACATTTACTTTTAAATAGAAAAAATAAACTTTTGTGATTTTTATATAATAAAAAAATATTTAAATGACAGGTAAATATTATATTTCAAAAGTATCTCTTTAAAATATATTTATTTTCTAAAGCAAAAATTAAATTTTTTTTTGTTTTGATTTGTAAGGATATAAATGTTAAATAATTATATTTAAGTTTTTTTTATATAAAAACAAGTAAGATATTAATTATATTTAGATATTAAAAAATATATATTATTCAAATATTACTAAAGTATACAAAATCTTAAATATAGTTATTTAACATTTATGTCCTTATAAATTAAAATAAAAAATTAAATTTTATACTTAAAAAATAAATATATTTTATTTAGATAATTCAGGTATTATTTATATTTAAATATTAAAAAAATATATTCAGACCTAATCTCATTTGCCGATTTCTGAACACAGTGAATGCGCTTACCTTTTCTTTTTCATCCTCTTTAAATTCCAAGTGGCTTCTTTTCATTGGTCACTGGACGAACCGGATAGAAATAAATACGCTGACACTCCCTCGTATTGGACCTTTATTTGGTGATTTGTTTTAGTTTCGGTGCTCGTATCAATATCAAAATAAAAATTTCTCGCTTCCTGCTTTCTCTCTTGATCTGATCAATCATGGCCGACGAGGTAAATTTCATTTATCTCTTTCCATCTATTTTAACAATTTCTTTTTTTCTTTTTTTTGGCCTAGAAAATAGAAACTGTACGAATAGAAATTTCTTATTGGATTCAAAATTCTTTTAGCATTTATCTTCTGTTTGATTATTTGAATCATTCTCATAATGATCGATACAAAATTGTGAATAATATGTAAATTTGAACCTAAATTTTATTTTCTTATATATATATAGAAACAGATTTTTCCTTTATGTGGCGATTTGTTTTATATCTCTTGATCATTTGTGCTGTGCTTGTTCAAAGGAAAATTGAAAGTTTAGGTTTTTCGTGCGAACAATTTTACCTTTTTATGGAATGATTAATCTCTTAGGAACTGTGGTAAGGGAAAATGAAGAGCTTCTGAATGATGTTATTTTTATCAGCAAAGCTGTAGGTTTGTAATATGACCAACGATATGGTATGATTATTAATTAGAGATGTATAATTTGCCATCAGATGGTGATGGATGAATGGCGCTCACTTCTGTATCTAGTGGCAAACTTGCTTTACATTGGCCCCGTGTTGTATAAGTTTCTATATTATTGTATGCTATGGTTACTGGTACTCTTTCTTTTGTCTTAGATTGAACTCAAAACTGCTCCCGCTGATTTCCGGTTCCCAACAACAAATCAAACCAGACATTGCTTTACCCGCTACATTGAGTTTCACAGGTAAACTCCCGAGTAGTGAACCATTCTGCTTGTGATGAAGCCGTAGTAAGTACCACTTCATTTTATTATGCAGGTGCTTGGCAGCAAAGGGGGAAGAATCTAATGAATGTGAAAGATTTGCTAAATACTATCGTTCTCTCTGCCCTGGTGACTGGGTGAGTATACCAGGGTTTATGCTGCAATTTACTTAGTTGCAACTTGCAATTCTTTGGATGTTGTCTATTGCAATATATGATTCTTTGAATGTTTGCTAACTTATTTTAAGTTTACTTAGTTATAAGTCCTTTTTTAAATTTTTGCTGAATTCATGCAGATAAGTAAATAAAATAACTCATTTGTCTTTTCATGAATAATATAACTTATTTTTGTTTTCATGATAAGTCTTTGGAGGTTATTATGTTAGAACCTGTCCATGTGAAAATTGGAAACATGCACCCATGTGTAGAAATCATTGAGAACAATTGAAAGTTATTAGGGATTTAGAAATTCAAAACATTCTTCCTTATTTTGTGTCTTGGTTTTAGTGGTGGTTTTGATATCAAGCTTTGTTATACCAACAATGGATTCTTGGTGGTTATTGCATTATTTCTGTTGTTGGAGATCAGCTGGTATTGCAGCAGAATTCTATTAGATAATTGGGTCTAGTCAGGAAAATAATTTTTGCTCCTGGCTTGAGCATCCTAATGTTAAGATGTCGGTGAAGACTGCCATGCCAGCGGGTAAAGCATAGAATTAAGGATGAACTTTTTTTTCAATTATTTATTTTTAAGATTGCATTTATAATGAGATCTACACTCAGTATAAACAGAAGCCTTATAGTGCAAAAGAATAACGGGTACCTGAAAGCTTATATAGTGGTACACTATATGAAAGCATTAGAAAATCTGAAAGAACCATTTGTGGTCATTGGGATTATTTTAGATGTTATGATTTCAGTCCACATCTCATCAATTGTGACTGAGTTTTTGTCCAGTACAATGTTTATTGTCATCTCAACTCACAAAGAGACAATGTAATAATTGATTTTGCATGCAGCTGCTATTATATTTATCCTGCCAACAAAATTGATTGCCTCCTAACATCATTTTTTTTTGTTGATGAAAGTTTAACTTGAATGTTTTCTAACCACTTCAATTGTCGTAATTTGCATTTGTGATGGAATTCATTTCCCCATCTGTTATGTGCCCAAATTGCTGCAGATTGAGAAGTGGAATGAACAAAGGGAAAACGGGACGTTCCCTGGTCCTCTCTAATCGTCCGTCAGCACTTGGGTGGCTTTTCTTTTGGATGGAAAGTTCATATTGCTCTGTTTATTTGCTTTCGGGTCATGGTTTTTCATTTAAGCCTAAAAACCAATAAGGCAACAATTAAGATTGTTTTGAATATTGATGCTTTAGTTATTGTGCATGGACAACAAGAAGCAAAAGACCTTTGAAAAGCCATGACCTTTTCTTCCCCTCCAAATGTTCACGGTTTTTGATCCCCTTCACTTTCAGTACATTTTGTTTTGATTTGGTCTGGCTGCAACGAAGAAGTGGGAATGAGATATTCATATTTTTGGGTTAAAGAATAAATAAATCCATCAAATTCGTAATTTTTACAGAAATAGGTGGATTTTAATTGTATTATTGTTAATAATATAAAAATCAAACACCAAAGATTGTTATAAAGACATATCACACCAACCAAATATTGCCTCCTTGTGAGAGCGCTTGCACAATTTCTTTCTTTTTGACCTTGATTTGATGTCTCGTGATGTTATGTTTTCAATTATTTGATGTTATTTTTGCAATTATTTTTTTATAGGGTGGGATGATTTTTTAAAAAAAACTTATTGAATATAAAAATTAATTTTTTTATTTAAAATTCTCTATAGTCGGTCTTTCAAAAGCAATTCGAATCAGACCATGATTCTTTTGAGCTTTTTATTCGGTGGGGTCGGGCAAAAGAGTTATAATTTTATACTAAAAGATTTCAAAAGCATAATAATGACTTTATAGACTTACAAACGGCACGCAATTTCAAATTTCAAACTTTAAATATGATAATGGCAGACCCCTTGACATTTCTTATTAAATCACCACATTTTGCATGTATATACAGTACCGAGTCCTCGTGTGCATCGAAGAGGAGAATTTCTCTCGTTTATTCAACACATACATAGAATGTCACAATTGATTAAGTAGGAAAGGAGGACAATGCCTTCTCCAAGGCCAGCTTAATTTGGGGGCAGGTCATTTAGTCCAACCCCACCCATCTCTCTTTATTGCGCATCCATTTTTTCTTAGGAAACATCCGCTCTCCACTCCATCGTGCAGCTTCTCCAAGTTTCACACTCCAATGTAACAGAAATTAAAATTTAAACACTCGCATTTAAAAGTAAAAGAGAACGTGCAACAAATCAAAGAATGGGATATTTACAAAAAGCAAGAAGCGTAAAAACTAAAAAGACAAGTGATTCAGATTCTCTTAACCTTATCTTTGTGAAGAATCGGAAGCACGAATTATGATGGACCAGGGGAATCATTGTCAACAGATCTCGTAATAGTTGTAACAATTTATATAATTTTGTTTATCGAGGCCTCTGACACCAACGTTACATGATCTAATTTTTCATATAGAATTTTAAAAAATGTACTTAGTCTGTGTATAACTTACTCATCAGCTCCATTTATACTAAAAATTTAAATATTATTATTGAGAAAAGCTGATCAATTTTAACATTTGAGTAACGAGTAGAATCAACATCAAAATAACTTTTAAAGATCTTCAACTACATAATAGGACACGAGAAAGTCGAAATGTCGAATCATTCATAGCGTTAAAAATAAACCGGCGAGGCCCCATTAGCATTTACATCATTGTCTCGAAAATAAAGGATATCCTAAAGCTGGAAGGACCCCATGCCGTGTGCTGTTATGGTGTGAAACCTAGACCACACAACCAGATGCCGATCGAAGAAAAGACAGTCATGGTGTTGTGTTGTGATCATTAATTGTTCTTTTGAATTATCTTCAACAATCATATTTTCTTGACTTAAGCAATAGTTTTGCAATCACCCGCGTTAAATAATGACACGTCAAGAAATCATTTTATTACACAAGTTTATGAAGCTAATTCAACGATTTAACTTCGATTCTCAGATGTTATATAATTGTAGTAAGTGTGAAAGATCAAGCGATATGACCCCAAATAATACCCATCGGGTCAAGTCACTATTGTTGAATACTACTATCATATCAATTCGTTTTTTAAATAGATTAAATTCCAAACCAACACGCACTAGTATAGTAGTATTAGCATAGGATTTAATAATTGTATTTAAGGTTTTTTGAAAATCAAATTTTATGGTAGTATCATTTGAATATTATACTTTAATAAAATCAAAAGAAACTAAAAAGGGCATTGAAGACCTTCTGACCTTGACATGTATTTGTAGCTTTGAGGAGAAATTGTAATAATCAGTTGGCCTTGAATCCGACGAGTCGGACACCTGTAAAAAGTACTTTGACGCAGAAGATAGCGTTTGATTAAAAGTTAAAGAAAGAAGAAAAATGAAGAAATGAACTTTTTTATATTTGGAGGCTAAATACCATTTTTTCTTAGAGATAGGTCTTTATTTACAAACAATGAGCGACAAATATTTAAAATTTTACTTTGACCTCTTTGATGTGTCACTCATCATTTTTTATATATTTGAGGGTGAATTTTATTATAAGAAAACATATATTTTTCTTCCACATATACACGTGTCCCTATCCTTATCCTTATGACTTTTGGGCGTGATTTCTTTAGGCCATGAATTATAAAATTAATTCTCTTTTTTTCTTATTTTTATGAGTTCTTAAAAAATTTTACTTCAAATGTTATTTCTTTAGAATAATTTTCTTTTTTTATCTAGAAGAGTGGAATCGTGACTTAGGTAGTGTTTAATTTTTTTATCTGAAATCTGAATAGATCTGAATATTACTGAAATCTGAATAGATCTGAATACATATGTCTGCAAAATATGTTTATTTTTTACTCTTTGACGTTTGAATATAAGTGGCAAGTTGTTTGTTTTTATAAGTTCAAAACATCTTAATTCTAATATTTTTACACTTATGACCTTGAAAATATTATATATATTTTAAGTTTAAATAAGTATATATTTACAATATTTTTTAGTAGAATAGTTTTTATATATTATAAATGTTTATAAGGTAAGCATTTGATATATAATTTATGAAAAATAATTTTGAAAACATTAATTTTTTACTATTTAAAATAATATTTATACATAAAAATTATTATTTAATAATAAAAGAATTTACTTAAAATTCAAATTCAATGTATGTTAAGTATTTAATACTAAGCCCCCAAGGCCGTAGTCGGGTTGGCTGCCATAGTCGGTTCTAGATTCGTAGCGACCCGGGTTCGAGTCTTGGGGATGGGGAGGGGGTAAAAAACTCTTTGGGCTTGCCCACCCCCCTCCCCTTTAAAATAATAATAATAAAAAAAAGTATTTAATACTAAATATAATTTAAGATCAAGTGAAATTCTAATATAACATCTAATAGTTACGTAGAAAATAAATATATTTAATGATGTTATTTGTGAGAAAAAATAATAAATTTTCATTCAAACATTTTATCATTCAGATAAAAGTCAGGAAATTTTACTTTTTCTATTCAGATGAAAATGTTTTACAATAAAACTTCGGATGCAAAAACAAACAAATAAAAATATTAAAACATCTTAAATTAAGTCAAATTAAGATTTCAGATAAAAAAAAAAAAAAAACCCCTTAATACGGTGCATTTGAAATATAACACTTACAATCACGCTAACTACTTAGTTTGAGCTTTCACAAATAATCTTTTGTGTGATTCTTTCATTATACTTTTTGTGAACCCAATATAATCAATTAACCATTACATAAATATAAAAACTAAAGAGTCTAACCATGTGTTTAATAAACCAAAAAAAAAAGTATTTGTGAATATTTTCAAAATATTTGAGACTTTACCTAGACAATATTAATACAAACTTTTGGAATAATCATTCAAAATGGTGCCTGATTTGGATGTTCAAACAGTCAAATGAAAAAATGGTGCCGGTTCTAATTTTGCCTATCAATAATACTACATTTAAAAAAAAATTTTATTTAAAATAATTATTTTGAATAATATAATATTATCAATTAATTAATAAAATAAAATAATTAATTTATTTTAATTTTATAAAAAATATCAATTAATAATTAATTATTTAAAATATAAAACACTATTTTTTGACAAATTTCTATTCGAATACCAAATCGGCAATCGGACACTCGGACAAATTAAGTAGCTTGCTCATATCAAAGTCGATCGTTGCTTTCGTTAATAAAAGCATCACCGCGTACACGGAACGCGCTAAAGTGACGTCAAATCGAGAAAACAGTGTAAAATGAGACGAGTGCCAAATGCTGCCACGTTAAAAGTTTGGATTTTATTGTGCTCAACAATACACTGCATAGTTGCATATTCAGAGCCGTTGACCATACGGCTTTAAAAGTTAACGGCGAGCATAAAGCTTTCGTCTTTTTACACGTCACTCGGAGGCTGTAAAATAATGATCAGAGCCACATTCCTACTGGCTCTCGATGAACTTTTATACGGTAACAACGAGGCGTTGACCTGAAAAAAATTGCAGTTGACAATAGTAAAGTTTGAACCAAAAAGCGCTTTGGCTTTAGGGATTGTTCGGAAGAAGTTAACCTTTTTGTCATGGATTTAGTAATCAATGTTAGATGAAATGTAAAAGTCTTTAAGCAATTACCCAAATTTGTAATTTAATTTATTTTCATCCTTTTTTACAGTAGAAATTCCTTGTTAAAATAGAAGAAAAATAGATTATTGACTATTATTAAAATATCTTTCTAAAACAAAAGTTAACAAACTAAAGAAAGAGCACGTTTTAAATTCATCACCAAACCAGTTTGAGAAAATATAATATGAGCAAAAGTATTTGAACTAAAATAATCGAAAAATTGTATTTTCAAATTTGACATTAAGGCATTACTCATTAGGGATACGGATGAAAATATCCAAACTCAAAATGAGCACTTGACCGTTTAAAATCGGAATTTAAATACTTTCCACTAAGCAACGCGTCGATTGGAAACCGTCACCACACGTGTCGAAAACTCATACGCCAATCCAAAACGTGTAAAGCATTAACAAAGGGTGATCACCCACCGAGCCAACTCAGGAACTTTCTCCGCAGTAACGCCAGTATCCTCCATACGGATCCAGTTACAGCATTAGCAGTAGCAGACGATAAACATCCCGTATAAAAATATCTCCTCATCATTCAGCACTTCCACCGAACACTTCATCTGCATTGATTTTCAAAATTGTGTCGCAATGTTTCGTTTAAGCAACAACTTGATCGGAATCCTCAATATCTTAACATTCCTCCTCTCAATTCCGATCCTCTGGGCCGGCGTCTGGCTCTCTAACAGGGGCGTCACCGAATGCGAGAAGTTTCTCGACAAGCCCGTGATAATTCTGGGCGTGTTCCTAATGATCATCTCCTTGGCCGGCCTCATAGGCGCGTGTTGCAGAGTCTCCTGGCTGTTGTGGGTCTACTTGGTTGTGATGTTCTTGTTGATTGTGGTCTTGTTTTGCTTCACCATCATGGCCTTCGTCGTGACCAACAAAGGAGCCGGTAAGGCCTTGTCCGGAAGAGGGTATAAGGAGTACAGATTGGGCGATTACTCAAACTGGTTGCAAAAGAGAGTGAATAATACTAAGAATTGGAACAAGATTAAGAGTTGTTTGATCGACAGCAAAGTTTGTTCAAGCTTTAATGATAAGTATCTTAATGATACCGTTGAGCAGTTCTATTCCGAGCACTTGTCTTCTGTTCAGGTACTTTATTATTATAACTCTACATATGTTTTTACATAATTCATTAAAAATCTTGGTTGATTTGTGGTTTTTTTTGAGTTTTTTTTTTCTTTTCCCCTTAAGAAACATTTTTTGGTGCCTTTTGATTCGGGAATTTGCTGAATTTTTTTCATGCATGTGGTTCTTTCGGCTCGGTGCTTTATCCCTGTTTTATAAATTTTGTAACTAAACTTTGGTTTTGTTGTGTGTGTTTGAGATCTAATTTTCACTTTAGTTAATTAAATTATTCAGTTTTGTACGCAATTTGTAAAATTTTTTATCTGGGTTTTCAAAATCTCTTCAAATTATTTTTGTCAAATAAGTAGGCTAGTTAGTGTCAATTCTTTCTGCAATTGTTGTTGGGAATTTTTTTCTCTTCATGATTTTGTTGAATTATTGTCCATTGACATCATATTATCAAATAGTTCATAGATTTCAATAGAAATATAAGTATTGCTGTTGACTTATGACCTAGAAACCACTGTAATGCTTGCTAATTGGGACCCAAGTTCCTGAAGTTTGATACTAATCAAAATTTTGTTTTTGATTTGCAAAATTACACCTTTGCTAACAGCTCTCTTTTTGTTATAGTCTTCTTGTATGTTCAAACATCTGTTGATTGTGGGTGCTACCGTGGAGGGACTCATGGCCCGTACTAAATTATTGTGATGAACAACAAACTATTGTGATATTATTTTGCTACAAATATAAATCGTTTTTTTATGCCTTGAATTTGTGCTTCTGCTGCTTTATTCTCTCAACTTTGTTTTCTTGAATCTGTTGATTGTGGCTTACCTTTTGTTTATTTTGATCTGCAGTCTGGTTGCTGTAAGCCATCGAATGACTGTGGATTTAACTATGACGGTCCAACCCAGTGGACTAAGGGAAACAGTACTTACAGCAATTCTGACTGTGATGCATGGGAGAATGATGCAAATACTTTGTGCTACAACTGCCAATCATGCAAGGCTGGCCTGCTGGACCAACTTAAGAGTGACTGGAAGAAGGTTGCCATTATTAACATTGTCTTCCTCATCGTGCTTATCATCGTGTACTCCATTGGCTGCTGTGCGTTCAGGAACAGCCGGAGGGACAATGCTTATGGAAAGTACCCTCTAGGTCGTTGATGTAGGCTAGATCAGATTATAGCATCTCTATCTAGTAGTAATTAGGCGAATTCTCTCTGTTTGCTTTGCTATATGTTATTAACCATGGTTTGTTGTATGTATAGCTCTTCTTGATTTTTGATTGGTATTAGAATGTATTGGATCTATGTAATCACATCGTATTTGGAATTCATATATTTTTAGCTGGCAGCTAGTTTGCTTCTTTTTGTTTTCTTATTTTGGTGCATTGTGCTAGTTAGTTTTGTCAAAGTCTTATATGAGGAAATTGTTACTAAATATAGCATTTTGAGTCAATGTGGATTTCACAATCTAAATTTAACCAAATACCCTTTGGAAATCAGAGTTGTAATTGCTAAATGGCGGACTCCAATTTTATTTTAGGCAAATGTTGAAGATATATTTACGCGTTGCTGAAATATTTACACATTCATTTGAAAATTCAAATTTTAATTAGCTCCTAAACAAAGATCTTCATTCATCTTTTCCGTGATTTTGTATTTGATATTGCTACAAGCCTAC
Organism: Murraya koenigii; assembly: GCA_025617385.1. Lineage (NCBI taxonomy): Eukaryota > Viridiplantae > Streptophyta > Magnoliopsida > Sapindales > Rutaceae > Murraya > Murraya koenigii. Next base: position 26,315,216 of record CM046817.1, read on the forward strand.
ATCTTTTCCGTGATTTTGTATTTGATATTGCTACAAGCCTACAATGGCTCGCTGCTGTAACAGCTTGTTCCTTGTCCTCAATGTGATAACATTTCTTCTATCAATCTTCATTGTCTGGTTTGGAGTCCTATTAATCACCGCAGAAGCATCAGAATGTGATAAATTCCTGCAAAAACCAGTTTTACTATTAGGATTCTTCATTATGATCATTTCTCTGATAGGAATAAGAGGCGCATGTTGCCATTCATCTGGTTATCTCTGTTCTTACCTTGTTCTGTTAATGTTGATTATCGTGGGCGTGTTTTCTTTAACTGCGTTTATGTTAGCGGTAACAAACCAAAGTGCCGGTCAGAAATTGCCAGGTAAAGCGTATAAGGAGTACAGAATGGCTGATTACTCATCCTGGCTGCGAGAGAGAATGAATGATAAAGAGAATTGGCGCAGGATCAAGAGCTGCTTTATTGCTACCGACATTTGCAGCGACTTTGCACGTCGTCCTGTTAACACGGGCGCTGCTGATAAGTTCTCTATGGAGCGCTTGTCTAGCGTTGAGGTACAGTAATGGCTCATTTCAATATATATTTGCTTGCTTCTGCGATTTTCTTTTGAATCTAACATGCCTTGGGCCTGGTGTATGCCAATTGCCATGCAGTCTGGTTGCTGTAAGCCACCTGATAACTGCAAATTCACCTATGTGCGGCCAACATATTGGAACAAGGAAAATGGGAACTTCACCGACGCAGATTGCAGATTATGGGATAATAGACCTGGCATTTTGTGCTATGATTGCGCGTCTTGTAAGGCTGGCCTGCTGGACCGAATCAATCGACAATGGAAAACAGACGCGAATTTGAACGCCGTTGTGCTGCTTGTGCTTGTCATTGTCTTCATCGTCGGCTGCTGTTCTCTTAGCGAAAACAGAACAAAAGTTCATGCTTACAGAACAAATCCTTATCCTTACGCATCATCTCCATACTTTTGAGTAGATTTTTTAGAAGTTACTTATGTTAATCAAGTTAAGAGATTCTTTGTTAGCTTGCAATTTAGCAAACAATTTTGACAAGTCAGTTGTCAATTGCTCATAACGCCCCTATCTATGCTTCTTTAAATTTTCCAGATTAATATGCTTCTGGTTGTGGTGAGGTATTAAAGCACCATGCCGTCGGTATATTTCTTCTGTTCGGATATTTCCGAAAGTGGGATCAAATAGGGAATCGAATGAATTAATCCCCAAGAGAAAAGATTGAACAATGCATGTAGAATTATAACGATTTTAACAATTTTTTGTCATAGCCTTGAAGTTGGTATTAGTTTCTGATCATCTGAAGGTGTCATGCTATCTCCGTTGCAGCCGGTTGGAACATTCATTTTTCAACCACCAACCTATTTTTTTCGTGAAGGTATTTCAATATCTAATCATACAAAAGAGATGTAAACGATAAAGAAATTTGGATCGCACGGTAATGTGAGTTGTGATCAATTTTAATAAACATTGTTTAATGCACAATTAAAATTTGCCTTCACAATACCACACCAAATGGAGCCTTAGTTACTTGCTAAACATTCTTATCGTAAATTTAGAAAATAATGTTTGAGGAGATAATATCATCATATTTTATTTAATACGTAGAAAATATAATATTATTCCATATCAATCAATAATTGTGTGAATAATTAATTTTTAACAAGAAAAAAGCTTCCATTCAGGGGTGGGCACCAACCGGCCCAACCCGCATGATTTTTTGTGGGTTGGGTTAGATTGATAAAGTATATACATTGGGTTGGGTTGGTAAATTCTCAACCCGCCAACCTGTAGATATATAATTTTTATTTTTTATTATTAATTATAAATTAATAATTTAATTATTATAAAAATTTTAATATTTGTGTTTTTTATTTTTTAATTAATTAATTTATTTTTTTATAATATTAAAATATATTAAAAAAATAGACAAAGCCCAACTCATTTAACCCACCTAACCTGTAATTTTACGGATCGGATTGAGTTTTTTCAACCCATTCTATAACTCAACTCGTACCCACCCATACTTCTAGGAGTGCGAATTTCGATTTTCAATTTGGTTTTCTTCGTTTTTAATTCAGTTTACACCCCGTTCAGATTTAAGAATTCAACCTAAAAGGGTTGAAAAATTATTATGATTTGGTTCAGATTCATAATCCGGTTCGATTTTGGGTTATTAATTTGGATTGTAATTCGGTTCGGTCTATACAACAGTTTAGATTGCAAAATCCAAGTTGGGTTGTTAATTCCGGTTATAGCAACCATAGTAAAAATTAAACAAAAAAAGAAGCAAATAATAAAATATTCAGCATATGGTGAAATCTTTAGGTTACTAAAATACCAAATTCAAAATATTCATCTATAGAGTAGAAAGAAAATAATTTCAAAGTCATGACATTAATCTATATAAACAAGAATAAGCATAAATTATTAAATAAATAAAAATAGAAAGTAAAAAGATGAACCGTAAGCCAGCCCATAACTAAGAATAAACATAAAATTACACACCCCATTGACCAGCCACCCATGGCCAAACCTACCATTGATTATAGCTCCTAGCCACTGTCGGAATCTTTTCCACACGACGGCCTCCATGCCACCAATTAGTGGACACAAAATCCACCCCAAGTACCGCAAATCCTAAGTAGAATGCCTACCCTGTAGCACACCTCAGCCACTTTTTCAGCTACCATTGGTGGTGTTCTCCTACTAACAAAATTGCCATTGAACCCAAAGCCACTGATAGTAAATTTTGATTTTCTATAATACAATGCAACATCTGAAGTCCCTCTGATATTTCTCAGAATCCTCTTTACTATTTTCCAATGCTTTCCACAGAATTCGTTATATAATGACTAACTGCTCCTATTGCTTGTGCAATGTCTCGTCTTATATAAATTATAGCGAACATTAAAATTCTCATTACTGATGTATATGGTTCTTGAGACATCTTCGTCCTCTTTGCTTCATTGGTAGGATGCAAACTTGATGATAACTTGAAATTAACAGGAAGTAGGGTAGAACTTGACTTCCAATCTTACATGTTGAAGCGCCGCAAAAATTTCTTCAAGTAATTTTTCTGAGAAAACCAAATCTTCTTATTATTTCTATCTCGGTGAATTTTTATCCCTAGAATCTTTTTACTGGTCTCAGGTCCTTCATTTTAAACTCCCTAGCCAATTGTGCCTTCAATTCCTAGACTCGATCTATATTGGGGCCCGCTATCAACATATCATCCGCATATAACAGTAAAATGATGAAATCATTATCCTCAAATCTCTTGTAGTATGCACAATGGTCTGAATTGAGTCTGTTGTATCCAAGACTCATGATAAAATAATCAAATCTCTTATACTAATACCTCTGCGCCTGTTTGAGACCGTATAAAGATTTGTTTAACTTGCAAACTAAGTTCTCCTTACCTGTTTCTACAAAACCTTCTGGTTGGAACCTATAAATTTCATGATAAATTTCTTCATAAGGAAATGAAGTTTTCATATTTAATCTAAAAAATATCTCATCGAAATCAATATATTCTTTCTGAGTATATCCTTTTACCACCAATCTTGTATGATACCACTCCATTTGGTCATTACCATCACATTTGATCTTGTAGACCCATTTGTTTCTAATGACTTTTCCTTCATGTGGTAGTGACACAAATTCCCAAGTTTTGTTTTTGTATAGAGCTTCAATTTCTTTCTGTATTGTTGTCATTCACAAGGCAGCATCTGAATTATTTAAAACTTCATGGAAAGTTGATGGCTCTCCATCATCTGTTAAAAAACAATATACAACATTGATCTTTGTAACATATTCTGAGTGCCAAGTTGGTGGTCGTCTCTCTCGAGTTGATTGACGAAATTCTGGAGCCTCAGACTCAACTGGTTCTTGCTCCTCATGCTTTGGTTCTGCTTCAGTTTCTGGATTATTTTCCACATATACTGGCACAGTCTCTAACTTTTCATTTTCAGTGCTATCATCCCCATATTTTCTTTTCAGTTGATCTTCTACAAAGATAACATTTCTGCTGATGATAATTTTGTGGGCAGTAAGATCCCATAAACGATACTCTTTTACTCAATCAGTATATCTAAAAAAGATATACCTTCTAGATTCTGGATACACCTTTGTTCTTTCTTGGATATTGTACATCACGTACACAGAACATCCAAATGCATATAGATAAAAGTAATTACCTGGTTTTCAGGTCCACATCTCCATTGGTGTATTTAATTCAATAGCTGTTGATGGAGACTGATTAACAATATAACAGGCTGTTTTGGCTGTTTCTGCCTAGAATGAGTTAGGTAGACCAGCAGTCCTCAACATAACTCTTATCCTGTCTATAAGAATTTTGTTTATCCGTTCTGCTACTCTATTCTGTTGAGGAGTGTATGCCACAGTGAATTACCTCTAAATACCTTCGTATTTACAAAATGCAAAAAATTCGCCATTTGTATATTCTCTATTATTATTTGTCCTTAAACACTTGATCTTCTTTCCAGATTCAAGTTCAATATGCACTTTGTATTCTTTAAACACTGTAAACATATCTGTCTTCTTTTTTTATTGGACACACCTAACATTTCCTAGAGTAGTCATCAATGAAAGTCACGAAATACTTTTCACCTCCTTGAGATAAATTCGGTGATTCCCAAACATCAGAATGAACTAGGTCTAGGATGTTTTTACTTCTGACGTTAGATCTGCTAAATTTTAATCTATATTATTTACTTATAATACAATGCTCGCAAAATGCTAAACTTACTGATTTGAGTCATGGAAGCAGTTTTCACTCAGAGAGAATTTTCATACCTTGTTCTAAAATGTGACCTAACTTGAGATACCACATCACCTCCAACTCTTCTCTATTTGATGCAACACATGTATCAGCTTCCTATAATGTTTCTCCTTGAAGCATGAATATATTAGCACCAATCTTTTCTACCTTTATTAATATAAGCGCACCTATGACTATTTTCATGATCTCATTCTCATTTTACACCCAAGACTATCTATTTGTCCTAAAAACAATAGAGTCTTCTTCAGGCTTTTTACATGTCATACTTTCTGAATTGTTCGTACTGTACCATCAGATATTTTTATTATAATAGTACCAATAATAGCAATCTTCAAGGCATGATCATCACTCATATACACAAATCCTCCTGAGATAGATTCATATATGTGAAACCACTCTCTCCGAGATGTCATGTGCCATGTTGCTCTTGTGTCTATAAGCCAGACATTAGCTAACACTTCCTACCTTACTGTAGAGAATCTCTCCATTATCAGAGGTATTTGCCCACAACCCTGAGCATTTGATAACTTAGGTGCTTTACTATCTCTACTTTCTGATTGCTCCAACAATATTTCTTGACGTGCTATTTCTTATTACAATTGTAACATTTGACGTTTTTCTTACTTCTCGTTTTTTATCTACTATGATTGTAACTTCCACTAGGGTCACGTTCTATTTATCTCATTTTCGTCATCAATAGCGCTTTTGCTTACTACGAACTTACATGTCTATCTTTCTTGTTCTTACGTCTGTTTTCCTCATTTAATACAGAGGTTACAACATCATTAAAGACTAAATTGTTTGCTGGGTTGTTATTCGTCAGATTGATAATGAGTTGATCATACAAACCTGATAGACTTTGAAGTAGAAGCTCTGCACATTTATTTTCCTCTATTTTGTGACCCAACATTGTAAGTTGCGAAAAATAGAGTCTTCATGGTATTGGATGGTCGGTCACTGTCATAGATTCTGCCATTCGAAAAGTATAGAGTCTCATTTTTAAGAAAATCTTATTGTGCAGCGACTTAGCCTCATACAATTTTAAGAGAGTATTCTATATTTTCTTTGTTGTCTTTTTCTCCTTCACACTAGATAACACCTCATCTGCAAGTGCTAAGTGAAGATTAGCAATTGTATTACCGTCTATCTCGTTCCACTTGGCATCATCAGTTATCTCCGTAGGTTTTTCTCCAATTACTGCTTAGTAGTTGTTTTTTCTCATAGTAGCTTTCATCTTTATTTTTCACAATGAGAAATTGTTCCCGTTGAACCTTTGAATATCGTATTTTGCTGCTATTGCTTTCACCACGAACTGCTTTTGTTATGATTGGCTCTCACTATTTTACGTAAACAGTATCGTATATGTGAACAGCAACTATATATTTTAACAGTAATTATATACGTGAACAGTAACCTCAATGTAAACAGTAACTCAATTCCAAAAAATATAAGCAAGGCTCTGATACCACTGTTAAGAAATTTATAGATGAAGTAACAGCATAGTTAAAATGAGATTGAAAGAAAATAAAGAACAAGCACAAATTAGGATACCAGAAATTATGTATTTCGGCTTTTAGCTTACGTTCACGGGGGAAGACAGAAGGAAAATGTTTTATTAGTGATATGAAGATTACAAGTATTGTAATATTTTGGCTCATTTCTAGGAATCCTAATACACCCAACCTCTCGAATCCTAGATACACAAGAGTACTAGAACTCTTGATTAACACTCACATAAATTCTCTCAAAATAAAGGAGAATAACTTGAAGAATTGGATTGATTATGACCGATGTGGGCCTTCCCTTTTATAACCAAAACTTAGAAATAAAATAATAATATTTTTTTTTTGTTTGTTCAAAGGAGTAAGCAACATTCTCTTTTCTTCTTCTTCTATCTTCTTTCTTCCTTCAAATATTTTGACTTCCTTTTCATTTCTTCAAGATTCAACTCCTCTTTCTAAGTTTTAATTTTTCAATACTTATAGAAGCCATTTTCTTTTTTCAAACTTGAGTGGCTTCTAGAATACCAACTTTGACATGAATAGGGGTCCTTATTAATAATGAATGAAACTGGTTAGGGGATGAAATATACTATACTGCTTCCAGGATGGAAAGGGCATATTGAGCAACGTAGACTCAGTTTCAGCTGAGGTCACCCATCAAGACACCACCGCTAATGGAAGACTTCAAACAGAGAGATATTCACAAGGCTAACTATAGGGTGGGATAGCATAGTAGAATATTCACATGAACCTGGTATTCTATTTTCTATAGGGTGGGATAGCTAACTATAGATATTCACATGAACCTGGTATCATCCAGATAAGTGAACTAGAAAATAGAGATTCTTTCTAGCCCTAGGGGCCTATTTGCCATTATTCAACAACACGCAACATAGAACCTAGTGCTTTCATTCTTCCTAGGTAGGTATAGATTGGTAGGAATAAGGTCAGTTCAATAATTAGAGGAGTTTGTGTAGTATTTCCTAGTAGAATCACTTGAACTATCACATTCACGAGGTTTGTTTTTATTTTGTTTTTTTTTTCCACAGTTTTGTAGGCTTTGTTTTAATTATAACTTGTTTAGTTTGGTAATTCGGTTCAGGTTAACTCGAATCGAACGCCCACCCCTTCCTACTTCTACTACAGAAAAAGAATGAACAAATAGCTTTAAGAGTATGGAAAATAAATATAAATGTGTATTGGAACAAATGTTAAAGTGTCCATGATTCATTGTAGAGTAGGTTATCGAAGCGAGCAGTCTGTCACGGGATGAGTGTTTTGCGCAACAAACCCGTGCGACACTTAAACAACCTTTGTCGGGATGTTGCTAAGTAAGCCTTTACGCTTCTCAATAGCTAAGCCAAGAGATTCCCGAAATGCTAAAGAGAAGAAAGAGCTAGCGAGCAATGTAGCCAAATGCGGAAATTATATTACTCGAAAGAAAGCCACGGGTTTGCTGCGCAAAACACTCATCCTGTGATAAGTCGCTGGCTTATCAAGAGTTAGCAGACGACACGTTTTCGTTGGAGCGTCAAGTCTCTGAGCCTGTGATTTTCTTAGCTCAGTTTTAGTAAAACCCTTGCATTACCAAAAGAAAATGTCTACTCCACTTCATGAAAATGAAAAGAAATAAATCAGCTTCCTCGAGACATGCATTAATGGCATCATTACTCTTTCAGGTTACCACCATGCTCAATGTATCTTTTTTTATTTATTTGATATATATATATATTTCCTAATAATTATAAAGCTTTTATCTGTTTTTGTGAAAGCTGTGATCATGAGAGAACATGAGTTACTAGACTTTCTTGAATGCGACCTTTGACACATGATGGTTGTTATTTGATTAATTCACAAATTCAGTTTAAGGCATTATAAACAATCATGTGTGTACAGTTGTTCATCATTTTGTGACATAAAAAGTTATTCTCTGATGCTAACATCAATAATTTGTTAACATACAAACCAAGAAATAATAAGTTTTATTTTATTTTGTTCTTGAAGGCTGAAGAGCCCACGTTGAAGATTTTTATTTTTATTCAAACAATTTTCCTCTCTTATGAACATCCTTATTTTGTTAAAATATGAATCGATAAAGTGGAAAAATTCAAGTAGATGATTTTTTTTGGGTTTTATTTTAATTATTTGCACAAAGAATTAATGTCTGCATTTTCACCAAGTGAGGCATCTCACATGAGAATTCTTCCCTGTATGTCGTATACATATACACCTTTTAAATTTCAGAATCTTTAAGTGAAATGATCCTCACGGGTTTCTATTTTCTTCAAACTCCAGGAATTGGCATACTATCAGTCCCATATGCACTCTTATCAGGAGGCTGGTTAAGCTTAATCATTCTCATCTTAATAGCGGCAACAACTTGCTTTACTGCTCTTTTAATCAGACGATGCATGGACAAAGATCCAGGTACAATCGCAAGCTATTTTCATATGCTTAGAGCTATACTTTGTTGCCACTGGCCTTCTAATATTAGAAGGAGACAACTTACATAAATTGTTTCTACATTTTGATCTAAAGCTAGGGAAGTTAACTGTTGATGGCAGGTGTTGTTTTATTGTTATAGCTGGTGTCATGATCTAGCCATTGTGGCTGAATGATCTTGGTATTTTATCTTATGTTCCAGCCGATGGGGTGTTGTCTTCTATGATTATCACTTTGTGTGTTTTCTATGTTGGTGCGATAAAGGGAGTTGGATTTCATGGTAAGGGAAGGCTCTTTAATCTGAATGGAATCGCGACTGCTCTTAGTTTGTATATTTTCTACTATGGTACTGATCTTGTGATTCCCCTATCTACAATTCTATAAGAAAGAAAAGTCAATTTCCAAGGTATGATTTTGTGTAAACTTACTTGCGGAATTAATTTCTAAAAGCACCAAAAGCACCAAGAAGCATGTTATTATTGCTTGTTCTGAAAACCAGGTAATTTTATGCGATATTAGCGTTAAAGATTAATCTTTCTTAATCTGTTTTTGCTGTTACAGGTCTTATTCCTTAGTTTTATTATTTGCACTATCACCTATCTAATAATGGCGGCATTGCGATAGTAGCGATACCTTATATATGGACAAAACATTCAATCTCAACTAATATTTAATATGTGCCTACAGAGCATGTTAGTTCAAAAGTGGCAATATACACTATCTTAGAAAGTCCTATTGTCAAATATACATTAACAGTAATGCCAATCGTCACTGCTATTGAAAACCGATTGCCAGCCAGCTATAAAGATTGTAAGTTAGCAAGTACTTTTGTTGACACAACAGACATATAAATGAGAATTCTTGTTGACTTACAATCTTTATAGTTGACCGGTAATCGGTTTTCAATGGCGGTGATGATTGACATTACTGTTAATGAGATTGAACGTTTTGTCCATATATAAGATATCTCAATACTGCTATCGTCAGACAGATGAGAATGCTAATAACAAACTAAAGAATAAGACCTGTAACGGAAAAAATAGATTAAGAAATATTAGTCTTTAACACTAATGTCGCATAAAATTATCTGGTTTTCAGAACAAGCAACAATAATCTGCTTCTTGGTGCTTTTAGAAATTAATTTCACAAGTGAGTAACTATAAAATACACAAAATCGTACTTTTAGAAATTGGCTTTTATTTCTTATAGAATTGTAGATAGGGGGAAACACAGGATGAGCACCACAGCATAAAGTATACAAACTAAGAGGAATAGGGATTCCATTCAGATTATAAAGCCTTCCCTTGCCGTAAAATTCAACTCCTTTTGTCGTACCAACATAGAAAACACACACAGTGACAATCATAGAAGACAGCACCCCACCAGGTGAAGCATAAGATAAAATACCAAAATCATTCAACACATACTGGGCCAAATCCTGCCATCAACAGTTAACTTCCCTAGCTTTAGATCAAAATGTGGAAACAGCTTGTGTAAGTTGTCTCCTTCTAATATTAGAAGGCCAGTGACAACAAAGTAGAGCTCTAAGCGGATGGAAAGAGAAGCTATAACTCTTCCTTTGGGGCCAAATGCACGACTAACAAATCACGTTTTGTTTGCAAGCTGAGCTGTTTAATTGCTTAGAAGCTGAAGGATGAAGAATGAATATCTGAAACGTCAAATAAACCATGCATGCAGATACTAAATATACACTAGCATTTTTGTCTTTAACAAATGTAACCGAATGAAATGTAAATTTTCATTGTAGACAACCCATCAACCAACTCTCACCGTCCAATCCAGTGAACCAAATACTGGCATGTTCTGTGTTCAGTAGCTTTAATTTTGCCATGGTAAATTGGCAATAGCTCCACAAACAGAGAAGACTGTCCCTTATATTTTGGCAACATTTTTCGAGCAACAGATATGAACTTTCTCCATTCTACCAAAATTTTAATTTTACATGCCCAAGAAGTAATTTATTCCATCAGTTAAGGTCACATAGCAGGAAACCATGCATGTCATATCATTTGAAGCTAACTTGGGAAAAAGCTAATTAATTAAGCAGGCAAGAAACGAAGAGCACGCAAACATTTAGTCAATGTAAGCTTCTGTTAGCAGAGAAAGGGCTTTGAGATGGAGCTATGCTCTTAAATGTCCTTTCACAATATTATACGCCATTGTAGGTTTGGTTTCAGGGTAGTTTTCCTGGCATTTTCTAGCTCTTATAAGGCAAAACAGTTTTAAAGAGGATTGATCAAATAAATTTTCCCACATAAATATTGTCATTCAAACAAAAAGATGAAGTCAAATTTTCAATTCCAGACCTATCTATCATTACAACCTTACAGATCATAATCGGACTATTTGTATTTTTGTAGATGTAACATGAATCAGCTATCTTTTTTCTCCCCTAAAAATAAATATTAGGAATCAAACCTCTGACTCACCTTATCCCTCATGGTACTGCTGAATCGTCTCATGTGCATTAATGCAATGGTAAAATTTTAGTCACTACTGCTACATGAGCAGCAAAATTATATTGAAAAAGAAAAAGAGTCCTTACTTAATCATTTCATTTGCAACAACAACAACAGATGACTTGTCAGAAAGAAGTGGTTCTTCTAAATTATTTTTACAACTTTTCTTCACCAAAGGTTCTTCTATTACGACTTGCACAGTCCTTGTTTGGTCATTCTGCAGATTTGGATCTGTTTTTTGTTCGATCTCTTCAAGGTCTTTTGCCTTACCCCATAACACAACGTACAAACCAGTTATCACAGCAAACGCACCAATCAAGCTGAGGTTGAAAACACCGAAGATTTTGTATTTTAACAGCTATTAGCATAGAAATTATTTGCTACATATGTATTTGTTTAGAAAAATGGATTGCCTGAGAAAATAGGTGTTTTTTACCTTCCGATAAATATTTCTTCAGCTAGAAATAGGCCTGCTAATATAGTCACAATGACTGTGCATAGAGGATTGAACATTGCACAGAAGAGTGGACCTCTTTGGGAAATGCACCAAGCTTGAAGAAAGAAAGAGATTGCCAATGCAATTCCCTGTTTTAGATAATTGCAAGTCCAATGAGATCTTAAAATAGGAAACAAAATGAATTATGTGACTCGAAAAAGATCATGGAAAACAGAATTGCTTACAGTATACAAACAACAAGCCAATTCAAGAAATGAATTCAGAGTCCAAGCCTCAAGATTTTTCTCTACAAGCAATGCAAAAGTTGCCGACTCTAATGATGCCAAGAAACACATCCAAGCAGATGAATATGAGTGGTTTGGTATGCTTGAAGAAATTGGAACCTGTTGAAAGATTGGAAAGTGAACATAAAGCGACCTTAGATAACCGAAAAAAAAAAAACCAAGAAGAATTTGGAGAGCAAATACCTGCAAAATCATCCAAAATGACCAGAACCAGCTGCTTCCGAAAAGGAGAAAGCAACCATGCAACCAGTTATCAGCTCCCGAGCTGAATATTAGTGATTTTGGTGGTATGAATTCTGCATTTACTAGCTTAGGCCCTTTGAGCAATGCCATGGTAATGGCTCCCCCAACGCAGAATATAGTCCCTAGTATCTTGGCAATGCTTCTCCAGCTTCGAATATTAACTTTCTCCCACCTAATGAATCAAAATAAAGACTATAAAATCATATAAAAGTTTATTTTGATCACAATTTGAGTTTTGAGTGAATATGTACCCAGCAATTAATGCCATCACAAAGGTGACTGCAGGCATGAGATTAGTCATTGCACTTGCTACAGTCGAGGAAGATAAATACAGGCCCTCAAAATAAGCATTTTGATTTGCTGTTACACTGCCAAAGAAATTTGTAACACAAAGTTAGCGTCAAGGCTATTTAACTTAAAAAATAAATACCGAGAAATACTCTCACCCAATCAATGAGGCCACAAATAACCAACCAAAGGTCCTTAAACCCAAAGATAACCTACAGGAACTTTTCCTGCCAACAGAAAGCAACAGAAAAATTTAATATACACTTATATGAAGATTTAATTTATATGAAGATTTAATTTAATTTTAATTTTTCATATTATACCTTGTGGAGATGTAAGCTATAGGTGCCATAATTAAAGCCGCTGTGCCTTGTCGGTAGACGACAAAGACTCTGGGGCTTAATCCTTGAACAAGGGCAACTCTAGTGAAGAGAGCAACCCCTGCATAAAGAAACTGCAATGCAACCATAGCAATTGCTGGCTTGTAAGCTTCAAAACCACCCATATTTGGTTTAAAAATTTTAAACCAATGTGAGCATGCAAGCATAAGCTAGCTAGCTAGCATGCATAAATCATAATATATATGGGAGCATGCATCTCGTGGGATGTTGATAAGAAATTGAGCTGTCAGGAATAAACTAATTAATAAGAAGCATCTAGAATGATGGCTGGCTTGTTTGAATAAAAATTGTTAAATAATTGGATTGGTGACGCGGCGAGATTACACTCAATCGTACAAATCTTGTATGTGTTCATATAATAATTGACTAGCGAGCTAGTTACCAGATTAGCATGATTGATTAAATACTCACCTCGGTGAAGTCAATTATATGCGTGTGTGTCTATATATAGATAAAATAAATTATTAAGATGATTGGGGTATGAACGTGTTGTCCACGTGAAATTGATTTTTTTGTAATTGAATAGATTATGACTTCGTAAATTTTAGCACAAAAATTGCAAATGATCGTATCATATCATTCAGTTTTAGAATATGTTATTAGTATTTGAGATTTTGGTTTGACAGAGCCATATTAATAGTTTTAATTGTGCCCACTCTTCAGTCCTGCTATGACGAAATGCTGGAAACAATTAATGCATAATGAAGGAAATTATCAACTTCATCCGATTGATTATAAAAAGAAATATACTGGGGTCTCGAATTACTTTTCCGGCTCATCTTCTCAAAAATGAATGTGTTTATCTTGATAGACACCAATACGAGGATAGATATAAATCTAGGTCAATGCCATGACAGTACTATATATAATTAATTAATGAGTCACACGCTAAATCAAACTTTACCGTGTGACTGTTACTTTTCAACCATATGATCACTTGTTTTATCTGATGACAAAAGGGGTTCCTCCAAATCAGTCTTGTATCTTATTTCTGCTGAAGATCCATCTATCAAAATTTTCTCAATCGTTATCCGATCAAATTGCGAGTTTTCATCCATCTCCTCTTTGATGCTCACAAAGTGATCTCCAGCTTTACCCCACAGCACAACATATAAACCAACTATCATTCCAACTGCACCTATTACGCTGAAACCAAATGAAAACAACATTAGAATATGATTCTACTGATTAGGCGTAAATTTTTATCTTAATTATTCAATAACAAAGTTTAATAATTAAATACCTGCCAGTATACATTTGTTCATGTAGAAATAAAGCAGCCAATATGGTTGTAATGACTGTGCACAGAGGATTGAACATCGCGGAGAATAGGGGACCTCTTTTTGATACGCACCAGGATTGAACAAAGAATGAGAGGCCAGAGCCTATTCCCTGTTTTCACAGATTTTTTTTTTCTTTAAAAATATATGATTCAATCCTCCTTATTAGAATTTGACGTTGTGCTGAGCAAAATACAGAGAAATGTGATAGATGGTTACTGGCATGGACAGTAAAATTTAATGTTTACTGTTGTAAATGACACAAGATGTTTAGAAACTCAGTATAGCCTCATATCATCGTATCGTCAGCTGAAATATATGTTCAAGTTATTATAAAAGATGAGCAACTTACAGCAAAGAAACAGGCACCAAGTTCAAGATTTGTATGCAACCCAGGATTCTGGATCAGGCTCTAAGAATAATGTCACTACAGCTGATTGTTTTGTTGCAAAGAACCCCATCCACACTGTTAAATATAGATGATCAAGATAGCAGGCTGATACTGGAACCTACCGGAAGAAAAGTTATGAAAAAAGAAAAAAAACACATGATCTTAGCTCTGATGTTATGTCAGTATTTAAAGTCAAGTCTGACGAACAAAATTTGTCATCACCTCCGGAGCCAAAAAGGGGTTTTGTTTGTAAAAACTCTGTGTTCAGTAGATTGGGGCCTTTGAGCAATGTCATGCAAACAGCTCCGCCAACGCGCAGCAGCGTACCTACAATTTTGGCTATGCTTCTAAAACTTGTAACGTTTACCTTCTCTAGTCTACACAATTACAAAAGCAGAGAAACATATTAGCTATTGTATTAGTGACTACGTGATGTTACTATTGTAATTTAGAATTTTTACCCAACTATTGCAGCTAACACAAGTGTAATTGCAAGGATTAGATTCCCCATTGCACTTCCTGTTGAAACCAGAGACCAGCTACAGAGCTGATCTTTGTCACCCAAGATTGCCACCAATTACTCTAGATCAAAGATTCAACTTAAGTGTAATTCGAACTAGATGTGTGAAACAAAATTAATGGCAATTTAACAGAATCAAATTACCAAGAATGAAGCTAAAACCAGCAAGATCAAGCACACAGAAAACAGAGCAACTTATAGTGGTTCGGTTACCAGGTAACCTACATCCACTGAGAAAAAGAGAGCAAGCTTTCACTAAACCAATCTCAAACAGATACAAAGCTCACAAGGGAATGTCACTGAATCGATCCCCCTCAACCTTGGATTACATGGCCTTTTATACACGAAGAAATCAGCCCCCAAAGGAGCATTACAGACCAGCTGTATTTCTGGGATTTGTTGGAAACAAACCCAGAAATTTCCCGCCTAACAAACAGAATAACAGCCTTCTCCAATGGCTGTAAAACACGTGTCCAAGTTTGTTTATTCTGTTTCTCCAAAACGCAGCCTTTAGTTGCCGTTTCGATTAAGTAAGTCACGTGAAACACACATGACTTGCTGCAGTTGTAACCGACATGTCATTTACCTTATACAAAGACCTCCGAAGCTCAGTAAACGACATGTCACTCAATGCTCCGAACTAAACCGACTTGTCGCTTTTAACCAAAAATTTCGATTGAGATTCATCTTCAACATTCTCCACCTTGAACTCAATCGCCTACTCCTCGCTTCCCTTTTCTTCTTCACATCTCGCCACTGAACTAACTCTGATGATGCCAGTTGAGCTGAGACAGAACTCAAACTTTGCACCAGGCACTGGTTTTGTTAGCATGTCAGCAAGGTTGTGGTCTGTGTGAACTTTCAGCAGCTTAACCACCCCTTTTGACACCTCCAATTTGATGAAGTGAAGCTTGATGTCAATGTGCTTAGTTCTTTCATGATGTATCTGATTTTTGCTTAAACAAATTGCACTTTGACTGTCACAGAAAACTGTTATATGCTTCTGTTCAAACCCCAACTCAGTCACCAGACCTTTAAGCCAAATTGCCTCTTTAATGGCTTCTGCAGCAGTAGCATGTATCTGCTCGATTGTTGACAGAGCAACAACACTTTGTAATGTGGCTTTCCAATTGATGGTACAATCATTCGTAGTGAACAGATAACCTGCCGAGATCTCCTTTTGTCCAAGTCTCCTGCGATAATCAAGATCTACAAACCCGTAAACTCGACTTCATTCTCTGCTTTGGCTCCATACATCAAACCATAGTCACTGAACCATTTAGATATCTCAAGTATCCAAACAATGACTCTCCAATGTTCCTTTCCGGATTTGACATATATCCGCTTACCACACTTATCGTGATATGCTAAATCGCCTCGGTAAGAACCATAGCATACATTAAACATCCCACAAGACTAGAGTAAGGCATCTTGTCCATTTCGACTTTCTCCTCATCGGTTTGGGACAATGTCGATATGAAAGCTTGAAATGTGATGGTAGTGGAGTCCGAACTGGTTTTGAATTTCTCATTCCAAACTTCTCAAGTACTTTTCTGATGTATTTATGTTGAGTTAAGCACAATGTCCCTTTCTCACTGTCTCGATCAATTCAACACCAAGGATCCTTTTACGACCCCGGATCCTTCATTTCAAAAGCTTCACTCACTCGTTGCTTTAACACTCTATCCGACTCATATTCCGACATGCTATCAACATATCATCAACATATAGCATCGGATAAATCTTGGTCTCATCTCTTAAGTCTTTGAAATACACACAGCAGTCAAAGTTACTCCTCTGAAAATCATGTTCTGTCATGAATTTATCAAATCTCAAGTACCATTGTCTTGGAGATTGTTTGAGTCCATACAAAGACTTCTTCAGATGACAAACATGATTAGCCTTCCCTGGATCTTCATAGCCTTCAGGTTGAGCCATCACAATCATCTCATCTAACTCACCATGAAGGAATGCGGTCTTTACATCCATCCTGCTCCGGATGCATGTCTTTTATCGCAACAAGTCCCAATAAGATTCTTAAGGAAGAGTGTTTAACCACCTGGGAGAACACTTCAAGAAAATCAATGCCCTCCCTTTGAGTAAAACCTTTAGCTACCAATCTAGCTTTTATATCTTTGTGGCTCAACACCGGTAATCCTTCTTTAACCTTATAAATCCACTTGCACCAACTACTCTCCGTTGTCCGGTCTTTTATCGGCTTCGTGTCCGATTCTTGATTAATGATTGCATTTCCTCATCCATAGCTTTCTTCCATTCTTTAGACTTATCACAGTTCACGACTTCGAATATGTTTTCGGTTCCTCGGCTTCAATCTCACTGTCATCGTCAATGCAATGCAATCAACTGCGATAAGCATATCTCTTTGGAGGTCTTATAACTCTTCTTCTCTATCTCTTACCAGTCGATAGTCTCGACTTCTTGAACACCATCGCTTCTTCTTCGAGCTCGAAGTTTCCTTATCCGACATTTCTTCCGGTTCAACTCTTTGTTTCGCTTTGTATCCCGATTTGATAGCTCCACCTCAACACGAGTCCTATGTTCGGATTGTTGGAATCGAGCACTGTTTGTTTGGTCCGGGTTGAATTTAACAACAATTCGGACTCATTAAACACAACATCCCCGCTTATGATGGCCCTCGGTGGCTTAAGATCGATGCACCGTAGCTTATAGCCTTAACCCCATCGGGATAGCCAAGAAATTTGCACCTCAAAGCTCCAGGTTGAAGTTTGCCTTGCTTAATATGTGCATAGCAGGACAACCAAAAGCCCTCATATTAGAATAGTCACTGGTTTGCCGGACTAAAGCTCAATTAGTGTCTTGAAGTTAATTCCGGATGAGGGCTTCGTTCACTATATAGCAGGCAATTGAAAGTGCCTCAACTCATAGAGATTTTGACAACTTTGAGTGAATCAAGATGCATCTCACCTTATCAATCAAGGTTCTATTCATTCTTTCAACTAAGCCATTTTGTTGGGTGTATATCTCAATCGTTTTATGTCTCACAATTCCATTTCCGAATGTAAGTCATCAAATCTCTTGTTACGTAACTCTAATCCATTATCGATTCTTAGCCTTCTAACCTTTCTGTTTGTCCGGTTTTCCACAAGAGTTTTCCGAGTTTGAAACTGCTCAAATACATATTCTTTACCCTTCAAGACATATACCCAAACAAACATTGAATAATCATCAATGAGAGATAGAAAATACCTTGCTCCCCAAAGAAGTCATGCATGCAGGCCCCGCAGATCAAGATGTATGTAATCTAGAGTACCTTTTGAATTATGAACACCAAGATCGAATTTGATTCTCGAAGACTTTCCTAGGATGCAATCTTCATGTAACTTCAAGGTATCTATCTTATCCCTCCTAAGACTCCTGCTTTGACAGCTTCTTAAGCCCTCTCACTCATACGACCAAGCCTCAAGTGCCACAACACGGTCTTGTCCAGATTCTGATTTGAGACTCCAACATCACCTACAATGCTAGTTCCTTGGAGAACATATAATCCATTTTTCATATCTCCTTTCATCAATATCATAGACCCTTTCAAGACTTTTAAGGTTCCAGATTCCGAACTTAATTACGCATCCCATATTATCAAGCATGCCAAGAGAAATGAGGTTTCTTTTCGGTTCGAGCACATGTCTCACATCCCTTAACTCTCTAACCATACCATCAAACATTTTCAACCTAATTATGCCTCTACCCACCACCTTACAGCTAGCATCATTTCCCATTACAACAATCCCTCCATCACAGGTTTCATATTTTGTAAACAGATGCTTATTTGGGCACATATGAAAGGAACATCCGTAATCTAAAACCCGATTACCTTTGCTTTGGTCATTTGTGGCTATAAGAACACCAGCTGAGTCATAACCATCTGAATCTTGACATTCTGATGCAACAGCAGCATCACCATTTCTTCCTTTATGATCTTTGCCTCTTGTCTTCCTCTCAGGGCAATCCTTCTTAAAGTGTCCTTCCTTGTGGCAATGGAAGCACTTAAGATTCTTTGGTTTAGACTTGGACCTTTTCTTATTTTCTCCATTGCTGACTCTTTTATCTGGTCTTCCTCTGACATTCAGACCTTCTCCATCTCTTGAATCTTTCTTGATTGCTGCTTTAGAACTCAGAGCTTCCTTCACATCTGTCATGGTAAGAGTTTGCCTTCCATACATGAGTGTATCCACCAGATGTTCATAGGAGTTTGGTAATGAGCACAGCAGGATCATGGCTTTGTCTTCATCTTCAATCTTTACACTTATGTCTTCCGGATCAAGAATGATCTTATCGAAGGCATCAATGTGATCGGATATCGAAGACCCCTCATCCATCCGCAAGGTGTAGAGTTTTTCTTAGTGGCCAATCTCTTGGCCATAGATTTCTTTATGTATAAATCTTCAAGTTTCTTCCACAACCCACTGCTGTTTGTTCCCTCCAACCTCTCTCGAGTACACCATCACCAAGACTCGTAATTATCAGACCGTGAGCTCTGCCTAGAACATCCGCAAGATCCTCATCGAAACTTTTCTTGGCTTCGGATGATGAAGCTTCGATGAAGTGCTTCATCCAAACCTCGATGTACCAACAGGGCTCTCATCTCGAGTCTCCACGGTGGAAATCATTTTCACCGATGAATTTCTCCACATCCAGCTTTAGTGCAGCCATCCTTTGATCCTAAGTTTGGTGGTAAGCTCGATACCAATTTGTTGAAACCGGAGACCAACTACAGAGTCGATCTTTGTCACCCAAGATTGCCACCAATTACTCTAGATCAAAGATTCAACTTAAGTGTAATTCGAACTAGATGTGTGAAACAAAATTAATGGCAATTTAACGTAATCAAATTACCAAGAATGAAGCTAAAACCAGCAAGATCAAGCACACGTAAAACAGAGCAACTTATAGTGGTTCGGTTACTGTGTAACCTACATCCATCGAGAAAAGAGAGCAAGCTTTCACTAAACCAATCTCAAACAGATACAAAGCTCACGAGGAATGTCACCGAATCGATCCCCTCAACCTTGGATTACATGGCCTTTTATACACGAAGAAATCAGCCTCCAAAGGAGCATTACAGATCAGTTGTATTTCCGGATTTGTTGAAACAAACCCGTAAATTTCCGCTTAACAAACGTAATAATGACCTTCTCCAATGGTTGTAAAACACGTGTCCAAGTTTGTTTATTCTGTTTCTCCAAAACGCGACCTTTAGTTGCCGTTTCGATTAAGTAAGTCACGTGAAACACACATGACTTGCTGCCGTTGTAACCGACATGTCATTTACCTTATACAGCACCTCTGAAGCTCTGTAAACGACATGTCACTCAATGCTCCAGAACTAAACCGACTTGTCGTTTTTAACCAAAAATTTCAGATTGAGATTCATCTTCAACACTTCCCATTGTTCGTGAGGCTAAATATAGACCCTCATAGAACTTTTTTTGATTAGTTGTTACCCTGTGAAAAATCACAACAGTTGGCGAATTTTTTAACCGAAGAAGGAAAAGAAAATAAGAAAACAAAAATCAAAAAGAATTTTATATATCCAATGAATGCAGTAAAAAATATCAAAGAAAAGCTCTTGAATCCCAAAGGAGGAATTCTTCATTTTCTCCTTGAGAAATAGGCAATGGGGGCAATGATCAGAGCTGCCATGGCTTCCCTGTAAACAACTCAAACTCTAGGGCTCATGCCTTGCAATAGGGTAGCTCTTGTGAAGAAAGCAACTCCTGCATAAGAGAACTGTAGGCCAACCATGGCCATTGCAGGCTTGTACTCTCCCAAAGCACCCATTATTCTCAAGAAATTGAATTGAAATCAATGTCACCTTGAAGCTACACCCCATGGCAGGCTACAATATATAAATGTACATGGACATGATTATAGAAATTAGAAAGAGAGGGAGAGAAGCTGCCTGCTAAATAACAAAAACTTGAGTTATGACAGTAATTCAAAGGAAAGATGAAAATGACACCCATGAAAATAAATATAAAAAATTGACATCATTAAATGCTTAAAAAATTTTAAGTTTTTGAGTCCAAGTGATTTTATCAATATGGTGTCGAAGTTGAATTTTATGTTTAAATCTCTACATTATTACCTCAATTTCTAATTTTATATTAACTACACTCTGTTGTTGTTTCAACATATTTCAATTTATGTTAATATTATCCGCATCATGTTTAATGTAAGGGAGTTGATTTGAGTTTATTAATGACATTGAGTTTAATTCAAAAAGCTACAAATGTGAGGGGCAATTAGGTTTGGCAGTAAAATGATGAGGAAATAGCATGTGAAGTTTTGTTTTTGTCTGGGGGATTCCGAGGCCACTACAAAGCCTGCACTCCGTGGGCTGTAGCAACTCCACCTTACAAACCCATGGGCGGTTCCACTTATATGTGGCGCCCGCCCCTGGATCTTTCCCAACTGGAAGATAGAAAGATATTAAGGGTACTTTTGTCATTTTATTTAACAAAAGTGATGGCTAAATAGTAATAAAATAAGAGAAATTATCATTACACTATAATTTTTTTGTCATACGTATACGTAACCACCGTAAAATTTTAATATATTTTTTGCATTATTTTTATTTTTAAATTTGTATCAATCAACCACTTTAATACTAAAAATAATAGATTGACCCTTAAATGAATTAAAAAATTATTTTATTCTATAATTTTTTAAAAAAATATAGTTACAAGAATATCTCTAAATTTAATAAAATAAATAAATCACAAAATTTAAGATGTTTATTTTTTTATAATTATAACTTATTTAAAAATCATCATGTTAATTTTTTAATTTTTTTTGTAATTATAATTTCATTTAATTCTTGTAATTAAATTAAGTGTAGAGAAGTTTACAAAAATTAATATGAAGAGAAAAGCTCCCTATAATTATTATAAACTTTCCTATAATTAAAATTAAGAAACTTCTGTGTACAAAATAAATGAAATTATAATAACAAAAAATTAAAATGATAATTTTTAAATGAAATTATAATTATAAAAAATATTTTAAGATATATTTATTTTATTAAATTTATGGGTAATCTTGTAATTATAACTATTTTATTTTTAAAAATTTTGTAAAATAAAATAGTATTTTACTTTATTTAGAGGTAAAATAATCATTTTATAGTGTGAAAATGGTTGATTGATATAAGTTTAAAAACAAAAGTAGTATAAAAATATGTCAAAATTTTATTATGGTTAGATGTATATATAACCAAAAAAAAGATAGTGCATTGATAATTTCCCACACAATAAAATGTAAGTTATCGAACATGTTGATATGTTGATGTAAAAAGAATTGAATAGCTCCAAAATTCCACCTCGTCAAACGTTACTCGCTGCCATGCACTTGATAAATAAAATGCAAGTTAATTTTCATAATGAACTTGATAAGATTTCACAGCTGGACCAAATTGTCTCGTATCCGGCCGCTATTAAGTAACAATGTGACCTAAAATAATCTCTACAATTAAGTTATACAAATATATTGATTCTAAGACGATGTAAGTTCATATACGTGAGTAGAGTGGGTCGACGTCCATCGAATATTAATAAAGGTAAAAATTTAAATAATGTTGTATAAGATTCAATATAAATTAATTCTAGTAATTGTTTGATTATAAATATCAGTTATAATTTATATAATGTTAGATATAATTTTATGTAATATAAGTTATAATATGAGTAACAGTCTCGTATAAATAAATAAAAAAAAGTTTACACATTTGGTATTGTAGTGCACAAAGAGAAAGATTTAAAAAAAAATAAAATTCCAACGGTTCATACACATGAATGACAGAAATTGCAAGTAAAATTAATCTAATTAGATCAACAAGAATTACATAATCAAGTAGATTTGTCTTTTCTGTCTCCTTTATGAATAATAATTGTTATTATTATTAGCGTGACCAATAGTATCACAAGAAGCTAAATCTTTTTCTTACTCATGAGTGAGATTTGAATCGATTACCTCCTGTACCTTCCTAAAAAATTTAGGAGCTAAACTAAATGGCATAGAAAATGCATAGTGTACATTGATATTGTCATCAATTTATATCACTTGAATAATCTTCTGCTGTTTTGTCACACAGAAGAGGTTCCTCCAAATCAATTTTACAAGAATCATCTCTCAGGATTTTCACAGTCTGTGCCTGATCATCACTTTGTAACTTCAGTTTGGGCTCTCCTTCATCGACATGGTCCTTCGCTTTACCCCAGAGAACCGCGTATAATCCAAGGATCACTCCAATTGCACCTACCAAACTGTTATAAAATAAAATAAATTCTGTCAATTACATTAAGTCTTAAGAGCACACGTTAAAAGAGAATAAACATGCGTATGTTACCTTCCGGTGTAAATCTCCTCATGGAGTAACAAAGCAGCCAAAATGGTTACAACGACTGTGCTTAGAGGATTGAACATTGCAGAGAAAAGGGGTCCTCTTTTTGAAATACACCAAGCTTGAACACAGAATGAGAGTCCTGATCCTATTGCTCCCTGATCAAATTATTTTCCCATCCAAATTAATTTGTTATATATTTGAGAGTTACATTTTTTTTCCTTTTATGTCGAAGGAAAGTAATTTTAAAATAAATTAAGATCTTATCCTAATCTAAATTTTCTTGAATTTTTAAAAATCTCATGTGGCGTGTATTAATCATAATGTACGGTTGGGACTTAAAAACTCATTTACTCTTATATGATAACTATCTATTGCCACTTTGTATATATTTTAGCATTTTGCTGAGAAGAGGCTTAGATCATGAAACGATCCTATTAGCAGTTACTTACTGAGAAGAAACAACAAAAAATTTCAAGACTTGAATGCAAATTCCATGCTTCCGGGTCCGGCTCTGTGAAAATTGCAAATGTTGCTGACTGAAGTGTTGCCAGGAAACACATCCAAGCTGATACAGAAAGGTGGTCAGGATAGCTAGCTGAAACTGGAACCTGTCAGAATATTGTAACATAATATAATTAGTGAATAGAAACACTGCGGAATTGAAGTAAGTTTGACCCAAATACCTGCAAAATCAGCCATAATGACCAGCAACAAGCGCTTGCAAAGAGGAAGAGGCATCCCAGCAACCAGTTCTCTCCTCCTGATGAGTGGAACAAGAAAGATTTTGCCGGTAGGAATTCAGTGTTCAGTAGCTTAGGGCCTCTGAGTAATGCCATGGAAATTGCTCCACCAACACAGAAAATTGTCCCTAGTATTTTGGCAATACTTCTTACACTTCCAATGTCTATCTTCTCTAACCTATACAAATTAGGTAACAGCAAAAAAATGTTTTTAAGTGTTTGATAGTTGAAAAGGGTTAATTATCACTAGCTTCCTGTGAAATTAAAGTCTCAAGTAAATCAGAATTAAGCATAATGTTTCACGTCATGACCTATCATTTATGATATTCAAATATTTTGCTAAGACAATTGCAAATTTTTCACAACAGTTCCATTGTTTAGGCTTTTTAAGGTGATGACCTCAGATTAATGCAAGAGATTAGATTATTATTCTTTCTACTTATAAGCATCCCATAAGGGTACAATTTAGATTATTATTCTTTCTACTTATAAGCATCCCATAAGGGTACAATCCAAACAGAGTAAAGATGTGTTTGTGTTTGTGTTTGATTTCGAAATTAGACAAGACATAAAGTGGTTAGTAATTAAACAATAATTTTTACTTGACGACCAAAAGGCGGACCACCAAGAGCTGTGCCTCTGTAACTAAAATAATTTAAAGATTGGATAAGGATGTTTGTCTCAATATTTTTTCTCTCCTAGTTAATTTTTTACAATGAAATAAGTTGCCAATATTGAATTTAAATTTTAATGTTAACAACGAAACCAATTTTTTTTCATGATATTTACAATCAAGCCATCTTTTCCATTAGATTTGAAATATTATGAGAGAATGAAAGAAAAAAACACTAAGAGAACATCTTAATCCTTAAATATTTTACTATAATTTTATATGTTTTTAAATTTTATTAATTAAACACACACGCACACTACATAATATTCAAATCCAAGACCTAAGTCTCAGTACTTTAATCCACCACATCCGAACAGGCACAAAAGTTTTTGAGAACTTACCCGACAATGGATGCCATTACAAAGGTGATTGCCGGGATGAGATTGCTCATTGCGCTTGCCATTGATGAGGAGGCCAGGTATAAACCCTCAAAATATATATTCTGATTGATTGTTACCCTATGATAAGTCAACAAGAAAAAGTGAACATTTCTTCCTTTCACTACCTATATGATAAAATTGATCAGAAACAAAAATTCAGTAAAAAAAAAAATGTGCATGCATATACCCTAAAAGTGCGATAAGAAATATCAACGAGAAGCTCTTTAATCCCATAGCGCTGCTTTTATATTTTCTACTGCCAACAAAAAATAAAAATAAAAGAAAAAGGGAAAAAATTATTAGCCTAACAAAAGTTTACTTGAAATTGAGATAAATATAAGGGAGAAATAATTAACAACACACACCTTGAGAGATAAGCCATTGGTGTGATGACCAAAGTTGCTATGCCTTGCCTGTAAACTACAAAAACCCTAGGGTTCATTCCTTGCAATAAAGCAGCTCTTGTTGAGAGAGCAACGCCTGCATAACAAAATTGTAAAGCTAACATAGCCATTGCTGGCTTGTAATCTCTGAAGCTACTCATGTTTGTGCTGAAAGCTGAAATGTGATGACGAAAATAGTACTGCTCAGTGACATATATATATATATATATATATATATATAGTTGCATGCGCATGTGAAACACAGAAAGAGAGAGAGAGAGAACATGAAAATTTACAGACCTTGTTGGAGCTGACAAGGATGTTCCTTGGGGAAAAAAAACAAAGTGTTGACAGCCGTTGAATATAAAATATACAAGAAACAAAACAGGCTCGAGGGTTCTTCGAAGGATCAAAATGTATCCAGTGGCTGGTCAGGTTTTGGTAGAAAATAATTAGTAATCCATAGAGTTCGAAAAATGATATGCACCACACCAATGAACCTCACATCAACTCCATCAAAATTAATTTTTGGTGCAAGTTGCTCATAGAATTCTTTATTATTATAGCCTGCTTTACTAGGAGTCTCCCGAGCAATAGCTCAAAATCCGCATCGTTGAAATACTTACAATAGCTTTTTTTTTTATATATATATAAGAGACTAATGCTCATGATTACAACTCATATATTACATGAGACTATAACTGATATATAAAAATCAGACTATGACTGGGACTTAGTTTACAATAATTCGTATGAAGTACTGCCCAGATTTAAACCCTCACTAATATTCGAGGGATGTCTATTCCTCACATTTGGGTAAGGAAACAAACTGACCTTCAGTCAAGAGCTGAGAAAGAACTTACCCCCACAATATAATTGTGGGGACTCGAACTGCTGCCCTCCAATTGGAGGGCAGCAGCTGGTGGCTAAATACTTACAATAGCTTGAATGTAAAGATTTGAACTCATTCCCTGCCTAATGTCAATGGCCTAGCCGGCACATTTATTGTTGCTATATGTTATGTGTGTTTAAACGCTTACCCTATGACATATGCCATATGTCTGGTTTGGTTTTAAAGATCACTGACTAATAACTTTCTCAATATAACATGACTTTTAATATCTACCATTGAATTATTGAGATGAATAATTTAAAATTTATGTCAAAATTTTAAATTAAAATATAATCACACTCAATATTATATTTATAGAGTTCTTAAAAAGTAAATATGTATTACATATGAAATTGGTACGTATAATTCTGTTTTTAAAATGAATATCAGGTTGGTCATTATATATATCAGTCTACTTGGAGAGAGTATTCGATACTTTTGGTTTAGTAAGTATCCTTCTAATGTAAATAGTTGTCATATGCACATTAACTTTCTTATAAAATGGGATAAACTTCAATTTACTCCCTATTTAGAATGATAATCTTTAATTTATCCTGAAAGTGTAAAAACATTAATTTGTCATGGGGATAAATTGAAGTTTTACACTTTTGAAGATAAATTAAAGATTGTTATTCTATCTCGATGAATTGAACTTTACCTGATAAAGTAATTTTTTAAAATATGGGCTCGATCTATATATAGGCCACATGTATCCATGGTTACTTATGAAAATGGGACGTTGATAGAATTTTCAATTTTATAGCGATGACTAGACGTTACTCCATTGCGTAGCTGATATATAGCTGCTTTATATTTGCAATTTTTTTTTTTTTATCTTACCTAGCTGCTTTTTAGGCATACTGATTTGGTAGACGTTACTAGATTATGTTTTACTTAACCCCAAAGGACAAATTTTGGCTCTTTCATGTGGTGCAATCGTAAGTTGTCTCAAATGAATATTCATGGCCAAAGCATATATATTTACTATGATTGATAATTCAATAATTTCATTTGGTTGAACATGACGTGATCAAATAGCCAGCCTGTGCCCGATCGCTCAAAAACAAAAATCAATCACGAGCTGCATTTCTCATCTTGGAGCCCAACAAGAAGGTGACCATTTCGCTTTGATTACACATTTCAATTGACATGCACATCAATCATTGGCCAATCCAACAAGCTTCACAAGATTTTGTTTCTCAGGAGGCTCTACATATATAGCTAAACCAATATCTGATACTATACATAGAATTGGACCGTTACAAGCGAAATATTGTACTAATATCTACAGCCTTTAGACATATTATATAGCTAAGCTTTTTAAAATATGAAAAAAAGGGAGCAACACCTCTCATAAATTATTGACATTGTCAATGCTAGCACTCTTTCACGAGTTTGGATGAAGGTCCCATGTGATCAACGTTGGCAGTGATGTGTAGTTAGTTGTATTGGTAATATTTATTCATATAATAATTAAAAGTTTTTCATTATCACAGCAGTATTTGTCTGTCATATTCTTCATCCGAATCAGCACAGACTGAGCACCAACTAGTTATTGAATAGGAGGAAGGCTTCAATCAAGACATGCACAAGTGGGAACCAAAGAAAGAATCACGACCCAACCTGATCAGGAAGTGTAATCCAATTTGCTAACCTAACTACATATACAATGCTGCCAGTCAATAAAAAAATTTGTTTTCCTTAATTCATATTCTTATTCCTTATGGATATTCTTCTTAATATTTTGCATCTTCCCCTCCAGTGCTAAGCCGTAAGTTCATTTTTATAATTTAAAATAAATAAACAAAGTGCATTATATGATCAAAGAAAAGGGAGATTGTCAATTTTTCGCTATTGACATCAATATATATCACTTATTTTCTATTGCTTTTTATAATATCCAAAAACTCTATTGGCAACAAAAAAATTAAAAGAAAAAAGGGCAAGTGGATCATTTGCTTGATAATTATCTTGTAAATACAAAATATATATATTTATTATAAGAAAATATTTAAAAAATAATAAAAGTATAAGAAAAATATCTTATTTTTTATTTTTATTCACGTCGAAACATATATTTCTTATTTTAAGTACTTAAATTTTTTATTTTAATTTTTATTTATATTATTTATTTAATTTATAATAAACATTAATAAAAATATATTTAAAAATAACGTGAATACTATAAAATTATGTTGTTAAGCGTGTTGTTGGCTATTATAAAAATATTAAAAGATAAATGGTATATATTGATTTCAATATAAAAAACTTTTAGCCTAAAGAAAAGTAGGTTGAATTTTCATTTGTATCCAAATATTGGTCCTTACAGAAAATAGGTTTTGCATAATTAATTATTATAGTGTAAATTTGAATAATAGTGAATTTTTTTTCAATCATTCCTAATGTAAATAATTCAAGCAAAAAATCGAGAAATAGAGGTATACTAGGGTATTTTACAAACTATAGATATATAATGAAACATTGAGCTTTATAGTTTGTACTTTGTATGATCGATGTCAATATTACCAATATTATATATTACTTTCGATGATACACCGGTCAGGCGTTCACTATATTATAGTTATGTAATTATATATTTAAGTCTCGTATAATTTAGATCATCTTAAAAAAATACATAAATAAATAAATAGAAAAGCCTCGTGTTGTGGATCAACAAGTGTTTGGGCTTATTGTCGGGCATTGTTTTGGAGCACTTGATGATTAATGATTGTTTCCAAATTTAGAAATTCGATAAATGGGCATTTATGTGGTTCGCTGTAATCATTAATCAATTAATCACCGCCAAAATAATGTGTGATAGAAGTTATGAATCGCCTGGAATGTATTCACCAAGATACAGTACATGCAACCTAGACGATGTTGGAAAAATATGTTCTTTAAAGTATATTTATATTTATTATAATAAATAATATTTCTGATTAATAAAAAATAAGATATTTTATTCATGTATCTTTGTTGCGTTAATATTTTGAGTAAAG
The DNA here is from genome assembly GCA_025617385.1 of Murraya koenigii. Lineage (NCBI taxonomy): Eukaryota > Viridiplantae > Streptophyta > Magnoliopsida > Sapindales > Rutaceae > Murraya > Murraya koenigii. The sequence goes on from CM046817.1 coordinate 26,344,780, forward strand.
TCTATTTAATCATATTATATACATTTATGCGGTCATCATGTTGATTCGCAGAAGACATAAATACAAGTTATCTTATGATTAAATAAATTAAATTCGCAGTTGATAAATAAAGTTGGGCACTTTATTTAGGTATAGACTGTAATAAATTCATTGAGTGATTTGTCTTAATCATGTATGAATTTATTGATGTAGTATGACTACATTGAACTGGATCATATATGAGATTTAGTTAACCTAGTAATAACTGTCAGACTTATTAAATCTCATAGGTATTGATTTACTGTAATCTTAATCTTGAGTTAGTTATAATTTCATGATTGTAGTTGTTATTTCATTTGAGTTACCAATGATTACGACATACACATGTAGTCAAGATTACCCAATATCTTGGTGGAAGCAATTACAAGTATTGAAATTATAGATTAACAATATAGAATTTGTACGACACATCTCTTGATAGGTTTTCAGTACTTGATCATAGAATTCTCTTGCCAAAGTGTCTCAACATAAATAAGTATATTGAAAATGATCATTAGAGAAAACCAGTAAGTATTAAGGAACAAGATGTAATTAAATTAATTGGATAGTTGAGATATCAATTTAAATTAACGATGTGGTACAAAGGATTGGACAGTAAAGAAGTCAGTGTGGCTTGGGCGAATTATACTCGAGCATATAATTATGGAGGTCAGTTCCAATCTTATAATGGAGTAGAATTGGAATTAAATAATTATATTTGTTTAATTACAAATTTAATTATTGTAACCACTATTGTATATTTCCAAATGATCTCTAGGTTAGTTCATTTAATTGACAGCACCATCACTAGACCCAAAAGTAAGAAAAACTAGCATATTAGATGAAAATCATAATTATAATATTTGTTAAGGCCTAGTATGTTATATTTAAGTGTAAAAGGGGGCTTGTGATATGTTACAAGGTGGCCTCCTAGTTAGTTACACGTTCTTTCCACTTTTATGTAAGTGGAGAGATAATTAAAAGAGAAATTTTATTTTAAATAGGAATTCTAATCCTAACCTACAAGGGCTTTTCATAAGATATTGTAAAAGGGGCATTATTCTCTTAAGAAAAGAGAAAGAAGAGAATCCCAAGAATTTTAAGAAAAATACAGAAGACATCTAAGAGGAGCCAGTTGCAATTGGAGAGTGGTGAAACAGACGCCCACACGTCCAGTGTTGATCAAGCTTGAGTCATAACCTGAAAGATCGTTTGGAGACGAATTTATCACTCTCAATTGTTCATCTTCTCAAAACATCAAGGTATGAATTTCTAGATTATTTAATTCTTATATGTTGTATGAGATCGGTTCTAAAAGGTTTTAATTGAAAAGTTGAAAAACCTAGTTTTATTCCCTTCAATTGGTATCAGAGCCATCTCATAATAATATATAAGAATTTCGTAAGAAATCTATCTTGTTAATTATGTATTAGAGTGGCACAATTTATTTAGATATATATTATTTGCTAATATAAGAATGAAGCATACTTAGTTTATCTTAATTTATGGTTAGAAATTTGTTTGTATTTTTGTTTTAGATTTGTAACAAAAGGGGTGGTCTATTATCACCATGTTTCCCATTTGATTTAATTTTATGTTTTAAAATTTTTTAAATTAGAAATTGTAATTTAAAAAAAAAAAATTTGTTGGTTGCATCGTCATGCATGGAAGGCACCAACTGCATCGCTCGGGCGTGGAAGGCACCAGTAGCATCACTCGCACGCGGAAGGCGCCACAGACGATCGCTCGCATGCGAAGGCGACCAGCAGTAGAGTGCGCTCGGAAGGTAGCCAGCAACGCGCGATAGACTTTGGTTAGAGAAGACGTGAATGGCTACCGGTTTCTTTGCTGATGGCGGCGGAAAGAAAAATAAGGGATTAGGGTTTTGAGTGGTAATTATCACTCAGATCCCTAATTTCTGTATTATTTTCAAATAGACAAAATTAGTATACTATTATGCATTTAAGTCTAAAAATAATTTTGGGCTTGATAAATCTTAGTTTTAAGTCTAATAAAATTTGGACTTAATGGATTAAAATGCATGGATATAATTTAACAAATTAAATTTATTTTTGGTCTAAAAGTTTACTTAAAATTTTAATTTATTTTTAAAATTAAAAATTTGAACCAATAATAAATTTAAAGCTCATATTAGCTAAGTCCATCAACAAAGACACTTCAATGAAAGAAAATATTGACATGAAGCCCAATGAAGATTAGGCTAAGGGTTAATATTTTTTTATTATTATTATTTTTAGGAAAACCATGAATTGAGATTATTTAAATTTTCTATATATTGTGTTTTGAATGTGAACATGCCATGATAACATGTCATATAGAATAGGTAGTTTTTTGAAATATATGTCATTCATATAACATGAATTCATGTATATTGTTTGAAATTTGCAAATGCTTGATACTATAATATATCACTTAGATAATATTACAGGAAGCATGCAATTAACAATATATGTATGTTTTAAAAGGAAAAACTAACTTTAAAATATTGAGTGGGAGAGGGAAGATTCAAGATAATTTTTCCATGGGCTCCATTATTAGTTCAATAATAAAATTATATATATATCTCGACTTCATGATACGGTGATGCTCCCTACGGAGGGTATATACATTAGACATTTTATTTGATGAACTTCTTTAAAGATAAGATCGAAATATTTTTCAATCTGTTGATCACCCTAATGGTGGCTACATGATATGAGAAATACGTAGATTAAAACAATGGTTATACACTCAACAAAAATTGTTATTAACCTTTCCAATGAAGCTCTGTTAATAAAATTTTGGCCCTAAAAGATAACGATAGTTATTTATCATGTTACGACATGAAAGTAAATAATCTAATGGTTAATTGGGTCTGGTAAGTGGCAGCATGACTTTCCCAACGGATAGCTTACTAAAGCAGTACTAGATTATCGTTGCAATAAAATAAAATGTATTTATGGTTTTTTGCATTTTAGATTTTTATTGTGAATATTATTATTTCCAAATATTAATGCATGGATGTTTTATTTTTCAGAAATGTATTCCTTAAGCCCACTTACTATTATTATGAATCAAAACAAACTTACTGACGAGAATTATATAGATTAGAAAAGAAATCTATATATTGTCCTGACTGCTGAAAATTATAAATATGTCTTAACCCAGGCATGCCCCCCAATACCACCAGAGAATGCTCATAGAAATAAGAGGAGGCTTTATGAGAAATGACAAAAGGCCAATGAAATGGCTAAATGCTATATTTTAGCCTCAATTTCTAATATTCTGCAGACCAAACATCAAAATTTGGAAACTGCTACTAAAATAATGGATAGTCTCCAAGAGATGTTTGGGCAAAGTACCCGCTCTGCGAGACAAGCAGCATTGAAATGTGTTATGAATAGTAAAATAGGGAAGGGCACAAGAATTCGTGATCATGTCCTCAAAATGATGGACTATTTGAATGAGGATGAGATTCAGGAAGCACAAATCAATGATAACTCAAAAATTGATATGGTGATAGAATCTCTGCCACATACATTCAAAGATTTTAAGGTCAATTATAATATGAACAAAAGAAACATGACCTTAACAGAATTGATGAGCGAACTCCATTCTACTGAAGAGATCTATCGTGCTGAGAAATCTCTGGGAAGTATAAATATTGCTGAAAATAATTCTTCTAGGCCTAAGCCAAAAGGCAAAGGTAAAAAGAAGAAACCTGGGAAAAATAGATTGTCTACAAAGCAAGATAGCAAGCCTAAAGGCAAGTGCTTTAAATGTGGACAGAAGGGTCACTGGAAAAAGGATTGCCCAAAGATTGTAAAATTAGGTATGAGCAATCTTTTTGTTATTGAGGCCTATTTAGTTCAGAATCCAGTTGACACATGGGTGTTGGATTCAGGAGCAACTAATCATATTTGTAATTCACTTTTTTTGTTTCAGGAAACCAGGAAACTAAGTGAAGGAAGCGTCAAGCTGCCGCTTGGGACATGACAGTTCGTGTCAGCAGAAAAGACTAGATCTGTTTTATTATCTTTTAATAATAAGACTTTAGTTTTGAATAATCGTCTTTATGTTCCAGACATTAAGAAGAATTTAATTTCAGTAGCTTGTTTGTCAAAGCAAGGGTATACTGTAAATTTTGGATCCTCAGTTTCTATGTTTTACAATAATAGACTTATTTGTTCTGGTACATTGGAAGATAATTTATATCATTTGAGTCCTATGATCCTTTCTATGCATGACACAGTAATTGATAATAATAAGCATACACATTTATCTAAGAAAAGAAAATTTTCTTCCAACCAGTGCTACCTCTGGCATTTACGCTTAGGTCATATAAACCAAAATAGGATACAGAGAATGATCAAAGATGGACTCTTGGGTCCATTAGAAAATGAATCATTGCCACTCTGTGAATCCTGTTTAGAAGGAAAAATGACCAAAAGGTCATTCTCGGCCAAAGGAGTGCGTGCAACAGTACCACTTGAATTGGTACATATAGATGTATGTGGACTAATCAATGTACAAGCTCGAGGAGACTATGAGTACTCCATCACTTTCACTGATGACTACTCAAGATTTGGTTATGTTTATCTGATGCGTCACAAGTCTGAAGCTCTTGAGAAATTCAAAGAGTATAAGGCTAAGACAGAAAAGCAGTTAGATAAGAACATAAAGAAACTTTGATCTGATCGAGGTGGTGAATACTCTCCGGAGAATTTAAAGAGTATCTAATTGAAAATGGGATTATATCTCAGTTGACTGCCCTAGGAACGCCACAACAAAATGGGGTAGCTCAAAGAAGAAATAGAACTCTTTTGGATATGGTGAGATCTATGCTAAGTTATTCGAAATTACCTATCTCTTTTTGGGGACTGGCACTAGAAACTATAGTTTACCTTTTAAACTTAGTTCCATTTAAGTTAGTGCCTAAAACCCCAATAGAATTATAGTCAGGTCGAAAACCAAGTTTACGACATGTCCGTATTTGGGGATCACCAGCACATGTGCTAAAATCAAAGGCAGACAAGATGGATGCACGCTCTGAGGTTTGCATGTTTGTGGGTATCCCAAAGGAACAAGGGGAGGTTTATTTTATAGTTCTCAAGATATGAAGGTAATTGTGAGCACACATTTTACTTCCCTCGAAGAAGACTATATGAAAAACTTCAGACCTAAGAGTAAGGTAATACTTGAAGAATTGTCAAGTGATCAAATTGATACTCAGCTTTCAACGCCTGTTTTAGAATAAAACGAAGAGCAACAATCTGATCAACAAAAGATTATCCTTGAACAAACATTATTTTTAGAAACTCGTCGCAGTGGGAGGGTAACTAGATTACCAGCAAGATATATGTTATTGGGAGAAACTTATACGGCTATCTCAGATGAACATGTACAAGATCCCACTAATTATAATGAAGCTCTAATAGATAGTGATTTTGAACATTGGAAAATGACTATAAATCAAGAAATTGAATCTATGTATTCCAATAAAGTCTGAGAACTTGTAAAGGCACCAAATAGGGTAAAACCTATTGGATGCAAGTGGATCTATAAGAGGAAAAGAGGAGTAGATGGAAAGGTAGAAATATTTAAAGTAAGATTAGTAGCCAAAGGGTTTACTCAAAAGGGGGGAATCGATTATGATAAAACATTTTCTCCGGTTGCTATGCTTAAATCCATCAGAATTCTGCTCTCAATTGCTGCAGTGCTTAATTATGAAATTTGGCAAATGGATGTTAAAAATGCCTTTCTTAATAGGCATCTTGATGAAGACATCTTTATGCAGTAACCAGATGGATTCATACAAAAAGGCCAAGAACACTTGGTATGCAAGTTGCAGAGATCCATCTATGGATTGAAGCAAGCATCCCGGCCATGGAACATTAGATTTGATCAAGCGATAAAATCGTTTGGATTCATTCAAAATATTGATGAACCATGTGTGTACAAGAAAATTCAGGAAAAATCTGTAGCCTTCCTAATTCTTTATGTAGATGATATTCTCCTTATCGGAAACAATGTAAAAGTATTGACTACTATAAAGAGTTGGCTAGCAAAACAATTTGATATGAAAGATCTAGGAAAAGCTAGTTATATTCTTAGTATCAAGTTACTACGAGACCGAAAGAACAAAACGATAGCTTTGTCTCAAACAGTCTATATCGATAAGATATTAGCTCGATTTAGCATGGAAAATTCCAAGACTGGTTTGTTACCATTCAGACATGGAATTTCATTCTCTAAAGATCAATCACCTAAAACATCCGAGGAGATGAGAAAATGAGACGAGTTCCTCACGCGAAGTCGTGGAAGTCTCATGTATGTCATGCTTTGCACTAGACCGGACATATGTTTTGCGGTTGGGATGGTTAGCATATATCAATCTAATCCTGGACCTGAACACTGGACTGCTGTCAAGCACATAATGAAATATCTGAAAAGAACTAAGGATTATATGCTTGTGTATTCTGGTGATGAACTTACCCCAGTGGGTTATACTGATTCTGAATTTATGTCAGATAAGGATTCTAGAAAGTCTACTTTTGGCTATGTGTTTACATTAGGAAGTGGAGCTATTAGTTGGAGGAGTGTGAAACAATCTTGTATCGCAGACTCCACAACGGAAGCTGAATATGTGGCTGCATCAGAGGCTGCAAAAGAAGCAGTATAGCTCCGCAAATTCCTTCAAGATCTTGAGGTAGTATCTACTGCAAGTGCACCACTTAAATTATTTTGTGACAATAGTGGTGCAGTAGCTCAATCAAAAGAACCAAGGAACCACAAGAAACAAAAATACATTGAAAGAAAGTATCATCTTATAAGGGATATAGTGCAGAGAGGTGATATAAAAGTTACCTAGATTGCGTTACAGCAAAACTTGGCAAATCCTTTTACTAAGGTCATCCCTGGGAAACTTTTTAACTTGCACTTAGAGTCCATGGGCATGCGCGAGATGCCAAATATGCTTTGAGAGCTAATGGAAGATTGTTGGAAAAATATGCTCTTTAAAGCATATTTATATTTATTGTAATAAATAATATTTCTAATTAATAAAATAAAATGAGGTATTTTATTCATGTATCTTTATTGCGTTAATATTTTGAGTAAAGTCTATTTAATCATATTATATGTATTTATGCGATCATCACGTGGATTTGCAGAAGACATAAATACAAGTTATCTTATGATTAAATAAATTAAGTTCGCAATTGATAAATAAAGTTGGGCACTTTATTTAGGTATAGACTGTAATAAATTCATTAAGTGATTTGTGTTAATCATGTATGAATTTATTGATGTAGTATGACTACATTGAACTGGATCATATATGAGATTTAGTTAACCTAGTAATAACTGTCAGACTTATTAAATCTCATAGGTATTGATTTACTGTAATCTTAATCTTGAGTTAGTTATAATTTCATGATTGTAGTTGTTATTTCATTTGAGTTACCAATGGGAACGACATACACATGTAGTCAAGATTATCCGGTATTTTGGTAGGAGCAATTACAAGTATTGAAATTATAGATTAATAATATAGAATTTGTACGACACATCTCTTGATGGGTTTTCAGTACTTGATCATAGAATTCTCTGGCCAGAGTGTCTCAACATAAATAAGTATGTTGAAAATGATCATTAGAGAAAACCAGTAAGTATCAAGGAACAAGATGTAATTAAATTGATTGGATAGTTGAGATATCAATTTAAATTAACGATGTGGTACAAAGGATTGGACAGTAAAGAAGTCAGTGTGGCTTGGGCGAATTATACTCGAGCATATAATTATGGAGGTCAGTTCCAATCTTATAATGGAGTAGAATTGGAATTAAATAATTATATTTGTTTAATTACAAATTTAATTATTGTAACCACTATTGTATGTTCCCAAATGATCCCCGGGTTAGCTCATTTAATTGACAAGCACCATCACTAGACCCAAAAGTAAGAAAAACTAGCATATTAGATGAAAATCATAATTATAATATTTGTTAAGGCCTAGTATGTTATATTCAAGTGTAAAAAGGGGCTTGTGATATGTTACAAGGTGGTCTCCTAGTTAGTTACATATTCTTTTCACTTTTATGTAAGTGGAGAGATAATTAAAAGAGTAATTCTATTTTAAATAGGAATTCTAATCCTAACATGCAAGGACTTTTCATAAGATATTATAAAAGGGACATTATTCTCTTAAGAAAATATAGAGAAGAGAATCCCAGGAATTTTAAGAAAAAATACAGAAAACATCTAAGAAGAGCCAGTTGCAATTGGGGAGTGGTGAAACAGACGCCCACACGTCCAGTGTTGATTAAACTTGAGTCATAGCTTGGAAGATCGTTTGGAGACTGATCTACAACTCTCAATTGTAAATTGATTTTTTTCTGCCGATAAGCTCCAATTGCATCATAGGAATTACAAAAAAGGGGTTCATATCTTGATTACATCTAATTCTCTTATTCGACAAAGGGCCCTTTTTTTACAATAATCGCATTGTAGCTGGTATAGTTTAGTGGTAAACGCCTTTTGCTGCTCAAACTGCAGCAGGAAATGCTATTCGAGCAGTAGCGGATCAAGGTATGCAACGAGCAGAAGTAATGGGGGTTATTACTCATTTTTGTACTTGCTGTTTTATTTTCCAATTACTTCTTCAATTAAGAAAAGAAAAGAGAATAGTAGAAGAATTCAAAATAACAGGGAGGCGGCCCCTTTACCATTCTGTACAAATAGGCTATTCTATTTGTACGGGTATGGAAAAGGGGCGCAAGGGCCAACTTGATCCTCTTCCCCAGGGATCCCAGATGAGGGAACCCTAAGAGAGCCGCCGACTCCAACTACCGTCCATGTACGATCCATCGTCAACAAGGGCGTTCTAGTGCGTTGTAAATTCTTATCCAAGACTTGTATCATTTGATGATGCCATGTGAATCGCTACATTTTTATTTCGATAAATATTTCACATTTACGATAAATTTTTGGAATTTATGAAGATTAATTCGCTCTTTCTTATTCTGTACAAATGAATCCTCCTGCCTAATTAACGAATTCGGGGGAAGATACTGAACTTTTGTATTTGAAAAAGGGTTTATAAATTGTGGGTTCCGTCGTCTCTATGATTACTTCTTAAACGGTGAGGCTCTCTCTATACACCGGAGCCACTTCCTTCTAATTTAATATATTTAATTCAGTAATTTAATTACATTTAGAATTTCGAAATTGAATTAATCAAAATATCTTCATTTCGGAATTCTATTGGCTTGGATTCTAGCGAAAGGTATGAATTTCTAGATTACTTAACTCTTATATGTTGTATGAGATCGGTTCTAAAAAGTTTTAATTGAAAAATTAAAAAACCTAATTTTATTCCCTTCAGAAAAAATATCATCTCATTTTTTGCTTAATTTGATTGTAGTTCATGTAACATAGGCCATGGGAATTGAGACATAATTTCTAGCATTCCAATTTTTTTTTTTTTTAAAGAAAAGCACTTGAATTATAGTGTTCATTTTGTGAATATTATTTTCTACTGACATAATTTTTTTAGAAAACTATTTAAACTCGGAGATTGTTTTTATATTGCCAAAATATATTTTTACATAATAATATATCTATTTTGTTGAGTAGCATTTAAAAAATTTCTTTGTATATAATTTATATTTCTCTTTTTTATAAAATGTAAGTGAAACAATTGCATCCCTTCAATATTTGTGAGAGTTGTTTGTTTGAGTAAGTAATTCATAGAATTTAAGGTAATATTATAGTCGCAGTGTATTCGTCTGCTGAATAACAATTATAAATATTTAATATATAATCAGTAATATAATGTGTAATCAATATTAAAAAAACAAAAAAAAGTTAGTAAGTGAACTCATTCTACATTTTGGGAAGGAATCAAATAAAATAACATTGTCTTGTTTAAAAGCATAAACTTTAAGCTAAGAGCATGAACAATAATATTCTTTTAAGCATACTTTATCATATCTCTATATTTAAAAAAAAAAAAAAAAAATCATATCCCTTATTTATCCTTCAAGTTCATTTTTCGAGTGGGATGCGCATCCTTACTTCTTGTTCACATAATAGCAACACCATACATATATACATACACACACACATATATGTATGTATGTGTGCGCATGTATGTATGTACGATGTACTTTTGGAAAAAAAGGGATGTCCATTTGTCTCCCTTAAACCAATTGGCTTACAGCAATTTTTCTATTGTTTTTTCAAAGATTAATTGGAGGAAAGAGCTGGCAAAGACGAAGATTAAAGAAAGTATGGGCTCAAAGCTACTTGCTCGGCAACGTGGCTATCAAATTAAAAATTTGGGTCAGAACTTAACGGCATCATATCTGTATCTCTCATTTGTTTACGTCACTTTATGTGGGCTGAAGTATGTGTCAATTCATTGGATTGGATATCTCCAGGTCCAATGCATATCCTGTAACTACCATCCTATAATTTCACTTTAATAATGTCATAATCCTTTCCAAGTTTTCATTGATATAACAGCAAAAGCTGCTTCCATTGGATCAGGGTCCTTCTAGCTCATGAACAGTGAAGGGAAGCCTTTGTAGGAGAAAAAAAAATTCTAAAAATTATAGAGAAAATTATTCGAGTTTATAATTAATTTCATTAAATTTATAAAAATAACACTCATATAGTCGTTAAAATTTAAATTTTAATTTAAAGAATTACAAAAATCCGCACTTTAATTGGAAAAAATAAAAACCCACTTTAATTTAAACAAGTGGATATATAGCATGCAATTAGCTAACGTCGTTATGGGATATTATTGATAACAAAAGAAAGTTTCTAGAAAAACTTTAAATTTGCCTTATTAGCTAAGGTCGTTATGGGATATTAAGCACGGTTTACGTATGACACAAGACATCATTAGTCTTATCTGCGTATAGGTTTGTTCCCACGCCTCCACGGGGAAGATGATGAGTCAAATTGTGGGCACAATTAATTAGAATATAAATACAAATGAAATCTAACCACAAACCAACACACTGCCACCGGCGCAGGGCACCTCTCATGCATGAAGATATGCAAAGCCTTAATGAAAATTTGTCTTCAGTGTTTATAATTGCCTTGATTAATTTGTGTACTGATTGCTAGCCAACAATTATTTTCATTTTTGGTTGGGAGTTAAATTTATTGATGTACGGCAATTGTAAACCACGCTCTTCCGTTTGTCCAACAGAAAACGTGTATAATCAACAAATTGAAAGACATGAAGTTTCAGGAATTGTTTGGATATAACTTTGTTCCCAGAAAAAAAAAGGATGTTATTAATTTTTTATTTAAGTTGTTTTGATATATCATGTCAGTTTTATAATTTAATAACAAGTATATTTTACCATCAAACGTTTATATTATTATCAATTTACTACTATTTTGTTAAAAAGAATGTTAATACTTAACAGAAAATAAATTAAAAATCGATTTTATTCCCGAAGTGTAAATGATAATTTCATTCTTTGAAAAGAAAGAAATAATAAAAATAATTCAAAACAATTCTTTTTTAGAAATACATATTAATTATTCATTAAATGTTTTCAAAGTTGGGCATTCTCAACAGAATTCTCAACCGAAGGATTGAGACATCTTGAATTCAAGAAGCATACGTTTATGAATAAATCAACCACAAATTCAAAACTCATCGTAAAAAAGTGATTTTTAACACATAAAATGTACAACAAATTATTTTTACTTTTTATTATACTAAGAGCAACCTAGTATGTAAAGACAAATTTTTTTTAGGGGAAAAAAATGTAATAATAATATTAAGTCTATTGAAAAGTTAAAAATTGAAGATATATGCAATACTATTCTTGCACTCTTCCAATTAACAAAGAATTAGACAAATAATCCAGCAACCTAGGAATATCTGTCACACAACTGAACTAGCAACTCAATTGATGACATCATAATCCGACACATAAGATCTGAATGACATCACCAATGTCTGAAATTGAAAATTTAAATAGTGCAACCACAGAAGAGAAAGAAGAAATAGAACACGAAGAGAAGAGTCACTAACTCCACGGCCATTACTACACTTCACACTACGTCGTCCACTAAGCTTAGCCCACGTGAGACCACCTCAATGGTGACAATATTACTGTAAAGTAGTACTATAAGCACTATAGTGCTGACATGGCCCACCATCTTCTTGATCCCATTTGTGATGAAATTATAATTAATATTTTATATGAATTTTAATTTGTCTTTTGAAGAAATAAATCTTCTTTCTCGAGACAGTGGCAACAAAGCAAACATAGTGTTTTGACTTTAATTAAAAATATTTTAAATACCCACGTTACGTTAGTAAAATTTTAATTGAATTAACGAAATGATAATAGTAAAATTTTAATTGAATTAATGAAATGATAATAAATTGATAATAATATAAACATTTAGTGGTAAATATATTTTTTTATTAAATTATGTAATTGACATGTGTTAAATAATTTATGTAAAAAATTAATAATAGTATTTTAAAAAAAATAAAGAAAAGTCTTTGGCTGTTTGGCAGAAAGCAATTAAAACTGTTAGTAGGTTTTGGTGGGCCATGCCCATCCAACACGTATGTCATATATGACCTGAAGCTCTCTATGTTAGGTGATGCAAACAACACAAGTGATGTTCCTAATTGGGTTTACGGGTTTGGATCAGTCATGTGTAAACGAAAATGCTAAATGGGGAGAGAAAATAGGGAGGGGCCAGAGAAACGGCAGTAAATATTGCCATTTTTGTGTTTTTTTTTTTTAAGGTTTTTTTTTTATATTATTAAACACATGCACACGTTGAGACTTGAACCTCAATCTTGATAAAGCTGCCCACTAACTAGTGGAGTTAGGTCTTAATTGCCATTTTTGTGTTTATTCTCTCTTTGTTTTATTATTTTAAAAAAATTAAAAAATAATAAAAAGTAAACACGTTTCAAGCATGTGATGAAAAAAATAAAATTCTCTCTTTTCCATCGCTAAAAATAGCAAACCCTATGATCATGCAATCCCAAGATGCTAATGTTTTTGATTGCACTCTTTCTAAAAATCTCACAAGTACTTTTTAAATTATGGGATTTACACTGTACATATCAATTATGTTATTCTTCAAGTAGTTACTGAATTGAAGCTCTTGAAATATGGGAGAGAGTTATGGCTATATTTTAAGAAATGGACTTGACTATAATTTATATGTTGGAACTTCATTGTAGAAATGTATGTTAAGAATGATTGCTTACCAAATGCTCGGGAAGTTTTTGATACTGATATAATATTATGCTTTCAAGGGCCCTTTTGTCAATGCCAGAAACCTAATGATGTTGAAACTATGGTCAGTACTTGGGCTCTATGACAGACTCACAGGCTACAGTCTTTTAAAATATATTATATTATAGTCTATTAATATTAGAGTCAACTCCACCCACGAACTGGTGGTATAAAAGAAAACTCTCATCTAAATAATTATTCTTATGTACATTTAGAAGTTGAAAGAGATTTTTTGGGAGTTGATCCCAAACTTCCAAGTTTAACTTGGGAGCTTGGGACCAATGAGGGCGCAAAATGACCAATATTATAATTAGAAAAACGTTGAAACTAATTTTGATTTTATGCATTCAAAATCTAATCCAAAAGATTAAAATAACATAATTTATTTTAATTTTATTGTCTAATTTGTACTTACTTGATTTATGATACATAATATCGTTAATCACACAAAAAATACGGAAAAGAGAAATTTCGTTAAATCATTGTTTTAGCTTTTTGAGTGCTTTTCCTAACATCAATGAGTGGTTCGCGATTGACAAGAAATTAATATAGACATACAAGTTCTTTCAAGTCGCTAAAATAACACTATCTTTATCTGAACAAAAAAAGAACATAAAATAATTTGAAGATGCTCAAATTAATCTAACTATTCTCCATTTCTCCTTCAACAATGTATGAACTGGAATAATAATTATTTCTGGCATGGCATGGAAGCTTGCAAGGGTAATGCAAAAGAAGAGTTTGAGTCCAACTTTGTTAGAATATTGGTAAAGAATGATTAATCTGAAGAAAAACAAACTAAATGTTTTGGAAATAAATAGCACATCTACTCGAGGTCGAGCCAACCGAAAATAGAAATATTAATCGTCAATGTAAATGCACACCTGCTAGTGATTAAGCTAGCCAAGAGCAAGAATTTTCATTCTGTTCAAGGCTAAGCTAACCAAAAGTAAGAACATTCATTGCCAGCTCAGCGAGCTCTCATTGTATTATAGGCTGCACTAAGAACAGGTGTAAATCAACCCTAAAGCAAAACTTAAGTGTAGCAACCTGAGTCCGTAGTAGGAATCGGTTAAACGACTCTCTTCGAGAATGAGAATATAACTTTCGCCCATTATTAACTCTCATTATGGTGGCCAGATAATTGTTTCGAAATAGACGAGTTAATGGAAAGTTAAGAATGTGCATTATGAAAATAACGGAGAAGAAGAAGCAATAAACACGAGGAATAGAAGACCTAGATAAATAGCTTAGAAAAAGAAAAAAATAGGGTTGGAGAAAAAGGGAGTGAGACTTTGAATTTGTTTCTTTTTTTAAAAAAAATCCTAAAAATGAAACTCGATCATTGACTTAAGCGTTATAGGGTCTTCGTTAGAAAAACATTTGACGATCTCTAATATTTTTCTGTGAGCACTGGTTAAAAGATATCATTCGTTTCTTGAATCAAAGAAACTCGAGTTTTGGCAAAAGAATCTACTAGGGGGAGAAACAATAATTAGATTTTAACATCAACACCAAATTTGAAACATTAATTGTTATGTACATCGCTTTTCGATTACTCAAATTCATATGTTTTTCATTTTTACTGCTCATTAGTTTGTCAATTTAGTTTTGTCAATTTCTTATTTCCCTTTTGGTAAACTTGGCAATTATTACCTTTAGTTACTTTCATTAAACTCCATATACAATAAGATGGGATGTATAAGTACATGTCACTAAGAATTTCATTGGAAAAAGAGAGAGAGAGAGAGAGAAATGTAACAAGCATTGAGGCAAGATATCAAGATTCTATCAACTTATGAGTTGTTGATGCTAAAATTTAGTCGTGTATTTTAAATTATTTTCGTAGAGAGATGATTTCTTACATTTATCCTATAGGTTGAGTAGAAAATAGTGACTAAAAACTCAATTTTGTAAGCACGATACTATTCCGATGAGCACCTGCAACCAAAAAAATGGTTAGGGTATCGAAAAATTTTTCAGCGTTAATCCTTTAACGCTCAAATCAATATTAAGATTTTCACGAAATAACCCAATGTATGAATTTAGTATGTGAATAAACAAACAAAATGAATTCAAAAGAAAGAAAAAATATGGGAAGAGAGCCTCATTTTTAAATAGAGGAAGAATCAAAATAATCATGAACGATGATTATGGATCCACAAACCTAGCCAAATCCCCGCAACCTTCTTTCTTTCAAAATTTGTAAGATGAGATAAGGATTTTTTTTTCTATTCCAAATTGCCTCCTCCCTTCCCTTATTATTTCTAGAGTTTTTATGAGTTTTAAATTTCCTCCCCCTTCTTTCATATAAGTAAATTTTATGGATAAGTTACCCTTCAATTCCCCCACATTTTTAGGGTTATACGTTTACTAGATAAACTTTCACTTCCTTTATCCCTTCAAGTTACACAACTGTGAATTTTGTGAATAAAATCTAACCCCTAGATTTTAAGATGAAGTAGGAAAGTGGATGTGATTGGATTTCTTTTAATGGACCACTCACTCGATCTTTGCTTGTCAGTTTCTACCAAACTACTCTATATGGCGAGGCGATTCTAGTTACCCTATTTTATCACCCAATCACAAGGATAGATTTTTAAATTTGTATGTCTTTGGCATTTCATATTATGCAAACGCTTAAAGTCGATGTGAAGTATATTGTGAAAACAAATTTTATAAACATATATAAATCCCCAATTCAACTTTTTTTAATTTATTTTGTTCATATATCCATCATCTATGGTAAATGAATTTTTTATTTGAAGAATAAATGGGTAAAGGAAATATAATAGCATACTCGAAGATAATTTTTGCTCATATGTGTCCAAAGAAGTTTGAATACAGGAGAAGGATCGATAAGCCTTCAGCAAGCTGCAATATTTGAAGAATGGCACACATGCTGAATAAGAAACAAATGACGGGGAAGCATTATCCATTTAATATTGGAAACAACCCAATAAATCTCCTTACGACTTCCCATCTCTGAATTAGTAACACGAACAACATTGAGAGGGCGTCCAATTCAAAATATGATCTAAATAAGTTTCGTGAAAGTCAAATTCAATTTAATATTGGTTAGCTTAAGAATATTTCAATAAATCAATATTACATAGACATTCAATACATTTCAAATGTGTAAGGCCAATAATCAGATTATATTATCCAAGGATTTCGATTAGGTGCACACGCAGTAGCGCGTGACAATTTGTTATCGATCAACTGCGTTGTGGGGCCTATAGCTCCAGCAATAAATACCCACCATGTGTATAGTCACGCACTAAATCGAGACTGTGTTAAACAAAAAGTTTCAATTTTTTTATATAACATTTCTCAATCGGTCCCTACATAAAATAGAGTTTGTATTAGAGAAGCCAAATTGAAACTTTTGAATCTAATTCCATATTAAAAAAGAAAACTTAAGTTTATCTTGAACAATATATAGTAAAAAAAAAGAGGATAAAATTAGATATTAAACACCTTTAAAAAACATCAAAATTGATTAAATAATAATTACCATACATGATTGTCAATTAGTTGCATCAATGCAAAAAGAATGAGCACAACGAACAAAACTTTATGTTGATGCGTACTGAGGGGACTATAAGTTTAGGCTTTTTGTTGGCAGTATAATAACCTTTATAAACATATTTATTAGATAGGCTGAAAATGCCAAATTAATTGACCTTCAATTTCTTCTCTATCAATGGATCAATTTTCAAAGAAAAGGGCAAGCGGGAACCTAATTCTATGAGTTAGGAATTTTTACACCTACATTACACATCTTTCATTTCTCGCGATATAAATTATGGATAGTTAAGGAAATTCCAATTTTGATGTATTATCTAATCTTCAAATGGTTGATGGTACGGTTTGTCTTGACAATTTGTAGCTAAATGCACCAAACATCTTCCAAATTCATTTTTTTTTTCTTTTTGGTTTGTATCAATCAAATTTTTGCAATTTATTCACACTCACAAACAATCTTCCCAGTTAATCATTTCTTAAATTACAATTTTCTTTTGAAAGGCTTCGGTTACACCTTTAAGTTCAATCCTTTTGCATATGCTAATTGTATTTTTGGAAGAAGATTTATTATTATTATTATTATCATCATCATCATCATCAAATGAAGGCTTTGAATGTGCATTTTAGTAATCAAAATTCAATTAGGTTAAAGAATTATTACTTCTTTGCATATGGAAACCGAAAATTATGTATTTTGAACGGTTTATTTCGGGATTTTTTTTAATGACAAAATAATATAATTTGTATGAAATTGATATTTGAAACACTTTTTAGGGTATGTTCATAGAATCAAGAACATAATATGTAAAATCCTAAAGAAAGAGAAGTTCAAATAATCAAGAATTATGAAACAGCATTGATCTCTATCTTGATGATGTTAGACCCTTAATTAAACATTAGGCTTATATGTAAATAATTATATATTATAAACTATTGTATAAGATTAAATCCAATTCAAGTGACCTATTAATTAAGATTTTCGATAATTTGGGCTTTAATGTATTTGATAAGATGTAAGTTTTTAATGTATAGAAATTTTAAAATAATTTCTATTTTTATGATGGATTCAAATAGAAATACCCAATGATAACACCAAATGGTTATTTATATAAGTGATTATGACCCACATATCACACATAACATTCTATTCTTTCTGACACTCCATCATCAAAGAGAGTGTAAATAAAAAGTTAGAGGATTCTCTAAGATAAAATGTTAATTTGTAAATCAAAAAGCTCGACTCTAAAGAGTATTTAAGTTTTATGGTTTCAAGTATCCTTTCACATATTCGTTTATTGATTATTGATAATACAATATGAATGTTACTGAATTTTAAGTGATAATTTTCATATTATTTTTTATCACATGAAAATAATAAGTTTTTTTTTTCACTTCATTGAAAGTAACAACACGGTTAAGATAACTTGATTGTACCTAAAGATTTGAAAACAGAATTTTACATCCAGCAATATTAGGAATACAATTAATATAAAGTGTTCTTTGATTAAATCTACAAATTTTGATATAAGATAGTGATACTTGAGATCTAGCTATTGTTTATTTATTTTTATCGTAAGTTATAAATTTAAAGCAAAATAAAGTCAAGAAAATAAGAGAAGAACTTATGCGAAATAGGGCAACGACCTCAAATAAAATAAAATAAGAGAAAATAAGAAAATAATTTATTTAATTCTCAAAAGCTCTACTCAAAATAAAACTAAACAACAAAATAAATTTTGAAAAAACCTTTTAGTGTTAAATAAACATTTACGGTAATTAGATAAGTCATATCAAATAAGCACTAAATTTAATAAATTTCAATTCCACTTTGAAACCACTACTCTATCTCATGTCAATACACCACTAGAGCAATCTATCACGTGAACAAGTTGAGGTCGTAGACCAGTTTCACACAAGTTCTTCTCTTATTTTATTTATTTTATTTTTTTTTAAATTTACAACTTAAGATAAAAATAAATAAATGATAGCTAGATATCAAGTATCACTATCTTATATCAAAATTTATAGATGTAATCAAAGAACACTTCATATTAATTGTGGTGCTAATATTGCTAGATGCAAGATTTTGTTTTCAAATCTTTAGGTACAATCAAGTTATCTTAACTGTGTTGTTCCTTTCAATGAATTAAAAAGAATTGTTATTTTCATGTGATAGAAAATAATTTGAAAATCATCACCTCAAAATAGTTTATTTTATTTCTACTACTAAGAGCCTAAATTTTAAGTTTTTTGGAGTCAAAAGCTTTTTCAGAAGGTTAAATCGTCTAAAATGCCAGTTATTTATTTTACACTCTTATTTTATCTCTTTCATAACGTAAATTTAAAAAATTATTTATTAAAGTAATTTTTATAATTTTTAATATAATTTTTTATTAACAACCAATAATTACTTTTTTTAAAGCTCTTCTTATAAAATTTTATTAGGAAAAACTCTACTCGAATAATTATATATGAAAAATTATACCAAATAGAGTCTTAATATTAGAAATTAAGGAAAAAGTCATTCACACCTGTTTACTTAAATGATCATATTAGACACTGTTAGTTTCATAAATAATTATTATACCTTTTGATTATAACAATCCAAATAAATATAAATATAGTAATAAAATAAAAATAAAAAATAAATATCATATTATAAAAATAAATATTACAATAATTAATTAACAAAATAATGCATATAATAAAAATTATGTTTAAAATTAGGTTATTATTAGTCTATCCCAATGGATTTTATTAATACTAAAATCTATTAATTCAAAACTTGATTTTAAGATTTATACTAATATAGACATAACTAAAATTAATATTGTAAATAAAATAATATAAATTTTATAAATTATTATGAACGTTAGGTATAATTATTTTAATATTATTAATATGTCAAATATATTTTATTGAATATGGCATATTAATAATGTTAAAATAACTTTATAATATTTAAATTATTTTATAAATTTATCTTATTTTATAAATTATATTATTTTAAATCTAATTTATATTTATTAAAAAAATATTTAAAACAAACCGTTATTGTAATTAAGGATATAATAATAAAAAATAATATATATGATTATTTATAAAATTAAAAAAAATTCTATAACTATTTAAGTAAACTTGAGATGCGACCTTTCTCCCTAAAAATTAGCGAGCCTGACTTAACATTACCAGTATACTTCATGATAAAATACTATTAAACTAGTCAGTCTATTACCTCAGCAGTCAGCATGAGCCGGTTGCCGGTCTCGCACAAAAATTTCATGAAAAGAAAGTAGAATGACGAAAATGCCAAAACCATATACAAAACTCGGACCTGTCACGTGTCCATCACTCTCCCAACCGTGCAAGGCATTTATTTCTTTGATGAATTTGGCATCGCTACAGCTGTCGGCCAAGTAAGAGAGAAAAATGAAAACACATTAAAAACTGATAGAGCTTTGACGACCGTCCTCGGTGAAAAGTACTGCTACAGCCTACAAGACAGAGACTGATTATGAGCTTTAACTGTATTTCGAATTGTAAGCAACACCTCGGGGTTCTCTTATTTTGTATTTTTCTTAAACTAAATTTCTTTTATTTTGTATTTTTCTTAAAACTAAATTTCTTGGAGATATAAGCTGCCTATATAAGTAGGTGTAGCTACCCATCCTTATTAAGGCACTAAAGTAGTTTTTATCGAAGAAGAGAAGTTGATCAAGATCAAGATCAACTCTGCTTGATAATTCTTGATTCATTAAGCTGCCTATTATAAGTAGGTGTAGGTGTTAAGGAGCTACCTAGCCTTACTAAGATTACTATAAGCAGTTTTTCTTGAAGAAGAGGAGTTGATCCTTGATAATTCTTGATTAATTGAACTTCTCTTTCTTCAGGAATTTACAATATTATACACTCACATTCAAGGAAATTATTTAATAGAAAGATTTAAAGAGGATGGATGCTCCTTTGGCAGCTTGGCCATGGGATAACCTAGGCATGTTCAAGGTATGTCTAATGTGTGTTTTCTGAAACTGTTTACAAATGTTTGCCTCTGCCTTTTTTTTTTTTATTTCTACTGATGCTTTTGAATTTTTTTTCCCCCCCAATTTAATTCAAAGTATGTGCTGTATGGACCACTCGTCGGAAAAGCTTTATACTCATGGGTTTATGAAGATAAACGAATTGAATATTGGTGCCTCCATATTCTGATCATCTCTGTGCTTAGAGGAATAATTCATGTGCTTTGGAACTCTTTCAGTAACATGCTTTTCCTCAATCGTACTCGCCAGATTATTCAACGGGGAGTCGATTTCAAGCAGATTGATAATGAATGGAACTGGTACTAATTACTATATCACTTTTTTCTTTTCCTCTTGAAAAATCAAAATCATTCATCAGCATCATCATACTTTATTCTATTTTTGTTTTGTTTTTTTTTTTCTCTCTTCAGGGATAATTTCATTTTACTTCAAGCTGCAATTGCATCCATGGGCTATTACGTCTTCCCAAGCTCTGAACGCCTTCCTCAATGGAACACAAAAGGATTTATTGCAGTACTGATACTTCATGTGGTTGTTTCAGAGCCTTTATATTACGTTTTACACCGACAATTTCACAAAAATCAATACCTTTTTACCCATTACCATTCACTCCACCATTCATCTCCAGTACCACAAATTCCAACAGGTATACAATTATATATAATTTTGTAATTTATTTTATTTTGAATAAATTGATAGTTTCTGATCAATTCTTTTATATGGATTAATCCGGTGCTACGCAGCTGGGTATGCAACATTATTGGAGCACATTGTATTAAGTGTCATCATTGCAATTCCAATTCTCGGATCTTCAATCATCGGATATGGATCAATAAGCTTGATTTATGGGTATATTTTGATGTTTGATTTTCTAAGATGCTTGGGGCATTGCAATGTTGAAATTGTTCCCCATCAGTGGTTCGAAAATTTCCCATTTCTTCGATATCTTCTTTATACACCCACGTAAGTAATCTCATTTTTTCCTCCCTCAATTGTAGCATAAAAAAACTTGTAAGTTTCATCTTAGGAGAATTGGATCTTATTTTTCTTATAAATGGTAGAAAGGTTTGACCTTAAGTAACAATATGCCTTAAATGTTAATTGATATCATAAAGAGTGAAACCTTTACCCAATTGATATCATAAAGAGTAAAACCTTAACCAATCATCATATTTATGATCAATTGGTATGAGTAGGTTCTTTTTCTCCGCGTGAAGTCAATTACTGCAGCTAAACTCGTCACATCTTCACCCAATTTTGTACACAAAATTAAGTATCATAAAGTCTTGGTTTCCTTTTCTTGATCAAGTTAATTAGTTAGTTAGCAAATTGATGGGCTCCAACCAAACAAATTAATTAACCGAAAATTTATTGTTTATTTTGTTTTGCTGGTGCAAATGATTTACAGATACCACAGCCTGCACCACACTGAGAAGGACTCCAATTTCTGCCTCTTCATGCCTCTCTTTGATGCCATGGGAAATACACTTAATAGCAAATCCTGGGAAGATCATAAGAAAATTACTTCAGCTTCTGGTAACTTTGAAAGCACTTAATTTCATTGAATAGGACTGTGTACATGTATGTGTCCTCCAGCATATCCATTTATTAATATGTATTTTATTTGACATATTAACGCAGGGGAAAATGTGAGGGTTCCGGATTTCGTTTTCCTAGCACATGTGGTTGATGTCACAGCATCAATGCATCCACCGTTTGTTTTTAGATCATTAGCCTCAATGCCATTCTCACCAAAGCTCTATTTGCTGCCCTTTTGGCCTATTGCATTCTCAGCAATGTTCGGTTTATGGGCATGGTCTAAGACTTTTCTATTCAGTTTCTTCTGGCTTAGAGGCAAGTTGCACCAGACTTGGGTTGTACCTAGATATGGCTTTCAGGTATATACGTAACAAGCCTCCTATTCTTAAATATTACAAAATACGATAAAACATGCATTAACGATGTTTTTGTCAACATTCTGCCAGCATTTTTATCTTATATATATATATATATATATATATATATACAGACACAAACATAAACGTTGATCAAATCTCTTTGTAACTTGACGTTAACGGAATTTAAAACCTAAATTTTTTGTATGATATGCAGTATTTCTTGCCATTTGCTCAAACGGGAATCAATAAGCAAATAGAGGCTGCCATCCTAAGGGCCGATAGAATTGGGGTTAAGGTCCTTAGCCTTGCTGCATTGAATAAGGTTTGAATTATTTATTTATTTATTTATTATTATTATTATTATTATTTTTACCCTTATCTTGAAGACAACAAAATAAATTCAAATATTAACAAGTAAAATAAATCAATTAAGTTCTGGTGATTTCTGGCAATGTAGTTGGAAGAATTAAATTTAGACACCAAAAACCATGCGCGCAATGATGTCTTAAAATGGAAAGCGGACCTTTCACTTTTAACACATTAATTTCCTTTTGGAATCAATTTGGTGTCTGCCCAAATATATAGAAATTATAATTTCTATCTGCTTTTGTTCAATGATCAACTGCTGTTTCAGTGCTAAATTATATATATTTGATTAGGAATCAAATTTCCTTCTATGCAGAATTTTATGCTATTATTTGTACTATTAAATTTATTTACGATAAGAGTTGATATTCATTGTGATTATAATGTGATTTGATAATTATTTATTCTTGCCTAAAAGGTAATATTTTTTGTCCTCCTTGATAATTCCATGCTAAATTACTCAATTGCCTAATTATGATAAAGTCTATGTGATTTCATTGTTTTATAGATAAGGTAATAGTGTTGCAGACACTTTAGCTATCAATTTGAATTTGACTCTTACGAGATGCCTAAGTATCAATTTTCTTAATCCTATTATGATTTGCTATTGTATGAATTATCTAGAGGATTTCAATTGACATTGTCTTTTTTAAATGAAAGTTGCACATTATTTTTTTCATTTAATATATGATACCTCTCTTATCATTCCTTGTTTTTTAATAATCGGTTAAATGTGTATAATCATAAAAAGAATTGACTTAATTATCACACACTTGATTAATTGTTGAAAAATAGAGAGAGTTAGGAGGGAAAAAAAATTAAGAGAAAATTATTGTCCTTATTTTAAAAAAGAAAATTACTAAAGGAGTCTTAAATTTCCAAATCTATATAACATGCATTTTTTCTTTTCTGACACTTAACGAATATGAAAAATTTCTGTTAATCTGTAAAGGTTATTTCTAAAAAAATTTACTGTTCATTACTACTAATTATTGTTATTATTATTTTCATATTTTATGCAGAACGAATCACTAAATGGTGGTGGCACTCTTTTCGTTGACAAGCACCCCAAGCTTAAAGTTAGAGTTGTGCATGGAAATACATGCACAGCTGCTGTTATTTTGAATGAGCTTCCAAAGGATGTTAAAGAAGTATTTTTAACAGGAGCTACTTCGAAGCTTGGAAGAGCAATTGCTCTTTATCTCTGCCGAAAAAGAGTTCGTGTACTGGTAAATACTAACCCCTTGTTTAAAATTTTCTTAAACTAACATATGCTTCCAATTAATGATGATTAATATTTATGTTGATTATATGGATTGAAAAATTACTGCTGCAGATGCTGACTCTATCAACAGAAAGATTCCAGAAAATTCAGAAAGAAGCACCTATAGACTGTCAAAACTATCTTGTTCAAGTGACAAAATACCAAGCAGCTCAACATTGCAAGGTATGTCTATATAAACTTTACTGCAAATTGGAATTTAATTTTATGAAATTGGATTGCGTATATGTAAATTTGATTATAAATATTGTGATTGAATTATTAATTGGTTTTGAAAATAGACATGGATTGTTGGCAAATGGATTACACCAAGAGAGCAAAGTTGGGCACCACCAGGAACGCATTTTCATCAGTTTGTTGTGCCGCCAATATTGCATTTCAAAAGAGATTGCACTTACGGTGACCTTGCCGCTATGAGATTGCCTGATGATGTTGAAGGACTTGGAGTTTGTGAGGTAATTAATTAGCACCATTATTTCAAGATCTTCAATTACATCTGATTTGTGTGACTAAAGGGTTGTTGAGAGCTGAGGAAAATGTGCAAAAGGATAGTTTCATCACGCAATATGAAGCAAACGAGATTTATATGCATTCTAAGGAATTCCAAATCTTTACTAACAAATTAATTAATGTGAATGAAACAGTACACCATGGACCGCGGAGTAGTTCATGCATGCCATGCGGGAGGTGTGGTTCATCTTTTAGAAGGATGGACTCACCATGAGGTTGGGGCAATTGACGTTGACAAGATTGATTTGGTGTGGGAAGCTGCACTCAAGCATGGTCTCAAGCCAATATCTAGCCTTAGGAATCATCAAATTTCATCGTAATGTAATGTCTCTGAAACAGAAGAATTAAAACTACAAAACATCTGGCTACCATTGTAACTAGCCACTTCTTTTTTTGTTCTTTTACATACATCGATAGCATCATCCAAAAATATGGTTATTACGTAAGTTGAGCAAATTCAATCGAATATTAATCGTCTAATTTGTACTTGCTTCCCATATATAGGCAATGTGAATCAAATTATATAATGATTTACTGTGTAATAAACAATTGGATTGGTTGATCAAATTCTACTGAAGTACATCAGATAAGCTCAACAGTACAATGATATTGGCAATATTAATCGTCTAATTTGATATTGTTTGATGAAAAGGGTTCTTCCGAAATGTTTACTTGGACAAAAGAGACAACAATAATGTAGGCAATGTGAATCAAATTATAATAAACAATTGGATTGATTCATAAAATTATACTGAAGTACAACGGATCAACTTGTATGCCTGAGATATTTTCTTAGTTGCAATGTTTGTGTGTTTATTTTAGATAAAACTTTAAACAATAACACAATTTTTTTTTCATGACTCTAGCTACCGTTGGTTTAAATGTACATAATTATAGCCTAATCCTAAAATAAACATAGTTAGAAAAATTAAGATTAATATATAAGTTCAAATAATGTTGTACAAGTATTTATGGATTTAAAATTATTATACGAAAGATTGATTAGATTGTAGAAATAAAATAAAATTATTTACAAATGCTACAACTAGAGGGTAATATCAGGCAGATCACTTGTATAATTGGAGCTACAAGGACCCCCAACACTAAATTTTTCACCTGTACAACTGAAATACTATCGACCTACATAGTATCCGTTGCATTAATCAAACACTATCACTCTTGACGGTAAAACATAGTATCTACTATCTAGTTGGGATATTGGGCCCATACGGATATATAACTCTTTAACTGCCAATAATTAAAGCCAGTTGTCACTTGTCAGCTTCTTATTAAAGCCAGTTGTCACTTGTCAGCTTATTTAAGGAATTTCACTGAAATATTTGGTCCACGGAAATTAAAGACACTAATTAATTATTTTATATCTATGGGCACCATGCAACTAGAAGAAAAAATTTTGTGGGGCAGGTATGCCAAACTTGTCCGTGCGGAAAACCACAAATTTTTTTATTTTAATTTCATGGATCCTATAGCATTGATTTGATTTGAAATTAAAGTGTTATAATTTTTAAATTATAGTTATCATAAAAAAATATAATTATAAAATAAAATTTAATAATATATAATAAAATAATTTTTAAATAATAATTTTAATAAAATAATTAAAGATATAATAAATTTTTCATCATATAAATAAAAAATTATATTATCATAACTTCTAACTTATAGTAATTAATATTTATTAAATATTTAATATTATAACTTTTACAATATAATTACCCAACCTTCATTTTAAATAAACCCAAAATGACAAGGCACTTGTAATTATCTTAATTGAAATTATAACTTTAAATTAAATAAGATAAAAGCTCTTCTCTCCACCATAGAGAGAATGAAAAAAGAATATTTGCGTACCATCAAATTTAGATTTGTTCTCAAAAGAAATTGAACGATTTCATTCTGCTGGCTTCGGTTTAAAAGGTGTGAAGATTAGAGAAACAGAAATGCAAATGGGCCAAATTAAACCCAAATAGCCTCAATTAGGCCTGCAAGTTAAGCCCAATCATGCCCAAATTTGATTTGAAACGGCCTTGAAAAACATCCTAACTGAGCCCAAAAAACTGGTTCCATTTTGTATTTGTAGGAAACTAGGAATTAATAAACTTCGACACATGACTAGGTGTGACACCTAACACCTGGTCGTTGTCTTTCCGACACGTGTCATAAACCCCCAAAACCCAAACATGAACTGCTTTACAAAAGCATTTCCACTGTTTTCTCTGTTTCAAAAACACAACAAAAACCAGACATGGAAAAAAATCAGAGAGTTCAAAGCATGAAGAAGAAGATCAAGAGGCTTAAACCCGGAAAAATGAACAGGAAGAGGTTGCTCAGGAAAGTTGTTGATTATCTCAAATACGATTCTTATATGTTTGCTCCTCTGCTTAATTCTCGTTCTCATCAAAAGATCAAATTTTCATCTGCTACAGGCACAAGAAAATATTTCTTAAAACTTTAAAGTACTTCTTTTTCATCTTTTTTATTAATAGTTTTCGTGCATTTTTTAAGTTGTATTTTTTTCTCAGGATTGGAAATAAAAGAACCCATTAAAGGAAAAAACAAGAAATTGCTAGAGAAGATTGTGGATTATATTGAAATCAGATTCTGACTTGTATGCATCTGTGTTTGATTCTCAGCCAATAGTTTCTTCCTCTAAAGGTAGTTATGGTTATTTTGAGGTAAGTATATCTAATATTACAGTTATCTTGGTGTTTTAATTGCAAAATATGACCTTATTGGTGGTAACAATAAAATCGATTAGTATATAAGAAAACCAAGTAGTCCTAAGCAGTGGGAAACGGATTTGAAATTTGTTAGAAATAGTCTCTGTGTTCATGAATCAGGAGCATGTAACTTTTATGTGAACCTTCAATTGGCTCCTGTAACAAGGTCTATTATTTTCCCTGGAGTGATCTTTATATTTTGGTTATCATTATGTTTGCAGAATGAAATGTTTAGTTTTGGCAACTAAATGATTAGGTATCAGAAAGGAGTCTGGTGTAGCTTTTAAGCCAGAAAATCAAGGTCTTTACATTGAGCTGCTACTCTATGATATAACTTAAATTCATTAGGATTGGCGATGCATTTTGAGATGTTTGGAGTAGGTATTGATGAAAATGATAAGGAACTTTAGTCACTGCTTTACAATAAGTGCTATCATGTTGCTTGTGGCATGTTGTTATGTCACCATTATTTTGTAAGATTTATGGGCAATAAGATGGTAGATGCAGATTATACTAAAGGCGTTTATTTAATTAATGAGGTTAAAAGTTTTAAGCAACCAGTTGTGAGGATTTTATAAAGGAAATGCACAAGTTGAACAAAATTATCAAATCTAGGACTGCCTAACAAGGAGTACGCATCTGTTCTGTCGTTCAGTCTCAAAATCAATTCAAATATGGCCATAGTGCATAAAGGCGTAAAGAGCATGAAGAGTTGCCGACCTGTTTGACAAAGACGATTAGATCCTTGTTTACTCGTCTGTGTCTCCTTTTATACTCAAGTTCCCTAGAGTAAATGGAAACTATAAAAGGGAAACCTAAAGTTACACCGTGGGAAATATATTAGGTTTTTCAAGAGGAGACAATTTTTCTTAGCTGGAAAATTCTACTTCCACATTCCATCTTAGAAACTAAGATGTGAAGCACGTAGCTGCCCTGCTGTTGAATATTTAAATGTTTCAGTATTGTTGCTTGATGCCCTGCCCTAAGAGGCTAAGAGCGCAGATAAATGCTGATGGCCTGACCCCTTCTAATAAAAATCAACTCAAGTTCCTTGCTTACTTGTCTGTGTCTCCTTTTATACTCAAGTTCCCTGGAGTAAATGAAAGCTATAAAAGGGAAAACCTAAAGTTACACCATGGGAAATATATTAGGTTTTCCAAGAGGAGACAAATTTTCTTAGCTGGAAAATTCTATTTCCACATTCCATCTTAGAAACTAAGATGTCAAGCACATAGCTGCCCAGCTGTTGAATATTCAAATGTTTCAGTATTGTTGCTTGATGCCCTGGGCTAAGAGCTCAGATGAATGCTGATGGCCTGAACCCTTCTGATAACAATCAACTTGAGCAAGAAAGCAAGATGAGCTAAGACGACTGAGATATTAAGAAGGATTACTCTCCTGGAATAAGTGAAATGACAACATATAGATACAATATTGCAGCAAAATATATCATTTCCTTCGTTTTTACTGCCATTATATCTTGGTTCTAACTTCTAAATGGTTCTGTCACAAAATTTATTGTGGTTGCTTCATCTTTTGTCACTAATTTGCCTGTATTGATCACTTTAATTTTTGTTTTTTTTCTACTTATTTTCATTTTCTTTTTGCAGGATGTATTCAGTTTGTCAAAAAGGAAAAGGAAAAGATTATCTTCTCTCTCTCTCTCTCTCTGTACAGGATGTAAACACATCAGGATGTAAATGTCAATAAGAGAGATAATGAAGTTATAATCTCTCTCTCTCTCTGTTCAACTTTATATATTCAACATCAATCAAATATCAGTACTTTGCAGAAAAATTTTGTAAAATTTCCACGCTCATATGTAAGTTTAGATTATAATTTGAATCTTAAATATCATGGAATATCTTAGATTTGTACAGGTAGACGGCACTTTTTCAAATCCGACCATCCAACTTTATATACAAATCCCCTTAAATTCCCTATCCTCCACCTCTGCTCCCTCCACTCTCCATTGTATAATCACATCAACTAATTAATTTTTTAATTACTTGTTTAACTAATTAATTAATTTTCTCAAAATCAAAATTAATCTATTTGTTCAGATCTTAAGGAGATTAATTGAATTGATTTGTAAGTAAAAATGTAACAAGAACTCGTGACGCCAACTAAACAATACTAACAAAATTAATAACTACCCATGATATCAACAAAAAAAAAAAAAAAAAACAAACCCAGAAAGAAAAATACATGCTTCAACATAAAAGTAATGAAAATTAAACTGGTTGTGGTTTAATTTGAAAAATCAAACCCAAATACTAACCGGTTGATTGATGATTCAGTGGCAAAGTACAAGCACATCACTGGTGGAACAGGTGGGTGGTCTGGTCTCGGGCAGCACAACGAACCACTTGTTGGCGACAGTGACGGCATCGAGCAACAGGGGTAATGGCATCGGTGGTGACTCAGTGGTGAAAAAACGAATGTTAGATTTGCTTGATGGATCGTATTTTGATGAAATAGAAAAGAGAGATTTTACAAGTTTTAATTATCTAATGCGATATCACCTAAACCCGACTCCCATGCGGATGTAATTTATGCAGGTTTAAGCGTATTAGAATAATAAATTTATAAGGGGTAATACAGGGTGATTTTGTTAGATTTATTGTTTACTTGGTAACTAAAGTCAATATGTCCATCTCAGTTGTTCTTTCTGTTAATAATATCCTGATTTATAGGACTTGGTTTAGATTTTATTTGTTTCTAACAAATTGAACACGTCTTTAGCTCATGTAAACGTGGTAGCATTATTTCAGCAATTCTGTTTTGTAAGGCTTATACAAAGCCATAGAATCTTTCATTGAAGATAGATTAAGCTTTGAACTTCCAGTTTATTTTGTATTATTTGTTTGAAGTTTAAGAATACAACAAAGTGGTATCAGAGCCCCACACAGGGCCTAATTGAAAGAAGTTAGGAACTGCAGTATCCTAACAAGAGAGAACGAGTGAAACACTTTGTGAGGATAAAAAAAAAGAGTGAGAAATCTGAAATGGGAACAGAAAAGTTAGAGATGGCAACAGATAAGTATATTCAAGCTGCTATTCCTCAGTTTAATGGTCACTACGATCATTGGGCTATGTGCATGGAGAATCTTCTTTGATCCAAATAATATTGGCACTTGATAGAGACAGGAGTTCCTACAATAGAAGATGGAGTTGTGCCAACAGAGGCACAAAAGGAAACAACAGAGGCTCTACGACTTAAGGACCTTAAAGTGAAAAATTACCTTTTCCAGCCCATTGATCGCATTATCGTGGAGACAATTCTTGATAAGGGAAGTTCCAAGAGCATATGGGACTCTATGAAGCAGAAATGCCATGGGTCAACACGAGTTAAGAGGGCTCAACTGTAAGCTTTGAGAAGAGAATTTGAAGTACTGCAGATGAAAAAAGGGGTGAAGGTGGACGAGTATTTTTCTCGGACACTGACTATTGTAAATAAGATGGAAGTTCATGGAGAAAAGATAGAGTAGGTCATAATCATTGAGAAAATTTTATGATCAATGACTGCTAGATTTGATTATGTGGTATGTTCAGTGGAGTCGTCAAATGATTTGAGCCAACTTACTATAGATGAGCTTCAAAGTAGCTTACTTGTTCATGAACAAAGAATGAACAGCCACAATAAAGGTGATGAACAAGCTCTGAATGTCTCATATGAAGGAGGAGGGAGAGGTAGAGGTGGTCAAAGTGCATCTGGAGGTCGTGGAAGAGGCAGAGGCAGGTAAGGAATTAAGAAAGCACTTGTGGAGTGCTACAAGTGCCACAAACTAGGATACTTTAAATATGAATGTCCTAGTTGGGAAAAAAAAGCTCATTATGCAGAAGCAGATGAAGATAAAGAAATATTGCTGCTGATGGGTCAAGTGGATTTTCTTGATTCTGTGGATTTTCATGATTCTAAGGAGGAAGAGATGTGGTTTTTGGACTCTGGCTACGAAAATCAAACAGAACTAGATAAAGATCAAGAACTATTGCTGATAGGTCAAGTTGGTTTTCACAATTCTTAGAAGAAAGCAATGTGGTTTCTAAACTCAGGCTGCAGCAATCATATGACTGGAGATAAGAAATGGTTTCTCCATTTAGATGAGATTTTCAGGCAGGCTGTGAAACTCAGCAATAACACTAAAATGGCGGTAATGGGAAGGGAAGCATCAAGATGCGAGTTAATGGCACATGTCAGGTGATTACTGAAGTTTATTATTTACCTGAGCTTAAAAATAATCTACTTAGTATTGGCCAGTTGCAAGAGAAAAATCTTGTTATTCTAATACAACATGGAGCATGCAAGATTTATCATGATACACGAGGGTTGATTATGCAGACCAAAATGTCTGCTAATAGGATGTTCATTCTTTTTGTTGCCTGGAAACACAAGTATAAGCTCAAGTTTCAGTTTCTAATTCTACATGCTTCAAGACTACATTCGAAGATCAAGCTGACCTGTGGCACCATAGATTTGGTCACTTAAATTTTAAAGGCTTAAAAACCTTATCTTCTAAGAAGATGGTGAAGGATATGCCTCCTCTTAATGCATCATATGAAATATGCACAGTATGTATGGTAGGAAAGCAACATCGAGAGACCATTCCTAAGAAGAGTTTGTGGAGAGCTACTCAAAAGTTGCGACTCGTACATGCTGACATCTGCGGTCCCATCTCACCTAAATCAAACAGCCATAAAATGTACATAATCACATTCATTGATGATTATAATAGAAAGTTGTGGACTTATTTTTTGAATCTCAAATCAGAAGCACTTACTATGTTCAAAAATTTTAAGAGCTTGGAAGAAAAAAGAAAGTGGAAATGTTATATATTGTCTTCAAACTGACCGAGGAGGAGAGTTTACCTTTCTAGAATTTAATGAGTATTGCAGCTCAAATGGTATTTCTAGACAGTTCACCACAGCCTATACCCTACAACACAATGGGGTTACGGAGCGAAAAAACTGGACGACTATGAACATGGTGCGATGCATGTTGACGGAGACGCTTGTCCCTAAAGAATTTTGGCTGGAAGCTGTCAACTAGACTGTTCACTTGCTCAACCGATGCCCTACTCTTGTTGTAAAGGATAAGATGCCAAAAGAAGCATAGAGTGGCCTCAAACCCTCAGTGGAACACTTTAGGGTATTCGGTTGCATTGGGCATGTGCACATCTCGGACAAACATAGGCAGAAACTTGACGATAAAAGTTTGCAATGTGTCTTCTTAAGTCTAAGTCAAGAATCTAAAGCCTATAGAATGTATGATCTTGTGTCAAAAAGGGTCATTATAAGTAGAGACGTGGTGTTTGAAGAAGACAAGTAATGTGATTGGAGTAAAATAACTGCAGAAAATAGTTGTGCTATTCTTGAATGGAGAGATGAAGATGAGATGCAAAACATGAAACAGAAGGCAGGCATGAAGAAAAAGAAGAAGAAGAAGAAGAAGAGCAAGTTGAAATGGTGATAATGGTTCCGGTTCGTCATCAAGTGAAGAAGTTGAACACAACACTCCAAGTCCAACTCAAGGGAGGGTTAGAAGGGCACCAACTTGGATGGAGGATTACGTAAGTGGTGAGGGATTATTTGAAGAAGAAAATAATTTGCTGATGTTTGCTGCCTCTAATGATCCTATGTCTTTCGAAGAAATTATCAAAAGTCTAAAATGGAGAAAGGCAATGGACTTAGAAATCAGAGCCATTGAGAAGAACGAGACTTGGGAGCTCACTACACTTCCAGCTGAAGCCAAAAAAATAGGAGTAAAATGGGTATTTAAGACCAAGTTAAATGAGTGTTGGGAAGTGGATAAATTCAAAGCAAGGTTTGTTGCCAAGGGATACTTCCAGCAGTTTGGAATAAACTACACCGAAGTTTTTGCACCTGTAGGTCGTTGGGATACCATTCGAATGCTTCTAGCTCTTGCTGCATGTAAAGGTTGGCTTGTATACCAACTCGATGTAAAGAGAATGGAGAATTAAATGAGGCAGTCTTCATTAAGCAACCTCAAGGCTATGGAGTGAAGAAAGAAGAAGACAAAGTTTATAAACTCAAAAGGGCTCTATACGAACTCAAACAAACTCCTCGAGCTTGGTACAGCAAAATTGAGTCCTACTTCATGAAAGATGGTTTTGAAAGATGTCCGAATGAACACACATTGATTACAAAAACAAAAGAAGGGGGGAGGTTATTTTTGGTAAGTGTGTATGTTGATGATCTCATGTTCAAAAGGAATGATGAAGCAATGTTCGAAAATTTCAAAAAATCAATGGAACCAGAATTCGACATGTCTGACCTTGGGAGAATGAAATACTTTCTTGGTGTAGAAGTGGCACAAAGTAGTGAAGGAATATTCATCAACCAAAAGAAATATGCCAATGAAGTACTTGAAAGGTTTGGCATGGAGCATTGTAATCCGGTAAAAAATCCAATTGCATTAGGTTTTAAATATGAAAAAAATGAAGGTGGTGTCTGTGTTGATGCAACTGCTTCCAAACAAATGGTTTGGAGTCTTATGTACATGACTGTCACCAGAACTGATTTAGCTTATGTGGTGAGTTTAATCAGCAGATTCATGGATAGGCCAACTGAGCTACATCAAGTAACTGTGAAAAGGGTTCTTCGTTACTTAAAAGGAACTACAGAGTTGGGGATTTTCTACAAAAGAGGTGGAGAAGAGAAGTTGGTAGCCTACTTGGATAGCGATTACGCGGGAGATATTGAAGATCGAAAGAATACATCAGGATACGTATTTTTGCTCAGTTCAGGTGTGGTGGCATGGTCTTCAAAAAAACAGCCAGTGGTTACTCTCTCTACCACTGAAGCAGAATTCATAGCAGCTGCTTCTTGGGCATGCCAAAGTGTGTGGATGTGAAGGATTCTTGAAAAGCTTGGTCATAAACAAGATAAGTGCACTGATATATTTTGTGACAACAGCTCCACAATTAAATAATCGAAGAATCCAGTTATGCATGATAGAAGTAAACACATTGATGTCAGATTTCATTTTCTTCGTGATTTAACAAATGATAGAGTTGTTAAATTGGAGTACTGTGGATCAAAGGATCAGTTAGCAGATATTATGACTAAGTCTTTAAAGCTTGAAGTGTTCATGAGATTGAGAGAGCAGTCTTTAAAGCTTGAAGTGTTCATGAGATTGAGAGAGCTGCTTGGAGTTTGTTCAGTGCCAGAGATAAACTGACTGCAAATTGTAGATCAGGTTAAAGGAGGGTTTGTTAGATTTATTGTTTACTTGTAACTAAAGTCAATATGACTTGGTCCATCTCAGTTGTTGCTTCTGTTAATAATATCCTGATTTGTAAGACTTAGTTTAGATTTTATTTGTTTCTAACAAATTGACCACGTCTTTAGCTCATGTAAACGTGGTAGCTTTATTTCAGCAATTCTGTTTTGTAAGGCTTATATAAAGCCATAATATCTTTCATTGAAGATAGATTAAGCTTTGAACTTCCAGTTTATTTTGTATTATTTGTTTGAAGCTTGAGAATACAACAGATTTTACCACCAAACATGAGATAGTATACATGAGATAGTATAAATTTAATACTATACAAGATTTTAATACTATATAATCCAACATTCCAAACACGCCCATAGAGAATAATGCGCGTGTGTTAAAAGCAACTTTTGAATATTAGAGTTTTAAGGTTTCTTCTTTTGGAAGAAATATGAGCCAAACCAAATTTTATGTTTTGGGGTGCTTGATTTTTCTATGGAATAATTATCCTCCAAATTGACAGAGCATTAATGATTTGTTGTATGACATGGATGCTCGACTCACAACTAAACACTCTCTTTGTGGACTGAAAATATTGTGGACTGAAAATCTTTGGTGTATCAAACACATAGATTTATGTAATCATTAGGAGGTGTGTATATGTATAAGTAAAGTTTCATAGAACAATTTATAATTTATATATTATAAAAATAAAAATAAAAATAATATTATATTAAATTAAAATTATTTATTTATTTATTATTTTATTATTATTATAAAGTTTTTTTAAAAAAAAAGGCAAGCTAATGCGGCAATTGCCCTTAATGTGATGCTTTTTTAAAGCCAAACATGATATTGTATAAAATTAATACAATAGGCTCTAACACCATATAATACAATGCACCAAATATGTTTATAGGGTGGTTTGACATATTGTATTGTATTATTTTAATATTAATATTATATTATGCTATATTGCATTAGTATTGTATAATAACAGTGTTGTACAATGTTTTGTGTTATACTGTATTGCATTAACTTTTTTGTGATTAATTTAAATTATATATTATATTATATTATATTAATATATTTAAATTGTATTAATATTTTATATTATTATTTATATTATTATTAATTTTAAATTAATATTATTCAAATTATTCATATTTAAATATTTATTAGTAGTTACATTAAATTATAAATTTATTAATAACTATAATGTAAAAATAAAAAACAAAAATATTATATAATATTATATTAAATTAAAAAAGTTATATTTATTTTTTTTAATTATTATAAAAAAAAAAGCAAAAAAAAAAAAAAAGCAGTCGGGTTTAAGCCGCATTAGCACAGCCTCTTTAACCCATTCGCATGTTCTTCTAAATATAGCACTAGTATTAATTTAATGTAAACGGTATTTTAGTACTCCATAAAATGCAATGCACCAATCATATCCATAGAGAATAACGTGCGTGTGTCAAAAGCAACTTTGAGGATAGCGTGCGTGTGTTAAAAGCAACTTTTGAATATTAGAGTTTAAAGGTTTCTTTTTTTGGAAGAAACATGAGCCAAACCAAATCTTGAGTTTTGGAGTGTTTGATTTTTCTATGGAATAATTATCTTTGAAATTGACTGAGCATCAATGATTTTTTTATATGACAAGGATAACTCACACCTAAACACTCTCCTTGTGGACTAAAAATCATGCATCAAACACCATACTTACGTGATTATTAGGAAGTCTGAATATGTATAAGCAAAGTTTTACTGAATAATTTACATACTGTAATAAGAAATTTATAATACAACTAAACACTCTCCTTGTGGATTGGAATCCTTGATGTATCAAATAAACATACTTATGTGATCATTAGAAAGTATGTATATGTATAAATAAAGTTTCACTGAACAATTTACATACTATAATGAGAAATTTGTAACACACTTGTTCTGATTTCGAGTTCATCCATTTGTTGTGTGTGTAATAATTTTAAATTTCAAACGTCTTTAGCTTTAATATTTAAGATTTGAGTTCTGAAGTCTATATAGATTATGAAAACCAGTTCATTGTGAAATCAATTTACCATTCCACTTGATATTGAATCCAAATGAAGTCCCAACAAATCAGAATTTGTATATCTACACACACTTAATTTCATCGATTCTGTTCTGACAGATCAGGTTACTTTAATTTGAAAGTAAACAAAGATTGTAAACAGTAGCAGATAATTGAGGTGCTTATTGATGAACTTTGGGTAATTAGTTCTCATAGTGCTTGGATTATTATTAAGAGATTCCTGTCAAAAACTACTAGTGTAGGTTTTGTAATCATATTACTAATAATATGGGGGTTAGTTGTAGTGTTGTACCATGATGAATATAAGCATTCGGTACAATTTTTCTTATGCAAATCTGTAGTTGATCTTTGGGCCTGTTTATGGAAGTGGGCTTTTACCTATTAAAACTCTCAAGTGTTTTGAGTCACCTAAACGGTTTCCCTAAGAAGAGTTGGATTTTACGAGTTAATTGGCTTTATCGGACGAGTCATGTAATATGGTTAACATTACTATTCTTTGCAGCTGATGACTAGCGCTAAGGGTGGGTGCCATGATTGAAGATACATTTTATGTAACTGAAGATAGGATATATCAAGGACGTACTGAATAGTTCGAGTTTTGTTTCTTTCATTTTGTGTGGTCTTATCAAGATTAGACTTCAGTGATGCTCCAATTTCATGTTTCAGTCGTGTTAATCTCCATCACCACGTTTATGGTAGGGGACACACTATTCAAACTTTCTTTTCCTAATTTTGAAGTTATTCCTTGCAAGTTGTTTCATGTCGTCATGTGGTTCTGATTCACTGGCTCATCTGACTTCACATGTCCTGAGCCATGACCAGTGAAGTATGTTTCAGAATTTGTAAAACATGAAAAATATCGATCCTGATTCACCATCAGCGATGGTAACTATCATTTCAAAGAAAGAACCCATAAGTCTGTTTGTTCTCTGGTATCCCTACATGTCATGTGTTGGTTCTGTTAAAATATGCATTTTTCTTCTGTTTTTTTTTTTTTTTTTTGTTACCTGCTCATACTCGAAAACAGGTTCCGAGTTGTCGAAATTTTGTACTCGTAGGTTTTGATTCGGTTTCGATATTTAAAAAGTTAGATGGATTTAATAATATTAAGAGATTACGATATATCTACCTCCTACTAAAGAAAGCTAACTGGAACCTACGTATATTCTAAAATCAATAAACCTCTCACATAATCAGAGCATATGCGACCGGTATATCACTTATTACATACTAAAATGCCAATTACTTTTTTCCCGTATAAAAGAATTAAGAAACCTCTGTGGAACCTATAATACCCACGATCCAGGCATATATGTGTCGTGCAACCATTGGTCCAATTTGACTGATTTAACGACCCTTAATGGTCCTCAAATTAATCTCAGAAAATAGTATAATGGCAGCTACAGAGAGGCAGATAATTCAGTCATCGACTCCTTTGAGTGCTCAATATACTATACCGTTCTAACTTATAGTATTACAAAGCATTGTCGACATACACACGAAAATGATGCTTTACCACTGTGAGAAAGGAAAGTGAGAGCCTATGGCATAGAGTTGGCTAGGCCCTAAAAGGAAGGAAAACAGTGTCCACTAGTTCTGTGGAAAGTTAAAATGAAAAATGCTTTAGCCTTACATTTGCACGTGTGTGGCATTAAATTTTGATTTAGACCTTCTTCAAGAAATTGACAAAGCGAGAGAGAGAGGCTTCATAATTCATTCATGTGTCAATCTTTATCGAGGCTAGGCTGTTTTATTGGATTCTTTTGAACACCATCCATGTTAGAAAAAGACTTCATGTGTCCATATACAACAAACATATGCACCATCGAGTACTTGGCTATCTTGCTGACAATCATAATTAATATAAAAGCTACCAGTCAAAGAAGTACGTCCCTAACCCTATATCTCACTAGCTCTAGCAAAACTATCAAATGATTGCACTGGCTAAAAGAATTAATTATTGGATTGGTTGGCCTTGTGCTCATAGCCTGTGATCTGTTAAGTCTTATGAACGATCAATTCGAAGTATTGAAATGTTTAGAGTATGCGGTGCATAACTATTTTTGTTCTTAAGTTACTTCTCATTCATGGTAATAAGAGATGGATTAATAAGTGAAATTTATGAAGAGTTTAGATCTCCTCTAGATTTGAATTGTACTAATTTTTTTTAAATTTTATGATATTCTTGTCTAAAGTTAAGACTTATTTAATAAATATCAATATCACAATTATATTATTTCGCTTATCACAAGGTGTAGAATCTAAATTCAATTATATCTTAGTTAGGGACACTATCTGATGTATGAAATATAAGAGAAAAAATATATTGTAAATCATATAGTATGCAAGTCAATTTAGTATTTTAAATTTTATTAGCATTTATCTTATTTTAGTACTCATATTTAAGTCATTTTTATAATTTTAATTTTGTTAGTATTTGATTATTTATCGTATTTGATGCCTAGGATTTTGATTAAATAGCTTACTAGTATAAATAGTTGTTACTCTTAGTTATTGGTAGATTTTTAATTAATAATATTTTCAAAGATTCTTAGTTATCTTTGTCATATATTTAACTTTTTCTCTTTTAATTTATGAGAACTATCTTTTCTTATAAATTCAAAATGTATGCTACAACAAAATGTTATGATAGGTTTCAAAACTAAACACATTCATGATTAGGTTCATACTATCTTACCAATTAAGCACCAAATGAAAACCTCAATTACACTTAATGAGTACATAGAGTTTAGGCAATCGTCAATTCTTAAGCATTTTACAAAATGAGAAATTAATGAAGTTGCAATGATTATACAACAAATTGGCATCCAATATTTGCCAAACGTATCACTGCACAATATATATAATTGGATTAGAAAATTTTGTGGTAATCGTAACATTCTTTATTCAATCTTTTAGTACAAAACAAGACCTCGTATGTCGCGTCGGCAAGGTGACGGTGGAAATAAAAGTAAGAGATATGAATGGAACCCTAAAGAAACGTCCCTGATCAGTCATCTATCTGAAGCTGTAATTGGATTTTATCCAAACAAAAATTAAATTAGGGCATACCCAGCTCTCCTTCTAGAGGTTGAGAGTTAGACTATGGTTTAAATGGTTTGATCGTGAGAGTTCATGAAAAGTAGTGTGGTCGAATGATTTATTGGCTGATTGATTGATTGATTGACTGTCTGTTTGGGCAAAATTTGCTCCTATCTTTATTTGTTTGTTTTACCAATAGACATATAGAGTTTTCAATGATAAATCCATCTCTATTTTACGCGTGCGCGCACACGTGTGGGAACTTTGTGCCTGATTTAATTTGGCTATAAAAAAACATCTAGCCTAACCCTTCATCCATGTACCCATCTCTCTCCTACTCTAATTTTTATGTCATTCTGAGAATGATATCAAGGTTTTCAAAAAGGCAAGTGATGAATATGAGAAGGAAAAGAAGAGTGAAACAATCTTTAACTGAAAGGAGGCTCAATCAGCTCAAGAGGATGATTCCTTCAGGTTGCTCAGAAATGAACATGGAGACCTTGTATCAGATGACTGCAAGTTACATTTCTTTACTGCAAGCTAAAGTCAGTTTGCTTCAGAGCTTATCCAGATTCTATGGAGTCTAATATTCGAGAAAAAAAATAAAAATAATCTCCCAGCAGACTAAAGTATACTGCAGATGATTTGAGATGGAGAAGTATGTTCTAGTACTAAAATGTATGTATGATAAGTTTCAATTTGTAAAAAGTTTGTAAAGTTTGTTCACTTCAAAATTTGCTTTTCAAACTTTGTTTGCTTGAAGTACTCAAGTCATCCAATTAATGAGCAGATATGGAACTAAGTAATGAGTTTAAGAGTTCATTTTATTATTATTATGATTATTTTTGTTCTTTTAATTCTTGCAGAACTATCAGTTGTCGCTGTAATAGATATATATTACATAGTGTGGTTCCTCTAGGAGAAGGACCTCAAAACATTAAAGCGATTCATGAAAAAAAATAATAGTAAATGCATGAAACAAAAGCTCTTTGTTGACTGATGATTGTGAGATAGGCCTCAATTATTGATTTAAATAGAGAGGATAACGTCTGCCCTTCATTTTGTTATGGGATAAAAAACAATTGCACGCTTGTGTAATCTGTTTGGTGGGATAAGAACATGCCACCTAACAAATGTAATGAAAATGAATCGTATTCAACTAGCTAGCTAGGGTTTTCTAAGAGGGGAATAAAAATGCTAACAAATTGTAACGAAATTTTTGGTTCTTTGAAATGAGTCTATTATTCATCCTTTGATCTGTTTTTTTTTTTCTTTTCTTTTCTATTTTCATTGACGAACCTCAAAACGGTACATTTTATTTAAATATAATACTATGATTTTATTGAATGATTCTATTCAGAACATCCCATCTAATTTTTTTTTTAATTTGAAAGAAATCAAAACGTTATGTTTTATTGCAAAAGAAATCCTTTATTGTATTTGTCAATTTTAATATAAATGATTAGATTACTTTCTCAATTGCAAAATTTATTCATTTCGTATCAATCATGAAGGAAACATGATTGGCAGTCAACGCTACCATGTTATTGTATTTATGAGAATTTTGAATTTAGTGAGAAGTACATACGTGGTAGTATATAATTACACAATGATATGAGCCTATGGCCGTGTTTGCACCATCTAATAAGTCTTTCTTTTTATGACAAAATATTGTAATAAATATAAATTACATGATTTAATCTTAATGCCTGCGTACAGAGAAATCATGACATGAAATTGGTTCTTGATTTGAAGTCTTTCCTCAAAAGGAAAAATTTGTTCTTTTAAAGGATATTTAAAATCTTCAGAAATATGCTCCAACTGATTTGTTGCAATGCTACTGCATGCCTTTGGGGTTTGCTTTTTCTTCTTGTTCTGCATGCCTAAAACTCCTACCTGATAGAACTCTATAAAAATAAAGCAGAGGATTTTTTTAAATAAATCTAATTTTTTCTTTAAAAAAAAAAGGAAAAAAGAAAAGAAAACAAACTAGCCCCACTAGCATGACAACCGTGATCATTGTCATCATTACTATTAGGAGGTCTTATTGAAATTTTTTTGGGAGTGACTGTTGTTATAAACTATTTTGTTGAGACGATATCAAAAACAGGAAAAAAGAAAAATTGTTCGATTTTAGGCAGAAGTGACAGCGACATGATCAAAATCAACTGTTTTTAGAAATAACTTTCTATCATGTAACTAAAAACATGTGAGAAAATGAAAGCTTTGATTTTCAAAACCACCAATTAAGTCGAAGTAAGTAAACTGTCAACTACTGAATTAATTACAAATTGTGGTAGGGCAACTCTAACACATGATATTGTAAAATTTTGCTTGCTAGCTAAGCTGCATGATCGATCTATCCATTCTCCAATTATTCAGCATGAAAATGCATAGATTGTACTGAGAATGACAACCCTAAAGTGTTTTTTGGTTTTTTCTATTCAAAGTCAATGACAATTATAGAATACATATTTTTGCATGCTCAATGAACTCCCACGCATATGTCATACACATGAAATTTTGCAAATTTAATTCCAATTTATTTGTGAATCGGATCTATGTGACTGGTTTCCCTAGTCATGCATGACCACCACATCAATGCCATTTCCTGTAACTTATTAATTTTGAACAGTTCTAAATTGTTAGATGTCCAATTTGAACAATGAAGTGGACAAGCTATGAAACTGTTAATCAGGAATCCACGGTAAATACATCAAAATAGGGAAGGAAAAGAAAGCAAAAACAAAGCAATGCAAAATCTATAAATGCCTTGTTACTTTTGCTTCTAGCTAGGGCTGCCTCACATTTTTTTCCCTTTCCCTAGTTAGTCCTTAAATTTTAATTCATAAGAAATGCATTTTTATTTGATATCGAGAGATCTAATATTACAAGTAAACAATCAAATTGAGGCAATTTATATATATTGGTGAACCCCGTAAAGTTCTGTTTTATTATTATTATTATTATTGATTGAACTACAACTTCTCTCAATCATCGGTTGTTATTACTATTTTTTTGATGTTACATTCCTAAATCTATTGATATTACAAATCAAAATCTGTCTAGATCTCTTACATTATATCTGGTAT
Organism: Murraya koenigii; assembly: GCA_025617385.1. Lineage (NCBI taxonomy): Eukaryota > Viridiplantae > Streptophyta > Magnoliopsida > Sapindales > Rutaceae > Murraya > Murraya koenigii. The sequence continues at coordinate 26,387,906 of CM046817.1, forward strand.
GATAGAACGCAACTTGGATAAATATCTGAACTGATAATGGCCTAGATCTACATTTCAATATAACGAAAAAATTTTCTATCACTAGGGTACATACCAAAGACCCAAATCTTTTACCACATGTGAGAAAAATGAGATTATTTATCATCTAGTTAGTGGAATCTTGAGTGATCTCAAATTTTTACATAATTAAATTAGGCTAGGATAGCACGCATATGAAAATAATTGTTTAAGGTTGTTAATTTCTATATCTTAAGTGAGGATCCGTGGCTTTGCTTAAAATATAACGGGTGCCTGTTTGTGTGTTTCCTATAAAGAGTACATCATAAGGGACCAATCCCTTTACTCAAGGGAATCATATAACCAAAACAACATTGTATTGTTAATTAAGGCCTTAACAACACTACATTTTATTTTCTAATTTTTTTGCAGGATAAGGTTTATTATATCTCTTCTATGTTGTTTATGATTTAGCAATAAATCGCCTCTGTATTCAGGTTTATTCAAGAGAAAAAAGGAAAAAAGTACAGCCTCAATGGATTTCGGGCTGCTAAGTTTTTATGATATATAATAATCTAAAATACCTCTTTAAAAATTAAATGCCCTAGAAACTTGTGACAATCGGCTAATTGATATACATTTATATATAATAATTATTCCTTATTTGAATTGATAATTATGGTAATAATTAACGACGTTGGGTTCATTTTCTATGCACATGTATATGTTATTGATTTTCTAGCTCAAACTTTCGATATGATGCGAATTATATGCTAAAATTAATTAACAACTATTATTTAATAAAAATCAAATGAAGATTATTTAACAAATCTCCAAGTTATATATGGTATTTAAATTAATTTATTTCATTAACAAAATCTCGCTTAGTCGAGGTTCATGAAAAAATTTAAAAAAAAATCTTGAAAAGGACATTTTTTAAAATGGTCGAAAGTATACCAAAAATGAACAATAAAAACTAATAACACAATCAATTGGTGTGTAAAAATTATTAAAATCTTCGAGAAATATGACAATAAATCTGAAAAAAGAAAATGGGGGCCAGTGGGAAGAATCGGAAGATTTTTTTTTGAATGACAAGGGGCTAGCAGTCTACTTTTGGGGCATATTATATAAATAAAAATAGAAAAATAAGAGAGTGATTTAGTTGGTGATGACCTGCAATCCTCAAATCCCATGATTGAAAGCTGTATGGCGGTAAGGCTTTTATAGGACATCGGTGGGTCCCATCCATGTGTGCACATGTGTGTGTTACCGTGTATGCGTGCGTGCACGAGCATGTCCCCTGGCCTTAATTAATCAAACTCCTGTGCACTCAATCTCATGCGTCTTCTTCCTATTTCTACCTCCCTCCCATGGCGCGTGACATACTCTCCTCCTAGTCGCTGAGTTGCATCATCCTTCTCTTTAAATATAGCTGATGATGTGTCTAATTTAATTTTATAATAATAATTTATATTTTAAATTTTTTATTTTAAATAACATAATATTCATCAATTAATTAATAAAATAATATGATAAATTTAGTTTGATTCATTCAATTAATTAATGAATGACACTTCATTTAAAATAATTATTTAAAATAAAAAATTTAAAATATATAAAATTACTCTTAATTTTAAATAATTAAAAAAATTTAGAAAATTTGAATCATTATTCACCAGAGGAGAGGAGGTTTATTGCACTATGTATTATACTGTTTTTTTTCTCAATTAATGAATAGTATTAATTATACAAATAAATTTATTAAATGAAAAATATTGAACCAGTTGGTAGTTAAAATTATTTTAATATTTTATATCGTAGTATCTCGAGTTGAGAAGACATTTAAAAAGAGTCTTGGTCTCTTCTGCTTGTTAAAATTCATCAAAAATATTTGTAGGCGCGTGGGATAATAAGTATAGATAGCAGTAGGTGCATGGTACGCGGGTGTGATGAAGTGGACCTAAAGATTACAATCTTACAAGAATTATTTAAAAAAGAAAATAAAAAATGTTGATGATGTAGATCTAATAAGATGCATGTGTAGCGGCAGCTGACAGAGTAGTAGCAGTACAACTACTGACAAGTGAAGTGAGTCAATTACTTGTATGTAAGGCTAGCCGTAAATCACGGGGGCCAACCCATTGGCTCACTTGTTTTTGCTTTGCTCCGACCCCTCTTTCCCTTTGTGTCCTTTTGTGGTTTCATCATTTACTGTGTATTTTATCCAATTTTTATTTTTTCTATACACACACACACTTGTTAGTATTTTCCTTTGATATTTCCTGTATTTTGATTCATATCCTTATTGTCACACGAAAAATGAGGATTACCCCATGTTACTCAGAGAAATTAAGCGAAATTTTTCTCATATTTCAAAATATGTTCAAATACCTTATAGTTATAACCTTATTAATTTTATTTATCATTTTACTATTCTATCTATAGTATTGATGTTAGCCATAAAATTTAAATATTTGGATAATATAAATTAAGTAAAATGATTTATATACCCTTAATGATTAGATTAATTTAATAATAAATCATAAGTTTTGGAGAAATATTAATTAATTTGAAAATATAAGTTCTTTTTTTATTTTTATAATCATTTATAGTATTAAAATATGAGCCTTTTTATTTAAAAAATTAGTGGAGTCAGTTATGTTTTTGATACACGGGCTTATGGGTATTCAAAGTTTGTTCTTTCTGATTTTTTGTAATAATATATCTAAAAGGTTGATAAATATGATTTGATTTTGTTGAAATAATGATTTTGAACAAAAGAAAATTTTCAAACTTGTGAGATATTCTTGAAATAATGATGCTATTGATTTCATTATTACTGTACTCATATGCCTAACTATGATGTTTTTGTTAATTTTGGTAGGAAGAAAGATGATTTAGGGGTGTGGGATATCGATTGTCTGAGTTTAGTTGTTATTATTATTTCTCCATAATTTTGCTTTATTTATATTCTCAAAATATTTAAATTATATGACAAATATCAAGACCCTATAATAAAATAATATGTAAAGTTAACACCATTATAAATGTAAGATAATTCAGACTTAGTTTAAAATATGAGGAGAATTTCACTTTTTTTCCAAACAGCAGGAGAGTAGTTCTCATTTTTCCTGTTGTCATAAAAGTATAAAATTTTTAAAAACTAAGACTATCAAGTGAAGTATTTGAAAATTGAAAATATGTTTTTTTAACAAATTAATCAAATACCAGTCCAGGAATGATGATTTTGAAGAATAAGACTTCACAAGGGAATAAGACTTCACAAGGGAGATAATTATAATAAATCGCTAAGACTCAATGATCAATGAATTATCTAAGGTTATTATTAAGTTTGTTACTGACATGTATACTCAAGAATATTATTTTCTATTATATATACACGCACAATGTTTGCATATATTTGCATGTATACATATCTAAGTGCAATAAAAAAAATTAACGTTTTTAATTTCCTGATTAGAATTGACTTGATTTGAGTTAAGCTCTTTATAATATTATGCTAGGTAGTTACTGATTAAAAAATAAAGTGTAATTAAGAATTAAGCATAAACAGATATAAATGTAAGCGCGGAAAAAAAAAAAAAAGGATCCAAATTTAATTGGAACTGACATCATCATAGGGACAACGGTTTCTTACCGTTTATATTTGGGGCCCCATTGTTTCAAATGATAGAACAGCGATGCCACTGATTAAGCTAACCTACATGCTTTCAAGAATGGTAATAAAAGAGAGAGAGAGAGAGTTGAAAGACAAAGTGGGGACTTAAGAAATTAATTAATTATTTAAAGATGCATAGTAAAAATTAAGGAGGCGCATGCGCCTCAAGAGTCCCCTGATTTTTTTCTCTAATCAAACGCCCATGAAAAATGTAACCATTCTAGTCCCACAACAGAGTTAATTAACTTTGTTAGCTAAGATTTATAAATTTAAAATTTAATCTCTGGTTTTGTTTTTTCACTCGTCCATAATAAAAGAAAGCTAAATTATATGTTATAAAAGGGAAAAAAAAACAAAGAGTTTATATAGATATTTCTTTCATGGGTGGGGCTGCTCAAACCCATCAATTTCCTCATTAAATTCTTTACTTAAATTAATTTTTTATTTTCGAAATAATTTTGGACAAAATTACTTAATTAGCCATACCTCTCTTTCTCTCCCATTTCCTCACTTTCACCCTAGGTAATTCAATTTTTTTCTTTCACTTTCAAATAAGTATTCATGCTTGGTTTCAACTTTATAGCTCTTGCAAATTGGGAGATAGAGAATATATATATATAATTAAAAACATAAAAGTGTCTCTGATTTTTATATTTATACTTGAAACAAAAAATCTAAGATGAACAAAAGGAAAAGAATGGTATAGGAAATAAAGAAATAGAATTTGATCTACTAAAAAAAGAAAAGAATCAGTGGCCAAAAAGATAAAATTTTAGGATGCATAATATGATAGTATAGAAAGAAAATACAAATATTAAAGTAGAACAAGAAAATGAGTGAAAGGTACTTATGAGACTCTGAAATTTTTAATTTTAATAATTAATATATATTTTTTAGGTGACTATAAAAAGAAATTTAATAGGTTCAAATAACCTCACTCATATATATAAATATAACAATTACACTGAATTATTTTTATGGTGTTGGTTCACAATTAAAAAAAATGATCAAAATCACTCTAAAATTTTTCTCTTCATTTTAGTGATTGGTCTAGTAGTCCCAACTCTATATATACACACACTTATTCAAATTTCATTTATTTTAGGGATATATAAAAAATTTTATCTTAACCTTATCCAATCTTAAATTTAAAGAGAGTGTTGACAATTCAATTCCACCAAATTATTATATAAATTATTTATATGTATCTACTATTTCAGTCAATTGTTTGAAGTATAATAGTTAGAAGACCTCATTCTTTTTTTTTTTTTTTGGCTCATATTTTGAACCTTCATACAAACTGCAAACAAATACATTATGCCAAGATCAAAAGAGAAAAGAGTGAATGATGATGTATAAGTACATATGAAAAGCAAAATCTCAATCTAAGTGTTGGTTTGTTACATGCTTAATATAGTATATGGTATCAATGTGCAAGTATATATAGCAAGTAATATAATGATAAGTATTTAAGATCGTCTCCACAAGAATTGATGTATTGAGACTTGCTATAATAATCTTATCAGTACAATTTTAGTAAACTAAATAAGACAAAATAAATGATAAGAGTAATAACCTAATGAAATTTAAAAAAATGCAATAAAGAAAATTTAAAGTTAACACAAAAATATACTCAATGACAAATGAGAAGTTAGATTCTAAATTCACTTAATAATTATTGGCTATTCTTCAATAAAGGTTTAGTTGCTATAGTATCTACTATAGCACTGAGCATAATCTCTCATGCATCCTCAACTGTCGCATGTTGGATATTTGATATCTATATGTAACTTAATAGTGTTCAATTGTTAAGCTAACATTAGATATAATATTATACATTTTAGATTCTATTACCCTACAAGATGAATTCCTATGTCTAATTCTTCACTAATCTTAGATTAAGCATGATTCTATTCAAATTTAGATTAACTCAACTTAGGAAACCCAACTTAAAACCATGTATTGTCTAGACTTGTTCTACTAAGTCAGACATTTTTTTACGCTTCTTCTTACCTTATATCTACTAAATGGGTGGTCGACCAAAATAGAGAATTGTAATAAGTAAAATTAAGACAAAATACTATAGTAGATTCTAAGTAACATATATGTATAAGTCAAATAATCATTAAGCTCATTCAAAATCTAACTGCTTTAAAGTTTAGTTCATGATGAGCTTTAAAACAATAATAGCGCAAGAGTTTTTCATCGAATACATCATCAAAGAGAGAATAAAGCAAACAAATACATGAATAAATTTGATATATAAAAAAGGATTAAAATGTCACGCTTTAACCTTCAAGTATCTCTCATTCTTCTCCACGAAATTTCTCTGTTGTAGCTCTAAAATCTTCTTTGATTCTTGTTTTTATGTGTGACAACAGTAGTTATGGATGGATGATGATAAAAATGTGTTTTCTTAAAATGTACTCTTTTATATTTTGGAATTAGGGCAACTCAAAAATGCATGAGGACACTTGCCATTCTTTTGCGTTCTAAAACAACATCTCTTTTTGTGCTGCATGTCACTGTTTTGTCTGCATCTAGCAGTGGTAGTGCAGAAACTACTACAGCAGACTATGTCTGCTGACACATAATAGGCTTAACAGTTTTATCTGTACTTGGATTGCTGCTACAATGGCTATAGCACTATCTCTAGTTCATTCTTGTTTTTGTTCATGTGCAAACCAATGCAGTGTTTGTTTTTTCATCTAAAATCTGAATGAATTTAAATTTTTCTGAAGTTTAAATAGGTCTGAATGCATATATCTGAAAAATATGTTTGATATCCAAATATAAATGGTAAATTGTTTGTTTTTATAAGATTAAAACATCTTAATTCTAATATTTTTACACTTATGACCTTGAAAATGTTATATATACTTGATGTTTAAATAAGTATATATTTATAATGATTTATAATATAATAATTTTTATATATTATAAATATTTATAAGGTAAGTATTTTATATATAATTTATGAAAAATAATTATGATAGCGTGATTTTTTTTTACAATTTAACATAATATTTATATATAAAAATTTGTTATTTAATAATAAAAGAATTTGTTTAAAACTCAAATTGAATATGTGTTAAGTATTTAATACCAAGTACAATTTAAGATCAAGTGAAATTCTAATATAACATTTAATAGTTACGAAGGAAATAAATACATTTAATGACGCTATTTGTCAGAAAAATAATAATTTTTTATTCAGATATTTTATTATTCAGATAAAAGACAACGTATTTTACTTTTTTTAATTCAGATGAAAAAATCTTATAATAAGACTTCATATATAAAATCAAACAAATCAAAATATTAAAATATCTTAAATTAAACTAAATTAAGACTTTAAGTATAAAAACAAATAATCTCAAAGTTTTTTGTCGTTTTCTATAAGCTTATTGCTACAATAATGCAATTTCTTTCTCGTATCCTTCAACGAAACATAAGTTTTTGGGTTACCTATAACAATGAATCTACTCAAAATATAAAGTGACCTAAATACATCAAATTATTATATTTAAGATTAAATAAATGCACATACAACTTTTAACTAAAAATTGGACATAAGTTAATCATTTACTCTCTAATAATACTAATTTAAATTTATAAGCGTTACGATAAATCTATTTCACAAAGTTATCCCTAAGCAAAATAGGACCGAAGAAAATCTGTACTTTGAGAGAGGCCTCACAAGGGCAAAGTTTTAAAACCCCCATGTGGAGACCATGTGGGAGACTTCTTTTTCTTCCAGAACCCATGCCCTAGAATTTCTCTTCTTGTGGGACCTCTTTTTGCCCTCTCAGCATCACCATGTTTTCCGGATCCTGCCAATTCTCTTTTACTCTCTCAGTCTCTCTCCTCTCAATTTCAACATCTTCAACTTAGCATCTCACTCAAAACCATCGACCCCATTACTAATTTATTTTCTTCACATAAATAACAAAACATGGTTCAAAACATAATGATAATAAAAACTTTATCTTGCATATTATTGGAAATTGTCACTACTTAATTACAGATTTCACAGTACTTCATTACCCACTTTGACACAAAACTTTTGGTAGAAAAACTCGTCTTAGACATAAAACAGTCTCATAAATTATTTTCATATCCAAGATTTACCTGATAGTATAAACTAAAAAGGAGATACAAAAACTCTTAATCCCTGAGATATTTTTGAATATCATTCATTTATTAAAAAAAAAAAGTCATTAAATAAGAAAGACTAAGAGAATACATTGAACAACAACTTTTGCTAATTTGACTGGCTAGATTTTGCTATTAACTAAAACAATAGTGTTATGGTATTTATTTTTATTTCGAATATTAATTGCTGCTAGAAAATTGTTTAAACATTTTAAACGGTCGCGGAAAATTAAAGTGTTGGTGATCGAGAAAAGAATGAAACAGTCTATAGTTAATTACTTAGTTAATTTTGAGCGTCAATTTATTATTCTCTCACTTAAAACCAAAGGCCTAAAAAGGCAGCTCATTCTTTAATGCTTTGCCCAAGATTTACGGCTTCTTTCAATCTATATCTTTCCTCCACTCGAGTACCTAGCGCGCTTGTATTAAAATAACCCAAAATACAAGGTGTAATAACAATATAAATAAATGCTGAAGCTTGATGAAGAGAAAATAAAATTACAAATCGAAAAGGATTCGGGACCAATTAAGAAAAATCAATACTTAAGCAAGTCTCAACTATCAATAATGGAGAAATTCTATAATACATTAGAAGCAATATAATTAATTATTGCATGTATGATATGTGTAATTAAATTTAATATAACTACTATTTACATGATGATCTTTTAAAATAAATGCTCACAGCATCATTTATTTATTATATGATTGAAAGGTACCTTTAATGTATGGTATAATTTCTCTCAAGAATGATCCAACCATGTGTAACTATGGCGAATCAACATAAAATTTTTGAAAAATAAAAGAGTTCCCTTCTCTGAAAAAAAAATGAATGCATTTGAAATTGATAGAGCATAAATATTTTTTTTGCCAATGAAAAAAAAAACTTTGAAAAATTTTAAAACTTTTTTTTATACAAAATATGAAAAATTTAGTGTGAAAATCTAAATTGACCCTTGCACTTGAACGGGCCCTTAATCTATAATTTTATATATTAAATAAAAATGTAATTTATTAATTCCCACTAATATCAAAATAATATGAAAATATAAATAAAAAATGGAAATTTTTTATGGGTGAATACTCTTTTGCTTTGAAATTATTTTCCTTTATAAATTATAAATGCAGATTTTTCTTATATAATATTGATATTAAATAATAGTCTAGTAATATTTTTTTGTTAATTATTTATTTGTTAATAATTTGTTATTTTTAAAAACTTAAAAATTTGAAGTTTGAATTTGGGACTGTAGAAATTTACTTCGAGCTCCGCCCATTAACCAAATTATCATCCATTAAATTCACAAATAAGAAAAAAAAAACACAATTCTGTTTCCTTGAATATATTGATACAGTAGTCTTTAACCTTTTGTAATCAAATTTTTAAAATTAATTTCTCATGTGTCTGTACAGCTATTTCATAACGCTGCATGCATTGCAGCAAGCAATACTTTCATAACACAAATTTGGAAAATGGATGCTAAAGTTTCTCATTCTCTTTTCTTTTGTAAACAATTAAGAAATTTTGATTTGCTGCATCTTGTGCATTGTCTACTACAGCAACAGTTACGACAGGGCCACAAGAACAATATGCATGATTTAAATTAATCGTCATTTACCTGAATTTTGTTTGTATTCACAACAAAGTTACAAATTGTTAGGTTTCCATTACTAATCCCTTTAATTCGTTCTATAATTCCCGCGACAATAATAAATAATATTAAAATATAAAATATAAAATTATATTCTCTAGGGTTTGTGTAGTGGGCCATAAACACCATGTGCCCGCATGTGCTGTGTCTTTCTCCCAAAGGCCCACCATTTTCTCTTCCTTTGAGAACATAAATTGTGTTTCGGCACATTCTTCTTTTTCTCGTTCTCGTTTATTTCTTTTCTTCTTCTTCTTCCTTTTTTTTTTTTTTTTTTTTCTCTTTTCTTCTCTCTTGGATTCTGATCACACAATTTTTCTTGGATCTGCAAATCGCTGCAAACACTCTCTGCAACATAATTTTGTTTCACACTCTTCTCATGATTTTATCTTTTCTTATTTTAATACACAAAAACAAGGTATGTACGTACATATATCTAATTTAATTACATACTCTTCAAAGCAAATCTTATTTTTCACCTTTCAAATAATAATCTTTACTAAAACCCTAGCTCTCAACAGTTTGCAACATGTTAGCTGTTTTATTTTCATGCAACATTTTTAATTGGCAACATATTGAGACTTGTAAACCCTAATTTTTTTTTTATTTTTTGACCCGAATAATTCATAACTTAAATTCCCTTGTTTTTTCTTTCTTCAGGATGCGTGTTCCAAAATCACTCAAGCAAGAATTTCTCAGGAAATGGATACTGGGCTTACAAATATGCAGTTCTTCAGCAAAGAGCATGTCCATTTCAGAGAGAAAGAAGGCCATAAAGCTATCGGCAGACATAGCCATTGCTTCGGCAAAAAATGGTAGAACAAGCTGGAGCCGTGCTCTCATTGCTAGTGCTTTGAAAGACGATAATCATGGCAAAGTCTTTGTTGAGCAAATTTTGGGTTCTGACTGTGAGAGGCTTACAAAGATATCAACGAGCATCAAAAGGGTGAGATGCAAGAAGATCTTGAAGAAGAGCTCTGGAACTATTATTAGAAGAGAAATGAAAAGGGTTCCTGCAAAAACTGTAGCAAGTTCTATTGCAAAGAAAATGGTGAAGAAAAGAACACAAATATTGAAGAGTTTAGTCCCCGGAGGCGAGTTCATGGATGAAGTATGTTTGATTGAAGAAACCCTAGATTATATACTGTCTCTTCGAGCTCAAATTGATGTAATGAGGAGTCTTGCTGATGCTACTGAGATGATGATGAGCTGTTAAGAAGATCATTGGTGAACCACTTGTTATTTATTTTTGTGTTACTTTTTATTATTACCTTCCTTTCAATATTTCCTTTTTGCAAGAATATATATATATATATAGATGAAGGGGCAAAAGAAGCTGGTATATTCTTAAGCTTAAGGCATATGTACAGAATTATGAACTATATGTAATGTAATAAGTTAATATTAGATATGCTTTTTATTTCACTCTTCTTGTACTTGATGACTTGCATTAAGCTTGCAAGAACTAATTTTCATTTTTTTTGGGTACATTGATTATTCTTCTGTCTGCAATTTCAAGACAAAAATAACAAAGAGATATTGATTTTTTTCCCCAACTAGGATACAATCAAAGAATGAAATTCTATTAAGAACATTGAGGGGAATAATGAAATTCTTTGGTAAAATGATAATGACAATCCTTATGTGAATATTAAGCTGTTGTTATTGCTTTAGATACACAAGAGTTTACTTATGATTGAATAGGGCATTGAGGGGAATAATAAATTGGTGTTGTATGAACGCATGCAATTAAATGTTTTAACATTTGAAGCATTGCTTTCCCAGCCGCGTTCATAGTTTCTATTCTAATTTTGATTAAGAAACTGTATGAGTTTTCGTATAAAACTGAACTGCATTGGACATCTGTGCAGAATCCTCTTAGCAGTGTATACGCACTCATTTATATGACGCCGACCAGAGCAAAGTTCATAGTTTACTTGAATCATGACCTAAAATGATGTATGTATGTATATATACAAGCATATCTACGTACATATATACGTATGTGAAAGAGGTATATCTGGGGAGAGATAGATGTAATTTTTTTAATTTAAAAAAGCAGAGGTGAGTAAATCTAAATTAATTTTTCAGTTTGCTATCTCTCCAAGATTCAAATTTAGGTGAACAGCAATACATACATACATACACACACACACACACACATACATATATATATATATATATATATATATATATATATATATATATATATATATATATATATATATACACCATTAAAGTGTAAGATAGCAATTTTTTTTTTTTTGGTGAAATTTGAATGTACTTAATTTTTTTTGAAGTCTAAATAGTTCTGAATACATGATATGTTTATTTTTTTTAATATCTAAATATAAATATTATTTTATTTATTTTTATAAATAAAAAAATATTAAATATAATTATTTGATATTTGTGCACTAAAAAAATATATTTTATAGTTTAAGAAATAAATATATTAAAATATTTTTATAATATATTATTTACTTCTCATTCAACCTTTTCGCATTTAGATAAAAATCACAAAAAATTAATTTTTTATTCAAATAAAATATCTAAAAATAAAAAATAATTTATAAAAACAAACAAATAAATTTTTTAAAAAATAAAATTTCAACTTCATACATTTTAACAAACAATCATAAATTTTTTATTAAAGATAGGTGGATCAAGTCTATATTAATTTTATTCATTTACTATTTACTATCTTTTCATAGTTGAATAGTTGAATTCAGTAGCTAGTCAAACCAAACTACTTCAAATCAATCAAGTCCGCAAATTTAAAGAGTCCTTCCGTATGCATGAATAAGTAGTGGGTAGTAACGCAATAGGATTCTCAAGGTTTTATTTACCCGACTGTCGAATCAATATAATTACCCAAATACTATTGAGATAAGTTTCAATTTGACTACATCGAATCAGTATCAATTGATTCGATTAAAACAATACTTTTCTTTCAAAAATTAAAAATATATATATCAATAATCATTTCGTGCAATGCACTTTCTTATCTTAATAATAATCCAAGCATATCAATACATAAAAGTATAAAACCCATCTTATTTCCTCATCACTTGTTGGCTGAGCTTTCACATCACATTATCATAACAACTCTTATCTCAAAGTTTCATGAAACATGATCGACCGAAAGTCGGAGTGTTGATGTCTGCCGATTTATATAAATGATGGCTGCAAATCCCCTCTGTGAATTTTATTTTAACTGGATAATTTTCAATTCTGTTGATTAATTCATATCGACTTTTTAGAACTACAAATACATAGACAGGAAACAATTAATGAAATTCTTCATAGACTAGTTTCTTCACATAATCTTGAAAACAGTCCAAAATAAGCTCAGGAAAATCATTTTTGTTGTTTTCAATGAAATTTTAACAGGAAACGCATGCAACATTTTTCCTTTTTTAATGCCAAATATCAGTGAGACAAATTACTGTATATAAACTAAAGTGATAAATACTATTGTATAATTGTTACATGACACATATTTTTTTTATTTTCATAGCAATGAATAATTTTAGAATCACAATTTTTTTTTTTTTTGCAAAAGTTATTTTATACAAATTGATTCTAACATAACAATATGTTGATGGATTAAAACATCAAATGGTAAACATGATTTATTTTTAATATATTTTATTTCATTAAAAGTTATTTACCATCAGCCCCCATATGTTTCGACCATTTACACCGCACACCCATTGCCGTAAAAAAAATCTATTATTTGTAACGGTATCGTTTGTGATTTTGGAAAATAATGAAATTGCCCACTCTTTGAATTTGATCTAGGGAGGGTAACTGAAAAATAAATAAAAAATCACATATGGATGTATTGTCTCATGGAAATTTATTAAGTTTACTCTTTTTCCCTAAGATAATAATTTAATTACAGTACATATGTGGAATGAGATAAGCACATTACATGGGTTTTTGTGAAGCATATGCAGCTGTGAATTGTAACGGCTATAAATAGGCAGAGCCAGTCGTTCATTAGGGATTTAATGTGGGAGTAGATAAGAGTTAGTAAGCAATGAAAGATAAAGATACCGATTTTAATATCGGTGTCGGTCCAAATCTCATTAACCAATAATTCCGCTCCATATGGAATAGAGGCTCTTTGATTCTAACCCCAATTCGTCCCCAATTTTTTAGTATTTTTTCTTGGGTTTTTTTTAATGAATAATATTTCGGTTAGGTTCGGTTTCAGAAATAAAAACCAAATGGTTTGAAAACTTAAGAACATATCGGTTTGTGTTCGGTTCGGTTCGGTTTTAAACCAAACCGAACCAACAAACCGATCGGTTCGGTCAAATACAATAAAAAAAAAATTAATTTAAAATATAAAACCTAAATTCTAAAATCTAAAACCAAAATCCTAGATTATTAACCTAATTTCTCGAACCGAACCAAACCGAACTGAAATATCTCGGTTCAGTTCGGTTCGATTCGGTTTGAATTCTTAAGAACCAATCGGTTTCAGTTCGGTTACTGAAAAATGCCCACCCTTAAGTAACATAACGGCATGCCACTTCCACTAGTTATAAATATTGTACTTAACAATACTCATCATCTTCATCATCACTAACAAAACTTACTATATTCAGACTACTATAAACAACACTTATTGTTGAGTTTGAAATCATTGTTAAGGCTAATAGAAGTATAATGAGAAGCATCACCAAGAGCATCACTAGAAGCATCACCAGCTATTGAAATTATAACTTAGTCAACACATATATTGGCAGAAAAATGTCTAGCTGCTCTAAAAGTGATTCAAGCTCTTTAAAATCAACCCATTTAAGAAAATAATTTAATCAATGGAGGAATTTTCAAGTTCCACAATACGATATGCTATTGTAGAGTTAGAGCAGCTATCAAAGCATCCTAATCAAAGCTAAATCCCAACAAATTATACTATAGTTGTCCTAATGATCTTGCATCTGGTTTCCTTAAATGGTAGACACCATCTTAAGAGAAGATTGTAGAATTTACAAAACAAATGAACTTGTTTGAAGAGCAAGGTATTGACAACAGTGACAATAATATTATGAATTTTGACATGGCTGACCTTGATCACAAGATCATTTGAATTGAAACCTTACTTTGTCAACTGAAGAAGTATTAGTTTATCCCAATGGGTATTCTAATACTTGTTGCAACTATCATTTACTGTAACTTATGACAAATGAACTCAGAATAATTGCTTAGATTTAGAAAATGCAGACAAAATTAAGTGTAACATTTAGTCATATTCATTATGGTTAATAATATAAAATATATTGATAGAGTAATATACATTGGCAACATTTGAAATGGTGTACTAATCACCTATATGTTTACATATCAATGTATCCAACAAAAAGCAAAAACATTATTGGTCTATCTATATGTCAGTCTTATGTATACTTTGCCAGCAACTTTCATAATGCTACAAACACCCCTCCCAACATAATCTAAAACCTAGTGGAAAAAAAGATTGTCAGTGCCTTTGGCATGCTTAACGTCTAAGCATTAAATATATTTAAGCTTCATAAACAAACAAGTATTACAAATCAAAATAAGACCAAGTCCAGAATTTACTTGTGAACTAACCAAAAAATCTTGTTTTCATTCTTACAAATCTTCAGTTGGTTCACTATAGCATTGTAGAATGTGTCAAAAAAGGTTTATATACCTCTATTACTTGGTACTGTTACTGCTACCAATGTCTCTAATGCATTTCACTAATTAATGTATTATAATAAGTAATGTAATACAAAATAAGTCTTGCAAAGCTTTTATTACCTAAGAATTGTGTGTAAATATTCATCATGTAATCATTAGAAGAAAAAATAACGTTTTACTATATAAAGTGGAAAAGTTGGTGCATTCTCTTTGTCAATATTGGTGGGTAAAATATTTTTTATAACTGTTTGGTTTTCCATAAAACTAATCCCACCAATTGCCATTATCTTCTTGCCTTGTACTTTTATCCATAGAGCATCAGCTTGAACATTTGTCATCTGTTGAAAATTCATTTTCTTTTTACTTGATGGCCATTCCTTATTTTCAAATATACTTTTGTTAATGGTTGTGATAGCTGCACTTCACGAGGTTCATGAACCTCAACTATTACCCTTACCTGCTCATATGGCTGCATATGACTAACAGAGGATCCACTGCATAGTACATTGTCAAACACACCGCCTGGCCAGCCCTGTAGGCCTAACATTTATTTATTTTTTGGTTATTTAAATGTCATAATATCTAATACTATATAGTAAATCAAATAATCTTACTTTGATTTTTTGTGATAACACACATTTGAAATTTGACAAACAAGTTAATTATTGCATGGTAATAATAAAAACATAAATAGTTATAAATCATACCTTGGGCTGCAGATCATGTCGTTGTCATGTAACCTTTAAGATTACTCTATAAATAGACACAAGTGTACAAAGCAAGGTTTAACATTACACAATGACACTTTTAAAAGAAGGAACTGCACTGACTTTACAATATCTTGTAGCCTTATTTGCATTGAAAGTTAATTAGACATTTTCTTTTGTTATGGCCAAACTCTTTACAGTACTTGCACTGCATCTTATATTGTTTCTTCTCTGGAGTAACCTCATCAGCTTCCCTTCTTCTATTTATTTTTGTAATCTTAGGGGCCTCCTTACCATTGGAGGATAAATCTCATCACATGTTGTAGTTGGCTATGAAGACTTATATGGAATAAAGTGGATTATTCCAGCGTAAGTGCTTAAATAACTCATTCGCTTCAACAATGGACTAACAAACTATCATAACTCTATTATACTGTGTAAGATACATGGCATTGCATGAATACATAGAATGCCACTTAGTTGTCAGTGACCACAATCACACACATGATGTTATAACAGTTTGTTGTCGTGATATATTTCATATAGTTGCAATGACCACAATCACACACATGATGCTATAACAGTTTGTTGTCGTGATATATTTCATATAGTTATTCACTAACTCGAGCTACAGGGTTTGGACTTCCAATCGGTAAATTCTTCATCATCTTGTCATAGATCCTCTCTGGAATGTCAGACTCTAAAGCCTCAGCTTTTTTTCTTCTGTTCACTATCATCTATATTAGTTTCTTTCTCATATATTCAAGTATATTCAATATTAGCATCTTTCTTTTAACCCCAACCCATGTATTGAAGGATTTTATAATATTATTTGTGTAGTGGTCTATCATGTTTAGCCCAAAATTTTGCTAATAATCTTCTTAGTGTCTCAAAAACACCCTCATCTATATTTTTTAAATCTTTCAGTATTTCATCAAATTCCCTTCTGTTGCATGTCTTTACAGCTACCCAAAAATAAGTATTGAAGTTTGTATGTGGATGTTTTTTCTTTAAGTTTGCAAGAATGTGTTTTGCATAAAATCTCACATAAGCATTTGGAAATTCAAAGGCCAAAGCATTCTGGATACCTTTCTGCCTGTCACACACATGAAAATTAGTTGCCTTGTATCCTCAAGATAAGTTTTTAAATGGCCTAGAAACCATGTCTAAGTACTTAGATTTTCAACTAAATAAACACACAGAGCAATTGAAAATATTCATATGTTGGCATCAATTGTTACGGCTAACAACAACACACCATTATATAAAACCTTCAAATGGCAACCATCAATCCCAATGAAGAGTCTAAAACTAGCTTCGAAACCATCTTAAAGGGCTGAAAACAAGAGGATACTATATCAAAATGAGTTTGGGACTACTTCCCTAGGAACCTAATTACACTAACTAAGGCCAGAGCCTGTAACATCTTGTTTAGTATGATATCGGCATAACTTCTGATAAGTCTGTAACTTAATTTATGATTTTTACCTACTCTTCGCAATGCCAGTTTCTTTGCCCTATACACCTTTAACCTGTTAGCCTCACAACTATATATTCTTCTAAGTTTATATTGAATGAAATCAATATTTGTGTTTGTGTGCTTTATAAAGGTTTCCCTAAACTTAATAGCTATAAACTCAACAATACGTTTAGGATTGTCTAGCTCTTATGTGCACATTATGAAATCTTTTTTGTAAGTAAACACCACCAAATCTAGTCTTGGTAGCATGTAGAAACTAAGGACAATTGAAGTATGTACAACCAATAATAATTTGAGCCCTTTCAAACTTATACACCTTAAATTCGTTTTCAATAATATATTGCAACAATATATTGCATGATTACCCATGTAAGCTCTCTAAAGTTTCTAAAATACATTCATATTCTAAAAACTGCAGTATCCCAATTTAGAATGTACATGTTTTTCTCTAATAATACCTTCATTTTAGTCAAAACAACATCATCTTCATCATCAAAAACAATGCCAAAGTCATTATTATCAGCTTCATAATCAGACAGCATATAATCCCTATTACCATCATCCGAAACAACATAAGTCATCTGAAGCTCTAACACAATATTCACAAGTAATTAATGACATTCAGAGCACTTAATAGATGGTCTGGATCTTCATCACTTTTAAATAAATTTAAAACATTGTCCTCTAAGTCATATTTAGCCACTATTGTTGACTTGAAGTTGAGTTTATCAATTTGATCATCAGAATTATTAAAAGGGTTAGAAGCACAAATAGGTTGGGATTCAAGATTCTGAGTTTGTGGAAATGATGACTTATTATTGTTGTAAAAAGGTGTAAATGCAGCTTCAGATGTTTGCTTTGTTAACATATTGATTTTGATGATAACAAACTATGAATTATTCTTATGATATTAAAATTAATTATGCTTTAAAAAATGATGATTTCACTTTTATAAACAAAATGAATTCTTTTATAAATGGCTAAATCTTTAATAAACAGCTTCTTATTTAAACTAACTTGAAAACTGGTTACAAAAAAAGTACTCACTGAAACTAAACAGCTTCTTACTTAAACTACCTGGAAACTGGTTACAAGAAAAGTACTCATTGTAATCAAAAGACTTCCTACTTAAAATAGCCTATAAATCAGATATAAGAAGAAAGTTCTCTGGAGCTAAATAGCTTCCAACTTAAGAGAAATGACAAATTGGTTATTCAAGACAGACTTTATAGAACCAAACAACTTCCAGCTTAAAACAAACGGCAAACTAGTTATTGAAGACATGCTTTCTAAACCTAAACGGCAAACTAAAATTTCATAGACTGTAAGTTGGATATTTGAAAATTCAAGTGATAGGTCTAACTGTAACATTAAGACATAAGCTGGTTACACTAAACTGAAAACTAGTTATAAAATAAAAGTCAATAACAGCTAGTTTTTAACTCTAACTATAAAAGAACTCACTCAAATTCAAATCAAGATTGGACAACTACATCCATCACTGAGCATTCAAGAGCAATCTAAACTTAAATTCTTGTAATTATTTTATTCATATATTGAGTATTCATCTTGTATTCAATTATATAGTATGAGTGAAGTTGTTTTGTAGTCTTTACTTATAAATACAAAAATTGAGTGATTGTAAGTGTTGGAAAACATTTCGGTTAAGAGATTTGGGATAATCTCTTATTGTAAATGTTAATTGACACCTTAAAAGTCAATTGTAAACATTATTGATGCATTAGAGGCTCACTTAGTGAAATCTTCAAGCCCAGTAAGCTTGGAGGCGTAGATATAAGCAAGGTTGGCCGAACTATGTAAAACTCTTGTATTTGTATTTCTCTATCCTTTATCTTTTTATATTTATTGTACTTTAAATTTGAGTATTTCGAATTTGTTTATCTTGTTGAGATTACATTAAGTTTTTTTAATTGCTCAAATTTTTAGAATCTCAATTTACCCCCTCTTAAATTGCTTAGTTAGTATTTCATGTTATGAGTCTTGAGGAAAGGGATTGTATTCATTCAACAAAGGAGATAGGCCTAAAGATTGAGCAAAAGTTTGTAGGAGTAGCTGAGATGGACAATCTAGAGTGTTACATGATGTTTTGTCTCCATTATTATCACTAACTTCATGCACACGCTTAGTATCACTAGGTTGGGATGTGGTTATTGCCTCTATCTGTGTTGGAATTGTTGTATTACTTTTTGTAGGAGATTTGAAGTAAGCATCTAAGAAATCCTCAAATAACTCAATGTTTGCATCAAATTTGTTCTGACACTTGGTTATAGAAGGAAGTGGTAATTTTTGTGAATAAGATTATAACTTAATGGAATCTTGTGTAAGGTTTCTGGAAACATATGGGGGTAATGGAATTAGGTCATTGAGGTTTAAGATTATTGGAGTGTTGTTGTGTTAATCTGCAAATGAGTTTGCTTTAAAATGTCCAAATAACACTCTATTTGCTGCAGAGTGATGGCTTTAAGGTATTTTGTTAAGGTGTAGTAGCATATAGTAGATTAGATGATAGTTGTGTTCTTTTAACTGAAAGATGAGGTTTTTATCAGTCTCAATTTATGCTTCTTTAGAGTCCCATAACTACCAAATACTCATATTGAACTTTTCATCAAACAACATCTTTCTTCCATACCTTTTCATCATTACTTTATTGATCACAGAAATCTTACTGAATTTTTCTTGATTAATAATATCAAAGTTATACGTCTTATCTTTATAACTTACAATGATAGTGGTATTATCGTCTTTATCCATTATTTCCTGTAATGACAATACATACTTCTTTATAACAGAAATGATTTTGTTTCATGAACTAAACATAAATTTCAATTAACATAAAAGTTAAAACCTATGGTACATACAATTCATTAAATTATAGCATTTACCCAAAAATTATGAATACAAACAAATCCTTGATAATTTCATCGGTTATAGGCATTTACCCAAAATAACTATCAAAAATCATCTCTATATTCTCCAAATAAGCTATTATCAATGACTATAACACCAATTATTTCAATTGAATACCAATAGAACATAGGCATAATCATTCATAACTATATAGAATCAAATCTAAAATCACAAAATATAGTACTAAAATCGACATGCCAGTCAGTGTAGCTAGGAATTATTCTCACTCACCTAAGCTTCTTGGCTATTGGTTCAGCTCTCAAAGCTCTGTTATCTCAATGCATTTTGTGAATGACACAGCACAGTAACCTTATCTCCTTAATATATATGAGAGTAGTGGTCGATAATGGGCGCTTCTACCACCATTTGCTCTTCGTCATCTCAGATTTCCTTCTAATTTCCAGTAGTTCAACTTCTTGTATAAGTAAACTCACTGACATGATGATAGAATAGTAAAGCTACAGAGGTTAAAATGATAGCTCATTTTTTATTTTTGAAATTAAATGATATTTTTAAAATTTTCTCAAGTAGTTTCTATTTTTACCCCTCTACCGTTAGAAATAACAGATTTTTTAAAAGTAATGGGTGCGTAGTGCACATAATCGAAGCATGTGGGTGCGCAGTGCAAATGGTCAAAAAATATGGAGGCTGAAGGTAAATGACCCTTTCATTAAACCAATAATATTAAGTTACATAATGTTGTACAATATAATTTGTGACTCTGACATTACTCTTAACACACCTCACTCCATCCCACCCCAAAATTAATGTATCTTCTTAGGTAGCGTTTATTTTTTGAATTGGAGTGGAAATCATGAGGAGTAGAAATTCTGGAATGGAGGTGTGGAGTGGGAGTGGGAGTGAGAGTATGTTATTTACTTACACTAGAATGAGAGTATGGAATCGAAATCAAAATCTAATTTATGTGTTTACTTTATCGTAGATTGAGAGTAAATGAATTTAAATTATAATTTTACCCTCATTTAAAGAATTATTATTTTAATTATAAAGTGAATAAAAACTATGTTTGTAAAATAAATTATTTATTTTATTAATTTTAATTATATAATTAATAACAATTATTAATATTTTTAATAATGTAAATCATAATTTTTTTATTAATTTTAATTTTAATTTGGTAAATTAAAAATTATTGATAAGAGTAACAAAAATGAAACATTATTATTAATTTCACACAAATGAAATATTATTATTAATAATATAGTACAAAATTAGTATTTTCTTGGAATAAATTATTTATTATTGTTAATTAATAATAATAATAAATATAATACTATTATTTTTAAATAAATATAATAATATTATATTTTCAAATAAATATGGTAGATAGTAATATTATTAATTTTCTATGAATATAATAATATTATTTGTAAGTAACTTTAACTTAAAATTAATGAAAATTATTATTTTTAATTAAATATAATAATATTATATTTAAATAAATTTAATATTATTATTTTTAGTAAATGTAATATTATTAAATAATATAATAATAAAATTATTTTTAAATAAATTAACATTAATTTATTTTATAAAATTAAAATTTTGTTTAATAAATATAATTTTATAATGTTTAAATAGATAAAAATGAAATAGGTGGGAATAGGAATTTTACTCCTTACACTAAAAGTGAGTGGAATCTATAGAGTGAGACTCTCACCCCCACCTTTAAATAAAAAAAAAAAAAATACTAAAGTAAGAAGATTTCATATTCATTACTCCTACTCCAATAAATAAACAAATCTTCGAAATCCAAACTTTGCCTCTTACTACCACAATTAAATAGCAACGAACTCAAGCCACCAGACCTTTGGCCTGGTAGTTAGAGCTGTTGTCCTCCAAATTAAAAGGCAACTGTTCGAACTCCCACAAATATATTGTTGGGTTATTTCTTTTCTTAACTATTGAGTGAAGGTAGTTTGCTTCTTTACCTAATTCCTTACCTAAATGTGATTACTAGAATCCCTCGAATATTAGTGAGAGTTTAAATTTGATACGGGTTCAAATTTGAGCAGTACCTCATACGAATTAATATAAACTATTCTCACTCATAATTTAATTTGTAAAAATCAATTCCTTACCTAAATGTGATTACTAGACATCCCTAATGTTTGAGTTCAAATTTGTAATATAAACTAATCCCAGTCATAGTTTAATTTGTAAAAATCAATTATATTCTCATATAAAATGAGTTGTAATTTTAAATAATAGTCTCATTATATATATATATATATATCAACCAACTCAACTGTTCTTTGAGAATGACATATCATGATTTGTACTTATAACAGAGTTATCATCAGATTTTTATTAAATCAAAGCCACAAGAATCTAGACTACAACAGAAACTTTCTTCTACATGCATGTGTAATTGTCTAGACCTCCCAAATTGGGCCTGCATTTCAAATTTAACTACGCTTGGAAGTATTATCATTAGGGTTTTTATCTATTCAATGGCGTGATAGAGTCTACTGCAGGTTTGAAAAAGAAACATTTTCTGTAAATATGTGTTGGGCTAAGGGATGTTTGATGCAAGTGCGTAGCGTTAAAATGATAAAGAAAAAAATTTTGCTAGGTTAGTCAATTGGGCAATTTTTGCCACTGTCAATAGAGTCTGGTGCTAGCCCAAAAGTCGCCATCTTTTTGTTCTGATACCCAAAAGAGACCCACCATGGGCTGCTGGGCAGAATTTTCAAGTGCACGTTGGGTTTGCATTAGGCCCTAAAAGAGAATGTGAAATTAATGTATTGTATAATATGATACAACACATCGCAAAAACAGAAATCATTTTTTTATAGATAAACATTACATTATTATTTTTTTCTTCTACGTAATGTAAATGTGCTGGCAAGGCTCCTGGAGTATGGCACTAAATGGTAGTTCGGTCATCTCCATATGAGTCAAGGACCTTTTTCAAAACAGTTGAAAGTTTATATTCTTGATTGAAAAATCGTTTGAAATAAGGAAGCTCGATGTAATTATCGTAAGAGTGGAACTCCTAGCAAGTAGCAGCCCTTAACCCTTCAAAGAACTCTTAAAACCCCTTTTCTCATTTCACCTCTTTATAATATTAAAAAGAAATTAAACAATATCATAACCCCCCACTTATTCCCAAACTAATCGTAATTAGTAAAAAAAAAAAAAATGCTATTGTTAATCCCCAGTAATGATTTTTTTTTTCTTCTTAGATACCAAAATTTGATTTTTTGTTCAACCCTTAATTAAGAAAATTAAGACGCCAGTGTAGTTACAATTTATTATTATGTAATGTGGGTGCTTTTCCTTATTTCTATAATAATACTCTCTATAGATCAAAAACCAGAGGTTCTCTTTTTATAATTGGCCTCCTAGCCTGTGTTCAATCAAGTGTCAAGCTTGAAAGAGTTCTATGCACTACTCTGAAGGTTCAGTGATAGTGGGTTCAGGCTCATGGCTCATGATCATGAAATCTGACTTTATTTTTATCATATATAATTATGGGAGCTTTAAAGCGGTGTTACTCGTAATGAAGGCAGAGATTAATGTAACTATTTGAAACTGTATCTTATTCCTCAACGTGGATGTAAGCAGTTTTTAATAGAAGTTGTAAAGGGTTATGTTTTGGATTTGAGTTACGTTCGAAGAAGTTTCTTTCCATGAGGTGAATTCCGAATTGAAATAACAGTTAGTTTTCAGGAAAATGTTCACAAAATTCTTGTAAAATCTTAAAAGGGTAAATAAATGCTTATTACTCTCTTTAAAATTTTAAAAGCAATTTTTTTTTAACTTTTCTTTTCTCTATCATCTGCACTCTTTCTCTCTCTTTCAACAATAATCACAGTCATACCCATTTTCATCACCATTAAATCAATCACTAGCTATTACATAATATTTATGAGAGCATTGATACGAATGAAACATTTATGCAACCAAAACCCAAAATAAGAACTTAGTGCTGAATCCCAAATCTCCTTGTATACCAACTAAAATCTTTGTTTTACTTTCTAATCGTGAATGGAAGAAGTGAAAGTTCTACACATATCCTTGCTATAAGCATAACTATAGCTTAAAGGTGACTGATGCACCGAACTTTACTTTGTTCCGAACGCAATTAAAAAATGAACCATAAGGTGTCATTATGTTCCTCTTATTGTTGGAAACAATTAGACAGTAGTTGATGGTAGAGGCTTTGCTAAAAGGGGCGGTAACTTTTTATACACAATTAAAATAATCACAATAAAGATTTGGCTAGGGTATCTTTATTTTTTGTTGAACATAATCGATTTAAAAATTTGTTATTTTTTTATTCATTAAATCATTTATTTCCTGTGTTTTACAAAGAAAAATATTAAAAATAAGTATTCTTCAATATCCATAATGAATTTGGTTGTATTGCAAGTGGGTATGGTGCTCATTCCTCTAAGAAAGTGCATGCGATAGAGAAAAGAAAAAAGTTAAAAAATAAATATATTTTTTTTATTTTTAATGAATGTAATTTTAAAAATAAATGAAATAAATTAAAAGTTGGCACCTTTGGAATAAACAATCTAAATAAAGGGAGCCAAATATCCCCATTTTTAATAAACAATCAC
Organism: Murraya koenigii; assembly: GCA_025617385.1. Taxonomy (NCBI): domain Eukaryota; kingdom Viridiplantae; phylum Streptophyta; class Magnoliopsida; order Sapindales; family Rutaceae; genus Murraya; species Murraya koenigii. Next base: position 26,412,775 of record CM046817.1, read on the forward strand.
GTTATCATAAACAAATTGTGTCAGTAATCAATAAATTCTATATTACTCGTAAGAATTATTGAGGAATGCCACGTATTTAGATGTTTACCATAAAATGGATGAAGTTACGTAACACTGAATGATTTATGCTTTTTGAAACTTAATTGAAGCATGTTCATTTCCCGGAAACTCATATTCGATAGTTCAGTCGATTTCAATCACCATTAAAGAAGCATCTAAGCATCTATAGACACATGATTCTAATGATGAGCTCACATTCAACTAAATTTCCTAAACTCAAAAATTCTCAAATTAATCTGACCCCATAAGGCCATCTTGAAAGATTACAACTAAATTAAACAAATTTTATCATAAAAGCTACTCAACCAACTTTCATTTGCTCATTTTAATACAAAAAGTAAAGCTTTAGCATGATCATCAAGATGGTTTATTCATAACTCAAAAGATTTATTCTAATTAAAGAATGTTTAACTTCAATGATACATGCCTACTTCCTTTTTCTAAATGTTAGCCCCAACTGCAACCTTTGGTTGGAATACTTCAGCATATAGAGGGGCTAATGCGGTGGCCCTTGACAGCTCTAGAAAACAAATCTCTCTCTTATTCATCTAAAATTTTCTATACTTGGCCTCAAGTTATGGTTTTGATTTAAAGATACAAAAGGAAATTGGGACCTTTTCACTCCCTTTATTATCATTTTATCCTGTAAGTCTTAATGCTTCTATAATGGTTAGCATGTGTTATCTCTTATTGCAATCTTGAGGGTCAATCTACTGACACATTTCCTAGTTGGTCCATTTTTGTTCAATTGTTTTGTGCAACTCTGTTTTATATATTAAACTCCCTCTTGTTTGGTAAAGTTTACATTTCTTTTTTTTTTTTATGTTTTAGAACTGATCGGAATTCTTTTAACGCTAATAATATGCATTAATTTTTTACTTCAATATTAGTGCAAAGTCCATTCGTTTGTCATTTGTTTGATTTTGTTTATTACAAAAAGAACAAATTATCCTTCAAAAGTATATCCGACTGTTTAATATTACAAATTATCACTATGTCAGTGACAGTTTTGGTGGATTTTAAAACATGAGCGGGAAAATGCGTAATTGTGTCAAATAAGAGGGAAGTTTTGGTTATTTTTCTATTTATAAACATTTTATTTCACTTTCCAACTGTAACATCTCATATGCCTAATTTATATCTGGAGAAAAACTTTACGTACATGCCTGGAAGGACATACGCAAGCTGTATCTTAAATTTGTAATCACTTATTTGATTACAATCTCTTATCTTGATCAAACCCAACTAACGGTAATGATGCAAAGAGGGACATAAAGCTCTTAGCTGAACTTTTTCAATGGACCATATTTAAAGTAGCAATATTATAACATCGATATGGTGGTGATTTAGCATGTTTACTCAAGTGTACATGCATGTTAAGAGTTATTTATATGTCAAACTAGGTACCATTTTCTCATTCTGTTGTTGACTTGATATCACGATAATCTCTAGGATTAAAGTTTAAGCTAGCTCTCTTATTACATGGATACCAATTTGAACCCAACGCCTTCTGAGGCACATCCTGAGACATTGGATTTTCTTTCGCGTGCATGGTGCAACTTTGCAGTTCAAGCTCTGCAACCTGCAGAGCTTCAAGACACATCAATTGTTCTACGTGATAATTCGATTAAGAAGTTTGGTCAGGCAGACACCAAAGTGCCATTTACGGTAAGTTCAATTTCTAAGCATACATATATACTTAATTTATTGAATAAACAAGAGAAATTAGATAAGATTTTGTAACTTGCAGAAGATGGACGGTAGCATAAAAATGGATGATACAGATTTCAAGTCTCTACCGCCATGGAAATCCAGTGATGTGAAGGTAACAGCAAATCATTTCAAGCTGCGTAGCTAATATGGTCATTGCTTTTATGTTTTGGTTAAATAGAAGACTCATTCATGAATAATATTTCCTTGATTGTTTTTCAGTCCTGGATATGGATGCAACAAGCTATGCATCCTGAGTTGAACTACAGCAGCTGTCTCCGAAAGAAATGGGTATGGAATCCACATATGCTAGCTATATTTTAAAACCATAAGAAAAGTCCAGATGAATGCTGATAATTTTTGCTCTTGCTTCAAACTGGAAATCTAATCACTATTCTTAATGCAGCTACCATGGAAGATAAAGCCATTTAAGATTGTTTCAATCAAGAAATGGTTGAGAGAGTTTAAGCAAAAGCGAAAAGAAGAAGACAGGTTACATAGAGCTGAAGTGCATGCAGCAATATCAGTGGCAGGGATAGCGGCTGCACTAGCTGCAATTGCAGTCGAAAATGCAAGAAGGGACGATTCCAGCACAACCAAGGAGGCTGCAGTGGCCTCCGCAGCTGCTTTGGTTGCGGCACAATGTGCAAAAGTTGCTGAAGGAATGGGGGCTAAGAAGGAGCACCTGAGTAGTGTCATAAGTTCAGCGATGAGTGGTACAAGTGCAAGTGACATCTTAACATTCACGGCCGCCGCTACAACATGTAAATCATAATTCTCTACATACACACATGAACTAATAATGCATGTTACATCTAGTACAAATTATTGATGTTTTGCTATTTTCTATTTTTTCTTTCTTTTTTCAGCACTAAAAGGAGCTGAAACACTCAAAGCAAGATCAAGATGCAAGAACATATTAAATGGTAGCACACCTATGCTGTCTATTGAAGACAACGTTAATGATCTTGATTTCGACTTTGAGAAGTGTAGATTATTGCTTGCGAAAGGCATTGAGCTTGGCATTGAAACATCAGATGGTACATGGATCTAATAATCTTCATTTAAGTTCTATGTATCTCATCTCCATAAGACTGTATCTCAAATTTTCTATACCTGTTTTTGTATTTTACGTAAACAGGGGATTACATTATGAGATCGGTGTCCATCATCCTAAACAGCAACTCTAAGGTCTGAGCTAACATAACAATAAGTTCTCCTTTCTATTTACAATTTTCTTAGCAACCAAACAGAGGGTAAATTGAATCTTAAAGATAAAATGTTAAGGGAAAATAGAAAAGGCAGATGATTGCTATGTGAGTTTTAGCTGCATCTTTAGCCTAATGTTTGGTTATAATTCCAACTTTTCAGGTTATTCTTAAACTAAGGAAGCTTAGTCTGTTGAAAAGCAAGAAAGAAAGTATGTTTCACTTTTTTTCTTTTCTCCTTTTCCCTTTATTTAACGCTGATCTCGTACAAATAAGTGTATTAAGACTCACAGTAATCATGTCTATTGTTTTAAGAAAAGTTAGTCCATGTGCAAATGAGAATTAACTATATTAACAAGTCTTGATTCAAATGTTAGGTGTCATACTAGATTTTCATGCTGAGTTGTACAAAGATTCAGACGCTGATATCCGAGAGACTGATACATGCTATCTTCTCGTGTTGACTACAAACCTGGGGACGATTAAGCTGGACATGGGAGATGATTATCTGCGCTACAAGATGTGGGCAACAACCATTAATCACATGCTTTTGCTTTCTGCTTCGTTTACAAAATGTGAACAGTACTACAAAAACTGAAGTTATGTTGTGCTTTTATGAGCTATAGTAATTTGCAGATCCGTATTTCATATATTGTGTAATTATGATCAAACTATAATATTACAACTATGAGCTTGATTATAATTGCTTTCTCTTCAGTTTCACTCCTCTATTTCATCATGTCACAAAATGTGAAGCTACAGATGTGTGCATACACAAGAAGAGATCAAATACATTGGCGATAAAATGTTTAATCAGAAAAAACAGAAGGATTAAATAATTGAAAAGATATATGATATCGACTCATTGACGAGTCAAATCAGAATTATGAACCATAGTCATTAAATTATTGTTTGTCTAAAACGCATATAGGGAACTTAATCTTACAAGTGAATGAAACTTACATTTGATACAATATTTAAGTTGCTGTGAAAAACTTTTTCATATTATATCCCAAAGTAATTTGAGAGGCTTTTGAGAACAGAAACTTGTAACTGTAGCTTTAAAATTTGCTCAATAGACTTCAGAATCAAGGTATCAACATCAACCTGTTCACAGCCAGGAATGATCCTTCGCAGAGTAGAAAGATTTCTTTGAACCGAAAAGTTGACAAACTTCACCTTCTTTCTCACTCTCAAACTGCCCATCTTCTTCTTTTTGTTTCTTTTGTTCATGAACAAGCAGCTAGCCCTTCTCATGTAGCCAAATCCCAAAATTCAATGAAATTTTAAGACTTAGAGTTTCGGGTCAGCCAAGGTGTCTTTATATGTAAATGAGTTACACCAAGTGGAGACACTATTGGAATTTAAAGCAAAAGATGGGGTAGATATGGAGAAGTATGGCTGTGGTAGTCTTTTTCAGCTGTCATTATGTTCTTGTTGTCATGCAAATCAGCTTTGTGATAAGCGCTAGTCTTTGCTTTTCAGAAAACCATAACACTTGTAATAATATGGATATAACAAAATACAGCTTCCTCAATACCCAATTTTATATGGTACTAAAGTGCTTACAAAACAAAGGATTCATTTAATAGAAATATTCTGTTTAACAATTGAATCATCTCAGTAAGCTGGTATTATTATATTGGTTACTGGTTGATAGATGGGGGAAGCATTGTGTGAAGAGATCAGATAGCAAAGCAGTGGAGGGTTCCTAATGCAAGCTTTTCAGAAGCATGGATGGTGACAGTGGATTGAGTTGGTGGGGCTCTTTCTTGTAATTCTTTGTCTCCTGATCAGGTCATTTCTCATTATGTACTGTTCTCCCTTTTCCCCTTCTCAGAAAAAGACTGGCTTAGCCCATTTGTGATATTGATCAATCAACCAACCAACTAATAATCAAGCTTTTGTTCTACTTCTATGTACTCATCTACTCATGCGCAAGCAAGGAGCCTGAATCTTGACGTGTCAAGTCTCTTTCTTATGTGACAAATGTCAGCTTCACACTGAAAATAAAATGAACGAGTGTCAACCTAATAAGTTTGTCTATTGAACTGATCACAAACGCCAGCCCAAAACATACCCTAGAATGTCAACAGATTAACTTGTCCTCTCTCTACCTAGCTAGTTTGCATTCATACCCCACTTCATAACAATGAAGCCTATGTCAATAGTTACATACACGATTCCTTTGTTAATAAGATGTGGTCCTTACATATCTTCTTTCTTTTTTTCCCTCCTTTTTCTCCCCTTAGGTACCTAATTAATTTGGCTGCATGTGGGTCTTACTTATCCCAGAAAACAAGTCTAGACATTAGCATTCAGGCTGTGTTATTGTACAATAGTTTTCCAGGATGAAAGGATAAGCTATGAGTCCTTTCATTATGGGCACGGCAAAGTGCAACAGAACTTTATGTCAATAGGGTTAGAATTCAAAGAAAGTGGCTACTGACCCCAGTAGGCCAACTTGCACGAGCAACTGCAGGTATTTCATGCACCGCATCTAGGATGAAAGTTTTTTTTTTTTTTTTTTTTAAATAATCCCTGTAAAGGCTCCAAGAGTGGGATTATAAGAATACCAATCTTTGAAATACTAATATTGAGCCAGTACTGCAACCTAGCCAGTACTTTTAGCCAAATTCCCTAACAGAATGCTCCGTCTTAAGGAATGTGCATTTTCTATGATATTTACTGTATGTGATAATCCCTACTTAAATGAAAAGCTTGAATAAATATGGACAGTGCAGTATATATACCATCAGTAGCCTCTGTAACGCCCTAATAATCGTGCTCTGACTTTGTATGTTTACTAGAGTGTTTAAACATATTATTGATGACTTGGTCTAGACAACAATATGTCTAACATAATTCTCATGTATTTTTTTCAGAATGGTATTGATGTGCTATCAATTTATAGCTGTTATGAAAAAAAAATAAAATAAAAATTAATAATGTGTAATACATATGAAATTTAAATAATAATTTTAATAAAATAAAAAATTGTAAACATATTATAAATTTTTTATTATACAAACATTGTTTCAAATCAACTTAACTTTCAACTAAGTATTTACCAGACACTTGGTGCTATAACTTCCCCAACCTCAATACCACCAAATGGGACCTCAGTCTTACAAATTAACAACATATTTCTCGATATATGCCATTAATCACATTTTAGAATGGCTGAGAAAGAACAATTTCATCCCCTCTATAATGCTTATTGAGTTCAAAATAGAAGCAGAAAAGAGAACATAGGCTTATTAACTAGAGAGTAGAAATACTCCTGAAAAAATTAGAAAAGAAAATATTTTAAAAATGAAATTAATGATCATCCTATCTAGAATAGTAATGTACATTCAGCCAGTAGAATATTCTATTAAGGCTTTCACTTCTCATACCACCGCGTGCATAGTCAAAGACATCCATTTACCAAAAATTGTGTTTTCATAAACAAATAGCTAATTCTTCATGAGAGCAGAATACAGAAGAGAGTTTAAGAAGCAAGGGAAAAATTAGATTACAAAAACCAGTTTGCAAATAGCAGAACTGTCACTCGCTAGTCAAAGCATATACAACAACTGATGCTTGAAGATCACGGTCCACCTTGAAGTGAGCATGGAAAAACCTACGTATCTGGCATGATGACGAGATTTCATTTAGAAAGAAGAATTGAGCTAAAGACGAAAATGAAATAAACAAAATAAAGTATAACGAAACAATTCTTGGGTAAGTTTTAGCATGTACCTCTCTGAAGGAATATGACTTAAGTAAATCCCTCAATAATATTTCCTCTGAACCAAATAATACAACATGACTAGGTAGAGAACCATTTTTTGCAAATTCTGATGTAAATGCAACAGGGTCCTTCATGAAACGGTCTGACTCATCTGGGATTCCTTTCTCTTCTCTGGTGAACAAAAACCAGACCAAAAATATTAAGAGGGTAATTACATATCAAGACGGCATTAAAAGATTATCCCAACTGAAAACCCAAAGATCAGACCTAGGTGAGCAGTCCAGAAAACGCATGGGCAGATTGCGATGCAGAGTGGCGTAGTAAGGTGTGGCATGACAAGGCATCAAGAAAAGGATACTTTTCACTTTCTCATTCAGGGCTTCTTTAGATAGATAGTTCATCACATCCTCAGTTCCTCTCTGTCAAGCAGGATTGAAGGTAAGTATCGGCCACAAGAGAATTAGAACCCATCACAATAACTTTTACTTAACTATAGTTATACAAAACAAAGAATATGAGAAGAATAATAAAGAAATTCTATTTTAATCAATTTTGAAAAGGAACTGAAACATTGCACATGCAAGTAATAGAGCTTGTTAAGCAGATGTGTTTAAGGAAATGTAAGAGGTAGCTTCTACACAAGAAAGTTAATTTACCTGATGAACCAAACTCATGTATAATGCCATTGGAATGTTGGTAACAAGTAAGAAGAAGATGGCAAATCCAGTTTTAGAAAGCCATTCAGAACGAGTGCTTAAAGAACCTTTCCTTTTATTGTCTAAATAATCAGCTTTTTCCATCACTGCTAATGAATATCCAGAAAACATCAAAGCTATTGGAAGCACAGGAAGGACAAACCTGTAGGTCATAGAATAATTAAAGGACAGCCTTTATGAACTAAGACCAAGGTCCAAAATTGTATTTTCTATTGCATATCCTTACAAAATGATTCAAATAGAGACTGAGTTTACCTGAATTCCTTATGGCCTAATACACTGTAAAGTCCTAAAACCCATGCAATAAGGCCACTGAGCTTCCAATTTTTAGACTTGATGATGCCAGCTATTGAAAATGGCAAGAAAGTGAAGACCATGACTGTAAATCCCTGAGTGAAGTACCAGTGCCACTTGTGAGTTCCATAGTAATCTCCACCAGAAGAAAGAAAATTGAACTTCAGAAAATTAAGAGGTACTAAAACCCATGAGCCATACATCAAACGATCCAACAAACACGTAAGTCCAAGCACCAGGACCCTGATACAATAAGTAAAAGTGTAAGGAATCAAGAAGAGATCCTGATACAATAAGTAAAAGTGCAAGGAATCAAGAAGAGATAAACACCTAAAATTTGTTGAGTATGCTCACATACATTCAGTCCGTTAAATGGTTTGTGCAGTTAACCTAGCAGTACAGGTGGCAAATGCAATGACTTAAATAACTGGTGTGGCTGTCAAAAACTCCATTTTCAAGGAATGATCACTTTTCACAAAGGAAGATGCCCGAAACCATGTGAATATCTGACAAACATGCCAATGCCATATATTTTAGCAAGAGCATACATCCTGTGTATTAGTTTCAATGTGACCATGAGTTGTTTAAGCGATCTGTGAAAAATTACAAAGATGAATGAGATTGTTTCAACCATACATTTCTAAAGCATTGAAATCCAGAAATTATCACACAGTAAAATCCCCTCAGATCACCTATAATCCCCATCATAAGAAGAATAAAAGAACAAACACGTATAGAAAGAAAATATGCATCGTTTTCTAAATAGATCAGGAAGAAGGAAGAACATTCAGCACATAAGCATCATTAGGAATGTTGATACAATGGATTCAAAGATCAAATAAGCATCATTGGGAATGTTGACACAATGGATTCAAAGATGCTACCCATCCATAAATAGTCATCTTTTAAAATACCAATATCTCCGGATAGTCTTTTAGCACATGAATATCAAAATATCCAGCCTGAATACATTTTTATCAAATTCAACAGGCTGTTAATGATTCCATTTAAATACAGAAGTATGAGATATGGATAAGAAAATCAATGAATTGAAAATGATTCAGCAAAGGACAAAAAAGCAGATAGACGCATTACTACCTACCCAATAGGAGCCACCTCTAGAAATACAAATTTCAGTCTATCATGTGCAAAAATTAGCTCAAGAAGGCCAATATACAACCACGTAATAGCACTTGTTGGTCGAATAGCGAAAGCTAATGCCGCCAAAGCCAAACCCAACTTCCTTGAAACAGTGGAAAATTTGCTCGAAGAAACTCTCAAAGAGGGCCAATAGTATAAACCCACAAGGGTAAGAACAGTCTCCAGACCATTTGAAAAAGTACGATTGAAACAGAAAAACATGAACCAATTTGCCAATTGAGAAAACAACTGTAGTACAGTTAAGGACATCAACTATCACCAAGGTCATGATGAAAATTACAGTGCCTTGCATTTCAGTAAAAAGAAATGAAAATTTCTGATATGAAGCGGAAAAATAGCAGTAAAATAGAATAACAATGTTAGAATAATCCGGTAAAAATTCATAACAGAAGGATACTGCCCACTTTGCGACATGATCACCAAAGAGGACACGAGAGAACTTGTACAAGTATAAATCACCAACTGCAGAAAATAAGGATTGCAGCAGCCGTGGAGCCTTTATCTATGAAGCATAAAATAGGGTATATAAGTGCGTCTTAAAATAAACAATAAACACAAGCTATATAATCCCTCTATCAGTATTTAATAGTTACTAATTCTATATACATCTAACCCAAACACAAACACACATTAGTATATTGACCATGAAAAAGGGAGTATCAAGATGCAAAAAAGCAAGAATTTTGTAAAGGAGAGCAAACAGCATCGGATGCAGGTAGCTTCGGATTCCCTTCTTCCATTCCCATGTCAAATGACCATACCTGCCAATTTGATAAATCAAAAAACACTATTATTAGTGCAACTCAGCCATTCACCATTAACTCACATTAAAAACACTTCCACTGCTTTGAAAATCAGAATCTGCCACGACTTTAATTCCCATTCAAGGTAACAAGTGCTTCAGCACAGCTAAATGAAATCAAACAAAAGAGAGATAAAGCACATTTCCAAAGCAATTCACTCCTTCCAAAAATCAAACTTTGCCACCACTTTTGTCAAACAAGAGATAATCAACAAGAAACAGAAATAACAAACACTCATTATATCCATTTTTTTAAAAAAAAATCCAAATAAGCAACTCAGAAATGTAAAGCTACAATAAAACACAGACCCAGTTGCAGTTTCCTGTTGACAATAAATGTGGAAGCACTTTCGGTGATTCCTAAACCAAAACAAGCCTCTATTTTGCTCAAATAGACACACAAAAAAAAAAATTATAAAAATAAAGCATTAAATACGAATATTACCCAAAAACGATGCGATGGGCAACTTCAAGGGCTTGCCAGTGCTCATCGGGGTTGAAATAAGTTTGTATAAGCAAAGCATTGACAATTCTTATAGCCAAACAAAGCCCAAAGATTCTCTTTTCCGAGGAAAAAAAGACAGATTTTGAATGTTTGATATCTTCTTCTTTAGATGTGTTGCTGTTTGCGTTAGCAGCACTGTGTCTTTGTCTCATTGTGCAGTGTCTTCTGTATCCGTGAATTCTGAAGTCTGAACTGAACAACCAAACGTTAGTTCAGTTTATTGAAATGGTCCAAAAAACACACCGTCTATTTCCTCCAAACAAATTCCTAAACTACATTCAGGGATCCATCTATATAAGTTATCAGTCTTAAGAAAGATTAATAGGAACAACTGGCCCAAAAGATGAAACGATTAACAAGAAGCCAGCCCAGTGGACCTAGACGATGGAGTAGCTCTCGCTTCTTGGGCCAAATGAATAAATCCTACTACTCTTGTTTCGCATTGTTGTACTCTTTTTTCCTCTTTTTCTTAGTAACGTCGTACTTAATCCTAGCCTAGGAACTTCAAACGAAAACATTTTCTCCAAAATCATTCTCAATGATCTTGTTTTCACCGCAGCAGTTAAAGTGTTTAGTAACCATTCACTTTTATATAACAACCAATTTTACTGATCATGTATGGATGTACTCATTTTTGTTTAACATATACAAGAATTTTATAATTATTCTTTGAGGTTTGTCAAAATAATCAAACCAATCCACAAAGGTCATGAAAGTATCGCTACTGTTAATTAACATTAATAAGATTATATAAATAAAAAATCAAACTCCCCTAGAATTTTAATCTGAGCACGATTCCAACTCCAAATATTTTAACTACACAAAAAAGGAAAAAAAACTAAAACTATCAATTAATTCTCACATTCCCATTTTAAATTAAATGGAGGGGTTCGAGTAGGGACAATCACATGACAAAGGATGGTCGTTGGTTGTCTAAAATAACACCAGAAAATGGCACCTCAACCATTCCCATGACCCTCATTAACATCTACCATTAATGTTTAGAGCCCCTCAATAATCAAATATCTTTTGTGGTTCGCTTAAAAATTTGTCTATCTTTATTGCAACAGCCTGTAACCATAGTGACCTCACTTGGCAACTTCTGCTAAAATTGAAATGATAATTAATGTGCACTCGTCATTACCTTTTCAAATTCCCAATCAATTTGGATTCCCCTTTCCATTACCTTTTCTATTATTAACATGTATTATTCATTCAACTCACTATGGGAAATTCAATCATTTGTACATACATGGTTATTTGAATTCTTTTTCTTTCTCTCAAATATCATACTACAGTTTCAGAAGAGATAAGGTTACAAAACCCAATTTGCAGTAACATATAACGTCAAATTTATAATAAAAAAAATAAGAAAATTACCTTTATATCACCTTTATTTTATTATATGTATATCTAATTACTATAAAATTAAGACATGTTCTTTGAACTACATTTATTTATAAATTTGTATCAATCAACTACTTTGACACTAAATATAACTATTTTATCCCTAAATGAATTAAAAGATTATTTTATTCTAAAAATAAAAATTATAATCATAAAATTACCCCTAAATTTAATAAAATAAATAAATAAATTTAATATGTTAAATTTTTATAATTATAATATATTTCAAAATTACGATGTTAATTTTTTTTAAAAAAATTATAATTATAATTTCATTTAATTCTTGTAATTAAATTAAGTGTATGAAAATTTTCAAAAATTAACATGAAGAGAAAAACTCCCTATGATTATTATAAACTTTCTTATAATTAAACTTAAAAAATTTTCCTATACAAATTAAATGATATTATAATTACAAAAAATTAAAATAATAATTTTTAAATAAAATTATAATTATAAAAAATTAACATCTTTGGATTTTAAGATTTATTTGTGTTACTAAATTTATGTTAATCTTGTAATTATAATTTTTTATTTTTTAAAACTTTGTAGAATAAAATAGTCTTTTAATTTATATACAGGTAAAATAATCATTTTATAATATAAAAGTAGTTTATTGATATAAGTTCAAAAATAAATATAGTCAAAAAAATGTCAAAATTTTGTGAAAGTTAAATATATATATATGACAAAAAAAATATGGAGCAATGATAATTTTCATAAAATATAATACATAAATATTATGACATTTTATGTTATCTCATCTGTATAGATAACCATTTTAATGGAAAGAATCATTAGCATCTTCCTGTAGTTGTTTGATGATTTTTCTTTAAAATCGCGAAAGAAAAATGCAGCAAAATTAGATTAAAAATGAAGGGAATAAAGTTATTGAAATAAATCATTGAGATGATAAAAGCAAGTAGTTGAAAGAATTTGCCACACAATGTATTTGGGAGTTGAGAACTCTATACAAGGACTGAAGTCTCCATCTCACACTAATGGTTTCAATCTAATTGTTACCTAACAACAGCATATTTTCATATCCATGACTATTAAATCGTAAAGTAGAAATTCTTTCGGATAATAGTCATATTTAACACAAGAAGCAAATAAACCAAGAAAATGAAATGTGTAGGCCTAACTTATTTTGACATTGAATTTCAAGACATTAATAAGAAAATCAACAACTATGCTTGATTCAAATATTAAAACTGATCCTAGCTAGCAAAGTCCAAGAATGTGAAAAAAAAGATAGCCTAAACAAACCTATTGATGAAGAAAAAAAAAAAAGGAGATAGACAGAGACATAACAAATTATAGAGCAATCTTGAACACCTAATAGGCTGTGAAAATATGAGCATTTTTATATGGAGAATGCAACAATTCTGTATTTAGCTTTCCCTTTCTTTTTCCTGCCACATATCATCCAAATTTTTCTTCCATAATGGAGACATTATAAGAAAACATTCCTGAAGAAGAATCCAAGGGAACAAAAAAAATATTCTAGACATTCGGTGTAAAGGATGAATGAACAACCTTGTTCTGTCTCCCCAGAAGCCAATGGAGAGTCCTCCTTGCAAAGGATGGTGTCTTCATTTGTAAATCCGATCTGCTACAGCTTTGGTTTTCTTCATCACAACTCAATTCACTCCCTCCATATTCCCACCTGCTAATACCAATCTCTGATATAGTCCTCCTAGTACCAACATTACCATTCTTCGATTTCAAATCCCCATCATCGCCAACCGCAGCAGCATTTCTATTGACTGGAAATCGGAAGGAAAAAGCCCTCCTCGATGAATCTTCTGGCAAATTATGCTTCTCCTTCTTACCTTGAAGCCAAATTTTTGATATGGAGAAGCTATCTGTTTTGCTACTACTAATGGCATTGCCCTTGCCCGCGCTAATATTAGCACCAGAACTACTTTCAATACTTTTCATCGTGTCAAAGCCATTGAATTCCCTTCTTGATTCACAATCACATTCAGACATTGCCAGCCTGTGACCAGGTATCAATGGCAAAGAGGGCTTCTTACCGGACTGTTTCTTCACTGGGGTTCTAATTGGTACTTGCAACAAAGAATTTTCATCCATTACATACTCAAAAGACCCCATAGAGAAACATCTCCTAGCATCAATATTATTGCTACTGCTACTTTCACCTCCATCGACAGTTCTATACTTTCCCAGCTTAACAGGCACGACTTTTTCCCCTGAATCTAACACTGCTGTTGGTGAGGTAACTGCATCTTCTTTTGGTAGAATCTCACAAGACTTGTGTGTATAATCAATGTGGGATGAACCAAATTCACTGCTTCCACGACACCCCAGATGGGTAATTGTTCTCAGAACTGAACTGGTTCTGCCTAGATTGTCTCTATCCCCAACAATCTCCCTCGAGCTCTCACTCCCAGATTCAAGAACTAGAACAATGGGTGAGCAGCTATTGCTTGAAGAGAAATCAGGTAGCAAACTAGCTCTACATAAAGGGCAAGTGGAGTGAGACAAGAGCCATGTGTCTATACACTCCATGTGAAACGCATGGCTACATTTTGGTAACAATCTGAGCCTATCCTCAGGCTCAAACTCACACAAACAAACAGCACAATCAAAAGGGTTCTTGAGTCCTATAATGGCTTTGTAGTAGAACACAGGTAAAGTGTCAATAAATGATTGGTCAACACCAGCATCATGAAGATGAAAGAGTTGTTGCAACTGCCCTTGAAGTGCAGTCACATTATCTAAATCTTCTGGGTCTCTATTTGTTGGTCTCCAAAGAAACCTTAATAAAAGATGAAGCAAACCGGAAACAAAGAAAATGATAGCAAGAATTATAATGATAAGAAGTATACTAGGACTGACCTTATTGTTCAAATTGAACCCATCATTAACATTTTGTGGAGATGGTGGCGACTGTGGGAGAAAATTTGGTTGTGATGAAGGAGAAACAATGGTACTTTCCTTTATTTCAAGGAAAAACCAAGCCATTTTTTTTCTCTGTTTTTGCCAAAGAAGATTTAAGAAAAACTCACCAAGATTGCAGCTCTATCAAGAATCCCATTTGATGCAACAAGCAAATCCAAGCAAAAACAAAGATACCCAGAAGTTGTTTCAAGTTTTAATATCATGTGAATGGGATAAAAATTGAATTTTTATCCCCTGTAATAGGAAACTGCAAGTCAAATGACCAAAGAAAGATAGAGAGAATTGAATGCGAATTTAAGGAGTTTGATATAAATGGTGACAGAAGTTGAGCTTTCAAAACAATAAAATTGATGACCGCCAGCAACCAATAAATAAATCTAGAAACCAAAAAATAAATGTGTTTTTTAAAAAAATCACAACAATCTCATTTGCTATAAAAACCTTGGCAGAATCACAGTCAAATTCTCATTTATACACACAGGTTAAAACTAGAAAGATGACTTGTTGTGCTCATTTTCCATCAAATACAAGGTTCTTTCTCATTTGGGTTGACTTTAAAGAAACCATATGCTGATCTACATCAACCCCAATGCCCATTTAATTCTCCAGAGTGAAAATAAAAATTAAAAAAAAAAAGAAATAAGATAATAAAATCTGAAATGGGGTTTTTGGTTTTGTTTATTTTTATTGATTTTTCTGCATCTTTATTTATTAACTTTTGTATTTGTTCTGATCCCATTCTTTTTCAGGTCTCATAGTTCTGTTCCACTTGTAACATTATAGACAAGGTACCAGACATCACTCTTTCTTGTGGTGAGCAAGTACAAGAGAAGACACACTAGTGAATGTTACAGAGTCTACGGCGAGATATAAGAGTACTTGGAAAGAAATTTTGCGAAAGCATCGGATACGGAGCTTTCTCTGGCGATTCAAAAGACAGTCAGTTTTCCCTTTTCTTTTTTTTTCTTCTTTTTCTCCCCACTTTTTTGCCAACTTTTTCATATACTTTGCTATTCGAGCAAAAAACATTTGCTCGTCCCTATTTTGTGTATTTCTGATTTCTGAGAACAATTACATAGTTTTTTTTTCCGGTATCACAGAGGTACAGAACCGCATTGAAACATCAAACGAGTCACATGAGTTCGGGATATGAGTACTGACATTTGGATCCCTCATAGTTTTTTATTTGTATCACAGAGGTCCAGAACCCCATTGAAACATCAACGAGTCAGTAGAGTTCGGGATATGAGTAATAACATTTGGATCCCTGAATTCTTATTTTTTCTCATATGAAGGTATAGTTTACCCACAATATCAAATAGGTCCTCAACTCGGCAACCACTTCGGAAATTACCAAATACCGTCGTACAGTGATTTTGACCATAAAAAATGTAGAAGTATGTAACTTCGCACTTAAGGGTATTTCAATCATCTTACAGGAGCTTTTATAACTTTTTTCCTTTTTAAGCCAGCTTTTTCATAGATTTTGGAATTTTCTTTTCGGAAGTTTGATCTTTGATGGAACCAAACAACTAAATGGAAGAAGCACTTTTCTTGATATTCTCTGCTTTATGTTTTCTTGTGATGGATTGAGATTTTAGATTTAAGTGCTTTTGAAAAAAAGTAAATTTTTAAGTATATGTGCATGATTTTGAAAGTGCTTGGCACTCAAAATTGCTTCTTCTTTTTTTTTTTCCTTTTCTTTTTAGGGAAAACCAGTATTGATAGCGACATGGGATGAGTTTGTTCTAAATAATTGGGCCTAATTTAAGGAAGATTTAACCATAAGTGACTTGCCATAGTTTTTGGGAATTGGAAACCAATTGATTCAAAGACAAGAAATTTAACTTAAAATGCGAATGAGGGGCAAAAATAGTAGAATTTACGCTACTCAGGAGATGTTGCAAAAGACTCAATGTTAGAATAGTTTATTGAAGGGTTTAATTACAAGTGCTTTTAATTGAAACGTATTTACTCCAACATAATTTTATAATAATACTTGGCTGTGATCTTTTTATCCTAAAATTTATCTAACCACAGAAAAATGATGATTATTTCAATTAGAAAGGACGATAAAATTTTGATTTCGATAACAAAATTAAATAATTAATCACCCGATCGATAAAGTCCCATCTCAAGAGTATGTAACTTTTTTTTATTACTCAATTTTTAGTTTTATTTGTTCTTGTGCCAATAAAATTAAATTATGGACAACGAGCACGCCAACCTAGTCGCGTCACAATGTCTGAATATTTGTTACTCTTTTTTTTTTAGTGGTACGCATGCATTGAGTAACTCAATCAAGTGAAGCAATTTCTTCAACTTTAAAAATCAGCCTTTCACTCAAAAAACAAAAGATGGTGACAACAGCATCGAAGCTTGTAAAGATATGAGCCGAAACATTGCCGCCGATCCCTAAAACTATGGAGATATTTTCTCATTATGGTCCCCAAGAAATTGTGAGTCTCTTTTATCAAGGATAATGCCATGTTAGTATTAGTTCGAAATGGTGGAGATTAGTGGATTAATTAGAACTTGATTATCAAGATTTAGACATTTATTCATGTCGCACTTAGACATTTCTTAATTTAAAAGTAAGGATTAATTAATGCATAAATATATAACAACCTAGAATTAGAGTTGAATTGTTAGCTAATTGAGCCCTGTACTAGTTCCCCTTGACAAATTGCAAGGGAAGTGGAAGTTTGAGTTTCTTTTGATGTCGCTGCACTGAGAGTTCTCTTGTTAGTTCCCCCCAAGCCATCGGGAAATATTCATATTGCTGCTTTTTACGTTTACAAAGACGAGGCAAGAAATGAGAGGATGAAGATAGCTGCTTTCATAGACGCAGGGGAAAAGGTGCTTCCTCCATTGTCGTTCATCATGACAATAACAATATCACTCATTAAATCATTTTTCTTTATCAACTTATTCATATGGAATATGTCAAAATTTATAAATAATTATCAAAATTAGACTAATTAATTTTAAAAAGATTAAATTTAGATTAAAAAAACAAAAACAAAAGCCCTGTAAGATATTGTATGCACATGCATTAGTCAACAATCTAATTTTTTCTCTTCACTGGATTCAGGATTCTAGACATGATACCTGTAATTAGCCGTTTGTCTCCAAAAAAGTCAAAACTCTAGCTACTTCATAGATTTTACTAAAAAATGATTCTTCGTTCATAATTTCAAAGAAAATTGATTCTCCGTCAAAATGGAAAAGCATTGAAGTAAATGGGTACCTATGACCTATATGGTACTTACGTTATTGAAGTAAGAGACAGCCCAAATTTGCAATTCTTAACATTTGGTAGCAGGAACAATTTTCTATTTCAGAGAAAGCAAGAACTTCCAGCGTTGACTTGGTGTGTTTGGCTATTTTTTCCCGAGAAAACGTGAACATTTTGCACGCAGAGAACCGCATCTAGCCCTTTAGACAATTTGTGCAACCTAAACAAAACATTTGCATGCATGAATGCTCGTACAAAAATGTAATATACATATATCTGTGTGTGTGTGTGTAAAACATTGAAACTGCTGGTTGGACTTGGACATTGCTTTTTGGTTGTTACCTTTCTTCTAGATAGTATAGATGATTTTCGAATTTCAACATATATATATAGATATATATAAAGATTTTCTTTTAATATTTTCAAGAAAGAGTTACTTATTAAAAATACAAGGTGTACACCTACATGAAATGATGTTTTCCGTATAGCATAGAGAGAGAGAGAGAAGAAAAGAGGAAAAAAATTATATATATAATTTTTTTATTTTTAGTTCTAATATTAATAGTGACATATGTATCAAGACTTTACTTGATAATTGATAAATCTACACCTAATTAAATCAGTTTTTTAAGTTTTAAATATGGATGAGAAATTACATCTACTAAACACCGATTACCACTTATTTTTATTTAAATTCGGATAACTATGGACAAAAAATGGATGATCAACCGCTCAAGCTGCCTAAGAACAGAATATTATTCATATAATTTTTTTTTATATAATTAGGAGTAGTCTGCTTTCGCTTAGAACAATGGCGAGACTCATAATAAGATAGAATTAATTTGAGCATATATATATATGGTGAAATTTTGGTGTATGCGTCACTCAAGTTTCAAAAATAGAAAAATGTTGTTTTTTTTTTTATAGAGTAAAAATAATCTCTCGGAATTGGTTGATGTCACTCCGATAAAATCCAGCCGTGCATGCTACGATGATCTGGACTTTATCGATATAGTTTCACATAATATAATTCCTTAATGGATGATCTGCGAAATCGTTTGAGCAAAACTGTTAGTAACAGGCAACTTCATGTAATTAATTAATAACAAGTTAATACATGACTGTGATCAATAATGTAAGCATATTGTATTAGAAAATTCAAAGGAAGCATATCTAATTAAAAGATGAAAATGATAGCTAGGTTTTATTGTTCACTCCATATTAAACGGCAGAATAATTGCAAACCCGGCCAATGAAAAAACAATATCTCAACCTACCCAAAAAATATATTAGAAGTAGGTGTAACCGTGTAAATTGAAGGACAATAATTCGTCGCCTTAATTTGTAAATAATGCACGGCCTTAGTTAATTTTAGAGGAATTAATTAAGAAGGTGAACCAAAAATTTTGTTAGAGATGCATCCGTAGACTCGATAGATTGTGATTGTTAATTATATATTATTCATAGCAATTTTTTATGGTTTTAATTTAAAAAAATAGCAAAATTATCCGAGTCAATAAATCCGTTTGAAGGATAAATATCCAAGACAAAATAACAACATGAAAGAACTTGACTCACTTTTATTTCATTTTATTTATTTATTTAAAACATCATCATTAAAATGTCAAAAATAATCTTGGATTAGGTAAAAATTAAAGGGAGAGAGAGATTTTTTTATTTTTGTTTTTGGTGTTGAAAATAGGGGATTAAACATAACTAATCCAATCTATTTGCGTCATAATCATCCAGTTTTTTTGTCTTACGTGGTTTTATGTCAAACGTTGGTGCTTTCATCTTATGAAATATTTACTTTGAAAATTAAAATGTCAAAGATTTGAGAAACAAATTGTCACAGCTCACAGCCATGGGTTTCCTATCAATTTGTTAATATCTTTATTATGAATAAGAAAAAAACTTAGACCCAAATATATATATGTAAGCTATTCTAAAAAGTAACAAGTAAAATCTTTTAGAATAAAAAAATCAATACCATTTCAAAAGTTTCCACGTTCTCAGGATCTCAACAGTAATTTTATTATTATTTTCTGTTTAGAGAGCATTAGAATCATCTGATTCTCAAGTCTCAACCCACGTGACTTTACACCGTGTATACTTTTTGACGAATTCAATGGTGCTCCTATTCCTTGTTATTTTTTATAATTTAATGATGAGTTAACTTTATTAAATTATTCGAAACCGTTTTGATTTTCATCATAAATGCACTCCCCTAGCTTAAGAAATTAAACACCAAACCCCAATGCAAGGTCGATTATTTTTATTCCAACATTGCATTTATTACCATTGCCCTGTCTCATCTTCCCACAAATAATAATATTAGTAGGAGTTGGACTATTGCACCCCTTCAAATCCCTCGATAAAACCTTCTTTTTTTTTTAAATTATCCCATTAAACAAATAAATAATTCAAGTTTTCATAAATTCCTTCCACCCCATTTCTAGTAGTGACATAATATAGACATAAATTCTTATACAAATTTATTTTATACAAACTGATTTGACATTAACTTATTAATTAAATAAAAATATGAAATAATAAAAACAAATTATTTAGACCGATGAATCTTTAATCCAACTAATTTAATCATGCTATATCAATTTTTACAAAATAAATTTATATAAGAATTTATAAATATATTATTACACGTTCTAATAATGCCCATAAAAATAGGTTTGCTTCTCATTTTTTTAAAAAATCATTATATATTTATATAAAATAATAATTGAAAATTTGACAACATTGCGTAAATAAACAATCTTCTGATTATATTAGGAACCGTCAAATGATTTGTAAACAGATGCAACGTCAACTTTATTTTTAAAATTGCATGTGTTGAAAACCAATTAAAATAGCAATAGTTAGGTATATTAAAATTAAATCCATGTATTCCAAATAAAAGTCAAATAATTATGTGTAGCCTATAGGCCCCACCTGTGTTATGCTTTTTTTTTTCTCCATAACTGCTGATTGAGTGTGAATTTTCCTATACCATCGTTTATTCAATAATGTTAGGATATTAGTATTAAGATCTCAACTTAAATCTCAATATTATGCGTTATTTTTTATTAAATGATCAATTTCTTAATTTGTAAAATTATTTATTTACCATTCAATGAATGAGTACCACATTAATTAAAACTCAAATTGAGACTTAAATATTAAAATGTTTAATATTATTCTTGTTTACTATCACGTATATCAATATATCAAATTATTATGGAGAAATGAATTTTTTATTTTATGTTTTAGAAAATAAATTGAATGGTTAAAAAATCTAAAATTATTCTATTCAACATTTCTTCAGTAAAATACTTTTTGGATTAATTGTTGTCCAGAATAATGATCATGATTTAATAAAAAAATTCTTCGAAAATGATGAAGAAACACCTTAATATGGGTGTTATTAAAAATGAGTAAATTAAGGAGTATTTATGACATATGTGGGCTCGTTTAGAAGGGGTTACCTTAGAACTTTAAGGAGTGCCAATAGCACCACCATAGTAGTAGTAATAATAAGGTTGGTTTATAAAATTAATGAGTGCAAAGACCAAACGGGATGAGCCCAGCCCGAGGTTTTACACCCAATGGCCGAACCGTACTGTACTTTGAGTTGGAGCTTTTAACACCCCCAATTTTCATTATAAAACCTCTCTTCTAAAGATACCGTATAAAAGAATTAAAGAAATTGAAAAAAAAAAAAAAAATCTTATTGCATCACAATAATTCTAAAACAGCCTTTCATATATTCTTATATTTACCTTCATCATAGTCTTTTTCGTGATGAGTGCTTTCAGATCAAATCGGCAACACCACACTGTAACTAAGTTATATTACTTTCTTTCCCTTATTGCATAAGATATTGAAAAAAAAAAAAGAGAAATTGAGTATTCGTCAATTATTTGCACAACTGATAGTTAGCACAGCATTGTTGTGTAAACATGATACGAGTTGTAAAAAAAATTCTTAATTAGCAAGAAATTATGTGTCCATTTGATTATAAATGTCCATAGCCAGCTCTATTACTAACTAAATTAGTCAATTGGCTAGAGCCTCACATTTTAGTACCATCCTAAATTATAGAAAATCTATATAACCTAAATAAATAACATCAAATATTTTATTTACATAATGCTCCATAAATCCTATAATTAAAATTTAAATATACTTAAGTGAATAACAATATGTATACTTAATTAAGCATTAACACGTATACTCAATAGAACATACTTAACAAGCATTACACGTATACTATCTAAATAAATAATATTAAATATTTTAGTTTCAAAAGGCTCCAAAAATCTATAATTAAAATTTACAAATAGGACTTTAGCAAATTTTAATAATAGATAAGCAATAACAGAAAGTTGTTGTTTGCAAAAACATATACTACCTAAATAAATAATATTAAATATCAAATATTTTATTTAAATAATGCTCCGTAAATCCTATAATTAAAATTTATATATATTGAAAGTGAATAACAATATGTATACTTAATTAAGCACTAACGTGTATACTCAAAAGAACATACTTAACAAGCACTAACAAGTATACTACTGAAATAAATAATATAAAACATCAAAATTTTTATTTACACAATGCTCCAAAAAATCTATAATTGAAATTTACAAAAAGGACTTTAGAAAATTTTAATAATAGATAAGCAACAACAAACAGTTATTGTTTGCAAAAGTTAAGATGTTAGAATTGGCAACGAAACTATGCCATGTCCAACAACAGTCGCATCAACCAAACACAACTAAACCTACTCTTCAATTAAGATTACTTAAGATGGACTTTCAAAATAAAGAATTTTATCATCAATGGGGAAAACATTCAATTTATTTAAGCTTTTAAACTAAAACATTAGCTATTATCTCTCAACCAAGTCCATGGTCCAATGAGCTAAAACTTCTATTCAATTTTTAAACGTAAATATTAAATTATCATCTTATAACTGTCAAGGACACTTTATACCAACTATAATATTTTTACGAAAACATCATTTTGAGAAGTCTCGTGATTTAAAACTTTGCTGTAAAGGGATACTTATATCTTACTTATAATATAACAAAAAAGTTGATGGAGGAGTTAAAAAAACTAAATGTTTTAATTTTCTTGTGCACTTTCCCATATCGAAATTAATGCAAAAAAGAACTAATATCACATGTTATTTTGTATCAAATTGTTGTCATTTCATTGAGATTGTAAAGATGTGGGATAAGAAATGATCAAAGCATCTGCTCCAACCCATCATCCGATAACAAAGGACGTGCTCGGCAGAATTCTCAAATATTTCCTTTTATCTCCTGCAATAGAAAATCACTGATTATGGCTTTCACAACATATACAACAAATAATATGAAAAAAAAAAAATAGTACCATAAGGAGATGTTTGGCACTCGTATAACATGAGGTTGCTAAAGGGTGCATTATACTGAAAATTTATTATTTAAAAAAAAATAAGAATAAGCTAATGCTGTTTGATGCAGAATAAGCTAAGTTAATTTTATATTATATTAAAAAATAAGAATAATAAAAAAATTTATTATTTATTATTTATTATTAAAAAATAATAAATAAATATAATTTTTTAATATAATATAAAATTAAATGTTTTATTTTTACATTATAATTATTAACATAAATTAATAAATATATAATCTATGATTCAATAAAATTATATTGTATTTTTATTATATTAAAAGTATATATTTATTATATTTAAAATTTTTTATAATAATTAATAAATAAAATTGATAATTATTTAATAAGTTAATATAAATAATGATAAGTACTTAATTAATATATTAATATAAAAATATAACATAATATTAAATTATTTAATTATATTATAATAATTAATATATAAAATTTGATTATCATTTAAGCTATTTAATATAGCTTATAATAAATATGTAAATAATATATAAAAATTAATACAATACATAACACAGCCCATGGGTTTATCCAAACCCAAATCAAATTAAACAGTTTGGATTGGGTAAATCATGAATATGGGTTAAAGTTAAGTTTTATGTAAGAAGCCATTTCATTATGGTTTGGGTATGGTTTACCCATGGATGAATTCCCAACAAAATAAATGAAATTTGCATGCCTTATTTTGCAAATGAAGACAAATAAAAACAAAATATCTAAATAGATGAAGACAAAATAAACAAAAAAAATGAAAATTTTATTACATGCTTTTTGTGTAGATGAAGACAAATAAAAATAAATACACATATAAATGTTGCAGTTCGTATCAAATATTATTATGAAGGCATAGTTAAAACAATAATGATTTTCGTGAAGTTATTGTAAAATTTTTTATTTATAATTTAACTTCACCCTTAGATCATCAGCTGAGTTAAAAAAATACGAAGTCTAAGACTTCTTTAGCTAAGAACAAATCATAATCAATCTATTATTTAATGATGAAGTTATTGTAAAATTTATTATTTATAATTTTTTATCTATTATTTTTTCATATTTTAATATTCATTTAATAATGAATAACAATTAATAATTTTTATAATTTTAATATAATTAAATTTATCAAAATAAAAAATATTTTGATAATAAAATTCAAACCAAACTCAAATGAGTTGATTTGAGTTAAGTTTAAAATATTTGAATTGATTTAAGTTGGGTCGAAACTTTTATAGTTTCTTTGAGTTGATTTAAAATCCAAGCCAAACCAACTCATGCCACCCATATACAGTGTAGTATCAAATATTATACAATATTATTATAATATAATGTTAATATAATACAATATAATGTATCACGCGTACCTTAATAGTATTATAAATTTTCTTTTTTATATAATTTCTTTACTTTAATCAGTTGATGTTTTGCCTCTGCCAAACATTCTTGTAGTTCTTGTACTACTCGCTTTTTCTCCCAAATTATCTCCCAAATTATGCCTTTGTTTCCATAGATGATAAATCAGCTATTTAAAAAAAGCAAAACAACGTCTAACAGGCAATTGATATCAAATAATAAAGAGATAGTACAAAGATAATAACCAACACATAAGCCACAACAATTAATTTACCTCAATTTTCTTATATGTAGCAACTAGTTGAATCTTCATAATTCTTTCTCTCTTCTCTGTAGGACGAACATATATCCTGTTAGAAAAGTCAATATGTCATAAATATAACAAATGCAAAAATATACCCCTTATATATATATATATATATATAATTTTTTATTTATTGCAACAAACCTCCAATGAATTGAATCTTGTTGTCAAGCAATCCAAATCCCCGTGAAGGCATCTAACTTTATTAGTTAATGAATCTTTCCGTTTATTGTGCTCATCTTGTGAGCCTAGAACAAGACAGTGTATGACATAACTTTAAGTATAAATAAAAAATCGAGCGGAGGCAATCATTCTAAGATTGCAATCCTAATAAATTTTGTTAGGTTACTATGGTTTGGATTAGTAGAATTTAAGAATTCCGGAAGAAAAATCCTAAGAACTTACCCTGAACAAAGTTAATTGCTCCTGCAACAAACTATTAGCTATTTGAAGTCCAAATTGCAGTCTAACATTCGCCAATGACTCCGAGAGATTTTTGGCCTTCCTCGACTGACTGTGTCTTGGTAGTAGTAGGTGCCACCTCTATTGCAGGTGTCTTATTCGAGATGGCCTACTCTGTGATTCTTTGGTGCGGTGGTGGCTGACGATTGTTATGGTTAGCCGATGAAAATGAATCACTCAACACGTTTGATACAATATATATATATATATATAACAAGAGAATAATCTTAATAGGAGTGGGCAAAATCTAATACAATCTAACTCAATTTAATTTTGATGACTTGAATGAGTTACTATGGATAAATTAAGTTAATTTTTTCAAGCTCAATTAATAATTGGGTGGGATTGAGTTGATTATGCTAAACTCATTTAATCCAAGCCAACCCACGTAAATAATATTATTTATTTATTTTTGAGTTGATAAACATTTCAACTTAGCTTGTGACTATTAATTGGCGTGATAGCATATAATTGGTTTATAAATTTATTATCTTATAAGTTTAATTTTAAAAATAAGCGGTTTTCAGTTTTTCTTTATTTTTAATAAATGTTTAATGGTAAATAATTATAAATTATTTTTATTTTATTACAGGATATAATACTAGTTAATTATCTAAAAAGTTTAAATTTAGAATTCAAAAAAGAGATGCGGGGAGTTAGGAAAAAGAAAATATAGAAGCTCATTTTCAAAATTTTATTAATTTTATAATAGTTAGTTTTTAGCTTTCTTTATTAAATACTAGAGTATGAATGAAATTTTCATATTATAACATATTTATATTTAATTTTAATATTTTTTAAATTTCATTTTTCTATTTAAAATTTAATTTAATTTTGACTTTCAAATTTTCAACTTAATCAATTTAATTCAACCCACTGATTTAAGGGTCACAAACTCTACCCAATTGATGCCCCTTATTTTTGGGCTACTTGAATGTCTAAAACTCTAATTAAGATACTAACAAAATACAATGAAAAAATAATTCAACGAAAGAAAACTCTTACAATTTATTATTTTATACTCCAGTTATTATTATTCTCTTTGAAGTCGGATAGATAGAAGCAAAACATTCGACCTTTTAGTATTAGAATTTTAAACTTAAAGTTTGCATGCAAGTTTGTATAATTTATACAAGAGAAGAAAAATTCAACTGTTTATAAATGAATCATGATTTTATTATCTTCTGCTGTTTTGTTGAGTAAAATAAGTTGTATAATGACGTAGGCTCAGTTAAATTATTTAGTATTTTTTAAGTACATTTAATACATGATTTTCAGTTTTAGATTTAAAATTGTTGCAGTATACAATTTTATTATTAGTCATTGATTTATTTTATAGTGAATTTTATTATTGGTGAAATCAGCATTTTGTCATCTACAAATTAAGATCGCGTTAGTTGAAACTTAAGTGCATGTTTGGTTGGAAAAAATAAGAGGAGAGGAGAGAAATAGAAATGAGAGAGGAAAGGAAAAAATGAAAGGAAAAAAATGGTATTTCGTTCCCCTTTTATTGCATTTCTTCAAATAAATTAACATGACTTAATTATTGAGACTCGGTTGGTGGAATTCCAATAATATAACCTAGAAGTGAACACAAACAATATTTATAAGCACTATATCTTGAAAGAATCTACGAGCACGATTGTGTGGCATAAATAAGTTATAAATGACAAACAATATTAGACTAAAAAATGCATCTAATTGAAACAAATCGGAAATGCAAATCATTAGATATGGATATGGTAAGTGCTTGCCGTGTAATTAACTTTGTTAGAATAGTGTTAAAAGTAATTAGCAGACTTTAATCAATCTTTAGTGCTCAGTACAGTACGTTAAATAAATGAATAGTATATAAAAAGTAAAAGAAACAATACATATAAATGGAATAGATTCCAAAAGCCCCACTTACAGAACCAAACAACACATCTTGCAAGCTAATTATTCTAAATTTACATGCAGTACTAATAACATAATTTAGCAGGCATGATTCCTACTTTAATCGTGGGCGGCCATTTGTTTGTTTATTTTCAATTATATATGTTTTGTTGGTTTTACATTTTTGCCAAAACACATACACTCTTCTTGACTTTTCTCTATTATTACAAGTCTTCCTATTCTACTCTTGTGAGCTTCTGCATATAATTGTACTTTTTTCATGCTTGGATATTCTTTTGACTAATGCAACCAAAAAGAAAAAAAATTTGTCTTAAATTGCTTTTTAAAACTACTTTTGATAAAGATTAATTATTCTCCGGCCATCGTCGGCTATTTTTTTTTTTTTGTAAAATGCACTTTTGTTTCCAAAAGAACTTTTCTAAAGAATAATCTTAAATGCATTCTCAGTTCTCAAATATTACAGCACAAAAAATAATTTATTATTTTAACTTTATAAAAAGCTTTTACAAAACAATTTTTATTCTGCATTACTGAATTCTGAATATACCCTTTTCACATGGATAATTTTCTTTAAATACTAGTGGGAGGATGGATAAAATCTCTTCAAATCTAACCACCTTTTGCTTTTGAGATTGCTATCCATTATATACTTCATATATTTTATTTTGCTCTAATTATATAATACCCCAACTGCCCAACTTCAAGTATAGTATAGTATGTGTTTTATATGTTTTGGAAAATGCATTACCAAATAAAGGGTAAATTTCAATTCATCCTTAAAAGTGGAAAGTATTAATTTACCTTCTTTTATTATAAAGAAAAAAAAAAGAAGAAATACATCAGCATACTCTATTTAGTAAAGAGAATAAATTAAAATTTTTATACTTTTAAAAATAAATAAAGTTATCATTCTACTTTAAGGATGGATTAAAATTTATCCTAGCATAAAATAGATGAGAGAGCAAAAGTTTTTAAATAAAAAAAACTTAAAGACACATTACAAATATTGTAATAAGAACTGATTATTTATCATTACTACCCGTGTGAGGTTTATTATGATTTATGATTGATGAATTTCCGTTCAAGAGAGACAAGAGTCATAAGGCAACTAGCAAGAAGTTGAGCAGATAAAATAATAAATGCTAATAAAAATAAGCTCGAACTATATTGAATATGCTTTTATTTAAAACATTTATTATAATCGTTAAATTTAAATTTGAAAGAACTCATATTTATTTTAACTTTAATATAATATTATAATTATTAAATTTAAATGAAAAAAATAGTATTTACACTCCAAAATTTTTTAAAAAATCACCAACACCTCAAAATTTTTAAAAGAGATACTGAGGTCTAAGACCCCATTTTTACCATAATATCATTTATTTATATTATCTTAAAAAATTTGACTTTAATTTTTTAATAAATACAAATATTATATAAATAATATAATCTATGCAGTATACTGACAATATTAAAATATTTTAATATATTTAAATACATAAATTTTTATTAATAGATTTAAATACATAAATTTTTATACTATTTTAATAATATATTTTTACTTATTGTAGAAATTTTAAATAAATATTTGTATTAAATACATTTTACAATTAAAAAAATTCACATACTAATAATGTTAAAATTATTATTTTTGCATAATATTTAAATAATTTAAATTTTAATACATTTATTTTAATATTATGATTCTATTTATTATAAAATTATAAAATTTATTTTAAAATGTATATATTATTATATTTATTTTAATGTTATATTTTTTATTTATTATAAAACTTTAGAGTCATTTTTAAAATAATAGAGATAAATGATATTATGGTTAAAAATAGATTTTTATGTTAATTTTTGAAATCTTAGGAGAGTGTTGGTAATAATTTCTCTAAATTTTAAGGGTATAGATATCTTTTTCTTAATTTAAAATTGAAAGAACTAATATTTATTTTAAGCTCTGATTATATTAAAATTATTATAAGATAAAATTTTCCTTCCTAACTATATATTTAAAGTTATAATAAATTTATTATTATTTATTACTTTATATATAACTATAATTTATTATTTACCGTAGAATAAATCTACGATAGACATTGACTTTATTTTAACCTTAGATCTAATAATTACCAGAAATACTCTTTAACTCAAAGCACCGCCAACAAAACAATTCCCTTAATAATAATAATAATGTCCAATGATGAAGACACAAGCCTTCACAAGTTGCATGTTTCATATTTATTTGTTTGTTGTTGAGGTTTTACAGTAAAAGGTCGCTGTCTTAAATAAATTAGTCACGTTCTGCTTTTATCTTCTCATAGATTTTATTTATTTATTTTTTTCATTTCACCTTATCCTTCTCTTTTATATTTGGCAAATTTCAGTTACATGATACTTCCATTTTTAGCCAGTGCTAATATATTGTGTTGTGCATTCTTTTGTCAATTTTTTTTCCTTGGTCAATATCTTTGTGAAAATCCTGATCAAAGGTTTCAATCATGGAGATATTTGACCCATATCCTATTGCATTTACCACTGTCTGAGGTATGTATTGATTTGGCCATTGCAAGATTAGATTTTTTTGATGTGGGTATTGGAGTTTTTGATTCTTGAAATGGTATTTGCAATTGGGGATTGATCATTTTGATTCTCCAATGAAAGATATGAACAGGATATTGGTGTTTTGAGAAATTTTGGTTTGATGAAAATTTGGGATTGGTTGGTGAAAGAACTGAATTTGATCTTCTATGGAGAAAGATTTGTAGTTGCTTTTTTTTTTTTAATTTTTTCTGTTTGTTTGTTGAGCTTCCTCGAAGTTCACGAGATTTTTAACTAATCTGTAAAAGTGTCACATCAAGGTCAAATTGTTAATGCATAGTTAAAGAGGGAGTGGTTCATTTTCTTGTTTATTTGTGAGTGAGCCTCTCCCTCTTCTGATTTCAATGAGCAACAAAGCAATTGAGAGATTTCATCTATTGCAAGTTTGGTAGACATGAGGAGCTTTATGTACCAAAAAATTTTACGTTTTGGATTGTTTTAAGATTGAAGGATCAAAAGTCCTTTGAACTGCTCAAACTATTTGTAATTCAGAGGCTTTTTTGAAACCAGAAAATGAAGTTTCTGAGCATTGTGGGTAATTCTTTTGGTTGTTCGGCTTCTGGGGAGCGTTTAGTTTCAGCTGCAAGAGATGGTGATCTTCAAGAAGCCAAGGCTTTATTGGAGTACAACCCAAGACTAGTGAGATATTCTACTTTTGGTGTTCGAAATTCTCCTCTTCATTATTCTGCTGCTCAGGGCCACCATGAGGTATTCCATTCAATATTCAATTTGAGCTGAAAAATGTTGTATTAAATGATTAATTGCATTTTCTGAATTACCACTTGGCATAAATATATAACCATTAATTAACTTTTCTTTCATGTTTTTAGATAGTTTCTCTCTTGATCGAGTCTGGGGTTGATATTAATCTCAGGAATTATCGTGGTCAGGTATAATATAATTTATGTCTCATTTTAATTTTTGTTTATTCTGATCAACATTTGGTTGTGATGCTAGTATTTTAAACCTTGTTTTACTTAGAATCTTGAAATCAATATATCATTTCCATGATAGTTAAGAACTTTGTTTATCTTATTGGTGAACAGACTGCATTGATGCAAGCTTGTCAACACGGTCACTGGGAGGTTGTTCTAACCTTAATTCTTTATAAAGCCAATGTAAGGCATTTACTATGACCTAGTTTTTCTAGATCATTAATCATAAGTGTTACAAAGATTTGTAGCTAACATTATATGACAAACTTCTGGGAACTTTTTTTTTTTTTTTTTTTTTTCTAGATTCACAGAGCAGATTATCTGAACGGGGGTACTGCACTCCATTTGGCTGCTTTAAATGGTCATTCTCGATGTATCCGGTTACTTCTTGCAGATTATATTCCTAGTGTGCCCAACCCTTGGAACAGGTTAAGGAAAAAGTCGAATAAAACTGGGTCGATTTTAGAATTTGATGAAAGGTATTTTTATCTTTAAGTCCTCTTGCAATTAGGTGATCTTTAGTTTTTTGTTCTGACTTACTTTTTCTGCCATTTTGCATGAACTAGTACTCTCCGTGAGGTAATTACCAGACCTGCTGATGGAGGAGTTACTGCTTTACATATGGCAGCGCTAAACGGACATGTTGAAAGTGTGCAATTACTCATAGACTTAGGAGCTCCTGTTTCCGAGGTCACTGTCGAAGATGGAACAACAATTGATCTTATAGGTAATCCATTATGCTTCTGCTTTTCTGAGTGATGATATTTGTCTTACATTCTGTTTGCAAATGCTCTACATGCATTTTTCAGTGTTAGAATTAGCTCTAAACTTGCATTTTGTTCTGAATCTGTTGTCGTCACCTCTCCCCTCCCTTCATTTCACTTTGATAAATAAAGATTCAATTTCTAAACTCTCATCATTGCTCATTCTTCTCCTCAATATTTCTATATCGTGCCTTTTCTATAGAATAAGCTGATACATTCCCAATAGATATACTTCTTTTAGATGCTACACATTTTAATGAAAGCCCAAGCAAATAGAAAAAAGAAAAAGAAGCACCTCTCCTTGATTCTGTTGCACATTCTTACCTTTTTTGCTTCTTCTACCATATCCCTCAAATATTGCATGAATTTGATTCTGTATAAGTAATTTCAGTGTTCACTGTTAAATCATTATTTATTGATCACTGATATCATATAAGTTACTTTACTTTAACTTGAAATGCATGAAACATTGCCAGCATATAATTTAAGGATATTATGATTATGAACATTTGATGAACTCACCAAACTGATATTCCATTCATGGAAACTTTTCGGTTTAAACCTTTTTGCGATTGAGAAAACAATACCTCATCTATGGTTGGTGTGATTTCATCTTTTAAAGTCAATAATTGATCTCATTCTAACAAGAAAACGAGCTACCCCACTTCTTCTGAAAAATATGTTCAGGTGATCAATACTTCCTAAAGCTTTTCAGGTGTCAGAATGTTTTATTTGCTTTTGTGTTCCATTCTCTGTAATAGTGCGTGTCTGTTGTGAATTGCAGGCGCTGGAAGCACACCCCTTCATTATGCTGCATGTGGTGGAAACGCACAATGTTGTCAAGTATGTTTATTTGACTAATATCTGCATTTTGATTTTGTTGTATTTATGCTGAAGTTTACAATTTCTAAATGAACTGTGGTCCAGATTTTGATTGCCATGGGTGCCAGTCTGACTGCTGAAAATGCAAATGGGTATGACTTTCATGTATCCTCAGCTCTTGTAATATTCAAAATTTATGTTGTTGTAGATATTCACTTGGGTATGTTATGTTTTTCATTTAATGGTGACTCCTATTTGTTTCATATTCAAGTAAGCTTCAGGAAATGTTATCATTTGATGCTATTGCACCACTTGGTTTCCATTTTTATTGTTTCTTTTTCTTAGTTTTATGTGTTTGTGTGTGTATGCCAGGAAAAGGGGGAAGAGGTGAGGTTTCTAAATTCTAGAAACTATTTAACCCGTTGAGGATTGACTGCTTCGGTAGTCTACACAGTGGAAGGAAACCCTCTTAACCCCTCCCCCCAGTTGGAACTACAGAGCTCTAACAGTAAAAACTGTATTAGTGATCTAATTAAGTGGACAAAATAGGAGGCACAATGCAGCTTTTTCAAGGTGCAGTGAGCTAGAGATCTGGTCCTCAATATGATTGTAGAGTCAAAAAATGTATGAAATCAACTGTGAACTTGAACAAGTGAGAACCAAGATTCTTCAATTCTTATGTTTTCACATAAAGGATTGAGGTTCTAAGATATTCATTATATATGTTATT
The DNA here is from genome assembly GCA_025617385.1 of Murraya koenigii. Taxonomy (NCBI): domain Eukaryota; kingdom Viridiplantae; phylum Streptophyta; class Magnoliopsida; order Sapindales; family Rutaceae; genus Murraya; species Murraya koenigii. Next base: position 26,445,867 of record CM046817.1, read on the forward strand.
CTAAATGGGGAATAACACGATGGTCACATAGTCCTTTGTCTTACATTGGGGGCTTAGATTGACACTTTATCTCATCAAATGGCAATGGAGAAGCTGGTGATGCTTCTTGAATTTTCCGGGCCTTTAATTTCATTGAGAGGATGGTCCCTGATTTGAATACTTTTAACTCCTTGAAATAACAATTTGATGCTCTGATCCAGCCATTTAATCTATAGGATTTTAATTTGGATGGTTGCAAAAACATTTGCAAAGTCCTAATCAAGAAGACTTGCATCTTAGCTTTTCTTTCGAAGAACTCATGGAGCTTGCTGCGTAGTGGGTTCTGGATGCTTTGTGATTTTGATATTGTTTCAAAATATCCCTGTGGCATAAGGAGGAATGGGATTTAAGAGGCAGTGGATCTGCATTCTTAAGTCTGATATTGTATGTGCATAGTGTCTTGTAAGAAGTTTTCCCTAAGATGTCAACATTTCTCAAAGTTTTCATTCTAGTTAGCTACTTTTCTGAAAAAATTCTTATTTGAAAAATTGGAACTATGCTTTCCTTCAGATGATGTAGAGTACAGATGCAAGACATTGTTTGGTCAAGATCTATAATTTTATGATCTTCAGGGAGACTCTTTGCAGATATACCTTTCTTTTTCTCTTAGGAAGCTAGAGGCGTTGACTCCTTGTAATGTTTCAATTTGTTGCAGATGGACTCCTTTGATGGTTGCTCGTTCATGGCATAGAACCGGTCTTGAGAACATTCTTAGCATGCAGCCAGAAGGCCGACTTGAGGTTCTTCCTTCACCGTATCTTGCTCTTCCCCTTATGAGCATTGTCAAAATTGCTAGGTGATTAAATTTTGCGTTACTCCATATTCCCGCACTAGCATATGTTGTTCTCATGGAAATAATCTTTGAATTATAATTTTGTTCTGATCAAACTACAATATGTATTTTCAGTTGCATAATGAATATTCTACTCTCAACAAAAGGTCTTTCATATGTCTCAGAAACTTTTTATGATCAGAATGGAAAATCTGTGAGAAATGACTAAACATGGAAGATCCAGTTCCTGTCATTCAAGAGTTTTTTCATTCATTTCCAAATAGTGTCATATGATTGGTAACTATAAGAGGGAGGTCTTAGGTATCTCAGCTTGACATTTTTAACAACAGATATTTGATGTACTATGGTATTCATGTCGAAAACTTTTGGGTAGTCTGGTGGACTTCTGGTCGTTTGTTTTGCGGTGGTATAAAAATAAATCCAAATATCTCTCTTTCTCACATAAAGGCATACACCCATAGCATGTTAGATAAATCTAGTTGTTGATCATTTATTTTATCTTTTACAGAGAATGTGGATGGCGGAATAGTGATTCTTTATCCACTTGCCCAGATCCTTGTGCTGTTTGTTTGGAAAGAAAGTGCACAGTGGCTGCAAAAGGTAAATTACGATTGAACTATAATCATAATAAGCAGTTCTCTATCTCCCTTTAGAAAGTTAAGATCCATACTGCTAAACTGGAAAGAGGAGTTGGTGATGCAAAGAGATTTCCTTTGACATCTTGGATCCTTTTTGTTACTGTAAATTTTCTGTTACATTTTCATTTATATTATAGTGGAAATTTTAGTGCAGTGTAAACAAAAATTAGAGGATCTTACTCAAAAAAGGGGAAAAGGACTAATGTGCATTCATACATGCATACAAATTTGTGTATGTTTATTGAGGCAATACTTTATTTACATTTATATCATTACCGAGCTGAATTTTGTGTAAAAAACTCTTATGAACTGGAGGTGACACCGGCTTGGATTTTTTGTTTTTTAAGTTTGAACAATCTAGTATTAGGCTTGATTTTCCCAGTTTGCATCTCTATTGTGTGTAATTTACTCTCTATATCACCATCAATTCTTCTCTTGTTAGAGGTATAATGGCCATGCCTATATAAATCCTTACACGACCTAGACAATGATTGATGATATCTTGTGATGCAGGTTGTGATCATGAGTTCTGTACACAATGTGCCTTATACCTCTGCTCTACAAACAGTTCCTGTGCTGTTGCCAAAGGACCTGTTGGCTCAATTCCTTGTCCACTCTGCCGGCATGGTATAGTTTCATTCGATAAACTACCTGGGACGAGACCTATTAAGGAAATTACAAGAACGAGTAGTTTGTCCCTGACATTTTGCACCTGTTCTGTTGATCATCAAGTACAAGAATCCACTTCACTAACAACAGGACTTTGCAAGCCTGGTTTCCATTGCACCCGAATTTCCCCACTCGGATCTTCTTTACGTAGCTTAAGCTGCCAAAAGTTCCCATCAATAAAACTGAACTCCAGCTTCTGCATGGGAGATCCAGAAACTTCTTTAGTTCCATGCAACCCGAACCTCCGAGATAAGCTCGTTGGATGCTCAAGAATGAACTTTAGACGGTCAGTTTCTAATACAGACCGAAGAAGGTCATGGCTCTCAGCACTCAATCAATATGTGACTACAGGCAGTGGGTGCTAACAGTTTTGATTTTCCTTTTCTCATTCATATATCAAAATACATATTTTTTCCCACCTCCTTTTTGGTTCGTGTAATATTATTCATAGTAAATTCTTTGTTCATGACTCTGATCGATGTTCATAATTGGGTTTGTAAATATTAATCATTTATGCTGTTACTAGGGACGAATCCGTTGGATTTCAACCTTATCAACCTCTGTATGTAATAAACTGGACATTGAGTTGTATCAAATTATATTGTCATTGTTTTTCAAGTTCACCCATAAATTGTCCAATTGCTTTTGGAGGAAACACCGTCGTTAAAGATAATTTTATGCAGAAAAATTGTGTACGTCTTAATCAATTGAGTGATTAAAATTCAAATGGACATGTGCACGGTAATTGTACATCAAGTAACACTAGACGATTTTCAGAAAAATGATGTTAGGGCCCCTCATATTTGCAGTTATTGTTTTGTAACCCCTAAAGTTTGACGTTTCTATGATGGTGTGGCTCAGTGAACCAAAATCCTACGTCTACCGCTACTCAGTACTCACCCACAAATTCAGTTTTTTTTTTTTTTTTTTTCACTGATATTACAATAAGATGTAATTATATTATTACTGAGAATAGTACACAATACTTTTGTTGGGTGACCACTCGGTCAAAGGTCGAGTGATTCCCACAAATTCACAGTTAAACACCAATGTGGGCAAAAGTTTATGGATTCTTTAATTTCTCAATAACCCCGCGCCAGTGTAAAATTAAGCTTGAATCAAGAGGAAGAAAAAGAGAGCATTAAATAATAAATAGCAAGATGAGGTAACAAGCTGTCCCTCAGGCTCAGAAATTAATTGTCATGATGTATCATATATATATATATATATATATATATATATATATATATATATATATATATATATAGCTGTAGTGGCTTGCATTTTCATATTTTAGTCTTTCTTAGCAATTTATTACAACAAAAAGGAAAGAACGAGAGAAAGATTTTGGTTAACAATGTGGAGTCACATCATCACAAAGCTTGTGATGTTATGAAGATTATGAGTGGAACGGGAATTAGTTGCTCCATTTTTCATCTCTTTGTGTCAAAAAAATAAAAACTCGAAAAGCCCTAGCTAGTAGCTGCTACTCTTAGCACAAAATAAAAGAGGATAAAATCTTTGCTTCTGGGGAAGTGTTTCCTCCAAAAGCTGTTTTCTATTCTTTTATAAACCAAAAAAGCATCAAATTAAGATCTAGTTTGGCACTCTATCTTACTTTACTCACTATCTTAATTCTCTCTGGTGAATTATGAGATGCATGTGCGCAGTGATCATTATAAATGTACCTTGGATTTAAGAACATAATTATACTGTTATAGTTTATAAGGAAAACCACCTCATTCCCTTAAGTCTAGGACCTAGCACAAACGCATAATGTAGACAATGATCTCTAATGTTTAATTGAGAAGGCCATACCTTATTTTGTTAGTATTTTTCATTTATTTAGAATATTGAACATATTATTTGAATTTTTTTCCCCAAGATCTACAGCGTGTGATCAATTTTATGAGAAGAAACAATAGCAGAATCTGTTTCTATTTCTAAAATGTCAGCGCTTCAAAGGCATGGTAAAACAAATACATCAATTGTGGGTGTCTTTTTTCTATTTTATACCTGATAAAAAAATGTATCTTAATAGGATTTAGACGGAGTTGTGCTTATATATTTTTAATATAAAAATATTAAGTTGGATTAGATGAGGACATTTTATTTTAATAAGATGAAAATATTATTAATAAATAAAAAATATTAATATTAGTATATTAATAAATAAAATATAAAAATAATTTTAATTTTAATAATTCCTTCACTCTAACTAAATAAACATATCTTCCTTAAAAATAAGTAAGTCAAATAAAATTTAAGCCTTGTACGAGCTTGGAAATTGAGAGAAGAAGACAAAGGCAGACTGCATGTTACTATTTTCTTCACATGTATTAATTGCAGCTCATGCTACTGTTGGATTGAGACTCGGCTCTCTCTTACTAAAGCACTTGAAAATCCATGTCCCCGTGCTTGCGATTCTTCCATATTTACGTAAATGAGAGGGTAAAAGATGTGAGACAGACGATAGGACCCAGCAATGACACTGTGTGTTTGGGATTGACATTGTTGCAGGCGTCAAATTACTAACAGAGCAGTACCTGCCTGCTGTCAATTGTTGTACTCTCTTGCTGTATCTTCCCTAAAACCCTATACTTATTGTATAGTTACAGACAGAGTGCATACTTCTTATACCCTCAATATTTTCACTTGTTTTTTTTGGATCCACAAATCTCGTACATTTTAATTCTTTTCTCCAACAAAGCGTATTTTGGAAAAGTCAGCACTTTCTGTATCTCATTTGCTGCCCTTTCTTTAATTTGACGTAGAAGACTCCTCTCCTATATATCTTTAAATTTTTCCAATTATCATAATTAATCAAATGTGTTCTTCTCAACTTCTTGGAGAAAGTCTAGTAGTATACACAAGAACCATTTTTGGTGATTTTTGTTATCCTAACCTCCAAATTATGTCTCTCTTGTAGATTATTACCTATGGTTGCATTTCAAATTATGCGTGTAAAAAACACATATTCCTGCTCCAAAAAACATTATCAATTACAATTTGCGAAAATAACAGGAGTTCCACAGGTGACAGACAGGCCTGCATTTCAAATTATGCGTGTAAAAAAATTACATTTTGTTTTGCATGCCTGTCCTCTTCTACAGTTAATAAATATGAACAGTTCAATCCCAGCTCCCAACTGAAAACCATTAAATAATTCTGCACCCATCCATTTTACAGATAAGCTGGACCAGCTGCATGCAACTAGCTAGCTATCCTGATATCATAGTACACACCCGTGGCAGGTAGCGGCATGTTCACAATCTTAGTCTTACGTAGGCAAATTTTAAACTTTAAAGAAGAAAGAGAGGTTATAGATAGCAATAGCACTATTTAGGAGCTAGCTAGCTAGACTAGTAAACTTGACCATGTATTGTCACATCACAGAGCTATGTGATGATTACCAAGATTAAAAGCTCTTCCCAGCAGTAAAAGATCCTAACTTTGCTGCCTTGCCCACTCTCAATTCTCACCATTTCTCACCACGCTCGTTAATCTATCTGAAGTGACTGTTCATTTTTTTAGTGCACTTTCTTCCATCGAGAGTGAAACCAAACATTTTCCCACTTACAGTGTTTTCTGCAAAAATGGAATATTTGCTTTTCTGTATATCCTTGCCCCAGAAAACTTGAAGCAACAGGCAAACCCTAGCTACTACTCTAGGGGAAGCGTTTTCTCACAAAGCTGTTTAGTGTTTTCCTCAGGTCTCAAAAGAAAATGTGTCAACAGATTTTCTTTGGCAGTCTATATCTAACTTTGGACTTTGTGTGCTCATTTGTCATTCCTAAGCTGATATTTGAGAAATTCAATTACTTGTTGTCCGGTCATGCACGCATTCCGGATACATGCACGAGCCCTTATTCACTCAGCTTTTTGTATGTAGAATAATCACATCCCGTATCTTCTAGGGTTATTTTTCGCCACCCACCCCATAAGAATCGATAAATTTTATTGTGCACCCACTTCTTTCAAGTTTATCGTACACCCATTTCGTGAAATACTACCGTTAACTTAATAGTCGCAAGGGTATGGATAATTAAACATAGTATAAAGTTTGTCTTCTCATTTTTGTTCCTTCAATCTCTTTTTCTTCGTTCTTCTTTCATTCCCAATAGCAAAGGATGTTCATCATTGTTTCTCATCTTCAAATAATCTTTTTTTAATCAACCAGTCATTGGTCAACGGCCTGATGCTTGAAAACAGATGATTGCAACTAAAAGGTAATTAGGATTTGACCAACATGGATACTTAGAGGCAACTGTAGACCAAAATTGGTATACGAGGATGGATCGCAAACATCATCTAACTGAAACTGGAAGTGATTGTAATTAGGGTTTAACCAACATCGATCTTCACTTATTGAGGCAGCATAGAAGATAAAAATTAGTACAAGAGAATTGCAAAATTAATTCAAGAATTCCGATCATGAATAAGAAAATGGCCTCTCACTTGCAGGCAACCGACGACTGGATTATTATGCTATTAGGACGAGTGATTCAGTTGTTGAGTTGTTGTTGGGTGGCTTTGGGGTGGAGGCGCCAAATTGAAGTTGAAGAGTCCAAACCAAATTGATTTTTGATGAGTTAATACCTGGATACGGAGCAAGTGGTTCTCTAAACAGTGGGTGTTTTTTTATTTAATTAACTCTGTGGGTTAGTAGAATTCAGTAGAAAATTTAACGAATTTATATAACATTTTAATTATATTTTGGATTTAATTTTAATAAAAATCTATAGATTTAATAACTTTCTACATTTTAATATAAACAAGGAGCACGCTTCCAGTTTTTTTTATTATGTTAATCAATTACACTTTTAATTTGTAAACTTAAAACACCTATTTTTCTCAACCAAATAGATGATGGTGGTGAATTAATGGCAAAGAAACCAGCAGTGTCTACAAAATTCTAAACTTTAAAACATTAAACTTGCCAATAATCAGTGGTTGTTGGTGTGCTTGGCATGAAATTGGTGCATATGGGCGGTGTTGTTCGTGAATTTGGTGCCAGTTGGCCATTGATTGGTGATGAATTTGGTGCTTGATGGCCATTGATTCATACATTTCCATGATGGTGATATAAAGCAATCAGCTAAACCGTTGATCAGTGGCTGTTTGATTACAAAAAAAAAAAAAAATTATTTGCAGCCGTTAGATTGAACAATAAGGCATCCACCGGCTCTGCACAAAAAGTGTGCTACGAGAAGACATTTATTTTAATAAAATAAAAATGTCACTAACACACAAGAAAATATAAATTTTAATAGATTAACATACAAAATTTTTTTTTCATGTATTAAAATTTATATTTTAGTAGATATCCTTATTTTAATAAAGTGAATATGCTCATATTAGAATTTAATAAAATAAGAATTTCCTTATCAAAGAAGGACTATATAAACTTCAAGAGAGAGTAAACATATTATTAAATGAAAAAAAAATACATCTTTCATTTAAAAGAGATAAAAGCCTAATGAAATCTTTTAGATAATCTATAAAATAGCAAACTATAATAGAATTAAGAAAATTGATACTTAGGCATCACACATGAGTTATCAGGTAGAGAATTATTAATTTATGATAGAGGAAAATCCCACTATATTAAGTTGGAGAAACTCAAATCGATATTTACTAAAGTGTTTGTAACACCATTACCTTCTCTGTAGATATGAAAATTATGAAGTCTTATAGACTTTATCATAGTTAGGCAATTGAGCCATCTAGTGCAGAGTTGTCAAGGGGAGAAAAAATATCACATTTTCAATGAGAGTAAACAGTTATCAAATCGCATTTTAAACACAATGAATACTAACCCTTGTAGTAAGCAAATTTAATAGCACAAATAATAGCATAAAGTTCTGGATAGAAGGAAGTTTGATTCCCAATTGACATAATAAAACAATTCAAAAAAATTTCATAAGAAACTCTATAGATAGCAACACAAGAAGCTGAACTCAGAGTTCTTTTAAAGAAACCATCAGTATTAACTTTAACCCAACAAAATATTAAATGATGCCATAGAATTATAAAGATCTTTGGAGAAATATGGAGAGGATTGATCAAACTAAGTAAATTATAAATAAAAAAAGAGTTAGAGAGACCTATAAAATATAGACATAACTTATTCAAGTGAAAGATATAACTCAAATACTAATACTTAATATACGCAATTGAAAGTTGAATATTTTTACACATATGTATAGGTACCTATTTGAACCTTTTATCATATACGTGTAAATACATATAATTTTTAATCTCACTAATTATTGGTTCCTGGTTAATTAAAGGATTAATACTAATACTCTCCAGATATCAGATAAGAATTAGCAAAGTAAAAAACTTATGTACATAGCGTCATAGTTATACTTGTGTAATGGGTATGAAGATTTTATATAAGACAAATGTTGTAAGTCAAAGATGGTAGTCTTGTACAAAAGAGGAAACTGAGAGAAAATTACAATGTCAGACTGCAATGTTAGTATTTTTCTTCAAAAGTATTCATTACAACATGCTACTAATTAAAACTAATGAATATTTTGAATCGCCTTCATTTTCTCTCTCCTTGGAGTCCCATGCATCTAATTCTTCCAAATTTACGTAACTGAGAAGGCAAAAGATGTGAGCAGATGAGAGATATTTTGGTCGTGATGACAGCTACAGAAAATACGATCAGTGATTCAGTACTAATTGTAATGTCAAATTACTTGCTCTCTAATCTCTATATGTGCTGCTATTCTTGTACTCACCCGCTGATTAATGATCCTAGACTTATTTAATTAATTAATATTTTCAGAATTGTTTTTCATCTTTTGTCATCGGGGCCACAATTCTGATGCTTTCTTTAACTCTTTTCTGAAACTAAACATACTTTTGGAATGTCAGCACTTTCTGTTTCTCATTAATTTCCCTTCCTTCTTTCACTATATAAAACCCATCATCAGTCTCCTATAACGCAAAGCTTCTCTTGTTTCCTTTTTGTATAACTTCTCACTCGCAGCTATCGAAAACCCTAATGCAACCACACAAAAATGCCCTCATCACAGCTCGCTCCATGCCTCTCTTTCTTTCTCTTGCTTTTGGTTATTGCTGGTTCAAAGGAATCTGCTTATCCTTGCGAAGGGAAAATGTGAATCTTGGCATCCATGACGAATGGAGAAAGATGAAAACATCTAGCCTTTGACAATGGTGTTATCCTGACTGAGCTTTATTTATTTTTTATTTTTAATTTTTATATCCATTTCATCTCCTTCTTCTCTGATTTTTTTTCTTGACCTTGCAAGACTTTTCATACCTATTATTTTTTTTGTGGCCGTCCTCTACTCCGTATTAATTAATTATCAATCTATTCCATTTAGTTAACTCTCCTATCTTCTATTACCTCCTTGATTTCCCCTCCTTTATTCTTTACTTCTTCTTATTCTCTGTCTATTCCTCCTGAGCTTTATGTAATGGCAAAAATATTGTATTTAGTGTACTGAAGTTGATTATGTAATGTGATAACTTGTAATGCTTTATGAACTTTCGATATTATTGTTAGTGTGTGTCTTTCTTTCAATTAACGATGAAATTAATAATACTCAGTTTCTGCTTACTTCGGTTTGATTCGTTTAGTGTCATGTACAACATATATCATAGTGATCTGTCACCAAAAAAAAAAAAAAAATTCATAGTGCTTTCTATTTTTTTTTCCAATATTGGTTTGTGTTGTCTTTTCTTGGGAATATATTACGATCGAGAAATTACTTCATAAATAATATTAAATTTTGAAATTTGTAATTATGACTCAAGAGATATATTTGCACAACCTTTATTTAATTAATGCTCGAATAGGCATATTAATATTTTCAGTTAAGATGTGGTATACATAATATGTTTAACCAAAATGGTCCTGAAAAGCTTAGAGGAGGTTTACGATGATTCTGAAAAGTTGACGGGGAGTTTCCTGGCTAATTTCTGAATTCAAGGGGGGAATTTAGTACCAGTATGCAAAGCGGGCCATCAAAGGCCCCGCCCATTAAGGCCCAAGAATAAAATAATAGGAATCGAAGATTAAGAAAGACTCGAGTCAAAAGTAAAGAGGATAACCCAAAGACCCGAAAAATGGCGGTCCTCTCATCGTCAGTCTCGTGCGCAACAGCCACTATCATTTCTCTCAATCACAAACACAACCACTCTAAATTCTCTGCATTTACGATCTCTCCCCGCTTTCCTCTGCGACCAATCACCCCGTTACACGTGTGCACCCCTCATCACCAAGAAGACTCTTTGTCGATCGACAAGTCATCGCTAATCGTCGACGAAACGACGGCGGAGGACCAGCTCTGGGCCGCCGCTTGCCTCCGCGTCCGATCATTCCATCAGTTTGATCCTGACTCTTTTGGCGTCCTAGTGAGTCCGCTCAGTCACATTTTTCTTTCCTTCTTTCATTTCTTTTTTCCCAAACATGAGTCACATTTCTCTTATTTATTCCTTTTTTTTTCCTTCGGATTTTGTTTTAAAACAAAAAAATACAAGAGAAGACTGAGAATGAAGAGAAGAAGAAGAAGAAAACAAGTCAACTCAACTCATCTGGAAATAAAAAGTCAACCGTACAGAATATGCTTTTATTTAAGATTTTAGCTGAAATCATATCTGCTTAACAAGAGCAATGTTACAACAACAAATTAACGTGACGTAATACTATCGATTGAATAAAAACAAAAATAGAGAAAATGCATACATGTGATGTGATGTTTTTATCAGATCAATAGTATTTAATTGTTTAATTAATTCTAAAATTACAAATAAGCTGATGAAATTAGAGAGCACAGCATTGAGTCTCTCTCACTCGTAAGTGTTTTCTTGTATAAATGTGATACTGATGGTATTTTGCTTTTGTCAAAGTTCTATTAGGATCATAAAAAGTACTTGGCCGAGCGTGAGTTTGAAGCAATGAAGGAACGAATAGCAGGAAAGAGGAAAGGGTTTAGAACAGTTGCTTGCATAAATGCCACTCTTCCTTTTTCACAGATATCGACTGTTTCAGAAGAGTTATCTGCTGAATGTAAGGTTTGTTTGCTTTCTTAATTGGATCAAATCAAAGATTCCCATTTTCTGGTATCTGAATTCGCACATGATTGGACTTTGGACATGTTAATTTGATGTTTCATTTGTTGCATTCTGATATTATTATCTAACTCTCCTGTAGATCACTGATGATGGAGAAGATCGAGTGGTGGTTGGGACCCTTGATCTTAATCAGTGTTACAGGCTTCCAGATGAAATTACAGGGAAGAAACCCGAGGTAATTTATGAGATTACGGAACTTTTGTTTTTGGATGTTGAGTGTCCTTTCTTCTTCTCCATGATAGCTAAATTATGTGCTATATACCATATATGGCATTTTTGGTTTTGAATAACAGATTAGGGCTTGTGTAAAAGCTAATCTTTTATCTCTTGTGCTGCCTTTAACCTTTAACCCATTGAAGCTATTTCAATGATTTGCTGTCTTAAATTGGTAGTGCAGTTATCTAGAGCTCCTCTCACATTTGGCTATATGGTGTTTGATGGTTTTAATTGAATTCAGATGCATGCAAATGATTCAGTTTATCTAGCTTGCTTGTCCTTTTTCCATATTCTGTAAATGGAGATTATTATTTATTCACAGGATACATGTAATATTGCATCTCAATGTGAATCTATGCAAGTAGGTTGTCATATGAATTTTTCAGCATGGTTTATGACAGAAGAAATAACTCAGAAATAATGAACATGAACAAGTTTTGTATTTTTTTTAACAGGGGATTGGAGGTGATTTTGCAAGAGCATACTTGAGCAATGTATGTGTAGCCAAGGAACTGCATAGAAATGGTTTGGGTTACAAAATTGTTGCAAAGTCGAAGCTAGTTGCTCAAGGATGGGGTAACAACTTAGCTATTTTCATGCTTCTTTTGATATCTATTATCTTGCTAATACTGGTTGCCTATTGAACTCTGGTCATAAATACTCTGTATTTCTTGCTGCTCTCAATCTTGTACCACTTCCATGCCTTATAAGATAATATGACTAGCTTATGTAGAAGAGGGGTTCATCATTTCTTGCTGCTCTCAATCTTGTACCACGTCCACGCCTTGTAAGATAATATGACTAGCTTATGGCAAATTTTGTCTATAAAAAATGATGGGCTCATCATTTCTTTCCTTCTTGTAACATTAATTATTAATTTAGTTTTTTTGGAAGAGGTTAAAATAGTGATAATCGGACTGCATCTGGTTACGGAGTTAACTCTTTCTCTCTCGCGCTCGCTCTCTCTCTCTCACACACACACTATGCATGCACAAAGGCAGTTGCTCTCATTTTGTCTCCTTAAACCTGTGCATTCAGTCCTGCACCATTTTGCAGGCATATCTGATCTGTATGTCCATGTTGCCATTGACAATGAACCAGCCAAGAAGTTGTACACGAAGAGTGGTTTTATCTTTGAAAATGATGAGCCTGCATGGCAAGCAAGGTTTCTAGACCGGCCTCGGAGGATTTTACTATGGATTGGTCTCCCAGGCACAAAGGAATAGTGATTTAATACCCTTTTTTTCTTCATATTCTACATATGTTATTTTTGCATGTATATAGTAATTAAGTCTTTCGGGAGTTCTAAATGTAAAGCTTCTCTTAACAGTATTTTTCAGATCAATTCATATTACTGCCACATTGTGATTTGAAAAATCCCATTTCCCTTTGATATATGATGATTGAATTGATTTTTGTGCATTAAACAATCGAAACAGAAGAAGAACAACGCTACAAAAGAATCACTATATGCCAAACATTTGAATTTGAATTTCTATGTACAATTCCTTATATTAGAAGAATGACTAACTAAAAATGTTTTTAATCAAATGTCTAAAAATATTATGAATCTTTTTATGCTCTAGTTGGAAGATGTATGCTGTAATTCCTACATAGTTTTCAGCTATGAAGCTGGGGCAGATGGACACGTCCTCGAGAATCATTACAAATTTTGCCGCTTCTTGCGTGGAGTGAATCACTTTTCAAATCTTTACACATCATCTCTTCAGTCTGAGCTGCGGCATTTTAAAATCTTTATATTAAACTGTTGTCTGCTGTTGTTGCACAACCAATACTGAATATCTTCTGGGAAGATCTTCTGTAACAAGAAAGTTGCCTACAATTCCAAGCTCTGGGAATTCTCTGAACCTGTCAAGGCCTGATGTTTGTGGGGTTTCTGTATTGTTTCTCCTTCCAACTATTACAAGGTCATATTTAGGTACCACAGATTGAATCTTTGCCAGTGTTTCTTTCCCCTCGTTCACCATCTCTACTACATATTTTACTTGATTGAGATTATTCTCAGGTTTAATTTCCTTTAGCACCTCGGAATCAAGCACTTTTTCCCAATTTGTGCTTATCATCTCATCACTCTTGGCGATGAAACGGAACACAGTAAGATTAATGCTTGTGTTCTGGCTCATGCGTTTGGCCAGAGTTAATGCTTCACGATCATCACTGCCTCCTAAGAAGATCATAGCAACCCTGAAAGATGAGCCTAATGATAATTCTCTGGAAATAAATCTGCCTATATGGCCACGGTCAATAAGAATCCCTACAGAACAAGGTGCTCGTTCAAGGACACTGCAATTCATGGCTCTTTTTGTGTTGTCATCTGATTCAATGGATCCATCAAAAAACCATTTTCGATGAAATGGGAGCACTACAATGGATGCAAGCTTGTCAAGTGCTAGCATGCATACATCCTCATGCATGAGTTTGGGTGGAGAGATTGCCGTAAACGGATGAACACAAGCAGTTCCCCGGTTCTTTTCTTCGAAAAGCTTGAATGAAAGAATCATATTCTCAGAGTAGGAGCGGTTAGAGACAGTTTTCTTCTGCACCTTGTGGGAAATAAAGAGTGGTGCAGCTCTCCCTCTTAGATCGATTAGGTGAAGCACATAAACAGTAATAGGGCTTCCTCTGTTCAGACATGAAGCTTGAAGAAGATTGATGATAGCAGGGATGTTATCTGGCCTGTAAATGCAAGCAAGTATATGCAGCTCTCCACTGGTCTTGGAATGCTGCATGATGTTTCTTTTCTGGTAGCCTGCATACTTCCTTGAAGGATCATAGAGGAATTTCACGAGGATTGGCACGATGATTGCAGTCACTAGGATTTCAACAGTTAAGAAACTAAACATCTGGTCAGTCAGGTACTGCACGTGATTAAGGCAAAAATTAGGAAATTTGATATATTAAAGTTATAGTAGATATGTTTTGGTTATTTTTTATGGAAGGATGATTGAAATACCTCTATATTTCTGGACATGTTATAGGTACTTATTTCAACAATGCCTTTGGTACTCATGATGAGAGCCAGTGCAAAAGCATCTCTTTTCGGTACTTTGCAATACAATGGAGGTATCATGGTGGTAGCAACTTTGGCCAAACCAATGACAGCGACAATGACTGCAGTGCTTTTTGCCAAATTGTCATTAAGTAATTTGATTTCGGACAGATTAGTCCTCATGGAGGCTGAGGTTACTACAAGTGGGATGAGCAGGCCTGAGACCATTGGATCAAGTTTATCAACCAGGGCAGAACCTAGTGGTGGTCCAGCTGGTACAGCCAAACCGAAAACGAAAGGACCGAAGTAAATGTGCTGACCAAACAAGTCAGATAAGTAGCCAGCTCCTATTGCCAGCATGATTATATTGTGAATATGCAAGCTATTGACAGGTTTTCCTTCAGGAGTTTGTTTGACAACCCAAAGCATTGCTGGCCTGACCACGAAGACTACTAGAAGGAGATACACAACCATTATTCCCAGGTTTTGATAAGCTGAATGAACTGGCATATGGTATATACTTGCAACCCAGGTTGCAGAGCTTGTAAGAATGAGACCAATCATTTCACTGACTAATGCACAAGACAGTCCTAGTCTTCCAAGTTCTGAATTTATGATTTGAAGATCGCTGACAAGGCAAGCGATGCTAGGAAATGAGCTAAGAGAATGTACTATAGTTACAACCCAGAGTTTCATCTTATCGTCCATTCGTATCCCTAAGATTCTGCTCATTTTTTCTAATGCTGCCACGCCAAGTAGAAAAGGTATCAACAAGGTCAGCAAACCGGTAAACAATGATTTTTTCCCCGTTTTCTGGATCATGCTAACATCCATTTTAACTCCCGTTAGAAACAGGAATAGAATGTAACCAAATGTTGCTGCCAAGTCGAGAATACCTAGACTAGTATCTGAAAACAGCACGTGTTTATAATATCTGTTGAGGCCAGGTATTGCTTGACCAAGGATTAAGCCGGCCTGAAAAGAAACAATCACCAATATTTCAGTATGAGAATGCCAAATAATATATCTTTACTGAAAATTGAATTTTCTGTTTGGCGTGATGAGTAGAAGCTCACATGGCAAGTCATTTTGTTACTTCTGCATCAAGTCGTCTAACATTTTGTTCATTTATTAAGATTTTGTGTGTGTGCATATGTTTATGCATATCTTTTCTTTTGAATTTGATCTAAAGGAATAAGCATTGAAACGAAATTTTTGTGTTGCTTGATATATATTGCCTTCGTATGGCAATTTAGCTCATTCCAGAAATGGTGTATTAAAGGAAAAATTTCTAATCAAACTAATGCACCATACAGACAAGAAGTGTTGAAGAGCACATACAGAAATTTGAGAAGCAATCATGGGAATCCCTAAGCGCTTTAGAACAAAATGACAAGCGTGTGTGACGAGGAAAGCCACAATGAGCTGCAGCTGGAGTCGCGGCAGTAAAGCCTCCCACGGATGATTTCCAGCCTTACCAATGAACTGCCAAATGCCATTAGAATTAACATATGGTGGTATGGGCATGCAAAATCTTGAGCTTAAGTTGTAGTTTTGATTCTCGCTGCCGGCAAATGGACTCGGGTTTAACTCCGTCATTTTCAGGCCTGCCCGGACACCTCAAATTTCTTTGAGGAGAAAAGAATAGATGAGAATGGAGGAAGAATAGTGGAAATGGAAAGAGCAATGTGCATGCAAAAGGTGGTCAAAATTTTTGTCAAACTAGATGCTGGCTTTAAAGCCTTTGTTGGGTTAAGCTGAGTTGTTTTACATTTTTTTTTTCTTTTGTGACAAATAACAGTCATCATGTCCATATGATTAGGTCGTTTGTCTGGAATAAACAGAATGTCCGTGGCTCAAATTTTGACACATCGCCATTTACATCTGTATTTAATTCATCATTACTCAGGCTTAAGAATCAGTGAGATTAGAATCTCTTGCCTTCCATTTCATCTCTGAAATTTTGAGACAACACATTGAGTACATAACTTGGACCCTAAGACTAATTTTATGGCAAGTTCTTCATAATTTAACATTCTAATTTAACAAACAGTAATCCCATTAGATTTTTTTTTTTTTTTTTTTTTGTAGTTGATTTGGATAAGAAAATTGAAGTCAACTTTTTCCTTTGCTTTTACATAATACGATCGAATTTTTTATATAGTCAATTCTTGTTATATGTATATATCTTTCAAACACATTTGATATATATATATATATATATATATATGTATATATTTAGTGTTTTGTTGTTTTTCGTTTTTCAAGAGTGAAAAAATATAAAATTTATTTGGTACACTTATTCCTTTAAATAGCATTTAATATTTTTTTGGGTCTAAAATAGTATTTAATTTTAATCGAGAATAATTTGTTCTCATTTTCTAATTTTGAAAATTAGAGAACAGGGAATTGATGTTTTCTAATTTTCATTATTCAAATGAGCCTCACTTATATTCATTATTCAAATGTTCTACTTATACGGCAAGAAAATAAAAACCATGCCAATTGTCATGTGGGCCCATTACCAATATTTATTTTATAATTCAATTCTATTCGTTTGTTTAGTCCTTTTAATTATTTTCTCTTTTTCTATAATAGTAATTATATTATTTTAGTTGTTTTGGAAGATTCTGTATTATTAAGATTTATTTATTTTTATTGTTTCATTCTAGTATTAAGGATACTATCTAAAAAAATTATTACTATATTTTTTATAAATAAAAAATTTAAAATAATAATAATAAAAATTCAAATGATAAAAAAATAATTGAACGATATTATGATTAAAATAATTTTAGTTCATTTTTGCTAATTATATTTTTCTCACTCTCTTTATTGTCTTCACTTCTCCAAACAAACAACCAAACACATTTCCACTTTTTTGTTTTATAAATGTTATTTTAAAAACAATCTACCAAAAGAATTTTTAATTTCACTAAAAACTAATTATTTCTCCTTTTATAACACAAAAATAAAAACATCATTTGAAAACAATACCAAACACACCACCCTATCATTCACAATCGGTAGTTTTTATTTATTTTTATAATTGTTATTTTGTTCATACGTAAGTAAAATAACTGACAAAGATTACATAATATCATATGCCAAATCATAATATACTTATTGCGTCAATTGCTGCTTATTAAAATAGGACAGCTATACTGATTCGGTACATTTTAAAAGTATTATTTTCGCATCTGAGAAGTGCTTTTGTCTCTGCATAACAGCTTCAAACCCTGCAAAATACAATACAGCAAAAAGAAGAAAATGGATTATTAGCAGCTTTGTTCTATCTAACTATGTTTTTTTTTTTCTTATTATTTTTTTCAAATGAAGTTTTTAAAATATATGTTATAATTTATTTTTGGAAAATATTTCTTAAAGATCAGAAAACACTTCTCCATACAAAGTTTCTTAAAACTGAAAACTAGGGAAAATTCCTTTGCTATCATTTTTTTAAATGAGTAACAATCGACTTGAAATTTATTTACCCTTTTCAAAAACAATGCCAAGTAGAAAATGGATCAAAATCAGTTTGCATATAAAGGAATCAGTAAGGCTTACGGGTTATATTCAACTTGAACTTTTCCGGCCTTAGTATCAGCAATGACGGCGAAAGCATCTTTAGAAAGATTAAGAATTCCATTGCAGGGCTGTCTGCAATAATCAACAACTTCAACTTCAACACTTGCTCCATCATGGCAAGGATGCGGGGCCGTATTCGCACCCCTTATGCATTGCACTTTGTACCTCTTCCCACAGGCTCTTCCGCCATCCCACAGGGCGTCGCTCACCCCGGTGACCATGGCCCCGTGGTCTTGGTTTTGATAGCAAGCCGACTCTGTTCATAATATAAAAGTTATGTATGAGTTTGAATCTACCGGTGATGCATGTGAGCTATACTTTTTTTTTTCACCCTCTTTTTTCAAACCACAACTGTATATTGTTATATAATAGCTATCGATCACAAATTTGTCAATCGCCATTGACAGGTGCGGTTGGCCTGCCATCCTACTTATGAACATTTTTGTCCAAAAGCCGAAAAGATAAAATGAACATAAATCAATCAAACACAAACACTTACTAGTGTAAGGGGGGTCATAATAAACAGCGTTTCCTTGAGCGGCATATGCTGCTGAGATGAGGCATAACGCCGAGCAAGCCATCAACGATATCTTCAACTGAATCCTCATTTTTTGCTTGTTACTCTGTAAACAAAAACCTTGGCCTGATTTTTCTTCTGTGGTACAAAAACTGAAGGGCAATTCGGCTTTTTTGTCTTTGCAAGGACTTCTTTTGTCTAATAATTGACTTGACTAACTCCACGGCTCATTAATTTCTTCTTTCTGTGCTGTGAAAGTTTGATGAAAATTTGAATGGTTGGTGGGAATTGATCGAGATTGCGTTTGAAAGAAGTAAGGTCTCCCATTAAGTAATAAGCCCTCTTCTAATATTTCTCCAACTTAGGGCCATAGAAATAAGAAATTCACGTAAAAGATCTCTTCTTCGTGGAAGAAGCCGGGTTATGTATATATTTTATTTTTTCTCATATATGGTCGTGTATTAAATTTGTCAATCATGCATATACAAGTCTTTTCTAATTGATTCTTCTTTAGCACCTGATTGGTCTTTGAATTTGCATTCACCTTCGGGCAGAGAGAAAAGCAGAGAACTCAAAAATTTTCTACGGGGCATTAGGCAGGTAGCACTAAGAGATGGAACCTTGTCTGCCTGCAGAGACTTCTATAGAGAGTTTTTATTTACCACTCGAAGTAAAATTTTCTCTAAATCTTGCAATTTTGGTTAATTATTTATTTAGTTTATAATAAATTTTCAAAAATTAATTAAAACATCATTCTCATTATTTTCATAGCTGTTGAATTTTTTTTAAAGGTAAAATAGTTAAAACTTAAAATTCAAATAAATTTAACATGTCGTAGGGGAAAAATAGAGAATAATTATTTAAGTAGATTTTAACGAAAATATATTTACTACAGAAATACTTCGAGTAATTTTTATAAAATATAAAGCCTAACAGATTAAACTCTAAGAATTAAGGGAGTGTTTAGATTAGGCCATGTTCGGTTATAAGAAAAGAACACAGAGGAGAGGAGGAGAAATGAAAGGAAAAGAAAAAGGTGAGGAATTCAATTTCCATTATTCAGTTTGACACAGACTTAATAGAAGAAAGGAATTTAATTATTATTTTTGGATAATTTTATCCTTTGTGTTAGATTTTTAATATTTATTATTAAATTAATTAATTGAAAAACCCCAAATATGTTTAACCATGAAAAAACTAGCCCCCGTTTCATTCTCCATGTCATAGCTACATTATGATGCTTTTTATCAAAAGTATATTTTGCCCATCATTATCAAAAGTGCTTTTACCAATTATCCAAGTACTTTCATCAAAAGCACTTTTTTTATTTTTTTTTCTTAATAAGAAACGTTAATAATATTTCAAAACATAACCCATAATATTACTAAAAAAAAAAAAATAATAACCCATAATATTACTACAAAAATGTTTAAATTCAAATGTCCAAATGAAATAATAAAAACATAGCTCATAATACTACTAAAAAAACCACACACTTTTATTCAAGATAAGCCCCAGCATACATTAACAAGTTTTTGTATCTCTAGTTCACTTCTAGTTCTATTCTATATTACACACACACCAATCATAATTTGCTAAAAGCCTGTGCCTGATAATAAAAATGGCTTATGTTTGTGTTTATCCTGTTGTTTGCAGCCATCTCATCTCCCAGGCAAGTTCTTGATGGCAGCCTCCCTGGAGACTTCGGCTTCGATCCTCTTTAACAATCCATGAGTAGCCAATTTCTCTTTCTCAAATTGTTTGTCTCAGATAACCTTAAGTCATCCATTACTGTAACAACACAAATGGCACCCTAAGTTATACATTTTTTTTCTCATAAAACAGCACCCAGCTTACTATTCATTTCATGATTCAACTGCAACAAAGATTTGTATCAATACTGTACAGGGCTCCTTCGGCATATCTATGAAACTCTACATGTGTCTAATTATCTTCCAAAACAACGTAATACAGAACAAACAACCAGAATTTTCTGAAACAGTACAATGTAAGAATCCATAAAAAATTATTCCATTTTGCAAAATAGTTTTAAGGCTTTACACAAACAATTCCTATTTTAAAATCAAGAAACCACAATCCTATCTTTTATGAACATGTTTTGCAGCTAGTTTTAATAGCCTTTCGAGGGTAAGTAAACTGATGAACAAATACTTCTTATGTTAACTTAAAGGATTCATCAACCCATCCCATTTTAAAAATATTAAGCACCATAAATAATACAGTAAACAACTATAACCGTGTTATGCAAACAACTATCCTCTCCTAAGCTATTGAGTTGCTCTGTCATATCAGAGTTTGTTTTATGATAAAAAGTGTTTATCAGTAGCTGTAAATCAAGAATAATACTTGTTGCTTGTCCTGTATGTCCTTGAGAAAAAGCAGCAGTACATGCGTGGTAACTACCGGCTAGTAATAAAATTGAAGAAAGCGTTCTCTGAAGTCTGAACCTTTAGCCAATCTAGAATCACACTATTCTTACTAATGCTACTTCATTTCACAAAGTTACAATTTACGGTGAAAACAACTTTTGAATTATCAAAAGATTGCTCATGTATACACAATATATATAGAGTTTACTCAATACCCACAAACAACTGCATGTTGGCCTGTGTTACAGGGAAACTTTATTGCAGACTCCATTTCTAGAAGTCATTAAACTAACCTCTCCAGCAATGGAATAATGCCCAGTAGATGAATCAATGGCACATAAACAGCTGAATAAGAATTTTCAAGCACCCAAAACTGTAATTCAATTTGTGTCTAAATGTGGAAATAAGCAATACAAGAAATAGAACCAGGGCTAATATGAAAACAGGCCAGCATACAACTGATACTGCTCTTCCTCCTAATTTATTATATAGTTATTGCATACAAAGTAACTTAGTAAATTGATAAAATGAAAACAGACCAGCATAATATCATCACTCAATTCCATTTTCAATAAAGTACAAGATGAAGCGTATTTGATCAATGTTCTCGTTTTACATTCCTACGAGCAGTCTGCAGTCATATTCATATCCAACTATGTCAAGATGTTTGATAAATATACAACCTCTACCTCCATCATATTAGTTGACATAGAAAGAAAATTATAATATGTATATATACAATCACACCATGATAAATAGTTACATCTATATGCATCATATATACAGTAAAACAAGCTAGGTTCGTGCATTCATATGGTTAGTAAGAAAATGTCAATATTACATGCGATCCTGGACTTGTTGGCATCTAATTTTCTATCCTTCATCCTAATATTTGACCCGTTTTATATTTCAATCCCAAATGCTGAACCAATTCGAGCCTCTGCGTATCAGAATCAAACTTTGAAGTGACTTCAATAGAATCTACAGAGACTAGCAACAATTTTCTAATAAAAAAACGAAATCCAACATCAACAATGAAAAAAAAAAAGAGAAATCCAGAATAATCATTAAAAAAAAAGACATAAACGCTAATTTACTTGCATAAGAACTGAAGAAATCAAAAGAAACTCTTAAATTTAAAAGAATAACATTGAAAATATGAGATCAAAGACCGAGAGATCGAAGCTGACAGAATCACTAATCATTCTACCGTTCGAAGCCGAGAGGTCGAATTTGAAAGTGTGGGATTCACCGCTCTTTATCGCCGGTGAAAGCTGTCGGAAGTTGAGAGAGAGAGGATCAGCTGATTTTGAGTGAGAGGCTACGGTGTTACGAGAGGATCAGCTTTTTCCATTCAGATTTGTTTAGGGATAAAATTGGAAAATTGAAATTAAATTAGGGTAAAATTGAAATTAAATTAGAGTAAAATAGGAAAATAAGATTTTTAATTGTGTGGAATTCATATCCTTCCACGGTTATAAGAAGACTAAGTACTCCAAATAATAAAAATTGGGGTTAGAAAGGAATTTAATATTTAGTTAATTTTTATCAACCGAACAAAAAAAAATGCAAAAAAAAAAGTTGTAAAAAATGGAATCATGCCTTAATTTTCTGCAACCGAACATGGCAGAGGAATTAAAGGAGCGTTTACCCTTCAATTTTCATATGTATTCTTTTAACGTGAAATTAAATAAAAAATAGCATAAGCATTCAAGTTCTTTATTTTTTATCTTCTTATTTTTCTTTCAACTATATTCAATCCACTGGCATATTCATGCTTAGCAACATTACTACACAGCCAACGTAGATCCTTATTTAAACCATGACAATCTTTTAAGCTTTGAAGCCTTCATCATTAACTTAAACCCTGCAAAACAGCAAATTAAGTAATTTGTTACAATCTAGAGAAAGTAATGATCAAATGTGCTTAAAAGAAACCAATTGGTCTTACAGATTATATTCAACTACAACTTTGCCAGCATCGAGATCAGCGATCTTGTCGAAAGCGTCCTGAGAAAGGTTAAGAATTCCATTGCATGGCTGTCTACAATAATCAACAACTTCAACAACAACACTCTTGCCTGGTTTGCATGGATGTGGAGCTTTATTTGCGCCCCTAATGCACGTCACTCTGTATTTTTGCCCACATGCTTGTCCGTTTCTCCATAGGGCATCGCTCACTCCTGTGACCAATGGCCCATTGTCTTGGTTCCCATAGCAGGCAGAGTCTGTTGTTATCAAAAGACAAAAAAGTTATCTGGTTTGATGATAGAGAGAATGAAATTTTAATCTCCCTCTCTCTGTCTCTGTCTCTCTTTGGAATCAAATTTTTACCGGATGAAATATGGAATTAAAAATCTATCAAGGACTGAAGTAGTAAAAATAAATTGTGAGATGGACTAAAGTGTCATTCTCCCTTAATCCAATGAATGAATGCGATTTGAAAGACCACAACGTGCGAATCAAAGGCCCCTTATATTATTTCCTTGTTCATGGGTATAAAACTAGATACCACAAAGATGGTGAAATGTCACAACGATTTTATAAATTAATCAAACAAATATAGACATACGGCTGTAAGGAGGTTTGTAGTAAACAGCGTTTCCTTGTGCAGCTTGAACCGCTGCTGAGCAAAGGCACAGCACTATGCTAAGCATCATGAATATTCTCATCTCAATCCCCATTTCCGGCGACCTACAAACAAGAAAGTAAAATTAATTTCAACCAATAATGTGTTGTTTTTCTGGTGAAAATCAGAAGGGAATTTGTCCCTTTTTATAGGGAGCAGCAAGTGATCGATTAGTCTTAAATTAATGTTTACAATATTCATGGTCAGCTTATGTATAGTATAGTATTTCTTTCTGGACTAATCGATGATGCCCACCTCTCCCCCAATTGGTGATAGTTTTTGTAGAATAATTACAAAGCACCTGTTTCTTGTCTAATAGTTGACTTGACTCTTCACTGTAATTAATTAGATCTAAAACATAAGATTTTTTTTTTAAAATATTTTTAATTATATATTAACATTTAGTCAAGTATACAACTGAATTTGACTTAGATAATTTGGTATAGTAATTATAATGGACAGATATTGGTCATTGAATTGAAGAATTGGCATCACTGCATCGACCTTCATGGAAAGGAAAAAAGAGAGAACTGAAAATACTCAATAAATTTCCACAAGAAGTTGGGCAGGTAGCATTAAGACAGTGGCATTAACGACTATTATATGTTAAAAATTGATTAAAATGAAAAGAAGAGAAGAGACGAGTCAAAGTTAGCTATTCAAATCAAAGTTGATGGCTCATTTTCATGTAGACTCGAATTGCTGCGTGAAGAATTTTAATTTTGAAGCAAAGTTTTTTCTCTAAAAGGAAGAGAGGAAGACGAGCATTTCAATCCAATTTTTGTTAAGAAATAATTTAAATTGAGAGTAAAGAAATATATATATATATATATATTATAGAAGCATTTTTCTTCTCAATATAAGTATTACGAGTTTGTTTTCTTAAAAAATATTTCTTGGGATTATGTATTTGAGGCTTGAATTGAAGAAAATTATTTATGAAAATATAATTGTAATAATTTTTTATATAATGAATATTTTTCTCTAGTTATTTTTTAATAACGACCATAGTTTTTTTCTAAATTTGAAGTTTTTCACGTAATTCTTGTATTGTGAGATTACTATTAATCTCTATTTTTTTTCTATTAATTGTTTCTTGACAAATTTACTTAGAGTGATCTCAAAACGAAACTCAATTTCTCAATAGTGATATCAGAGTCAACGACTCGTACTTGAAGTATACATTACTGTTCACGTATTAGGTTTACGTGAAGCAGTGGGAGCTAATTCAAATAGTCCATGGTGAATAGAAAAGACTGATTCGTAAAGCACATATATCAGTAGATGGTGTTTTTCAAATTTAGTGGGTTTGATGTTGCTAAAAAAAATAAATGGGAGAATGAATTTTTTGCTTATGGAGAATTCAAGTCAAAGGTGTATCCAATTTGGTAAACACAAGGTATTGGAAGTGTGGACAATTTTAGCACTTTAAGGAAATTGTCAATAAGGTGAAGTAGGCTTAGCAAATTGCTTTAAAATCAGTAAATAGAGATACTGATATTATCGTAATGATGAGTCTCTTTTCTTTATAAGAGATGAGTTTAGTTCTTTTGACATGTAGATCTCTAAGTTGTCGTGAAAGAGGATGTGTTAATGTTAGCGGGATCCATAAGTTTGCAAACGGGCATTGGCTTAGTATAAATACAAGGTGTAGATGCTGGAAAAGTTATGTCATGACTAAAGAATTCTCAAAAACAAAGTATGAGAGTTACACCATAATTTTTAGCCAAGCTGAATATACTTGACATGTGCTGAGAAAAATCTTAGACTTGTTAATTTTAAGTAGTATACTATTTATGGTAGAGTATAATAATTTTGTATGTTGAGAATTATGATTGTTAGTAAAGATAATGCTTTGTAATAATAGTTATAATTTTTTTTCAAATTAATGTAGAGATTGTTAAAAATTGATTAAAAAAAAGTCAAAGTTGGCTACTCAAATAAAAGTTGATGGCTCATTTTCATGTAGAACTGAGTTTGCTGCATAAATATATTGGTGGAGCCGTGTGAAGAATTTTGATTTTGAGGCAAAGTTTTTCTTATAAAAGGAAGAAAGGAAGAGGAGCATTTCAATCCAATTTTTTTGTGAGAAGTAATCTAAATTGAGAGTAAATAAATATTTTTGAATATGTAGATATATTGTAGGAATATTTGGCTCCTCAATATGGGTATTATGGACATGTTTTATTAAGGAATATTTCTTGGGATCATGTATTTAAAGCTTAAGTAAGAGAAATTTATTTATGAGAACATGGTTGTAATAAATTTTCATATAATAAATTTTTTCTCTAGTTATCTTTTAACAACTATCGTAATTTTTCTCTGAATTTAAAGTTTTCTACATAAATCTTGTGTTGTAAGATTATTATTGTTCTCCACTTTTTTATGTTAATTGTTGTTTGAAAAATTCTCTTAGAGTGATCTTGGGAGGAAACTCAATTTCCTAACATTATAAACAAAGTCATGAATGGGGAGACTTGAAGAACCTTTTTTTTTTTCATTTTAATTGTTGTCCATTGGTAAAGAAAAATCAACTAAACGAATAAATGATATTTCTTAGGATCGGTTTTGCTTTGTCAAGGAATATGGGTATTATAAGTTTGCTTTGTTAAGGAATATTTATTGGGATCATATATTTATAGCTTAGGTAAGAGAAAATTGTTTCTGAAAATATAGTTGTAATAATTTTTCGTATAATAAATATTTTTTTTGGTTGTCTTTTGACAACGACTGTGATTTTTCTCTTGAAATAAAGTTTTTCACGTAAATCTTGTGTTATAAAATTTATATTATTATTTATTTTTTTATTAATTGTTGCTTGATAAATTTATTTGGAGTGATTTTAAGAGAAAGCTAAATTTCCTAATGTTATAAACAAAGTCATGAATGGGGAGACTTGAACAACCTTTTTTTTTTCATTTTAATTGTTGTCAATTGTAAAGAAAAATCCACTAAACGAATGCGTGAAAATTTTCAATTCCTTTTTTTTTCTACAATTGTTTTCAAGAGAGAGATTGTCACTTTTTTCCGTTTTAATTTTTGATTTTTCTCACTTAATATTTCTTACACTTGTTATAATATTCTATTACGTTCTTGATGTCAATTTGACTACTAAAGTAGTTGTGATAATAGAGTATACGTTATGATGAAACTTGTTTTAACGTAAAATATATATATATATATATATATATATATATATATATGATACAAACTTAAAACATTATTACGGAATTTAAAAGGTTAGGGGCTAGTAGTATCTACACACTGAGTGAAGCTTTGAAATTTTATAATTTAACAGCATCATAGAGTGATCCTTCAAATTGTTATAGAGCTGGGTTTCATCCGTTATTGGTGACTTAGTTATTAATTTTCTTGTATTAGAGTGATTAATAAATAAATATTACATCGAACTAAAGTTTAAAATTTAATTGATAGCATATAAAATAAATTATCAATTAAATTGATTTTAATACGTACAGCAAAAGCAAACAAACAGAATAAAATAAAATTGGTGTTCAAATTATTGTTATAAGATGTTTTTGGGTATCCGAAGATATAAGTTCAATTAAATTTGTTTTGCAATGAAAGCAAGAGGGTACAGGAAAGAATAATCCCATGAACAGGAGTGCACACACTATTAACATTATCCAAAACTTTTGTGCCTACACCCATTTCCTCTATCCTGGGCTACAACTAGTCGTAACCATTATTACTTGATAAATTTATTTCATGATCACCGAGATGTCACTAATGGTCATCATTCATCAAGTCACTTTCCATTCCACGTAAGTATCTACAATATGTCCAGCCCATTCTGTCATTTCCCGGTAAAATTATTTGTGAAATATCTTTATCACTCTTTTGGAGTTAGATTTCCATAGCATTTACACAGGCAATCGTTTGGCTCATCTTTTATTTTTTAAGGCAACCGTTTATTCACTTTCAAAAACTCATACATGAGTTAAAATATAATTCATGTGAGACTGGTCGTAACCATATACCCTGAACGTTAAATAACTTGCAATTAAAATGAATTTGGTGGGTGTACGTCAATTGATTTAAAATATAATTCTTAGAAGCTAGAATTTCTTATAGATATAAGAGGTCGGTTTAAATTTCACTCATTACAGAATCAGGAATTCAGGATGGAGATTTGGTTTTACTGATACGAGGGAGATCGATCCCTAAATCTTTGGCCTCCATTGCAAGCGCCAAATTCAATTGGGCTGACCAAGCCGAAAACAAACGAGAACAATAGTGTTTTAAGATGACTTTTGCTATTGATAAAAGTCTGAGGGCTTACATCCTTTTATACAAATGATACAAAACTTTAATGTGCATAATTTCTTTTCCAACATTTTTTTGTCTAGGCCTGGAGTTCGAATTTTGTGGGAGTAATAGTACTAAGGGCAGATCTATTTGTTGTCTAGTGTGGCGCAATTGGGAAAAAATTACTTAAATTTCATGTTAATTTTTTTTATAATTATTTTCTAGTGGGGCAATTTGTAAAGAAAATTCAATAACGAATCAATTTTATAAATTGTATTTTGCACTGGGGGCAAGTTAACATTTTCCAACTCAGTTACAATATGAATGATATTTTCCACTAAAATTTAGTTTATCATCACATATTTTCCACTAAAATTTAGTTTCTTCAATAAATTTATCATCAATGTATGTTACGTAAAATACTTTGATATTCAACGAGTGTGTTGCTATGTAATCAAAGATTACTATAAGGTTTAGTGGAAATTGAAATTGCTTCCACCGGTCAAAGTTGGTTAATTGCTTCCTTTAAGTAGCAACGAATCTTTTGTAATCTATTCACAAATTCACAGAGAAATGGAAAGGAAAGATGAAAATCTACATTAATAACCATAAAAATTTTTTGATTTTTAAAAATAATTTTTCAAATTTATTTCTTTCAAAAATAGCAAAAAATACTAAAATAACTAAAATACCCTTCTTATTAAAATATCAATAAGGTTCAGAAAAATTATGGATATATCAAATGGATAAAAATATTGTAGAAATTAACGAATTAAATAAACAAATGATATGATATATTAAAATTATAATCAAAGAAATAAAACTTCTTAAAATAGAAGTATTTGAAATAAAGACTAAGTTAAAAAAGAAATCAACAATTTTAGAAGCACAAAGAGAATTAAAAGAATTCATTAGACATAAAAAAAAATACAATTTGGAGATGTAGTTAAAGAATCATTTGATGAAAGAATAAGGACAACTGCTATGCCAGAAATATTAAGAAGAGAAGAAGAATATCAGAAACAATTAGAATAAATAATAAAAAAATCAAAAGAAAAAACACCAAGAAATAAATCGAAAGAAAAGATTGATATAAAACAAAAAGAAATAAAAATTGATGAACTTAAAGAATTAAGTTCAAGCTAATGGATAATTTGGAAGAAAAATTTGATATGTGGATTGATTTACTAGTAATGAGTTTTATGGGTAATGTACAAAATTGGTGGGATGAAATAACTGAAAAAATAAAAACCTTAATAAGATTAGCAACTAAACAAGAATTTAGAAAATGAATTAATGAAGGCTTAGATAAATTTACAAATTACATAAGAGATGAATTTTTAGGAGAAAATTGGGAAGACCTTAAGCAAAGAGAAATAGAAAAAGAAAAACTCTTAGCTAGACAATATTTAATGAACCTTCAAATATGTAATTTATGCAACATAAAAAATTATACATGTGAATTTCAGAAATATTATTATATACAATTTTATAGTAATGATGATCAAACAATTTATTATAATATGTATACAAATAAATTACCATCACCATGGAATACTTACTTTCTAAAATAATGGAATTCATATAGATTAACATAATCAGGAAAATTAATACCAAATACTTTAGGATCTAGAATAGAATTTGTAATAAGAAAATTAAAAGATATATGTATAGAAAGACAATTATATAAAAAGGCAAAAAATTCAATGATGATTTGCTGTGACCAAGTAGACGCACCTAACCAATGGGGATGTAAACCATAATATAAAAAACATAAAAAAAAACGTAGACAATGATATAAAGGTAAATATAAAAACAAAAAAAGATATAAAAAACACTACAGAAAATATTGGAAGAATAAAATATTTAAAAGAAAATCTTATAGGAGATACTATAAAAGAAAACATAATAAAAAAACTAAAAAAGACCCTAAAGAATGTAGATGTTGGAATTGTGGACAAAAAGGACATATAAGTCCTGAATGTAAACAGAAAAAGGTCAAAATAACAGAAATAGAATATTAAGAAATAAAACCAGATTTAGAATTATTATTTGATAATAAAATTATAAATTATTTTAATACTGAAATATATGAAAGCTATAGTGATACGGAATCTATAAGTATAAGTTCTTTAGAAAGTTCAGAATCAGATGAATCAGAATCAGAACTCTGAAGAAGAAAATATAGAGAACATAGAAATAGAAAAAGAAATAGAACAACAAGAAAATAGAGATGGATATCAACTAATTGTACAATTAAATAAGAAAAAAATTAAAAGAAATTTCGAGAATATCTTTAAATTTAAGAAACCCAGACAATACTATTTTAAGAAATATACAACAATTCTTTAAAAGAAAAAATATAATCATTTATGAATATTAAGAACAAAAAAAAGCTATAACTCAAAAAGGGTCATCTTCGAATTACTGAAAGGGGAATGGCGAATCTAACTCTCGAATCCGGAATGGGACTGTTGATCACTCGTGAACCCAAAAATGTCAAAATCAGGAAAAGCCGATTGGTGGCAAAAAAAAGGTGAAGGAAATTTTCTAACAAACAGATTTCTTACTTGAGGATAGTTCTTCCCTTCTGCGATTCCTTGCTAAGGTTAGGACTAGCTTCCTTCCATATTTCATACCTCTTTTCTACCCCACGTGCCCGGGGGGACCAAGAAAATGGGAAGGAGATATGGAGCCAGTGAGTGGCAACTGGTGCTCGATTATCAGTTGTTACTAATTGACCAGGTTTTCGGGCAATTCTACTCAATCTATGTATGAACTCTCTTTCATCCTTCTAATCTAAATCCATGCACTAATCCACTTAAAATTCTTTGATCGCACATTTATTAGAGAACTGTACACTTCGATAAAGAAGGACTCTGTTGGTTAGCTGGGAATGAATGTGAACCAATTCTCCTTACCTGTGAGCGAGTTCGACTTCTAGGAGTCACAAGATACCTGCGAAATCTGTCTCTTACTTCAAGGAGCTGAGCAGACTCTTCCTAGCTCAGTACTCTTGTAACCGGAGGCAGGTCAAGGATCTTGAATACCTCTTCAACCTGAAGAAGAGCGTCACAGAATCCATTCGGGATTCCACTAAGCGATTCTAAGGTCGAGGGAAGAGAACGGCTACGGTTGCTCGCCTGGCTGGATCAGCTTCATAATCTGGACTGGCTGGGGATTACCCCCAATTTATCCTCTAGACTAGATACATACTCTTCTCCATATTTTTATAGGTAGGTCTGGGTAGGCCCCGATTATTTCAGTTTCACGTTAACATCCGTCGCTTATCTATTTATCTTATTATCTTAAGCGATAGCAGGCTTTTCGGCTCAGTGAAAGAGGTTGTCTCGTCCATCTACTAAGTCAGTGACATAAGTGCATTGATGATCTTTTAACGATACCTTCTAAGCGATGGCTAGTCCAAGATGCTGACTAGCGCTATCTGATGTTGGAATGGAACAAAAAAACAAGGAAGGGAAAGAATCGAGGGACGCCCCTCATCGTGCATCTGGCAACACAGATCTCGCAAGCATAGCGGAACCCAAGCTCATGCTCACGATAGCACCGCCAAGTTCTCGGTCTCCATCAATGGGGGGCTTGAGGGCTATTTCTCTGGAGGGAAGGGGCTGAGACAAGGAGATCAGCTGTCTTTTCTCTTTACTGTCCCGGTCCTGTCTCTTTGCTGCCGCAGACGTAGCGATCTTAGTTCTTATTCCACTTTCTGCTTTCAAAATCCCCATAAAGAAATCCCAATGCACCGAGTTCTAGACTTTCTAAAAAAAATCGATTTTGATCAAACTGGTTAGAAACGAGCGGCATCTTTCAAATCCATGCCGTCAAGCTTGAATAAGAGAGCAAGACAGGGAATCTTATTTTGAAAAGAGGGATTTGAACTCCAAAAAAGAGAGATGAACAACACTTGGCTTGGCGGATTTAAGGAAAACTTTCGGAATCGGAAGAATTACGCTTTATAAAATTATCTAGGGGCTGTGTATAGACACCCTTGAGCCATATTCGTCGCCCTAGGCTCACCATCATTCTATTTATGGGTTCTAGCTACAAAGAACATATATATGGAGCTATGTCGACTTACATACGAGTGAAGGCCGTTAAGGTTCATATACAAATATGTGGATGTAGTGCTTTTCAAAGCCAAGGAGAAATCCCGGGAAAGGGAAAGTTGAGAAGACCTTATTCAATTACCAAAGTCCCTTAGGGGGGTCTTTTTTATTAATAGTGATTTAAACCCTGGGTTACAGGCCACGGATGAAATCCATCATCAATTAAGGCGGATTCGATTTGTTTCTCAATTAAAAATTGAGCTTCCAACAAATTTAAGAAGGATGGTAGGTGAGCAGAAGTGTATCCTGTCCGGGTACATACCTATTGCCATGAGCGGGAGAAGCAGAGGCGGGGGCACCAGTAGATCAGAGCTGGGCTAAGTTTAAATAATATGCACTGATAGAATAATATACACTGAGTACTCGAACTTCTTTAATTACCGTTCTCGTCTCTTAGCAAAATTAGAATCTGTAGTGAAAGATCAATTTCTTTTGCAATTGATCTCTTCCTTTCTTGAGGGTACCTACGGTGCAACCCCACTTAGGTCGGAAGCCATCCCAGCCCAGGTGCCAAAAGGAACTAGAAGCTTACTTTACTGCTAATCTGCTAGCCATCTACTAACATTTCCTTTTCCCTTTTTTTGGGTTTTTCTTGTGATGTGTACTTCTGTCTTTCAGTCGGTTTCGGTATTGAAACCACTTTATGTAGGCTCCAGTCAGTTGTCGTTGAATCTGGGCGAGTCTGTGGACCCGTGGCTACAAGTCCCAACGGTTCCAACTGAAAGTCAAGATCTATTGACTTTGATCCCACGCTTGCTAAAGAGTTCCGCCTCTGCTCGGTCGCTGCTGAAACTCCCTTTTTTCTGGGTCGACTTAAATGGAATCGGTGAAGTTCTTTTCAGCGAGATCAAACTCTAACCCAATTCTAAAAAAATGGATGTGTAGCGAAAATAAATCTTAGATAGTCCACGACAATTTGATATGCGCTTTGATCAACATGAAATAGGCCATGATTGACCAGCTCAACCTGGGAAGTGCGGATAATCAAGGTAGAAACCTCGCTGTCAACTGGATGTTTGGGACCCCTAGCCCCGTGACCATTGAAAACTGTGCCGGGGAAGATGAAAACCGATGGATGTGTTTACGGGCACTAAGCTATGGCTATTCTTTGAAATTGTAAGAGGCTTTGATTCAAAAAAAAAGTGAAAGGGCCCGAAGTGGCTTACCGGAGACCCCATTGATTTGACCCACATCTGACTCAACAACTCCTTCTTCCTTTTCTTCTTCATGTGCACAAGCCATTCTAAGGAAGATTAGACTGGCATCTGCGAACCTGAAGAGCCGGAGAGGAGTTCTGTTTCAAATAGCAACAGAAAGACGTAAAATGCCTGCTAATGGGAGTGACGCATGGAGCAAAAGTATGTATGATTCTATTGGATCGATAGCTTTAAGTTCCAGGGAGATACATTCGATGAATTCAATTGGATTACCAGTTTAGACTTCAGCCCTCTTTCCTGGGCTCTGCTCGCTCGTCTATGCCATATAACCCAAAGTAGAGGAAATATTAAAATAAACCTATTAAATTCAAGAGACATAGAAACTACTTTAAATAAAATTAAAATTGATAGAATTAGAGATAAAATACAATATTTGTACTTAGCTGGAATACAAATATTAGTAAAATCCTTATTTAGGGAAGGAATAAATTCACCTATAATACTTAGTTTACATGATCAAAGATTTATAGACCCTCAATTAGCACATTTAGGAACTATAGAAGAAAATTTATGTTATAAAAAATTTTTATTTACATGTTATCCTAGATATTGTGTTTATATAAGAGATAAAAATATAAATGATACTTTAAGTTTACATTTTGAATTAAAAAGAAAAGATATAATGAAACTTGGAAATAAAATTATGACATTTTATTATTTTGCTTTATATTCTTTTTGTAATAGTAATTATGGAGAAATATATAGTAACAAACCATATATAGAAATAGGGAAAGAATTTCAAGATCTATGACAAAGTATAGAACCAATATTACAAATCTCTAATTTACCAATAACATATAATTTAGATATAAAAGATGATAAACTTGAATTAGAAGAAGATACTAAGAACCAAATGATACCAATTCAATTTGGTAATAGACAAATTATTAAAGGAATCAAAAATAAAAGAAAAGGAAAATAACCAGATTATAGTTTATATAAAGAAATATTAATACCTGATAATACATCTAATGCAAGTTTAGTAATAATGGGAAAATATTTTAATGGAATAGAATTTATAAAAGGACAAAAAATATTAATAGATACAGGTTCAAGCCATAATCATTTAAATATACTAAAAAATAAAGGATTAACAGAACACATTACAACTAATGAATATAAATATAAATACTTCAATGGAAATATAAGAATCTGTACAAAAGAAGTAACTGTCACAGCATATATAGGAAGATTACTATTTAGAATACCATGTTTCATAGACTCAGGATTTGCTCAAAATAAAATATATGACATCATATTAAGAATGAGCTTCTTAAAACATATAAATTATAATATTACCTCTGAAAAAAATATATAAAAATAGATAATGAAACAACAGAATTTTGCGCTAAAATAGTTATGTTGAAAGATAAATAAATGAATACTATAAAGTTTCCTTTAGGTACTTATATAAAACTAACTTTTCCTGAAGCTAATATTACTACATGTGTAATAATAGACACAGAAAGTGAAATTACACCAGGCAAATCCTTTTTACTAAAAGAATGGAATAAATTTTCAGGTTTGGGAATAAAACTTATAAGAATAACAAATACTCAAGCACCTTTATTATATTATAAATCACAAGTTCCAATTATTCTTGGAAATAAAATAATATTATTAAAACATATTATTCAATATAATACTTTGAAACAAGATTTACTTTTAGGAAATGATTTTCTTAGTCAATTTCAAAGTTATTAATAAACTTTATACAATATCAATCTTAAAACTCCTTGTGGTCATATTCTTCGATTACTTCATATTTTTAAACCATACCGAGTCGCAGTTGAACGTGGTGATTATACTTATAAGATTTTTTTTTATAAACAAAAATTACAAAATAATTTGATATCTATAGATGAAATTAAGAAACAATTACAAGAAGTATATACTGAAGAAGATATAATAGAATTTAAAATACAGCTAAAAGAATTATTAGGATTAAATTTAATAAGACAAAGCTTTAGTCCTCATTCAAGTCCAGCCTTTATGGTAATGAAACATAGTGAACAAGTTAGAGGAAAAGCTAGAATAGTTATAAATTATAAAGAATTAAACAAATATACTAAATTCGATGAATATTTCTTGCCAAAGAAAGAAGTGTTAATTAATTTAGTAAAAGGAAATACATATTATTCTAAATTTGATTGTAAATCAGGATTTTGGCAAATAAAAATAGAAGAAGATAGTATAAAATATACAGCCTTTAGTATGCTTCAAGGACATTACGAATGGTTAGTCATGCTATTTGGATTAAAAAATGCACCACAAATATATCAAAGAAGAGTGAATGATTTATTAAGAAATAAAACATATTTAATAGTTTATGTAGATGATATTCTAATAAGTTTAAAAACATATAAAGAACATATTGAACATTTAAAAGACTTTGCACAAACATGTAAAGAAAAAGAAATAGTATTAATTGAGAAAAAAACTAAAATATGTCAAAATGAAATAAAATTTTTAGGAATGATACTTAATAATACAGGCATAAAGTTACAATCTCATATAAGTGAAAAAATAAAACAGTTTCCTGATAAATTAGAAAACAAAAAACAAATACAAAAATTTTTAAGATGTTTAAATTACACAGAAGGATTTATAGACAATTTAGCTAAGAAAAGAAATCATTTACAAAAATTATTAAAGAAAAATAATCTTCAAGAATGGAAAGAAGAATATACAAAAACAGTTAAACAACTAAAAGAAGAATGTAAAATTCTACCCAAACTAAGGTTACCAGAACCAACAGATAATTTAATTTTACAAATAGATGCCAGTGACTTATATTGGGCAGCAATATTAAAAACTGACTTAAATGAAATATGTAGATATACAAGTGGAACACTAAATTCAGCAGAACAAAATTATACAACACATGAAAAAGAATTATTAGCAATATTAAAAGGAATTAAAAAATTCTCATTATTTTTAATTGCTAAAGAATTTACAGTAGAAACTGATAATACTCAAGTTAAATCATTAATATTTAATAAATTACCAAATGAACCTCAATATCGAAAGATTCATAGATGGCAAATATTTTTGTCTTTATATATTTCTTAGAATAATCTGATTAGTAATCTCCAAATAAATCCAATAAATGCTGGAAGCAGCAGTGGACCTATTCCACAGGATCCTATTAGTGATCCAATAAAACAGAATCCAATCAACGATCCAATAAATTCGGATCCTATCAGTGATCCAATAGTCTAGAAAAATAAAATCATAACCATCTGTGAACAGGTGAAGAAAATAAAAGAACTGTCAACATAAACCCTTTTGTCTCAGAAGATGATAATCTCCCTTTAAATCCAAAAGAATAAGATTATAAACAGGTAATCACCTAGATATATTCTATTTGTTCCTATAAAAATACCATCCATAAATCACCAGGAAAGAATGTCTATCACAGAATGATAGTAATAAAAGATGCAGATCCAATCCTTGTTGGGAAAATAACAAGGTATGGATTCTTTAACATGATATACCCTGATATAAACTTAAAGGAGCTAGCTAGTTTTGATGAACTCTTTGTAAAAGAAGTCTCTAAGTTTGCTAAAAAGAGACAAATATATCTCAAATTTTACACCATAAGTCCTGAATATATCAATAACATAGAATACCAGGCTTTCTACATGATTACAATAGGCCATGTTATCAGAAATTTCCAGCTCGAAGTGGGAATAGAATATACAGCAGCCCCACAATTCAATAAAGTATGGATAAGAACTAGAAGAG
The DNA here is from genome assembly GCA_025617385.1 of Murraya koenigii. Lineage (NCBI taxonomy): Eukaryota > Viridiplantae > Streptophyta > Magnoliopsida > Sapindales > Rutaceae > Murraya > Murraya koenigii. The sequence continues at coordinate 26,482,827 of CM046817.1, forward strand.
CTCGAGGAATAAAAGCCATCTAGAGCATAGCAAAAGACCTGTACAATAGAAAATACAGGGTAATAATAAAATTCAATAATTACATTCTCTTAACAGTAGAAGGTGGAGAGTCACTATCAAAGATACTACTGGATTTCATACACGAGATAACAACCGTGAGATTTCCATCAAGTGCAGCCACGTTGCAGCAAGCATGCCGGTTGATGGAAATAAAGTAAGGAAAAGAAGTCTTGTCGCTTGTGTCAGTAGAAATAAACAATGTAAAGTTTACTTTATAAATTTGTTGTTTGTAATAATGTAGAAAAGACTTTTTTGACTTTGTAAGATCACCACATAAAGTTGTTGGCTATTTACTCAGCCCATATGTATATGTCGGGCTTTAGTTGTGTTTATTCTCTCTCCTACCATACACCTGTAAAGGAGGAAGATAAGGAGTCAACATCTTTTTCCACATCCATACATCTGTAAAGAGGAATAGATCAATCATGTAATCTCTATATAAACAAGAGAAATAAATCAGATCGGCAGATCGAACAATTATAAAAAAAATCTTCCTTACAATCTTCATCCAATTTCTCAATATAAAAATAAAAATCTTTTCTCCAATCTCAACCCAGAAAAACATATCATCCTAATAAACTAATTACCCCATAAGAAAGAAAGAGGAAACCTATATCTGTTATTGGATATAATGAAATTCCAAGATACCATAGGATACAGTGAAGCCGTAAGACTGTCCAATTTTCCCGTATTAACCAGAGGTGAAGGCGTGTTGAGGGAGTTAAGGACGAGGTCATTCAGGCAAAAGGTTACTTCGTTGGTGTATAGGAAAATCCTTTTTTACAATAAAGGATAAATGTAATAATTCTAAATTCTTATCTTTTGGTGGTAAAGGTTTATAAAGATGTTAATGTTTGACGGGAAGAGAATGAGATCTTGGATATATAGCAATAATTTGGAGAAATTTCATGAAACCTTATGTAGAGATGCTGGAATAACCAAAATAATTTGGATAAATGATATAATAAAAATTTTGTATAATCATAGAACCTTAATAATGGGATTTAATTGTGGAACATAGAAATATGAAGCATACATGTTTTCCAAAAGATAATTAATATCAAAAGAAGCTTTATTAGCAATAAAAAATATAGGACTACCTAAAGAATTAGAAAGAAAAATAATAAATCAAGTTGAAATAGATAATTTGCAAAAAGAAATATATATGTTACAGAAACAGATAATTTGCAAAAAGAAATATATATGTTACAAATAAATCAAGAAATCTCTATCTTAGAAACCAATGTACAACTAGAAGAACAAGTAGAAATATGGGAAAAAGCAAGTAGCGATGATGATATCTAAACATAAATAACTTTTACAACTAATAAAGATTTCCATAATTCCTCTTGTATCCTGAATAAAAAGTTTCTGTCTATATAAATAGAATTCCTTTCCTTTGTTAGTACCTATGAGTAATCTTTTTGTACTTATGCAAATCATGTACTCAATCTTTGAATAATAATATATCCTTTATTAATGAATTCCATTTTATTACTTTTATTGATTAACTAGATTAGTCTTCGGACCCCCAAGACAAATGGTATCAGAGCCAATAGTACCAATAAAAATTATAAGAAAAATAAGAATTTGGAAATATAAGAAGTCTAATTAGAAAAAACACAATAAATTTATAAGAAATGGATCCAATAACCAATATAGTAGATGCGATATACACTTTAAAAATAGAAGATAAAGATGAGATAAGAAAATTGATTAAAAAAATAAAAGAAAGTAAGAATAATATAAGAAATATTGAACTCGACTTAATGCAAGATCAAAGAGAAAGATCTAATATAAACACAAAAGATGATGAGATAATATTAAACAAGAGAATGGAATTTATAGATGAATTGATTAAATTGTTAATACATTGGTATAAAACAGAAACATTATGAATAATAATCAAGATCCAAAATTTGAAGCCTAGAATAGGGTTAGAATCATATGTCATACTATAAAAAAATGATTTTTAGTTGAGAAAATAAAGTTAACCTTTATATAGAAAATTTAAATTAAGAAATTATAAGCTTGGAACAAGAAAAAGAACTTTGATAAATATTGGACAAGAAAATTATGAAGAATTGGAATTTATAGACTTTTATGATCTGGAATAAAAAATATATTTTTATAAAGAAATAGTAAAAGTATTAGAAAGAATAGGACGAAGATATAGAAATGATGGAAGAATAAATAATGTATAAAATTATAAGACTCCAAAGATTATAAGAGAAATTTACCATAAGAAGAAAAGACAAAATCGATGGCATTTTTAAAAATAAAACAAATATAATAAGAGTTTTTGGTCCATACTATCAACAATTGACAAAACATGATAAAGAAAAGTTAAAAAGGCTAAAAATGAAAATCTCTAAAATTATATAGCTAAAATTGATAATTTCCAAGGAAAGAAGAACTTTCAAATTTGTCTCTTATTGATTACCATCATTATGCCTCTGACTTTTTTTCATTTCAATTCTTTGTTTCCATAATTTGGATGCTTTCCAATTTGATCCACAGCGAGATTAAAATATAAAGAAAGTCTTCAAATGCAATATCTGTAATCCAAGTACTACCACATTAAAATTTCTCCTTAATACGCCAAATCCAACGTCACAAGTTATATATTCATGTGCGACAATAATATGTCTATATCGGTAATATTTGTAGGGACATTGTTAATTTTCTCTTATTATATTCAATATGTACCATTTACCTCCTTATTATTTTTTTACTGGCCAATAACTCCTCTAACTACATAAGTTTACAATATTACCCTTATTATCAAATACACTTTTATTTATATTTATTATAAATTGCATAGACCACATGAATAAAAAAAATCAAGATTAAAAACAAGAAATATATGTTTTGATAAAAAAATTAATAATAAAATATTTTTCTTGTACTTTTTTATTTTACAAATATTTTCTTATGATAAATATATAAGAAATTATTATAAAATGATAAAAATATAAAAAATTATTATAAGAAACTTGAATGATAAATAAAAATATTTTTTTTGCTTTTTACATTTAATTTTAAAATATTTACTATAAGAAAATGTTTATAAAATAAAAAAGTACAAGAAAAATATTTTATATTAATTTTTGTTCACAATAAAATATATATTTTGTTAATACTTAATTTTTATTTTAATTTTTATTCATTCGATTTATTTAATTTATAATAAATAAAATAAAGTGTATTTAAAAATAAGAGTAATATTATAAACTTATGCTGTCATGAGGTTATTGACTATTAAAAAAAATAGTACATATTAAATGGAATAAGTGTTGGAGAATTTGAAGGATTGAACACAAAGCTTATTAGAGAAAGCTCAAGAACATTACAAGAACAATTCACACACTCTCACAAATCCCTCTTAAGAGCTTTGTTATGCTTCTTATTCTTTCTTGCTCTTAGACTTATATCTCACAACACAATAGCATAGGTATTTATAGTGAATACAACACAAACATAATCATAACAATACACATCACTTAGCACATTCCACTAACCTTTCATCATAACACCAAACATATTCCACTCACCTAACATGCTCTAAAGGAATCATTTAATGGCATCAAATGTGTAAAGCTAGCCTCCACTCAACATTGTAGACCCATGACGATGAAGCATGATAATAGAGGACCATGTACAACTCAACACCTTATTATTTTGTAAACAAGTTTATTGTTTTTTCAACACTCCCCCTTAAACTTGTTTCTGTGACTCTAAGTCTTCTTGCTCGAGAAGTTTAGTGAAATTATCACCAACTTGTTCTTTGACTTTATTCTTCTTATTTTGATTGAACAATGCCCTGTAGGAATATGCATTTAATCTTCTTTTTCGTACTTGTACTTGTTTTCCTTCACTTTCGCCGTTATTTTCTTTGATTTCCACAGCCAATTGTTTACTAACTTAAGTATTAAAGGGTCTTCGCTAGAAAAAACAGTCGACGATCTTTGACAGTTTTCTGTGAGCGTAGGTTGAAAGACACCACTTGTTTCTTGAATTTAAAAAAAAAAATCTAAGTGTTGGCAAGGGAATTTACTAGAGGGAGAAACGACCAGATTTCAGTATCAATAGTATATATCATTAATTTGTATTATCATCCTTAATCCTTAATTTGATCGAGGGAACTCGATCAAATTATTAACATAAAATGAAGGATACGGTTCCTCTCTAATTAAATTATTACTATTTACTAGGTATGCGATAACGCAGAAGTGAAAAAAATAAAACATAAACGAGTTCCATTAGTATCAGGCACGTCAAAGCAGAGCAAGCGAGAGGACTCGATTAGGATGAGGGAAAAAAAAAAGATTAACTATTATTTTTAGATTATCAGAAGGGCTACCGAAAATGATCATGAATTAAGAGGATGATGAGATATAGAAATTGAGAATTGGCACATGCATGGCTGTCCATATCTTAGTTTGGCTTGGCTCTCGAATTCATTGCAAAATTAATCCCGTTTGAATTGTTGTGCATAGTTTTACTTACGTGGATGAATTAACAATTTCCTTAATTCTAACGAACCTCGTTGAATTGTTTCGAAGTAATTTTTTTATTAATAAATTAAAAATAAATAACAATGAACTCCAACTGTTGAAATCTTATCCCTCAACATAACTAAAAAATTACAATAGTATGAAAAAAGTTGAGACAATGAAATATATAAAAAAAATATATGAAAAACAATCTTTAGAGAAACGATAATTTAAAATTCTATTAGTTTCATTAAAAAAAAATTAAAAATATCATGTGGCGGTAGCATCAATACTGTTAACATCAATACTTTTTCCAAGCAATTAACGAAATTATAATTAAGGGAATCTCTTGCAAAGTTAACCGATTTTTTAACAGCTGTTTACTTTGATGATTGGCATCTCTTTTGTCAATCATTGATTTGATTTACCATCGTTAATTTTCGCTTCAATCACATCACATTTGGCTTAAAATTATTGACTGTTAATCACATTTGTCCTTTACCATGAAACTTACATTACACATATAATATTTAAAACCACTTAAACTTAATGGATATGTACAGTAAAGTAAGAATTTTTTTTAAAAAAATTTAATTATTGATCCGGTCAATCATTCCACGTTAATTAACTTCAAGTCCAAAATCATTGAGATTAATAAATGGAGTATGAAAGGCTTTTGATCCCGAAAAAGTAGGCATTGAGATCTCAAATGTATGGCATATGTTTCATATAATTATAATGTACTACTCTGAGTTAAGCCAAGTAATAGTGGTTAATTGCAGTACCATCTACTAGAATCTCGTGCACTTATTCTTCAATATATATAATGTTTGTCTTAAAGAAACTATCAAAGGAAAAAGAGAGAGAAAAATTCCTAACCTATAAATATTTAAGATTACTGCTGAATCATCATCTGATTCTAGCATTGATCTAATATGTATCTGCACGAAGATCTCTATGCATGTGTGCAAAGCCTGGCTAGCTATCCCCAGTGAAATCTCTAGCGCTCGTCAACTAGTGATTAAGAAGAGGAGATTGAGAAGAACATTTTGATGAAATAGCTGCCATGGACAAGGAGCGATCACTCCATGACTGCTTCTTCATGTTATTGGGAAAAGAGACATTCCTTTTTCGAGAACAATAAGCATTGGAGCAAACAGTCCCTTTAAGCTTGTGCAACGTACAGTCGCAGTCGCGATGGTAAGTCCTTCGTGTTGGAGAATTTGAAGGATTAAGCACAAAGCTTATTAGAGAAAGCTCAAAAACATTACAAGAACAATTCACATACTCTCACAAATCCCTTTCAAGAGCTTTGTTATGCTTCTTATTCTTTCTTGCTCTTAGACTTATATCTCACAACACAATAGCATAGGTATTTATAGTGAATACAAAACAAACATAATCATAACAATACACATCACCTAGCACATTCCACTAACCTTTCATCATAACACCAAACATATTCCACTCACCTAATATGCTCTAAAGGAATCCTTTAATGGCATCAAATATGTAAAGCTAACATTCACTCAACATTGTAGACCCATGATGATGAAGCATGATGATGGAGTATGATAATGGAGGCCATGTACAACTCAACACCTTATTATTTTGTAAATAATTTTATTGTCTTTTTCAACACTCCCCCTTAAACTTGTTTCTGTGACTCTAAGCCTTCTTGCTCGAGTAGTTTAGTGAAATTATCACCAACTTGTTCTTTGGCTTTATTCTTCTTATTTTGATTGAACAATGCCCTGTAGGAATATGCATTTAATCTTCTTTTTCGTACTTGTACTTGTTCTCCTTCACTTTCACCGTTATTTTCTTTGATTTCCACAGCCAATTGTTTCATAACACCCAATGAATTTCTCAATCTGATAAAATCTTTCTGTTTCAATGACTTAGTAAATATATCAGCTGCTTGATCTTGAGATTTGACATACTTTATTTGTACATCCTTTCTTTCAATACACTCCCTTATGAAATGGTAGCGAGTGTCAATATGCTTACTTCGATCATGGAAGACTGGATTCTTTGATAGAGCAATTGCAGACTTGTTGTCAACAAAGATCTCAGTTGGATCTATTTGGAACAAACCCAACTCCTTCAATAAGTTTCTTAGCCAAATTGCATGGCAAACACCTGAAGTAGCAGCTACATACTCAGCTTCACAGGTGGAAAGTGTGACAATTGGCTGCTTCTTTGACATCCACGTGAAAGTAGTGTTTCCCATGAAGAATACAAATCCAAAGGTACTCTTTCGATCATCTAAATCACCACTCTAATCGCTATCGCTATATCCAACAAGCTTGTAATCATCAGAGAATGAGTATAATAAGCCAAAATCAATTGTACCTTTTATATAGCGAATGATTCTTTTTGTAGCTTTAAAATGGGTGATTGTTGGATTCTCCATATAGCGACTAACGAGCCCAACGGCATAGAGAATGTCGGGCCTCGTACATGTCAAGTAATGCAAACTTCCAACAAGGCTCTTGAAAAAGTTGGATCAACTCTTTCTTCTTCGTCATGTTTGGACAATTTGACTCGCGATTCCATTAGGCGTACTTACGGGCTTGCAATCATGCATCTTGAACTTCTGAGTATTTCCTTGCATAGCATTCTTGGGAAATGAATATGCCTTCTTCTTTTGCTTGACTTCAATGCCCGAGTAGTATGCCATTAGTCCAATGTCGATCATCTTGAACTCTTTCACCATCACTCTCATAAACTCTTCAAATAAGTTTGGATTGCTTCCGATGAAAATGAGATCATCCACGTACAGGCATACAATCAAGATGTCTCCATCTTTGACTTTGACGTAGAGAGCATGTTCATGTGGGCATTTGGTGAAGCCATTCTCTTTGAAATATTTGTCGATTCTCGCTATTCTATGCCCTCGGTGCTTGCTTTAACCCATAAAGTGCCTTCTTCAATCTCAAAACTTTGTCTTCATATCCTTCCACCACATAGTCTCAATGGTTGTTTGATGTAGACTTCTTCTTTGAGAAATCCATTTAAGAAAGCAGACTTTACATCCATTTGATGAATCTTCCACTGTTTTTGGGCTGCTAAAGAAATGATTAGTCTTATAGTTTCTATTCGGGCTACAGGAGCAAATACCTCATTATAGTCGATGCCAGCTTTTTTACTATAGCCTTTTGCAACTAACCTCGCCTTGTGCCTTTCAATCTCACCCTTGACATTTCTCTTCATCTTGTAAACCCATTTGACACCGATGGCTTTGTGATATTTGGAAAGTGTAGTAAGTTCCCAAGTGTCATTTTTCACTATGGCTTTGATTTCTTCATCCATTGCGATTCTCCATTTTTCATCTTGTACAGCTTCTTCGAAGTAAACTGGCTCACAATCAGCAAAGAGGCAAAATATAGTGAGATTATCATGTCTCTCAGTTACCTCATAGAGATCTTGAAGACTCCTCGTGCGTTCTTCAGTTCTTTCACTTAAGAAAGATTGTGGTGAATCTCCATGTGTGGTTGATGCTGGTGAGATAGGTGGACTAATCGGCTCTTGTTGTTCTTCTACTACTTGCTCCTTCATTTTCTGTTCATTTTCTTCAAAAGGAAAAAAATTGAAGTTATCCACATGAGAGCCAAAATCTCATTCTCCTTCTTCCTCAAAGATTACATCTCGGCTAACCACAATCTTTCCGTTGTCTGGATTATACAACTTGTATCCTTTAGAATTGATGTCATAGTCGATGAAGATGAACTTCTCACTTTTATCATCCAACTTGGCTCTTCTCTCGTCTGGTACATGTACATGGGCATGCTTCCAAAAACTCTCAGATGGGTTATGCCGGGCTTTCTTCCACTCCATGCTTCTTGCGGTGTCTTGCCCCACACACTTCTTGTTGGAGATCGGTTGGATAAATAGATTGCACAGCAACGACTTCAACCTCAAAATTCTTTGGGTAGTCTTTTGCTCTTGAGCATACTTCTCGCCATGTCGATGATAATTCCGTTCTTTCTTTCTGCAACACCATTTTGTTGGGGATCTCGGAACCGTCAAAGGGCGTCGTATTCCATTTTCGTCATAAAACTTCACAAATTCTTTGGAAGTGAACTCTCCACCTCGATCAGATCTCATGGCCTTGATTTGGTGTCCACTTTCTTTCTCCACCGCAGCTTTGAACTTCTGAAAACTTCAAAACTTCTAATTTCGCTTTAAAAATACACCCAAGTTTTTCTTGAAAAATCATCTATGAAAAGAATGAAGTAGTTACTTTTACCAAGAGAGGTTGGCTTGAATGGACCGCACACATCGAGTATGAATAAGCTCGAGTGGCTTCCGAGCTTTTGAGTTTGACTCCTTTGGAAAACTCTTTCTAAATTGCTTGCCAAGTAAACATCCTTCACAAACTTGATTGGGATGATTGATTGAAGGTAGACCTTTCACCATGTTCTTTCTCGATAGTAGCTCTAGTCCACCAAAGTTGAGATGTCCATATCGAAGATGCCAAATCCGAGTTGGATCTTTATGACAAGCCTCGAGACACTTTGCAACATCATTCTGAATATTTAAATGAAACATTCTATTCTTCGACATTTTCACTTTTGTAATTAGGTTTCCTTTGTTATCTCTTAAAAAAAGACTATAATCTTTAAGATAAATATCATAGCCTTTTTCTAAAAGTTGACCTAAACTTAGAATGTTGCTTTTCATATTGGGCACATAGTAAACATTTGAAATTAGTTGGTGGCTACCATCTTTTATGCGAAAAAGGATGTTACCTTTTCCCTTCACTGGTACTTTTGAATCATCTCCAAAAGCGACGCTACCATTCACTGATTCATTCATCTCCATAAACATGCTTTTGTTTCCGCTCATGTGATTGCTAGCACCTGTGTCAAGATACCAAGTATTTTCTTGACCTCCATTGTTGTCATTACGTGCTAGTAAAAGTGTGTCATCTCCATCATTCTTCTCTTCAACATAATTCACTTTCTCATCTACTATGTTGCTTGGAATTCTGCATTCTGAAGCATAATGCCCAAATTTTTGACAATTATAGCATCGCGACTTGAGATTTTTCATACCTCGATCGTGGATTGTTTCTTCCTCGCCCTCTGTTTGAGCTTTCTCCTCTTTCATTATTGAAGGAGTTTTTGTTATTGAAATTCCAGCCTCGTCCATGACCACGACCTCTCACCTTGTCCTCGGCCTCTTCCCGGACATAGTGTCTTCATCGTTATTGAAGTTTTCTTCATTTTTTGGATTGATTTCCATCTTGAAGAGTTGGTCTTCGATCCTCGCTTCTTCTTCGGTTTTTCTTCATAAGCTTGTAACCTTCCTTGAAGTTGCTCGATCGTCATAGCCTCCAAATCTTTAGTCTCCTCTATTATTACTATAATGAGGTCAAACTTGGAATCTACTCGATCAAGTATTTTCTCAATAATCCTTAGCTCTCTCAACTCTTCACCATTTCTTTTTAATTCATTAGCAATGGTCACAACTCTAGTAAAATAATCAAAAATTGATTCTGATACTTTCATGTGTAAGGACCCAAATTCACCTCTTAGTGTTTGAAGATGGACTTTCTTAACTTGTTCCGCTCCTTTGTAAGAGGTTTCTAACTTCTCCCACGCTTCCTTCGAGGATGTTGCGCCAACGATCTTTTCAAAAGCATCTTCATCTAATGATTGAAAGATGAGATACTTTGCTTTGTTCTCTTTCTTCTTTAAGTCTTTCAAATTCTCCTTTTGTGCCGCAGTTTAAAGTACCTTCATTTTCTGGTACTATAAAGCCCTTTCCACGACATCCTACACATCGTGTGCACCCAATAGAGCCTTCATTTTGATGCTCCAATTGTCAAATTTGCTCCCTTTCAATTGTGGAACTTGAAATGACATCATACCACCATTTGCCATATCTCACAAATCGAGTGAGAATTTGGAGATTCAGAATGAACGAATGAATCCGGAACGTCGAAAAACCCATGAGAGGTCTCGGGTCAACTTTGGTCAACGGTCAACGGTCAATACGTTTCTGGACAGCAAACTTCCGACGGCGATTTCGGGCTTGTCCGAACTCCGATCAGGCTGATTCTTGCAGCGTTGCGTTTGTCTCGTCGAGAGCTTCGATTTGATATGCTACACGACTATTTTATCCTCCAAACCTTGCTCTGATACCACTTTGTTGGAGAATTTGAAGGATTAAACACAAAGCTTATTACAGAAAGCTCAAGAACATTACAAGAACAATTCACACACTCTCACAAGCTCAAGAACATTATAAGAAGCTTTGTTATGCTTCTTATTCTTTCTTGCTCTTAGACTTATATCTCACAACACAATAGCATAGGTATTTATAGTGAATACAAAACAAACATAATCATAACAATACACATCACCTAGCACATTCCACTAACCTTTCATCATAACACCAAACATATTCCACTCACCTAACATGCTCTAAAGGAATCATTTAATGGCATCAAATGTGTAAAGCTAGCCTCCACTCAACATTGTAGACCCATGATGATGGAGCATGATAATAGAGGGCCATGTACAACTCAACACCTTATTATTTTGTAAACGAGTTTATTGTTTTTTCAACAATAAGAAGAAAATTGACAATCTCTCATATTTTTATTACAATTAATCATTATGAATCCGCATAGGCGAGACCATACTAGCTAACAAATCACCATTTTCCATTCCCAGTAATGTACGTGCAAGGATCCGAATGAGGACCATCTATTAGATTTCATATAAAGGGGGGATATTGTAATATAGTAATTGCATCAAATCCGTTAAGATAATTAATAATTTTAATGAGACAAAAGTTTCGGATTTGTTATTTGGACTTAAGGTACATTGATTTTTTTTTTTTTAAAGTGAGACTATTGCTCAAAACTATAATTCATATGGTATAAAATTTTAACTGATATTTACAAATCAGAATATTGTTAGGACTAATATATATTAATTTCTATGAAGCACTGTTTAGACTTTAACCCTCAGTAATATTCGAGGGACGCCTACTGCACTCACATTTAGCGAGAGAGAATACTACTCCCCACTTAATTATAATACAACTGAAAAATAATTAAATTCTTCTATAATATTTTTATGAGGGGTCGAACAGCTGATCTCCCATAAGGGAGATTGCCAATTTCCCAAGTAAGTGCTGAAAAGAATCCATTTTCCAAGTAAATTAAGCACACGGAAAATTCTTGACAAGCAATTGACGAGAGGAATATTCTTTATCCTCAACCAAAATAGGTACAAAATTTTTCAATTTGGTTGCCGTCACCAAAGCTTTCCTAATTTTCTAAACAAAATAATTTTAGCTGTTGTCAATAAGCTTTATCATGAAAGGCCAAATAAAATTGACGTATTAAAAAGGAAGGCTGAATTAATAATATAAGCTTGGAAAGACCCAAGAAGCTGGACAAAATGAAAAAGGCATAATTAATAAAGTCGATTGGATTTGGGAAACTTTCCTTGTCTAACAGAACTCTTCTCCTGAATCAATCTTAATTATTATACCGTAGTTTTTTTTTTTTTTTTGAAGAGTATTATACCGTTGTTTAAATGTCTAATTCATTCTGAGCCAAGTCTTCTAGACTGATTTTGGTGGGTCATTTTTATTGCCAATTTTGGTTAATTTACTCTCATTTGAAGAAAATATATTGACAGAGACTCGAATATCTCATAGCTCAAGAAAACAAATTAACCATCGGTCTAATAACCAGTAATAGAAGCAATCGTCCCTACCGTCGTAAAATAAGAGCACCTGGCTCTACCCATTTACAAGGACCTGATTCTATGTCTAAACATCACATGGAAGCAACGGCTAGGGCATGGACAATAACAGATCCTTTTCCCTAGCCGGAGTCCGAAGGTTTGTCGTAGCCGCAGAAGCTACAACATGGGCATTGCTAGGTGGTGGCTTAAGTATTGGTGAAAGTACTGAAAGCAAATTAACCATCAGTCTAATAACAAGTGAAATGTAGCATGTAAAAATAACAGAAACTCGATTGCCTATAGCTCATACAAATCTTGTACACTGTAGCTTTATCCACAGAAAAAGGCCTTTTAGTTTGTCATGACTCCAAATGTCAATTTGAAGCGTAAAAGTAATGATAATACTATAATAATGATGCGTACAAGCTCATCCATACAACTTAATGTGGCATAAATCAATATAAAAAAATATAAAAATACTAATCTATATATGTTATTTTTACTTTTACATGCCTATATCCCTCATCATAATGATGATGATGATAAGTAAGCGATTAAATCGATCTGTTCAAATTTTTAACATGTAGGCACAATCGAATGATTCAAAAATTTTCATTATTTTGGACTAGATTAGTAACTAGCTATATTGGAGCATTAATAGGGCTTATTAACAAATCAATAAAAAAAAAAAAATGGACCTTGCATAAACGGGGGGAAATAAAATTCCAATGATGAAAAACTCTTGCTCACATAAGTTGCGGTCATGACCACTTTTGGTGAAAGAAGCTACAAAAGCATTGCACTAGACATAAAATTGCAGATAGTCAAGGTAAAGACGACTGAAGATACTCCAATAAGTTACACATGATTTAATACTTCTGTCGAAATGTAAATCAATTGTGTCTTCATCAACAAAATTAATTTATTAATTTATTTTTATTGTTATTTTTAAATGTATTCTTATTGACCAAATGAAATAATCTCCTGGGATTTCAATTGTATGATCATCTCTTTTAAGAAAGTTTCTGAAAATCGAATTTCGATGACTCTAGAATTTGGAAATCATCATCATTTTAACAAAACAATTATTGTCAAAAAGTGGCAAATGCTTTAAACTGTATAGCATGGGGTTACGAAATTAAAAAGTGAAAATTATCAATATAATCTTTCTAAATGGCTAATTCATCTAATTAATATTGAAGATACAAAATTCTTTTTATTTCCTCTTTGATAAGGTTACATTTACATATTTTTTGTTCCAATATGGAATAACACTAACACGCTGTTGCTTATAGTTATATATAACCAATTGCTAGCTATGTATTTCATTACTTCATGCAAATTAAATCTTAAACCCTGCTAAACAAAGGAAGTTAAGTTACAAATCAAATTCTTAAAAGTAAGAAATAATTCAAAGGATCGAATAGCTATGAGGAAATAATCTTTTCCATCCTTTATTCAAACAGCTACTAGGCTTTTTATAAAAGCCAATGGAGGCAAACGATTCACATTTCTAACTACCTCTAAACCATAAAGGATACACATAAAGCAATAAACCATAAAATACGGAAATAATGAGAAAGATGGGTAATGTTGCACGTCTAGTTAGTGGACCACGTCAAACATCCATTTATTTTCAAAACATACCACAAGCTAAGTCCAAGCATGGTCCAATTATATGGGAGCTTTGTTTGCTGTTGCTTGTCATCTGGACACATATCATCCCCCTCCCCTTATAAGTTCGAAAATGGCCAACAGTTTTCCTAAGTAGCATCTTCGACAGGCGCCCCCAGCCATTTAACTAATATCTCTGTCTTCGGCCGATAGCAGCCTTTCTGAATAACTCGAGTATCTAAAATTGCTTCAGGCTGTGGAAGAATTTCTGAAGGTCTGAAATAAGAGGAACGATGTTGGAGAGTGGGGTAATCGGGCCAACGTGTTTCTTAAGCAAACTGACATGAAAAAAATTATGAATTTGAGACCCAACAGGCAGGTCTAACTTATAAGCAACAGGACCAATGCGAGCGAGAATCTTATAAGGCCCATAGAACCGAGGAGTTAGCTTCAATGAACTGCGGAAGGCAATTAATTTTTGTCGGTAAGGATGGAGTTTGAGGTAAACATAATCGCCAATTTCGTAAACAACTACTCGACGATGTTGATTTGCGTGCGATTTCATCATATTACACGCAAGTTTCAAATGTCGGCAGAGATCACAAAGAATGTCATCACGGGTACGCAAAAGAACATTCACGGCTTGCACCTTCGTTGTTCCTGGGATATAGGAGACTAAAGTAGGTGGTGGAATTGCATACACGGCTTCAAATGGAGAAACCTTGGCAGATGTATGAACCGAGGTGTTGTAGATATACTCTGCCCAAGCAACCCACTCAACCCGTTGTTTTGGTTGCTCGCCAGCAAAACCTCGGATATACTGTTCAAGGGTGATGCATTTTCAAAATGGCAGGAAGTAGACCTGAGGTCGAACTCAAATAGATGCAATCTCTTTTAAAAAGAACACCATCACGTAAACAGTACTGATACGACAGGAGAGTTTTAGCCAGGATATGCCGATAAAAAAAAATCAGTTAAAACCTCATGTTGATGCAGCTTTTGCTCGCTTCCAAGTGGTGTTGTTACCTTTTGCTCGCTGGTTGCTCGAGCAGCATTCCCTGTTGGTTCCTGTGTTCCTCCGTTTACTGGAACGGTGATGTCTTCCAACCTGCATCCACAAAAACACTGTCAGGGGTCGCCAAGTATTTTTCCGGCGAAAACCTCCGACGCTCAAGTCAGTAATCGGGTTGATTCTTTTGGAATCCCTCATAATCTGAGAGACCGAAAAAACAGGAGGTTCAGAGAGAAGAGAACATTAGAGTCCGGATAAAAAAATTGGCGTTGGAATTAGAATCCTTTTACCTTGCCCCTTGTCTAATATTTATCCCCCTGCTTTCCCCCCTTGCTTGGATGCCAATTGCAACATTAATTGCGCCTGTGTCTTTTCTGACAGCTATGGGTTACTGCGGCACAACCTGGTAGTATAGGATGTCAGACGGCTATGTGTCCTCGTGATCAAATGATGATGTCGTATAGGTTTGTGTAAAATGATTGTTGATGTGGTTTTCTGCTCGCTTCTAAGTGGTGCTGTTGCCTTCTTCTCACTGATTGCTCGAGCAGGATTCCCTGTTGATTCCTACGTTCCTTTGTTTATTGGAGCAGTGATGTCTACCGACCTGTATCCACAGAAACAGTGTCAAGGGTCGCTGGGTGTTTTTCTGGTGAAAATCCTCCGATGCTCAAGTCAGTAATCGGGTTGGTTCTTTTGAAATCCCTTTTAATCTGAGAGACCGAAAAAATAGGAGGTTCGGAGAGAAGAGAAAATTAGAGTCCAGGTAGAAAAACTGGCGTTGGAATCCGAATCCTTTTACCTTACCCCTCGTCTAATATTTATCCTTTTGCTTTCCCGCCCCCCTTTGCTTGGACACCAACCCCTGCATTAATTGCGTCTGCCTCTTTTCTAACAGGTATGGGTTGCTGCGGCACAACCTAGGAGTGTGGGATGTTAGACAAGTATATGTCACGGGATGGGTGTTTTGCGCAGCAAACCCGTGCGGTACTTAGACAACTTTGTCGGGATGTTGCTAAGTAAGCCTTTACGCTTCTCGATAGCTAAGCCAAGAGGTTCCCGAAATGCTAAAGAGAATGAAGAGCTAGCGAGCAATGTAGCCAAATGCGGAAATTGTATTACTCGAAAGAAAGTTTACAAGAGAGCTTACAAGTGTTTGATGCTTGATGCTTGGATGATTACAATGCTTAGAGCTCACTTCTATTTATAGGAAAGCTTGGCTAGTTCTAGAGAATTCTATGTACATGTGTCTAAATCTAGATCATACATGTGTCAAAGATCTAGGATATGTACAAAAGTGCTAGAGGTGCTGGAATGTTCTAGAATCGGGCCAAGCTAGCACATCTTGGCTCATTCTCTTGGGCCATTTTGGGCTGGAATCACGCGGCCCGTGACATATAGGTCCCCGTGATCAAATGATGATGCCATGTAGGTTTGTGTAAAATGATAACATTATGGAGGCGTGCGCCGGTCATCGGTAATAGTGACGAGACCTTACGACATGAGGATATTTGCTCTACTCGAGCTTTGGTTTCCCTTGTTCATGGTGCTTCCTGTAACGCGACCAGGTCTCGCTCGATGGTCAAGGGTCTCTGTGACTCTACCCGAGCAGGATGGGAAGATCAGGGTCCGACCAGCTTTAGAACACTTGACCTCGACCAGCTTTGACACCGAGCATTGGTGTCTTCGTGCTAGTGATCAGGTCTTTTACTGTGGCTGGATTGTCCTCGAGCAGGTCCTGCTCGGCATTCCCCAAACACCAGTCCCCTAGTTTCTAGTCATGAGAGTGAAATGAGATAAGCTGAACTATTGTTCGAGTTCCCCTTTTACTTTCTCGACATCGAGTTGTCTGCCTCTTCCGTCACTTCATATTTAATGTGAGCCGCGTGGGCTAACATGGACAACTCGTTTGAAACTTAAAGAGGCGGTTACTTGAACAGTCACGTCCCCTTGAGTAACGTGCCGTCTGTCAGCGTTACTTACTTTCCCCTTTATAAACCTCTAATTTCACTGCTGTGCACTCTTTACCTCCACTCTTTGCTTAAAACTGAAAATTGCCGCCCACCAGAGAAATCCATCTTCTTCGTTGTCGTCGTCGCTATCTGCCTTTTTCAGATCAGTTTCAGGTATAAATTCTCTGACTTCTTCTCCTCGTTCTCATCGTTTTATTTTCTGAGTTTTGTTTCTCACTTGGTAGACTGTGTCTCTAGGAAAAAATGTCAGTCACTCAGCAACACCGTCGGATGTCCCCTGAAGAATCATCTTCTTTGAGTGACTCCGAGGCCAGTAAGGGGTTCCAGTGAGAGACCTAATCTTGAAGAGGCCGAGGCTATAAAGGAAACTCGGCCACAACCGAGGCAAAGGACTGGCTAAAGATTGAAGGCCGAGTCATTTTCTATTGACAACATGATGTGTGAAACCTCACACCAAGATTTAGATCGGCTTAGGGCCATGTACCATATCTCCACCAGCGTTGATCTGCGTCTCCCTAGGAAAAACAACACCCCTGGTTGGCACCTTCGAGGGTATGTCACCCTCTATCTAGAGTGCTTTAGGTGGGGTATTAGGTTGCCTTTGCAGTCCTATTTTGTCCGAGTCCTCTCCCAGTTGCGTTTGGCACTGGGGCAGCTGAACTCAAACGGGTGGAGGATTTTATCGGGGCTATACGTCCTGTGGAGGTAGTGTAATTTGGGCGAGCCGACAGTAGATGAAATAAAGCATCTCTACCAGTTGAAGAGCAACCCAAAGGACGCGGGCTGGTACTACTTCACTTTCAACTTGAAGGGCAAGAAACCCATCACCGACCTCCCTCCCTTCGGTGGCAACTGGAAGGGTAAATTCTTCTTTGCCGGAGGGAATTGGGGGCGACCAGCATTTGCCAATGAGGAGGTTCCTCAAATTCCTTCTTATTTTTGTACTCCAGGTCGACTCCTGCTCATCATATCTTTCGTTTTGATTTTTCTGCTTACTCTCTCTCATTGTTCCTTTTGGCTTTTTTGCAGTCTCTTGGAGTATGTCCTATCGGGTTGGGAATGAGCTACAGGCGCACATCAACACTGCCTTGGACAACGCGAGCTCATGCAAAGAGTTGCTAACTCACCACAACTTTGTCGAGTTCGGTCTAGCTTCTGAGGAAAAAGACATGAGCGATATCCTTGCTCACTTGAAGAAGCGCTCAAGCACGGTCGACAGATCAAGCAGCTCATTTGCTCAAGCCAAGAGGTCCAGAGTCGACCTCACCGTCTCGCCAATCAGGGTTGTTCATCCTGTTCAGAAGACTAAGCGAGCAACCGAAAAAGCTCCCCAGAGAGGCCCCGGAGCTGTCGTCCCCATCAGATCATGATCGGGACGCTCTCGGGAGCAGCAGTCTGACTTTACCGCGCCCTACGTCAAAAATTTTCACCAAGCACGTGGTGGAAAGCTTCGTGGAAGAGCTGGAGTCCTCCAGTATTGGCGAGCTGACTAATATCTTTCAGCGCCTCTCATGCCAGGCTACTGCTGCCTCCACTGCCTTCAAGGCCAAGCTGTGAATCTCGAGAGGCAGATTAGAGCTGAAAACTAGAGCTTGAGGGAGGCACTCGAGCAGAGAGAGGAGGAAGCGGCAAAACTTTGTTCTGACGTCTCCACCTTCGAGGAGAAGGCTTTGTTCTGACGTCTCCACCTTGTTCACCAAGCATGGCTTTGTTCTGACGTCTCCACCTTTGTTCTGACGTCTACGCGTCTCCACCTTTTAGTTTTATATTTTAGTCTTGTTTTGAATTCCTTGTGAAATGGGCTTTCAGCAAGCCTCAAGCTTTTCCCTTGTTCTCAGGACTTTAGCCTACTTCTACTCGCCTTGCCCATTTACTAAGATGTGAATAATTGGATTGGTTCCCTTAGGGACTTCAGCTGTTTTACCTTACCCAACCAGGCCTTAATATCAGTGGTCGTGGTACCTTTCTTGGCGAGCTTATCATACTCGAGCTCATCCCGGCGGCGTTTGGCTTTCAATTTCACCCAAAATAAGGCTTTGATACTTGTGTTCTTTAGCTTCGTTCACGAGCCAATTTTACTCGAGCCTTCTATGGCTTATGCTAGGCACTTTGTCTTGCCTTAAGTTAGGCTTTAAGACTTACGACTCTAGTTTTACTTCCTGAGCTTATCTTGCTCTAGCCTTTCTGGATTATGCTTGGCATCGTCTCGCCTTAGGTTAGGCTCAGAGACTTACGGCCTTTAACTTCATTAACAAACTTATCTTGCTCGAGCCTTTTTGGCTTATGCTTGGCACCGTCCCGCCTTAGGTTAGGCTTTGAGACTTACGGCCTTTAGCTTTGTTAACGAGCTTATCTTGCTCGAGCCTTTCTGGCTTATTCTTGGCACCGTCTCGCTTTAGGTTAGACTTTGAGACTTACTGTCTTTAGCTTTTATTTGTTTCTGTAAGCTTTAATTTACTCTCACGGGATTGATTAACTTTGGAAGCATTTTTCTTACTTTTATTCATGTACAAGCTTTTACAAATTTCTAATTTGGAGGAAACTAAACACCAATACTTGTAATACAAGGGAATTTACTAGAAATATTTCACCAAATGTTGTGCATTCCATGGCCTTTTAACTTCTCATCCATCTAGATAAGTGAGTCTGTATGCCCCCGGACCGACTACTTGCGAGACCCTGCAAGGACTCTCCTAATTCAGCCCCAACATTCCTTGCCTGGGATCTTTAGAGCTCTGGTTTATTCTTATAAGTACCCAGTCTCGTCATTCTGCTCCTCATCAAAATACTCCGTCCAATGTGTGCCATTCTCTATCTTTGCTGAGATCACTGCCTCATGTCTGAATACCAAGGAAAACAGTGTCTCCCCCGTGGCGGTTTTGTGTGTGGTCCTATAAGCCCATAACACACTAGGCAGATCGTCAACCTAAGATCTCTTCTGATCACCAAGTCTGGTCTTCAGGAAGCGCTTTATAGTTTTGTTCGCGGCCTCACTTGCCCATTTGCCTATAGATGCGCTGGCGAGCAGAACTTCAGTTCTATCCCCATATTTCTGCAGAAGTCTCTGAACTTGTTGTTGTCGAACTTTCTCCCGTTGTCTGTGACCAGTGCGTGAGGGATCCCATACCTGCAAATCACATTTCTCTAAATAAAG
Organism: Murraya koenigii; assembly: GCA_025617385.1. Lineage (NCBI taxonomy): Eukaryota > Viridiplantae > Streptophyta > Magnoliopsida > Sapindales > Rutaceae > Murraya > Murraya koenigii. The sequence goes on from CM046817.1 coordinate 26,502,845, forward strand.
TCAGTGGTTTTGCTTTCTATAATACAACTTAAAGCTTTCACTTTAACCCATTTAGTGAAATAATCGATTGCTATTATAGCATGTGTTGCAGATGCCCTCCCTTTTGGTAGTAGTCCAATCAGATCAATTCCCCATTGAGCAAATGACCATGGTGAGTTCATTGTTGTGAGGTTCTCGAGCAGTTGAGCTGTGTGGTTGCGAAGCTTTGACAATTCTTGTAACTCTTGATCTTTTCTTATGCGTCCTGGTGCATCTGAGGCCAGAAGTATCCTTGTCTTGGCCGAGTGCTTTCTGCAAATCCCTTCGTGTATTTTCCTAAGAACGTAGTCAGCTTCTTCCTTGTCCAAACAACGTAATAGTGGTAGGGTGTATCCCCGTATGTACAATACCCCGTCGATCAGGGTGTACCTCGCTGCTTGGCATCTCAGCTTCCTCGCCTGCTTCTTGTCGACAGGTTATGTCTCTTCCTTAAGATAAGAGACAATTGGATCCATCCAGATGTTGCTCGAGGATAAGTCTATCACCTCGTCCTCCTGCTTGATACTCGAGTAGGCCTTGATCTCCACTGGAATGGATTGAGCATTTTGGGGTCTGATACAGCAGCCATCTGTTCTATCATATCCGCCCAAAAGTTTTCTCCTTTTACAATCTGTTTCACCTCTATCGCTCAAAACTTCCCAATTAATTGTCTCACCTTTCGAAGGTAAGCCTACATCTTCTCGCCGTTCGCCTGGAAGCTTTCGTTGAGGTGGTTTCCACCAGCTGAGAATCTGTCCGGACCTTCATCTCCTCCGCCTTTACATTAACGCAAGCTTCAATCTTGCAATTACAACCTCGTACTCAGCCTAGTTACTAGTGGCCTTAAACTCAACTTTTACGGTATATTGTAGTTCCACCCCTTCAGGACTAAGAAGTACTGCTCCTACTCTCCCTCCTTGATCTCCACACGACCCATCCACTGTAATCGTCCAAACCTTGCTTAGAACAGGCTCCCTTGCTGCTCACTCATTGTCTACTCCTTTGTCGGGTTCTATGCATTCAGCCACAAAGTCTGCCAAGGCTTGTGCTCTAATTGTTGTTCGGGGCTAGTAGCTAATGTCAAACTCGCTGAGCTCTATCGACTACTTTACCAGCCAGCCCAAAGTCTCTGGCTTGTGCAGGATCTGCCTAAGTAGCAGGTTCCTCAAGATCACTATCGAGTGTGCTTGGAAATAGGGCCTCAATTTCCGAGCTACTGTTACCAATGCGAGTGCCCACTTCTCCACTGGTGGATGCCGAGTCTCCACCTCTAACAATGCTCTGCTCGTATAATATACTGGGTGTTGCACCCCTGACTCTTCTTTATCAGGACCGAACTCATTGCCCATTGTGACACAGCCAAATATAAGAGTAGAACTTCTCCTGCTCACGGTGTTGATAGTAACGGGACTTTCAACAAGTACTCCTTCAGCTGTTGGAATGGCGCATCACACTTTCGTGTCCACTTCGTCTTCCTCCATTTTTTCATCTCCTAAAAGAATATATGGCTTTTGTCTATTGCTCGGGAGATGAATCTGTTGAGGGACGCCAGTTTACCCATGAGGCTCTGTATTTCCTTGAGAGTGCACAGGGACTTCATGTCTATCACCGCTCTTATATTCTTCGGGTTGGCCTCAATTCCCCTGTTACTGACCATGAAACCCAAGAAATTTTCATAACCCACTCCAAAGGCACACTTTTCAAGGTTGAGCTTCATCCGGTACTCCCCCAAGAGCACGAAGGTCTCTTCTAGATGCTTTACATGTTCTTCTGCATCTTTGGACTTGGTGATCATGTCGTCCACATAAACTTCTATCGTGTGGCCGATCAAAGGCTTGAAAATCTTGTTCACCAATCTCTGGTATGTTGCCCCCACATTCTTCAGGCTAAAGGGTATGACCTTGTAGCAAAATAGACCCTGGTTGGTGATGAACGCGTGCACTCTTCGTCCGACTCATACATGGGGATTTGGTTATAACCTGAGAAGGCATCCATGAAGCTGAGCAGACCGTGTCCTACTGTGGAGTCAATCAGTTGGACTATCGCTAATACCCAAACTGATCCTGACTTTCTTTTCTCGGTCGTCTGGCCTTATCAGAATTTCCTCTAATTCTTCAACGGGTTCTTGCCTACCCTTTTTTGACCCACCCCTCGCGTACAGCGACGTTACCTGCATCGCTTCCTTTGTCGCTGTGGCATAGCAGCTTCTCGCGACCCATTGATCGCCCTTGACAACTCCCACTGCTCCATTCACACGATACTTTAGGGTTAAGTAGTGGGTGGACATCACCGATTGGCTGATCCCCATGAAAGGCCTCTCCAATATTTCTTAGTAGGGGCTGACTTCTTCCACAACCACGAAATCGAACATCATGTTCTTCTCAAAAGGCTTTGAGTCCATGATTACTAGCAAGTTGAAAATCCCCAGAGGGGTTAGCCTTCCCCCACCGAATCCTTTCAGAGAGGCGCTCATCTGCTCGAGCCTCACATCCGCTATTCCCATATCGTCGAGAGTGGACTTAAAGAGAATGTCCACTGAACTTCCCAAGACCACCAACATCCGGTTGATCTCACTGTTAGCGCCATTTGCTCTTATAACCAAGGCGTTCTCGTGGGGGTATAGGACCCCTTCTTCATCCTCCTCCGTCCACATGATTGGCACTTGTCGAATTTTAACTCTCTTTGCGGTGGGCACAGTGAGCAGAACTTCCCGACTGACAAAGGCGTATCTGCTGTAGTTCTTCCAGGCTCTATTTGAATTTCCTACCATCGTGGGCCCTCTTGCTATCACACTCACAAGCAGTGGTTGGCGGTCCATATCACAGGCTTGGCAATCCTCTGCCCGTTACTACTCGACTGCTGCCCCTCAATGAACTCGTCCAAGTACTGCTTTCTAACCAATTCCTCCACTAGGTTTTTTAGGTCATGGCACTGCAACATCGAGTGGCCATGATCCCTATGGAATTGGCAGAACCTTCTGTTTGCTGGCTTGGACATTGGCGTTGGGGAACACAACAGCCTTCGCTCCTCTACAACTTGAAACATCTCCTCAAGTGACACCTTCAATGGGGTGTATTGCCTGTAGGCGGGGCTCTGGTCAACCATCTGCACCGCTCTGTCCCAGGGAAAGTTTCCCAAGTGTGGAGGCAATAGACGATCGGCTTTGTTATTGCTCTCAGATAGTCGATCTCACAGTGCACTACGAGGCGAGTTGTCGTCAGATTGTCGATAATCCTCACGGTCCCACTTGGGGACCTGCAAGTGGAGCGGAGCCACTCATAGTCGGGGCCCTCTAGTATAGGTTATAGGGAGCAACCCAGTCCCTTGTTGCCCTGGAAGTAGACGAGGCGCGAGCAAGCCCCCCTTTCTCTTTCCGTTTTGCCCCGCTATACTGCTCGCTCCTTAACTTCGTAACTTTTTCCTCCTTAATGATGAAGTCCATCTTCATCTACTCGTAGGCGTCATGGTATGAGCGGATTAAGGGACTCCACAAGTTATACTAGGGTCTTCCTATCTTCACCCCTTCCTTCAACCCTCTCAACGCCTAGGCGTGATTGAATGCCCCGAGATCCAAGACTGCCCGGTGGTATCCCTTGATGAACTCTCGAAGGGACTCCCCCTCCTTCTGCTTGATCTCCACCAACTCCATCATATCATCTTCGGGGGCTACCGCCCCCGGGAATTGCTCTGCAAACTCCGTGCACATTTGTTCAAAGCTCTGAATGCTCCCCCGTTGTAACTTGCGATACCATTCTCTAGCTCTTCCCTCCAAAGTAAGCGGGAAGGCTCTACACCAGCGAGTCACTCGTCCCCAAAAACTTTAAGTCGGGGAAGTAGAAATCCCTGGGGATCGTGGAGCCCATGATTTCTACTAAAAGTGGGGACTCGTTATCCAGCATGATCCTCCAACTTAGGGCTTTCCCGTTTCCCCGAAGGTCCTCAACGACCTGTGCCAGCCTGCGCACCTCTCCCTCCAACTCCTCCGCACGGGAAGTAAGTGTCGTGTCTTGTAAGTACTGTCAGGACTCTCTCTCCTTCAGGTTCGTCTCTCCCTTCCAACAGAGTTTTGTACTTTCTGTCTATGGGCTTCATCTCCTATATTTCCCCCAGTAAGAGCGTTCCTGTGGTTGGATTTAGGAACGTCATTGCTTCCTTTCCTCTGTCCATCCTTGAGCTCCTGTAGGATGGACGTCAGTCTCTCCATCTGTTTTTCCATCTGGTCCACCCTTTCTTGTATTTCTCTATTCGAAGCCTTATTGGCCACCTCCCTCAAGGTCACCGACTCTTTGGGGCTTACTCCTCTTCTGCTGTTTTCTCTCATTGTCACATTACTTTTTGAATGTACTGGAAATTCAGGCTTTTAGAACTGATCCCCACAAACGGCGCCAAAATGTTGATGCGATTTTCTTCTCACTTCCAAGTGGTGCTGTTGCCTTCTGCTCGCTAGTTGCTCGAGCAGGATTCCCTGTTGGTTCCTGCATTCCTCTATTTACTGGAGCGATAATGTCTTCCTACCTGTGTCCACAAAAACAGTGTCAGGGATAGCCAAGTATTTTTCCAGTGAAAACCCTCCGACGCTCAAGTTAGTAATCGGGTTGATTCTTTTGGAATCTCTCTTAATCTAAGAGACTGAAAAAATGGGAGGTTCGGAGAGAAGAGAAAATTAGAGTCCGGATAGAAAAACTGGCGTTGGAATCAGAATACTTTTACCTTGTCCCTCGTCTAATTTTTATCCCTCTGCTTTCCCGCCCCCCTTTGCTTGGACACCAACCCCTACATTAATTGCGCCTGCGTCTTTTCTGACAGTTATGGGTTGCTACGGAACAACCTGGGAATGTGGGATGTCAGATGGCTATGGGTCCCCGTGATCAAATGATAATGCCGTATAGGTTTCTGTAAAATGATAACACTGTGGAGGCGTGCGCCGGTTATCGGTAACAGTGACGAGACCTTACGGCGTAAGGGTGTCTGTCAGTCATCGATCATCGATCATTGTGACAAGTTGTCGGGGGGTAGGGCCGCCGTGCTTAGGTCTGCTCTGCTCGATCTTTGTTTTCCCTTGTTCATGGTACTGCACGCGACCAGGTCTCGCTTGGTGGTCGAGGGTCTCTGTGACTCTACCCGAGCAGGATGGGAAGATCAAGGCCCAACCAGCTTTAAAACACTTGACCTCGACCAGCTTTAACACCGAGCAAGGGTGTCTTCGTGCTAGTGATCAGGTCTTCTGCTCTGGCTGGATTGTCCTCGAGCGGGTCTTGCTCGGCATTCTCCAAACACCTTATGTTGGAGTGTTACCTGTGTAAAGAAGAAATTAGAGTGACCTCGAGCAGACTACTATAACCAGATAGTTATCTAATGAACTCAAATAGAGCACCTCAACTAAGTAGTTAACTGATAAGCTCGAATACATTATCTCGATTAAAAGTTGTCTGATGATCTTGATAAGGTGGTATTGTCTGGTAATCATAAGCAAACAACCTCGACCAATAGGTAGATTTAGCCATCTCGAGCATACAACCTCAACTAGAGGGTAATTCTAATTATCTCGACTAGATATATATAATAAATAATAATTATTAGTCATTATTGCTGATTAGTTATTATGATAAATGTTATTTATTGATTATTATTGTGTTTATTATGGTGCTCATTAGTACATCAATTATGATCATGAGAGTTATAATAATTATGATTATTTATTTGGATGAAATATTTATTTTCAAGATCTCTTCCATGACAAGAGAGACTCTCCTCCTCTCAGAAAATAAATCATTTTCTTACTCATTCGACTAAGAAAATCCTCAGCTGGAAGGCAATAAGAATTAAGCCACTAGGTACGTGGTATAAGTCTACCCATAAGAGACCAGATTACTGACTTGAGCGCTGGAGGGTCCACGCCGGAAAAACTTCCTGTCCTTTGACCGTTTTCTGTGATTTCAAGTAATTGACGACAGTTTGCTAGTAGTTGCAAGCATCTATTGTGATTGGCAAGTATTTTCCCTAAAAATATATTCAATGATAATGCTAAAGTCTGATACGGTAAAAATATCTACTTAAAGTAAAGGCGACCAGATTTTCGGCATCATCATTACCTACCAATCTGCAACAGGTAAGGATATGGCCAATAATTGGAGTTCATCTATCCGTGAGAGGGCGTCTGCACCACAATTCTCTTTGCCTTTCTTGTATTGAATAACATAATCATACCCAAGAATTTTTGGCAGCCACCATTGTTGAACAAGAGTAGTAATCTGTTGCTCTAACAAGTATTTCAAACTTCTTTGATCCGTGCGAACAACAAAGGGTTTGCCCAATAAATAAGGTCTCCATTTCCGAATAGCCTTTACAATCGTAAGCAGCTTCTTCTCATATGTGGAGAAATCCAAAGCAAATGATTTAAGAGCTTAGCTAAAATAAACAATCGGTTGGTCTTATTGTGACAGAATAGATCCAATACCCTCCCCATATGCATCACTTTCAATCACAAATTATTGAGAAAAATCAGGTAGTCTCAGTACTGGAGGTGAAGTCAGTGCTTCCTTAAGTTGAGCAAATGCGGTTGCTGCAACAGAATTCCAATAGAAGCCGTCTTTAGATAGTAACCGAGTTAAAGGAGTAGCAATTCCACCAAAATCTCTGATAAATTTTCCATAATATCCAGCCAATCACCCACAAACACCTTTGGATGTTATAGGCATCAGCCAATTAAGCACGGATTGAATCTTTGCAAGATTGACAGCCATTCCTGCTGAAGAAATAAGATGACCCAAATATGCCCCCTGTAAAACTCCAAAACAGCACTTGGATTACTTGACAAACAGTTGATTAGTATACAAAACGAAAAGAACTGCTCAAATGTGACAAAGGTAGTCAGCCTAATTTTTACTGAAGACTTAAGATATCATAAAAAAACACTAATATAAATCTTCGTAAATATGGCCGCAGCAGATCTTCATTAAGCACTGGAATGTGGAAAGTGCATTTTTCAGGCCAAAAGACATAACAACAAACTCATAATGCCCATCATGTGCTCCAAAAAAAGTTTTGTGGAAGTCAACCTCGTGGACACGGATTTGGTGATAGCTGGCATGCAAGTCAAGTTTAGAGAAGTACTTGGACCCATTTCAGCTTTTTGATAGTAGAGATAATGATAAGGCCGCACACTCACTGACTTGTGATTAGGCTGTAGTAGAATAGTGTGATCATGTGAACAGCTTGGCGGTAAAGCATTAGATTCAGCAAAACATGAGCAAATTCCATAAGGAGATGCTCAAGATCAGCTGGATGACAGTGGTTGGAAATTGAGCTAAAGCAAGTGGTGATTTGAAAAAAAATGCTGGCCCATCGATATGGCAAAGCTTCTTGTTAGTCAGGGCAGTGAGAGCTAGTTGCTTGAGACCTTGGAATTGACATGTTTTCCCATCTTGTTGAAAAGACATGGTTAGTTTGCTATAATCAGTTTGAATGGGGCCAAGGGTTGCTAACCATTACATGCATAAAACTATTTAACAGGCAGCTACCGGAAGAAAATTAAAGTCAGCTCGGACTGGAAGGTCTTGAATGAGAAGTGTGAGTCCCAAGCAACAACCTACACAGTCAATCTTATCTTGATTTGCGACCATCACTTGGAGTGGTTGATCACATGTAACAGAAAGACCAAATTTTGTCACTACTGCTTGGTCAATGAAGTTGTGGGTATTACCATCATCGATAAGAATCGTCACGGCCTTATTATGCAGCTTTGCCATAACGCAGAAGGTTTGTGGATGAGTTGTGCCAGCAATGGTATGGAAAGAAATTTCAGAAAGCGCCTCTGTCAAAGTTAGGAATTCATGGAGACTGCTACTATCAAATGAGGCGACCATCAGAGGGTCTTCAATCATAAATAGTTGTGGCCTTTGACAACGGTGACCCGGAACTAACTTCTCATCATATTAATAGCATAGCCCATTTTCACAGCGAGATCATGCTTTTTGGTTAGATAACCGCCGACTGGTCGTTTGATTGGCCTTAAGGGGCGGCCCCAATACCCCAGCAGAATTAGTTAAGGTTGATTGCTGCAGTACACATATTGGTGGTGGTCAAGAAAAATGACTAATGCATTTGTAAAGTGAATTACACTCCTACATTAGTCTGGCCACACTAATAGTCTCAGCCAAAATACAGGGCTGTTTAATCTTGACATCTAATCGTATCTCGTCACGAAGACCTACAATAAAACAACCCACTAAAAAAAGCTCTTGGTACTCAATCACTGAGGAAGTTTGTTTTAGGCGCGTTAAAGCTTTAGAAGGATCCTTATAGTCCGTTGGACCAAAACGGAGCAAGACAGCTATAGTAAACTCGGTCCAAGTCTGGGGCCCTTTGAACTTGGTAAGCCATCGATGCCCTGCAGTGCGATTCCTTCGAGATGAAATGAGGCTAATTGGACTTGCTGTTCTAAATAAATGTTTTTGAAATCAAAGTATTATTCGACTTTGTAAATCCATCCAGTAAGGTCGTCACCATTAAATTTAGGAAAGGAAAGCTTGAGCTGGTATGGGACTGATCGGGCTTGGAGGTGGAGATTAAGGTGGATTGGTGTGAAGGAACGTGAGCAGTGGCGAATGGGTTGATCTCCCCTTCCCGGGAAGTGTGTTGGAGGCGTATGGATTGAAATTCAGTAAGGACTGTTTGAAGGGTTGCGTGAACTTGGATCAAAACTTCACTCATATCAAGCAAGGATTTCTTGATCCTCTTCACGAAATTCAGCATTGGATTTATTGCGGGTGGTCATGGATCGTTGGTGCTCTGATACCACTTGATATGTTTTTTCGCATGGACTGTAATAACAACGAAAGTAAGAAATAATTTCAAATGAGAGAATAACTATGAGGAAATAATCTTTTCCGTCTTCTATTCAAACAGCTACCATGCTTTTTATAAAAGCTAATGGAAGCACACGATTCACATTTCTAACTACCTCTAAAACACAAAGGATACACATAAAGCAATAAAGCATAAAATACGGAAATAATGAGAAAGATGGGTAATGTTGCACGTCTAGTTAGTGGACCATGTCAAACATGCATTTATTTTCAAAACAAACCAAAAGCTAAATCCTAGTACGGTCCAAATATATGGGAGCTTTGTTGGCTATTGCTTGATATCTTGACACATATCAGAAGGCTTCTCTCAAGAGATATATGCTTGATCTTGATGGGCAACCTGGACAATGATCAACAATCTTCACAGTTACACTATTACTTGTGCATGGATGTGGCATGACATTTCTTGCCTCTGTGCACTTAACTTTGAACATTTTGCCCTACAGAATCCAATGCAGTTGCGACCGTCACCTAAGGTGTTAAAGCTAACTGTGAATGGTTGTTCTAGGGGCAAGCTTGGGTTGTTCGATGCTGGTGGCATTTTTCGTGGTCATGGGGTTTGGTCTTAGCTACTTTTAGTTCTTTTCTTGGATACAATCAATCTTTTATATTGAGTGGATAGATGTTTGTGAGGGTTTGGAGTTCGTTACTTAGTTCGATTACTCTGTGATTGAAGCAAAGTCTTGATTCGGCCACTATAGTTTCGTTGATTAATTCTCATCGCTCTTGTGCGATGGGAACATATTTGTACTTTGGGTCGAGCCCATACTATGTATTACCTTTTCAGACTTGGTTAGGCATTTTCTTCGAGAGGCAACCTTTATAATTAATTAGGATTTACTTATCAAGATCGTAAGCTTTTCTTTGTTGATCTCTGAAGAAGTAATCTTAAGAGAGTTGTTGTTAAACTAAAAATCACTTAGAACTAAAAGTCATTGAGACAAAGGAGTTTCGAAGAACTCACAATGTCTTAAACTTAAAATTGTAGATGATGTGAAATAAGTATAAGAAGTTCTATTTATAAACTATTGATGTCTCTTCATCAAACCTTTTTATATCTATATCACTTTAAGTTATAAGCCCTCTTGAGAATTAGTCATATCTCTTAAGAAAGTAGTTATAATTTATTTAAACTATTTTAGCTTACTTTAAGAGACATATCATTTATTAATAATTATGTACAATAAATGTTATATATATATATTATTCTTGAGTCCTCGGGGATTTTCTATCTGGCTTATCTAGGATTACTTATTTAGATGTACAACGAGTACTTTATATTAGACATTAGATTTTACCTCTCATTTCACTTTTTTTTATTTTATCATCATTTTCTTTTTGGTGTGTTTTTTGTGTATTCTTAGTTTAACAAAGTGACAATATCCTCATTAGAAATGAGTTCTACATAATTTTCTCATTTGATCACTCGGATTAAGCTTATTATCTGAACTTTTGATTTCAACTGTGATATACAATTAAAGGTTGAGATTGCTTCCAAAGCAATCTCAACCTTTAATTGTATCTAATGGTAGAAATTAAAAGTTATGATAATAACCTTTAATTAGCATTCAATTTGTGTCAAACTAAATCGATTCAAAACAATCTCAAACTTAAATTGTATCTAATGCTAGAAATCAAAAGTTCAGATAATAAAGTTAATTGTCGTTCAGTTCAAGTCAAACTTTATCAATTCATACCTAAAATTTATTTATGTTTTTTATTCTGTACGATTTTATCTTAAAAATCGATTTGTGTTAAGAATTGAAAATCAATTGGATTTAGACTTGAATGGGGTTAAAACCAGACTGAACATCAAACCCGATCGAATTATATTTATATATGTGTGTAAAGTAAATCTAATAAAAAAAATCCAATTTTCCTCAAATTTCAAACCAAACCAAATTTAAATTCAAACCAAAATAACTTTCCTTAAAATCCAAGCCAAAACTCTAATTTTTTCTTAAAAATTTATTGAATATTTGTCATGTCGATTTCCTAACATCTACTTAGGACAAAACAACCATCAATGTTAGCTATAACTACTAGAAGTAAACTACTTTCATTCTCAAGCTGTGATAATATATTTAAAAAAAATCAAAATATAATATGTAAATATAACAGGACAATTTGGGGTTTGGTAGCAAGAACACTTCAGCAATTGTAACAATCTGACCAAAAAAAAAAATAATGTGATCTAGAGGATGAGAAATGAAACTTGCAAAAAATATGAAAATAACTTTAAAGTATTGTGAATTTAAAAAATAATTTATCTAGTGGGCCACGAGAGATTGATAGGGAATTGATTATTGAGGGATAATCGACAAACAATCCATATGTCAAGTAACTAATCCATGAGTGACTAATACACAACTCACATTATTTGTCTTGACAAATTTATTAGAAATATTTATGTTCGAAACACTCATTTATTTGCTTTTAAACCCCAAAAAAAAATGAGTATCAAGAAAAATTGAGCTACTTTCTTGAACTGATCATGGGTTTGGACTCTTTCAATAAATTTCTCACCAAAAAAGGAAATTCATTATAAATAATGGACGATAAATCTATTACGTATTATGCCTAGAATTAATGAATTATTCTCTTTATATCATAAGCAAATTCTTAATTGCTCATCTATTAATCCAATGAATAGGATAAATAAATAACATTTAATCACTAATTTAACAACTTTCTAAATTCGTTAAAAAAATCTCTAAATTGTTGAATCAAAATAGAGTTTTGACAGATCCAAATAATAGAAACAAACTTGTAAAAGAATATTATAATCGTTCGCGATTCCCAGGCGTTTATTTCTTTATTTATATTATTTTATTTTAAAATTATCAACTCGTTTGCCAAAGGGATAATATAATATATAAATAAAGAATGGATTGAATAATAAAAATATCGAAACCGCCATAAAAAAAAAAGTTATAAACCTGTGGTCCACAAACCACGAACGTTATGCGAAGGAGGTTTTGATCTTTGACTCGCTTTCTGTTTTGGATCATCTCTCTCACGTCGAGAATCCAAATTAAGAAATTTCTCTGTTTTGTTGGCATCTGACATCTGTACCAGAAATATTTTGATTCTTCTTCATTCACGCCTTTCATCAAACACCTTTTCTGCCGCCATGCCTCCGCCGCAGCGGTACCAACACTACGACGACGTCGACGTCCACCACCACCATGATTCTCCCCGGCTTCCGCCGAAACCAAATACGAAAATCCTCCCAATCCTTCTCAAAGTGATAATAATGACTCTAATAACCTCGCTGTTCTTCTTTGTCCTCGGCCTGGTAGCTTTCCTACTCCTCCCTATCCTATTTACGTCCCTCAACCGTCACCACAACCGCCACCGCGGAGCCGGTCACTCAGATGGGTTGTCGCCCAAAGAATTGAAAAGCTTATCCCAGTTCAAAGTTTCGAGGAGAAACGAATCCCAGCCGGGGTTTGAATCCGAGTGCGTGGTCTGTTTGGATGGGTTTAAACAGGGGCAGTGGTGTAGGAAGCTCGTGGGCTGTGGCCATGTTTTTCATAGGAAGTGTTTGGATACGTGGCTGCTTAAATTCGCTGCGTGCCCGACTTGTCGGACTCCGACAACCGTTGATAGATTTTTGTAAGGTTTTTGAGTTTTTTTTCATTTAATTTTTTTGGAATAATTGTTATATGCAGTTTGATTTAGTTAATGGCAAATTGGCAATGTATAGTATCAACTTCTTTCAAATATAAAGAATTGCGTAATATTCCCCTCTTTATATAAGAAATAGTGAATTTTGTCTTGAGAATGATAGATCAATTATGTTTTATGTATATGAAGTGAAATTGGTAGAGTAAGTGTCGAAATGGGAGTTATTATAATTTGGTTTTCTTCTTTGTAATTTAGCAACAAAGAGTAGGAAGATCCAAACAGTTTGATTGGAATTCCAGAAAAAATGAATAAGATAGAGCCTTTATGGGACAGGATTGGAATGGAATTCTTCTTTGAACTTGTAGTACATATTGATAACTTGTCTACAATGTGAAGTAAAGGTAAATGCCATGGGACAAATATGGTTGCATGTGGTTTTGTATCAAGAATTCAATTTTTTAAAGCACCTGTTGGCTGTCAAAGATGGCGGTCCTATTAAGCTCTGCTGGAATAGCAGACTACTGATATCTTGGTTTGATTGTGTAGGGGGAATTCATTTTATTGAATCTGGGAGAACTAAATAGTTGCGTCATCATTTCGGCTTGAGGATCTGAAACAAATTATAGGACACTTATGGTAGCTTGATTAGTTACAATTTTAAGCTTTCCTACATTTGTACTTTCTTTTGTCTCTTAATATGGTTTGCTTGTTTAATACTAGTTTAGTTTTCTGCCCATCTAGATTCTTTTTACACTTCCTTGAAGTCCTAAAATGTTCCACATAGTGGCTTCCTAGGTCTCTTGAGGATGACCAGATATGTTTTACTTCATAATGATCCACTGCCTTAGTTATAAGTGGTAATCAGCATGCACAACCTATCATCTAATACTCTGGGGATTGTTTTATTTGCTGAAGTGTGTGAATCAGAGGTTGGCTTCTGATAGCAAATTGAAGTAGAACCAACTAAAAGAGAAAAAGGGAAAAGGAAAAAAGATATTAGAGAGGGGGAGAAACAGAAGAATATATGGAGAGATCACTTCTTTTATTTGATAGTGTGATAATTCATCATCAAGTCTCCTACTCAAAACTGAGTGATGCCACACACACACAGAAATTCAAGAATTGTTTATTTAGGATTATGGGAATTTGAGATTATTATTTATTTTAAGCCAAGATTTGCTAGGTGTTAGGCTTTCTAATATAGTCTTCTTATTAGATTGGATTATGTATTACTTATATAAGTTGATTGAACTGTGTTGCTTAATTTGAGGGCTTTTCCTTTATAAATAGGATCTTCTTATTCGTAAATTGTGAGTTAAGACTTTAAAAGTATTGATGGATAATCAAACAAATTATCTTGGCTTAACCTCATGTTACTTAGTCCTTTTTGTTATTAAGAGGCGAAGATGCTTGGATAGATGAAAACTCACTTATAAATGGACTTTCTTAATCCTGTCATTGTTTTCACAGTTTCTTTCAAAAAGGTTTCTAGTGTATTCATTCATAATGATTTGATTATAAAAAAATAATTAAATTACTCTTTTTGAGTTTTATTTATATCAATTGTGACATTAAACAAAGTAGAGCAATAAAATCATCGTTTGGCTTTAACTAACTAGTTAACATGAGCTTGTCTGTTGATACCTAGTGTAGGAATAGTCAATCATAAATCAAAGTGAATGATCTGAGTTTACTAACGAAACCCTGATGGTATTAGAATTTTCTTAATTATCAAAAACTGAACCTATTTTTAGCGGTGGTAGCTTTATTTCTACAGAAACTAAGTTTTGCCTCCGGGCGTTATATGGCAAAGAGTTTGTCAATTAGCTCCGTCATGTTATTATAACACCTGTCTTTATAGCTCACCTTGCTGCTCTGCGCAATTACTCAGCATTCATCCTCAGTTCCTTACATTCATTGTCTTGCACCATTGATGATCGTATGGTATTTTATGGATATCAATGCCCATCCTGCTGGTCCAGCCATCAACTCATCTGCCAGTTGATTTTCATTGGTCGTTTTGCTCAGTGTTATCACCATCCAATGTGGAATTGCCTTTGGTGTGACTTGTTGAAGTTTGCAAAACTGAGTTCCCAAGAAATCCCCAACTGCAGAGCAACCTAGTACACGTCTCTGCTCTACCTAATCCCCCGACCTAGCCTACTTTATGGAATATCTCTGAAGAGATGAATATAATTCACTTGAGTAAAAATATTTTGAACGTTGGTTTCTTAGCTTAAAAAGTCTATGAAGAAGAGAAGTAGTAATTTACTTTTTCTTTTCTCTTTTTAGCTTTCTAAATGTATGAATTTTGCGCCTTTACAATAAAATGGAACAAAACTGAATAAAAGCAATAAGCATGAAGGTACTTTTTCTAAGGGTTTGTTCCAAATACATAATGTAGCTACACAAAATTAAAGGCAAAACTTGGAAAAAGAAGCAATGGAATCATTAATTGCATTGATGTGGAATCAATTTATACAATAGTATTTATTTAATTGATGATTCTTCACCGAAAAACTACAAATAATATTCGAATTCCTCACTAGAAATAGGAAACTAAACTAATTATTTGAAGATGATGCAAAGCGGGCAAGATCAGCGGGCAAGATCTTGTGTTGCTCCGAAATTAAAGGGTCCATGTACCGGTTGATTTGCTCCACGATTTTTCTTGTTTTCTCCATCTTTCAAATCCAACTCGGCAATTTTGGAGCTTCGGACGGATCTCATACCCTTCTTAACAATCTCACGTGAAAGCATTGGTGCACGGTAGGCTCAATGACGCCTCGAAGATTGGATAGTAGACCGTTAGAGATCAAGTTCTTCTCTGGAAGCTCTTTACAACGAATCATAAAAATATTCAAATTAGTGCTTAGATAAATGAGAAATTGGATCTCAAAGAACATTTATCGGTGTGGTAAATGAAAAAAAAAATCACATCCAGATATTTTTAACAACTAATACCACTCCTTCAAACCTATATATATTGGCTTTCATGTTCAATTGCAAAACACACCAAAAATTCAATTGATTTTCTTCTCTTCTCTCTTAAGCAAATTCTCTGTAGTTTTAGCTTCCAATATAATAGAATTCAAATATTTGTTTGAAGTTCGCAAGAACAGTAAAATTGTGCTGCCAACACTATTTAAATCCGTTGTATTTTAAGAAACAAACGCCAATATAATTCAAATTCTGATATTTGTTTGAAGTTCACATGAATAGTGAGAATATGGTGCCAACACTATTTGAACGTATGAGATAGATGCCAATATAATTCAAACACGTATGTGAAAGTGGCGAACCTATTTTAAAGATACTGCAATTTTATAGTCTTGGGTTAGTCAATTTTTTTTCTTTTATGTTATTGATATAATTATTATATCTTTGCTATTTCAATTTATTATTATTATTATTATTATTATTTATCACTAGTCTCCTTTCAGCTTCATCTTCTCGTTTATTTCCCCATTCATCTTCTTCTACATTTTTTTTTCCCTTCTTCCATACACAACAACTCCATGACCACTTTCATATCCAATTTATACAAACCCACTTTGTACAATCCCACTTTCACTTTGATTCCACAGTTTAAAAATGAAACGTAATTTCTACAAATCAAATCTCAAAAATCATAATCTTCATTTCCTTGGCCACTCATTAACAACACATATCATTCCAACCATGCCAAACTTAATTTCTACAAACCCACTGCCATGTGCAGCCATTCTAAGACCATGCCAAGCGAATGGATGTTGATGATTTTAATAATTAGTTTTGTCTTTGTTACTGGTTAATTTAGGAAGAAGCTAGGGTTTGTAGATGATATAAATGAGATAAAATCAACAAAGAATAATGATATTAATTATCAAAAAAATATATTTTGGACCAATGCCTGAAAGTAATTAAAAAAAAAATAAACTTTTTGCAGATGCTGTGGCTCTATGAAATCTTGGAGATCATGAAGCTTGAAGACAATGAAGGGGGAAAAGAAGAAAAAAAGTGAAGAAAAAAAAGTCTGTTTTTCCTATTTTAAGAGGAAGTAGAAACATAAATTCATTTTCAAAAAAATATAAATTATAAATTTGGGGGCAAGGTGAGAAATTAAAATTGAAGTGCATATTAAAATTTTTTTGTATAAAATGAGTAATGATACATATCTCAAACATTTTATTTCAAATAATATTGCATTTATTAATTAGTTGATAGTTCTTTATAAAATGTAAGTGAATTAATTGTATTATCTTACTAATTAATTAATGAATAATACATAATTTAAAATAATTATTTGAGATAAAAAATTTAAAATAAATACCATAACTCGTATAAAATAGCATAAAAATAGAATTCTAACTTTTTTAGTTAGTTGACTATTGTGATATTTGTTGAAATGTGATTTTATCTTTTTTATTGTTAACTATAATATTGAAATAACGGTAATTAAGGAGTAAATTAAAAATTATCATTCTAACTAAAGTAAATTAAAATTTACCCTAAAAGTAAGAATATAAAGAACTAAAATATATATATATATATATATAATGACAATTTGATAAATAATATTTAGTTTAAGGACATTTTTGTAGCCATTAAAGAAATGATTTTTTTAATCTAATTTAGTAAAATATTTACTTATTAATTTTTTTTTTTTCAAAATTCTAAGTTCCGTCCCTGCAAAAAGGACACTAGAAAATCCAGTGATGGGAGTTGGGCAATGCTCCCACAGAGCACAGCTTCTTGTAGACCGGCCGGGGATGAGGTTTGAGCAAAGATGAATTCGTGGGTACCTGGCCATGTTGGTGGTGATGGAGTCTACATTTGTTGACTCCAGGGTGTTAAAGAGCCTCTGACATGTCTAGTAGTGGATGTATACGGCCCAGATAATTTGCTTTTGCAGCTACAATTATATCCTGCCGTTAATTTGGCTCCATTTTTCAAACATAACGTCTCGTGCGTATCAATACTTCATTGAATTGATAAATTCTATCCCCCATTCTTTGCACCATGTTATGTTCTTGCATTTTCAAGAGGTTGCCATCTGCTATATGCTATGTGCTGTACACTCACTCAATAAGGTGTTTTATTCTACTTGCCTTACGTCAAATATTTGCTGAAATACTTCTTATCTGACCTTTGTTTTTAATCCCGAAGGTTCCTTAAATATCTCTTTTTTGTCTGTCGTTTGGTTTTATACTTTGATCCCAGAGGTTACTTTAACATCTCTCTTTTTTTTATTTTTTCTTTTTCCTTTTTCTTTTTAACATCACAGGTTTACCAAACTGTTTAATTGGTTGGTGAGTTGGTGGAAAAGTTTTCAATTCCGAACAAATATTTTGGCAATCTAGCTACAAGTCAACAGTGGTCATTTCGGTTAGAAATTAGGACCAAAAAAAAAAAAAGACTAATAAAGTAATAATCCACTATTAGAGAATTACCTAGATATTTCATATATATATAATCAAATTCTCATAATATTATATTATATTAACACACATATTAAGATAATAACATTACCCATCGATTTCATAACCTTTCGTACATACCATATACACTGCAACTCATACCTCCCCATGCACAAAGAAATTGAATGAAACTGTCCATGCATTTCTAGGACTAATTTAAAGAATAGTAACACATTCCAATCAAAACACAATGGTGGTGTTACAAAATAGAAACCATAAGATAATTATAGCCATTTTATCAGCCAACACAACTCATACCTTCCCTTAATATGCAAATATTCCTTATCTAGATTTTAAAACACAAAAGGGAGGCTTCAACATTACGCAAGATTCTCCAATCGAAAAACTTAACACACACTCTTTGACTCATGTCCTGATAAATCCCACTCACAAGGGCATTCTAGTAATTATGTGTTTATACACTTTGTAAGAACGATCACGCGAAAATGTAACTTATAGAACACACCCAAGCCAGAAAACCAACCGAAATCCAGCAGCTAATTTACATGATGTCCGAAATGCACGACGATGATGACGACAACATTCATGCATTTTCTTCCCAAGAAAATAATTGTTTGAAAATCCTCTTATATTCCCTCGTACTTTTCTCGAGAAACAAACGGATTTTTTTCCTCATATTTACCCTCACCGTGATCCCTTTATCGTTTCTCCACTTCTCCCTTTCCTTCTCCTGCCACGCCATCAAGAATCACATCTACAGCCTCGAAGCGCTAGCCGGCTACGCCCCTACTCGCTTCGAGTCACGACACGTGTGGCAAGAGTCACGTGCCAACGCCCTTTCCCTCCTCCGCCTCAAATTTCTCTATTTCCTGCCCTCCTATCTCCTGTCTCTCGTCGCCGCTATAACCACCGTTAACTCCGCCTACTCCGCCGTTAACAACAGGCGCTTCACTCTCCAAACCGCCATTGCCTCCGTTAAGCTGACGTGGAAGCGTCCGTTAGTTACCACGTTTTGCATCTACGCCGTGTTAGTGTTGTACTCTCAGCTGTTTTTTGCGTCAGCGGTTGTAACGGGTAATAACTCACTTTCACCGGGGCCCACTTTGTTTGTATGGGCAGTCGGGTCGGTTCTTCAGGTTTATTTAATGGCGGTTTTGGGTCTCGGGTTAGTGGTGTCCGTGCTGGAGGATAGGTTCGGGTTCCATGCAGTCATGATCGGGTCGGGTATGATGGAGGGACGGATGGCGTGCGGGTGGTTTCTGTCGGTTTGGTTTGCATTGTTGTCGGGTTTGATCGGGTGGAGGCGGGAGAAGATGATGGATGGTGGGGATTTTTGGAAGGGTAATAAATGGATGGTGGTGATGAGGAGTTGGGAGGGAGTTGGATTGATTTGTTTGCATGGAATTGAAGTAATTTGGAGTTACGTTGTAACTACGGTTTTTTACTGCGAGTGTAGTAGGAAACGACATGTAATTATAAGTGAAAACGACAGCAACGTAGTTACAGTATAACATTTTGTAAGATTTTAGTGTGTGATATTTTAGAATTAGAAACAATTCCTCCCTGTGTTTGTTATATGTGAATAATTCTTTTTCTTTTCGTTCTTTTTAACTTTATTTTATTTTTATCAAGTTGTTATTTAAAAGTGCCTTAAAAAATTGTAATATAAGTACATAATTGATCATTATTGTGATGATATTTGGTGCGATAACAAATGGTGAAAGTATTTTTACTTTAGCTAGCATTAATTAGCATCACAATAGTGCAATAGTTAGTTTGTAGATCAATCTTAATATGTACTAGAAACATGTTGTGCGATTATAGGTGTTCGGTTGAAAAATCATTATTAAGTTGTTATAAGAATGAAAAAGTATGATAGTGTTAATGCGCTTTTTACATGTTATGTGTATGGTTGCCACTTGGCCAACTTTATTTCTGATAATGCTTATGATATTAATATATCACGACTTTAAGGAATTAAAGTGCTAGATACCTTTACCATAGTGTATATATTTTCTTTTCTTTTTATACGTGTACCAGATTTTATGCTTGATTCTATGAGAAGTGAAGGCAACGCCAGAAGCCAGAGGCAGCTTTTCTTTTTTGATTTTTCATCTTCACCACAGAGCTGGCAATAATGCTTTGGCTTTTTCAATTTATAATTGATTTGTTAATTGAATAACCCAATATGGTAAGTTTATTACAGTCGATTGGCTCGAGTTAAATCAAACGGATTAAAACAGAATTTTAAAATACTTAAGGAGTTTAGACTCCATGTTCTTTTGCTTAAGAAATTAAAAATAATAATAATAATAATAATAGGATAACAGAATGCGGCTTGACTTGAGTTGACAAAAGATCCCTCATTTTAATAAAATATGAACCAAAAATTATTTCATTGAAGAAAATATTTATAAAAAAAAAAGGTAATCACGAGATAATTTTAATAAATGAAATTTGTTTTAAAATGCAACAAATAGTGACTGGGCTTGCTTCAAGGGATGGGCTAAGTATTGGTTTGTTTTTATGTTTTGAAACGTGTAAACCATTCAAATTTCCCTTCATTAAGTAAGCCCAAGAGGCCGAGAGGTGGGTGCAGAATCAAAAACTAATCTGATCTTTATTTTAGTTCTCAAAGTCTAAAGACCTAAAATAGACGAACGGTGAAATTGTCTTTTTTTTTTCAAAAAAGGCTTACAAATGTGATGTAGTTCGTGTTTGAATAAAACTATATAAATCATGGGTGTGTTTCACACTCACAGTGAATTCTTGAACTAATTAACTTGTAGACAATTATCAAATAATAATAATAATAATTTTTACATGAAGATCAATATCATACATTAAATTATAGTAACTTTTAAATTATAATAATTATTATTATTATTATAATTTTTAAATTACAGCAACTCAATCTTAAATATAATATGAATTCATATTATATTGCTTGGTCAATTAATATATGTATTTTGATTTTTGGAAACACGAGAATTTGGAATCTTATAAAGTGCTAAGTCAACGATTTTGCCAAGAAATATTCAAAGTCAACAAGTGAGCTCTTGCATTTAATCTGAAGCTTCTGCGTGCGGCAATCCAAAATGGAGCTTTTCATATTTTGACTTTCTGGAATAGACTCGTTCCAAGTTTTATATAATGCAACTCTTGTTCGTATAGTATACATGTACATAGAGGACATAGCTTCTGTCTTTCACAAATATCAACACATCTTCTTTATGCTGATGGAATCATATACGACGTTAGTTTTTATCGGGATTCTAAGAGAAACCACCAAAATCTTCAGCAAAAATGTGCAGCTCATGGCCTCTCTCACCTTACTAAACCTCTTACTCCTCTCCTTATTCTTCTTGTCCAATGTCTTTTCCACCAGACCCGTCATCTCTGACCTGGTTTTGAAGGCATCTCTCATTCCTGTTACAGGCCCCAAAAGCTCAGAATTCGCTTTTCTTCTCATCGGTTTGATGCAAGATCTTCGAGTCTTCATTGGATTGGAATGGACATATGCTATCATCCTCACTGCCACCTCCTTCTACTTTTCAATAGCTACGATAATCGCATCAGCTGTAACGCATGGTGGAGAAAACTTGTTCTTCAAGGATCTGTTGCTGTCAACTCTCAAATCATTAAAAAGACCATTCTTTACTTGGTTTTACATAACCCTGCTGGGTTTGGGTTATAGTTTCCTTGTCTTGGAAAATTTACTTCCTATGGTGCTCATCATTCAACAGCCAATCGCCTCAAAAGCTTTATTGATCACAATTGGAATCTTAGCTGCAATTCTCTACGATTACTTGGCTATCATATGGACTTTAGCATTTGTTATTTCAGTCCTGGAAGACAAATGTGGAATTGAGGCTTTTGGGAAGGCAGCACAAATTGTTAAGGGCGTGCAGCTTCATGGTTTTGGGCTGAATATCCTGCTTACAGTATTAGGTTCCATTTTATTCCAGGCTTTCAGGTTGATGAATACTAAACAATCTACGGTGCTTCCTATAGTCATTGGATTGCTTGTTGTAAATTGTATCTACCTGGTTAAAATATTTTGGTGGATGGCATACACAGTTTTTTACCATCACTGCAAGAAAACACATGGAGAAGAGGCTGAATTACAAGACAGAATTGTGTATAGCAAAATACCAACTGCACCGATTCTCAATGAACCATGATAAAGAATCTCTGTTAACATAATTTAATTCTAAATTGTTGTGTTGTAGCAACATTGTATTTTCCATTCCGATAATAATAAAACTTTTTCTCCTCCTGCCATTTGGATGTCTTTTAGGCTCTGCTTAGAATTCAGGAAAGCTCCCCTAAATTGGCAAAGGAAAATGTCATTGACAATGAAGTGATGTTTTTAGATCTATAATTGTGCTTGAGTGAAAAGTTTTTGCATGCCTTGCCTTGCAACATTGTACAATTAATGTCTTGGAGAAGTGTGAAATTGAATATTCATACAATCCCATTCTTCTCCCACAAAATTCTGAGGATAATTGGCTACCGTTCAACGAATGAATTTAACAAGAAATGATGTACCAGAAACATATCTCATATATTTTACAAATTTCATTGTTAAGTCAGTGTTGAACAGCCAGCAAGTTACTTAGCTTCAATCCTGCAACTATTGTAAATTTCTTATTTTATTTTTCTCTCTCTACTTAAATGTTGTTCGGACTTTACAGCCTGTACTTTCGGTCATAGAAGAAATATTTTATAGAAATATTTTGTGTAATATTGAAAGCATTTGGGAAGCTTGTCGAGGAGGCGAAAGCATATAATGCACATTGGGTTGGCTTAAATTTCGTTCACATCCTAAATAAAGGGAATATTATCATTTTGCCATATAATATTTTTTGGCATGTCTCTTTATCATCAAAATTTGTTGACAATTTCTCTTTTTCTCTTAATGTTTTAATTTTTATCATTTTACTGCAAAACCATTAACTCCATTAATAAATTATTAATGTCATAAGGGTATTTTTATAAATTTCAATATATTTAATATTTTAAAATTTTTACAATGTATAATATTTATAATTTTATCAATTAATTATTTTTTATAAATTGTAACAATATTATTTCTTTATATATAATTAATTTTATATTCTCTTAATTTACACAGTTTAAAGATAAATATTTTTATCTGATTTTATTTCAATCCAAAAAAATATTATGAAACTTGTTTTTTGGGGGTGATTTTGTGCTCAATAGAGGTTGATTCACCTTAGAACATTTTTATAATGATGAATAAAATTGAGATGATATTTAAAATAAGAGAAAACAATTGTTCGAGGCGGCATTGGGGGTGGTTGCAACGACACTCCAATGGTCAGGTCAAGAAAATATCGGAGAGGCCATTGAGTTTATGAGAAACACTAATATTACTAAAAATTTGAGACTTATAGGAAAAAAGTAAAACATATTTTACTAAAACTAAAATGACTTTATATAGTGAGCATTCCTAAATTATTAGTATCTTTTTTAATACATAATAGACCGTAATAATTTATTCTCTTTTTTAGATAGAGCTTTTAAGTAATTTGACTATTCAATTTTAGTCATTTAGACTGTTTAGAGATGAACATATATTAATTGTAATAATGTCCCTATATTGATAACATATCTTAATCTCTAACTAACTAATTTCAAATGAGCCAATTAAGTTGTAGGAGCTATTAACTTCACTGTTGATGGCTAATAATTGAGCTGGTGCCCTTTCTCACTCTCGATGGTCCCGATGTTAACATGCAATCACATGCACAGGGAACCAGCTCATATCATACCAACATGTAGCAATTTTCATGATGGGATTGTCACTGTCAGTGGTCCTCCATTGACATGTGCAGCTTTAAAGCATTTTAGGAGATATTTTCCACATTTTTTATGTTAATAGGGTGACTCATGCTATTTTCTTGAGATATTCCCATTTATTTTTGCCTTTCAATTTCCTCTTTACATTTTGTAAAAGTATGTTTGATGTGGGAGCTATTGTACATGTATCACACTCTAATTGTATGACCCAAATTTTATCACCAACAAGAAAATAGATTTTTACACTTGATCTCTAAGTGCTTGATAATCAACATATTTAACCTTTTTAATTGAGTTTTTATTCTTATTCTCCTAGTGTTATATTATAGCTTGAATGATTCCCGAGGCTTGATAATCAATATTTTTGACCATGACAAAATTGAATAAAGTAGTTATAATAGTCGGCAACTGATTAAGAGGTATACAAGACTTTTCCTGTATTTACAACATTATTTTAAGGGTTTCGAATTTTCTCTGAAATTTCTTGCTTTCTGCCCTTGAAATTGGATTTTGAAAGTAGACTGATTCGAAGCTTTATGTATACAACTATTACATATATATATATATATATATATATAACACGCTCGCTCACTGCAAAAATATCAAACATCGCCAGATTATCAATGTTCTCAAGGCTTATAGAACCTGAATACACCATTCTTCACATTGGTTTGATTCAAAAACTGCTCAAATTTCACATTTTCGTACAATTATAAAAATTTTGAGGAGAAATAGAGAATGGGCTTAAGTCTAATTTTTTTATAATTACACATTAGTCATTACATCCTAATGTTATGATTTTATTCTTCTAACTTTATTGTTGAATGGTAATTGTGAATTTTAACGTACGAAAATCTTCTTTTTCTCTTAAAGAATAGCATCACATTCGATTGATAATGAGATTATTATAGTAAATGGACTCAAAAACTGTTTCTATTTTTTTTTTTTTACAGATTTAATGTAAGAATAATTAAAACCAAGGTTGTTTGAGTTTTAGTGCCATGTTACAATTTTAATAATTTAGACTCGTGATATAATTAAACAAAATGTAATATACTAACAAATAAGGGGACAATTTACGGATACTCATGAGAGATCAGACTTGAAATCAAAATACACGTGCTGGTAATAGTCAACACTAACCTTGTGATTAGAATTGGCAATAATCCAACTCCATTTTGTGTATTGACCTGAAAATAAGTGGGAGACATAATATTTATTACTAAAGGCTCATATTAGAAGCCATAGTCAGACTCCAACAAGCAGGATTAATATTTTTTTTTTCTGAAGCAAGATTTCTCAAGTAGCATTATTTGTGGTGAATTAAGGAAATAGATTAAGAAGGTACAAATGCTATCACTGGGTTGAATTGGAATTCGCTAAAAATTTGGCAGCATAGATGCAGCTTGCTGGTAATTAGACTAGCTGACCTTGCGGATGATGAGAGAGCCCACGCGTTTGCAATAATAAAATTTGGAATTGAGGCACTTGGGAAAGCAGCACAAATTGTGAAGCCGTGAAGGGCATGCAGCTTCATGTTTTTGGTTTGAATCTTCTGTTTACAGTATTAAATTTCATTTTACTGCAGGCTATGAGGTTGATGACTATAAAACAATCTACGACACTTCCTATAATCATTGGATTGCTTTTTGTAAACTGTATCTGCCTGGTTAAAATATTTTGGTGGATGCCATACACCTTTTTTTTTCTGTTGTTTACTTGGCAGAATTGCTATACCAACTACACCGACTTTCAATGAACCATGATGAAGAATCTCGGTTGATGTAATTTGATTCTAAATTGTTATTTTGTAGCAATATCATATTTCCATTCTGATAAATAATCTTTTTGTCCTCTTCTTAGAATTCAGGAAAGTCCCCTCAAAGTGCCAAAGGAAAATTTAATTGACAATAAACTGATGTTTTCAGATCCACATATAATTGTGCTTGAGTGAACTGAATTTGCAGCCTAGCCTTACAACCATGTACGATATCTTGTAGAAGTATGAAACTGAATGTTCATACGATCACAGTAAAAAAAAAAAAAATTCACTAATTCCGCAAAATTCTCATGATAATTGAGTGATTCGTTGAATGAATTTAACAAGAAATTATGTACCAGAAAAATGTCCCATATTTTCTACAATTTTGTTAAATCAGCGTTAAACAGCCAGCATGCATGTTGCTTTCAGGCAGCCCTTACAAAGTTACCAAGTGAAAACAGGCTTCTCTTTTCGCAGACGAAATCAACTGCTTATTTAACAGTATGCTTGTCAGATCAAATACACTGGCTGAGCGCATATACACCTGGATGCAGAATTAACAGATTGACTCACAAGTTAAGTTATTTCCCATGGCTGTTAAAGGTGTTTACTAAACACCCTTCATCAGAATTAACCTCTTGAAAGCTAGAGCTTACATTTCATAACACAACTGTGGGCAAATACCAAAACGGAATCGAGTCTAAGTAGACTTTTCATTTACTTCCAAGTTGTCATGTTTACTCGGTTTCTTCTCCTGTTCTGTTATTGAGGACTGTCTTAAGATTGAAGAAAAAAAAAAAAGTTTTTAATCTTATCACCAAGAATTTATTCCATCTTTAATTTACTTCAATTTTTTTATATTGATTCTTCATATCATAATCTTCATGATGTTACCATAATATTAAATTATTTTTCATCCAATATATTGGAAACTTCAACTGTGGAAGGCTCAGTGCCTCAGTCATTGCAAGGAAGTAAAAATGACCAAGACTTTTCTTTCCCATGTAAATAGAAAAAGGAAGAACTAATACAACATAAAATATCATGATTTATACCTAAATGTATAGGCAGGGCTACAGCTTTTGGTTATTTGTTAAATACAAGTTTTTTGAGCATTTGAAGTGTACAGTCAGTCCATAATTTGTGCAATGGAATCCCATACGCTTCTTGGATTTTTGGAAATTCTTAGAGAATCCCTCAAAAACGGCAAGCTTATGGCATTTTTCACCTCACCTGCCCTCTCTATCCTGTAGTTGTTCAATTTTTCCTCTATCAAATATTTGATCGGCCAATGGATCATTAATCAAAGCTTCCATCTTTTTTGTTAAGTCCAAACAGTCCTTCTAGCCTTCTTATCTTCAGCATAAGGATATAAGAATGTGCATTGACACAGAATGGATTTTCCTCTTCATCATCTCCTTCTTCTTCGTAATATCCACCATCCTTGCATCAGCAATAACACATCGTGGTCAAATTGTATCGTTGAAGGACTTGGACAGCAAGAACATGTAAAAGGCCATTCGTCACTTTCACTCTCTTTGCTGTTGGTTACATTTTCCTTGCCCTGGTAACTCTGCTTCCTCTCATGATATTTCTTGAAGGTCCATCCGCGTTGAAAGCTTTGTACACGATGCAGTTTATTCCGGTTGCAGCATTCTATGCTTACTTGACAGCGGTGTGGAATTTAGCACCTGTCATTTCAGTAAATTATTATGGAATTGAAGCACTTGGAAAGCAGCAAATATTGTCAAGGGCATGGAGCTCCATGGATTTCTTCAAATATTGTCATTGCAATATGGCTCCTGATTTTACGATTACGTCAAAACATTTTACGGCGGTTCAGATGATGAATTGATGATGGTGAGATTGCTTGTATTGAATTGTATATGGCTGGTTAGGATGCTTGGGTTGGTGGCACATACAGTTTTGTATTACCAATAAGAAGAATCGTAGTGAGGATAACAAGTGTGCCATTTTTTGAGTGAAAATATTCTACGAATCATGATCGATCATACAAGAATCCATGTTATGTTTTCTGTAATTTAAATATCATTTAAAAGCTTTAGTTTGTACGTGGATCTTCAATTGTAATTCTCATAAAATAAAATAAAAATCTCACAATGATATTACAATCAAACTATAACTCATATATAAGATATTATAATCCAACTAATATTAGATAAGTTTAGCAAAGTACCTCTACTTAATTATGTAATATAATTAAAATATTATAGTACTACAAGTTTAGCAAAGTACTCCAAAAAAATACTTTTGTGAGAATTTAAACTATTGAGAGGACAATAACCCTGGCCACTCCGCTGCGATCGGGGAAAGGCTGATTTGGCCGAGTGGCGCTCAAAAAAGTTACTTTACTTCAAAACGAGTTGATTGAGAATAAGAAGAGAAACAGGCCTGTTTCGAGGGAGGCTGTCTCTAGGTCTCGATCCAAAACAAAAGAATGAGATTAGTCTATGAATGGTGAGGTTCGTCGAATGGACTGGGCCTGTCAGGAACGTGGAATGATGCAGTACAGGCCCGTCATATTTGACTCGCACTAACTATCCTGTAAATTTTAATTAAAACGGAAAAAGAAATTACATTTTGAAAGCTATTTTATTAATAACTTACAGTAACCTCGAATGATTGGACTGTTGATTACCAAATGATTAAAGAAATTATTTTTTAATCAACTATTAAGTAACAGATCATATAACTTAGCGGCTGGGCTTTTAGGAACTAATGATACAGTAAGCCCACAGAAATGTTCATGAGCCACCAGTCAGTCCATCACAGTTAACGACAGCAACCGTTTGCAACCCCCTCTGTCCCGCCCAAATTAAACGACAGTTACGTAATGCCTTGATTAACGACAGCGAGTGATGGAAAACAGTGTCTATCGAAAAAAAAAAAAAAACTGGTCCAATCAATCCCAACGATTAAATAAATAAATATATAAAATCTGTATTGGAGGATAAAGGAGAGCACAAGGGGGAAACTAAAAGAAGTGGGAGATGGTGTCCTCATATGATGTACAAGCACGAGGCATCATCATCATCAATCGAGCTCCAGTGTTCTCCTCTCCTCTTCATTACCCTTGTTCTTCTGCTACTTTCTTCAAGTAAGTTCACGCTTACCCACTTCTTCATTTCTTCTTATTCCTTCCTTTATTTGGTTCTTTTTTCTTTTTCTTTCTTTTCTTAAGAATTTTCTGTCTTCTTTCTGGTTGCTGAGGGGGGAAAAAACTGAATGGTTGATTCATGTTCATTTGGTTTTAACTGATAAGAATAAAAATCTATGAGTATTAATTAAAAAGATTGTTTGGACTGTTCTTTTCTGGGCATCTTCCTACAGTGAATTTTTTTCTTTTGCTTACCTACTTCTTCATTTCTTCTTATTCCTTCCTTTATTTGGTTCTTTTTTGTTTTTCTTTCTTATTTTAAGCATTTTCTGTCTTCTTTCTGGTTGCTGAGGGAAAAAAAAACTGAATGGTCACTGATTTAAGGATTCATGTTCATTTGGTTTTAACTGATAAGATAAAACATCTATGAATATTAATTAAACAGATTGTTTTGACTGTCTTTTTCTGGGCATCTTGCTAATGTGAAATTTTTTTTTTTTCCCAAGAATGTGAATAATGAAGATTATATGTGACTTCATAATGAAATAATTGGTAAATTTTTTTAAGTACTTTGAATACAATGGAAGTATTTGAAGGTTTCATGCGTCTTTGTGGGATATTTTGAGTAATTTGAGTTATTAAATGTAACTACTTGATGTAGTTTATGTTATTTAGTAGTGATAGAAATTGCTTGGTCGCCTCATGTCATGACTATGGTTGAAGAGGAATTTATCTTTTACATTTCTCTTTTCAGGTGGGGATGGAGAAGAGACCCGGATGTAGGCCTGGTTACTCGTAGAACGAAGAGTCAAGCATTTCGTGTCTTGGCCAATCCTAATGTATGAATCAACCCCCAAGGCTTCCACATTTGTAATGCCAGATATATTTGGTTTGATCATGGTCAAAGATTACGTAGGTATGTGATTGATGACCAGTCAGTTGAGTGGCTCACGTTAGTACATTCCCTGTGTCTAGACATTTTCTTAGTTCATCTAGTTATAGCTGCAGCGGCATATCGGTATTAGATAAAGGTGTGCACGCATCTGTTCACTTCAGTTTTTAGCAATTATCTGAAACAAACCATAAGGATCAGTTCTGTTAGGCATTCAAAACCAAATTGCTAAATGCTTTGGTTATAGAGAAGCTATCCCTTTTAAACTATAAGGATCTGTTCTGGGGGGCATATTGTTAGTAGGTGAGTTATACTTTTTTTGCCCTTTAATGTCACTTTCTTGCGAGTACTTAAATCATTACTTACTGTCTCAGTTATGAGCCCTCGTAATTTTGTGGACTGCTTAATGTTTTGTAATTCATTGAGTGCTCTTAAACCTTCCCTGTAGATATCGTCTAGAGAGCCTTACATAACATTTTCTGTGAGTGCTTATTGTTAGCCCTCTACCTTCGGAGTTGCATATCATATCTCTATTTATCAAGTGGCTCTTATGATTCTGGCCACCAAAATCCTATAAACACTCAACAGCTCAGAAGAATGCTTAACTGAGAGATTAACCTCTTTCTTCGGAAACTATATCTTTATCACTGCTTATGTTGCATCTGTGCTTGATATTTTGTGATCATATCCATCCTTTGAATGAAATTCATTTGATTTTATCACAATTTCTTATGGCTGAGAATTATCTGTTGGAGATTCAACTCACACTTTTTGGTTAAGATTGTTTCACCACCTTGGCACTTAATTTGCTTGCAGCCAATGGGAGGAAATTGATGTCCTGCTTCACGTGTTTTTAGCATTGTAAAGAATTAAAACTGTCTTTTTTGCTAAATCAGAGTCTTCTTAATACGAATGTGGACCTGTTTTTTCTTCTTCATACAGGTATCTCCTGCGACAAAAGATTCAAGGAAGGAAGTAATCATGGTTGATCCTTTGGAAGCCAAGCGGTTGGCTGACAGACAGATGCAAGAAATTCAAGCAAAAGAGAAATTCAAGGTGGAAAAAATTCATTATCTTGTGAACATAATGAATAATAAATGACTTTACTAAGTATTGATAGCACTGGTTTATTGTAAATCTTTCTTGATGAGTATAACGGACAGGAATAACCAGCATACCCAAGTTTCACTTTTTAATAAAAATTGGGGAGGGAATGTGGGATATAGTTTAGCTTTGCTTACAGATGGTTTATTTTGCATTTTCAGAGAAGACGTCAAATTGAGGCAATTAATGGAGCATGGGCAATGATTGGTCTCACAATTGGCCTAGTGATTGAAGGTCAAACAGGAAAGAATATTCTAGAGCAGGTGAAGTATTTTCCTTCTTCCATACACAAGCACACACAAATTAATCTTTCTTCCCTTCAGCCGGCTTGAAGGCTGAAGCTAGCTATTGAGCATCGACCACGACCGGTTTGATTAATGGGTTCCTTTTTCCCCTTTCAGCTGGCCGGTTACTGGTCTGCCATTGTCCATTTTTTGTGCATTAGACGTTGTGCAGATGTGATTGTTGAATTCAAGCAGTAGCAGAGATCCATTCTTCGAACATATGTTGAAATTGTACTTGCAAGACTATCACACTGTATTTTCTTCGACTGACATACACTCTACAATTTAGTTTTGAAGCAACTGAACTTTATAAACTGCAAGGTTCATAATACATAACATTATTTTCGGTTTTAGTGGCTACTGCTTGTTCGTTGAATCAACAGCTGACATTTAAAGCAGAGGATTTGTTTGATTTAGGTACATTTTCTGAACTAAGTTTTGTAACATTTGGATTTCCTTCATGTTAATTTTTCAGCCAATAATTAACTGATTGCGCGAATGCACAAAAACAAAGGGACCATTTTCCATTTATGAGCTTTTATTTTTTAAACAACTATTTCAAATTTAGGGTCCATGGGCCCTCGACTTTTAGGCCTTGCTCTGTAGCTTTTTAAGTTCAAAGTTCAAAGTTCATCCCCCCTTGGTATATAATGTGGTGAGCTTTCCTACTTATTTAGCTTTTGTTTTTATGCCTAAATAAAATGTATATGGATTTGTTCATTGCTCTTGTATCTTACCGGGTCATAAGGGAAAGGCCATGTGCAAATTCATGCACCGTGCGCTTTTGTATTTATCGATTGAGCCATTCAACTCACTTGTACTGTAGTGCTTGTAAGGAAAGCACTTTGAGAAGAAGTAGTAGTAGTCTATTTAGTAACTTTCTCAACTGTTTTTCTCAAGAGGCAGCATCTGACTACTATTACAAAAAAGCGCTACCTTAGAAAAACATTTCTTACACGAACACCCTCAAAAGCCCTTCTGATTAATTTTCTTCCACACTAACTATTCGACTTTCTGAAAATGATAATGAAAAGACATAATTTTACAGATTGGAATGAACTGGATTAGTTGATGGTCGTTCAAGAATATTCAACTACCAAGTTAGAAGAATGGACTGTTGCCAAATAAAATAATTAGTAAATGAAGCTAACCACCAAGGATTTGGTATTTTGCCCGCTTGAGTTACTAATATATTAAATGTTATTAGGTGAAAATCATCTTAATCTCTTGGTGCTTCTTATCCAATAAGCACTTTCCTTTCCCCGAAAAAAAATAAAAAACGGTGTTTTCTCAATGTTGTTGATGAATATCAAGTTTTGTAACGTAAAATTGATAATGTCAAAAGTTAAAATTAAGTGAAAATGATGCTCTGATCCTCAAACTCTGTCTAGTGCATAATAGATAAATCTCTAACAATTTAGAATAGATAGATAGACCAACGTAAAGAGTTCAAGCACACAGCCCAAACTTGAAGAGGATTTGTGCATGTACTCGCAAGAAAAGAGAATCTACCAAAGACATTAAGACAAACTTCAAAGTGTACAGTGCTTTTCTAGTACTTTTATTTATATATAATCAAAGTATTATTGCCCAACAAAGCAACAAGTTCGCCAACTCCACAAAACGTGGCCGAACAAAAAACCAGGCGAAAAGTTTAGTACAAAGTGATATTTTTTCCTCTGTCCAAATCTTATGCAAGATCGTGGTGGGCTCCTAACAATTAGATTGATTTTTCCTTTGAACAATTAGATAGATTTAGATATCCACAACACAAGACTTGATTACTGATATTGACGACCACCAACTCCAATAGAATTCTCACAAATCAACCGAAGTATACGTATCAAAGTTTTCGTCAAACATGGCTTCTCACAAATGGGGTCTCAATTCTCAAAAATCAAAATCAACCCAAAAGTGTTTTTTACCATA
The DNA here is from genome assembly GCA_025617385.1 of Murraya koenigii. NCBI lineage: Eukaryota > Viridiplantae > Streptophyta > Magnoliopsida > Sapindales > Rutaceae > Murraya > Murraya koenigii. The sequence goes on from CM046817.1 coordinate 26,535,695, forward strand.
TATTATTGACCCAAAGTTTGGTACGTGAAGGCTCAAGGAACCTAGCTGGAGACTTGGAATGATTTGCTTTTCCCTTTGCGTGTGGTGTGAATAGGAATGTGAAATTTGGAGAACAATTTGATAAGTTTGAAGTGTTCAATTAAGCCCACCATTCAAAGTTGGATTTTGATTAATTGAGAAATGTGAATTGAAGCTTGAATTGAGCCGTAATCACTAATCAGGCTCCACCACTACTATTTCTACCTTTTACCAAATTTAGACTAGCCATTAGAATCAATCCACGTGGCCTGGGCTACAAAATTCATATCCTTATTAGAGTTGATCTTATCTGAATTGACTTTGATGATTTAAATAATCTTTAAAGGAAAAAAAAAAAAAAACAACACGAGACTTATTATGTCCTTATCCACGGAACCCGAATATTAGAACCCCAATTTAAATAAGATTAATTGCCACTTTTCACCAAAATGTTTGCAGCTCTTATTTTCTTAAAGTTTTTGTAATACATTGTTTCTTTCTTGGTATTGATGTTAAAACCTTTAACCCAAAACCATGGTTATTTGAAGTAATGAATTTATATTACACGTCCTTCGTCACCGTGCTAGCAAAATCAATTGATTAAGCCAACAAATCCAATTTATGTACCACACATGCAACTGTCTGAGCCATGTTCCATTAAAACTATAAGCAAAATGCTTGACCCGACATGTTAAAACAAGCCTTTTGCAGCAATAATTAGATCTCAAAAATTTTAAATAGTTGCTGTATATATTGAGAGCGAGCTAGCCGGTTAGGAAATCCCTTTTCAATTTCCAATGATATATAATTATTCTTATCCACTTGATTTGTTTCCTTTAAGATTACAATTTATAGCAAAATGTAGGTCCATCTAAAACTTGGTTTGCCAAATTATTATAATAATGTTTGTGTCCACTATAAAAAATCATATCTCCAAAAATGCACTTAATTTTTCTTGCATGCATAATAAATAAATTAAAAGATGGTGTTGCTTGTTTCAATTTCACCAACTTCTTTAAGGACAATTTTATTTTCTTTATTTTGCTAAGTTTAATTTATTTCTTTAAAAAAAATAATATTCAATTTAATCTAATCTACTTATTCTCTTGGATTATATAGAACATGTAAATTCTATTGAATTATATAGAACATATAAATTCTATTTTATGATTGGATAAAATATTAATCAAAACGGTGTGTGTGTATATATATATATATATTAAAACCCATTAATTTCAATTGACACACCCTAAACCTTAAATTATAGAAAGAATGAAACATATGGCATATAAAATGTGTAATGTCATATTTGGTCAATTTTTCCAATTTCTTTCGATGTAATTTTTTAGCTGTAGAGACCATTAGAGATTTCATGAGCAGCAAAGCTCGAACATTAACTATTTGTCAGCTGTCTTATCCATATTTGTCAGTTGCCTTATCCAAACCAAGGAATTAGTAAGCATAATAAATTCTGTATATCAAAAGTAAACATTGTAGCAAATGGAAACAACAAGGCCAAAATAAGACAAAATATATATATATATATATATATATATATATATATATATATATATATATATATATATATATTCTAAGGTATCGTATAAGCATTAAACAATTAGAAATACATAAGATGATAATAGAAAGTTAATAGGGATTGGATTAGTTTTTTTCTTTGAAGCCCATGTGATTTGAACTAGTAAAGTTGTTTTTTTGGATTATGTAATAAAGAGACTTCGTTTGTTTTGTTTTTATCACAAACTTTTCAAATTTTTTATTTTTGGAAAACAAACTTTTCTTTATTTGGGTCTACAAAAATGATATTGTTTGGATGGTCCGCTTCAAGAAAATTCGAGGATTAAATTAAGAAAGTTGTCAACAATTTATCATACTTAAACCCAAATGTGTTTATTGGGTTATTTTGTTTTATTATATTATGCTTTCATTAAATAAATATATCTCCACACAATCAGAAAAAAAAAAAAAAGTTGTGATAATCTCACTTAAGAAATATACTATTTAAGAAGAAATTTTTAATGTTTACATAATAGGCATAATGCAAATAGAAATTTTATATAAATATGCAAGTTTTAAAGCAATTGTTATATTGAAGATATTCTATTGTAGAGTATTTTTTTATAATTATTTAATTAAAATAATAAATAATAAAAATATATATTATAACCTAAATCGTATGATTATAAAAAAAATTATAGCAAAACATCCCTAACATACTCTTAACTTTAGTGGTTAAGATTCTAAACAATAATCTCTTATGTTTTGAGTTCTAACTAAACAATTAGACGTTGTTAACTGTTTTAAAATTTTGTATAAGGGCTCCAAGAAATATCACAAAATACAAATAATAAAAATAGGTTCAAAAAATATTGGAGTGTGGGTCCCATCCAGAGGCAAACGCAGAATGAAGACGAGGTATCGCCCACGTTGCATCAAACTAACTAAATGAAATTATAAGATAAAGAAAATTCTCAGCTCCTGCTTTGTGGATAAAGTGGGACCCACTACTCAACGAGGTCCCGCTACTGGGCCGGTTTGATACATAAATTAATTTATTTCTATTCGTGTTGTATTTTATCAAAATTACACGTTGTCGTGAATTAGACCAAAGACTACGTTTTCTTAGAAGATGGAGAGAAGCCCCCCTTGGCGTAAAAAATTATTGACTTTGACTCACAACGATCAGATTGCGTCCTGTGCTGACACGTGGAACATAAGGCATCCACGTCAGATTATTTTGAGAGACCTTTTAATATTAAGTTACCAAGTTTTTATTTAAAGAATTAAATTAATTTTTTAATTCCTACTTATTTTAAGATTTAAATTTAATCAGCTACTTAAATAAAATAATTAAAAAATTACTCAATTAAATGTCCAGGGATAAGTTGCTTTTAATCCAAAAATAAAATAAAAGTATCAATATTTTAATGAATTTCCTTTAAATTTGAGTTAATGACGTCTTAATGAGATTGAGATGAAATTTATTTGTGGTGCATATCATTTTTTATTTTTCTTCTGTGGTCGGTATGTTAAGCAGACGTGTTATTTTTTATTTTTTTGGGTTGCAAATACGCATAGTCGGACAATAATAAAGGAGATAAGTAGGAGAAAAAGCACGACGAACAGTCTTTAAATGTAGGTGACGTTTCGTTTAGTGAGTGGAAACAATAAGATCCGTTGATACAGCTCATCTGCCCCAACTCACAAGTCAAATCCACGCCCGTGACTTTATTATGGGCTTTGCTTTGACGACCCAGACACGCCACGTTTCTTTTGTAATAAGTCCACGTGGCGAGTTCTAGAACCCCTATCTGATCTTCTGCCCGTACGAAGTAGCTGCATCCACTTCATAAGATAACAATGACATTAAGTCCCCGTTTATAGAGACAAGAATTGATCAAACGGGTTTGGTAACCGTGTACAAGCCGTATTTATGGGTAATACTCTATATTTTAATTTTTTTAAATAATTATCTTAAATAATATAATATTAATTAATTAATAAGATAATATTATTTATTTATTTATTTAAATTTTATAAAAAATTATATAATATTTATCAATTAATTAGTAAGATAATATAATTAATTTATTTAAATTTTATAAAAAATTATCAACTAATTATTTAATATTAAATTATTTAAAATAATTATTTAGAATAAAAATTTTGAAATATCTATCATTACTCGGTATTTATTCTACTATTTCTATTTTCAAAGGATAAACAAACTAAATAATCAACATCTTAAATCTAATGATATCAGTGTAGCGTGATATACCATATTATAGACTTCACATAATTATAAAATATTACAAATTAATTCAATGTGACTAGTCTAAAATTGTTTATATTACAATTTTAAATTTTACACTTGAGTATTTCGCAATTAAGAATTAATATGTCAATATTGATTAAGGCAGATCGAATAGTTATAATTTAACAGTTACAATAATAAATTATTTGGTAAATGTTAATTATTATGGCTTGAAACTTAAGTTGATTTGATCTACTATTTGAATAATAAAAATTTTATATTATCTTTACAACTTTTATTAAAATTATTATTTAAAATTCATATCTACTAAACAATATTAACTTTTATTTATAGTTATAATACTTTTTAAGTTATAGTACATTAAAATACTAAATAAAGTCTAACTTTAGTATCACAATGAGGGATGACCAACGAACATAGCTATAACTTTAGGCTCGTTTGTTATAATTTTTTTTTTAAATATAGTTTATTTATGTAGCATTTTTTTATAGTAGAGCATTTACAGATATAGCTTTTACTTAAAAAAAAAATTAGTTGTTTAGTTGTTAGAGCTTTTATTAAAAACTTTAAAATTACTTTAATAGAAAATTTTTTTAAAGTCATGTTATAAAAATAATGAATAAGATTGTTAAATAAATAAAAAATATTTTAAATTTTTTAATATTTTAAAAGAGCTTTAACTAGCTATACTCTAAAAAATCTAAAATTTGAGGTAAATAAATAAAGACAAAATAATTGATTTAATCTTTAAAAACTCTACTAAAATAATAACTAAACAACTACATAAATTTTGATAAGAGCTTATGGAGTAAATAAACATTTATAATCATTAGATAAACCAAACCAAAAAGACACTTAGGCTTTGTTTTGTACAAATTATTAGAGTAAAACTTATACTAGTAGAGCTTTTGATAAAAAATTATTGGGTGTTTGATTATTAATTATAAAAATTATTTTGAATTATTTAAACTGTTTGATTCTTTAAAATAAAAAATATTTTTGTGTAATTAAATTATCAAAAATAATATATAAAAAATTTTGTTTTATAAATTTCTTTGCAAGCAGCGATTCACATGGAAAACATACAGAAGGTAATGATCAACTAATTATGAAATCCATTGTAAAATTGCACCCATGCATAAATCGATTGAAGCATTAACCAATAATTGTTAATCTTTCGTTTGGAAACCAAGATTAGATGTAAAAGAAAGATGAAACAATACCAAGGCAACAAACATATTAAATAATATAATAAAAATATATAAAAAAAAAAGTAGCAAGAAAAATTCATGCATGGTACGCTTCTCACCAAAAGTGATGGGTACGAGTAGGGGTTGGTATAACTAATTAATTTGCCAGTAATTTCATTAAAAAAAAAAGCGGTAATATGTTATTATCAACTGGTGGTAACAATTTTTATTGTGTAGGTTTTATATATAAATAAGGGTATTGTATAATTAATTAAATATTTTTAAAATATTTTTTATATTACATATATTTTTAAAAAAGCTCTCCAACTTCTATTCTTATAAGCTCAAATTTTGGGCTTGTATTAAATGAGATAAATTAATTTGTTTAAACAAGGAAAAAAACTCTACAAAATAATAATAATCAAACACCTAAAAATAATTAAAATACTTATGAAATTAATTAAGCACTTGTAACTATTAAATAAATCATACAAAACCAACACTTAAATAAAGAACAATAATACAACTCTTATTAATCGAAGTCTTCTTGTTTTATTTACAAACAATATCATTTTTTTTTAACGGATGACACAAATAAATACTAAAACTTGAACACAACAAGTGGTATTAAGAAATTGATTTGGTCGAAATATGTTTAATGAAACAAGATCCTATCCTAGTCTCGATTTAACTGAATTATGGAAGGATCGAAGTTTATATGCCAATAAATGTGGGTTGATTATATGTTAGCTGCTACATGGCCATTAAATGTAACTTAATAACTACGTAAAATGTAACTATCGTTTCATATATAAAATAAAAATATCAGACGAAAGAGTCGCGCAGATATACATGAGCCGTGAGAGTAATTATATCTACACGTGGCATATGTGTAGAGTTGTATCCAACTGTTTTAAAATCTGACCGAGTAATTCTGGTGGCAGACCAAATAATTTTCAATACCTATCATCTTTATTCGTTTCCTTGAATAGAATGGATTTACCGTAAAATCCATCCATATTATAATTCCAATTGATGATATATAATTATTTATATCCCATAAAATCAGATATCATATGTTTTATAATGCATTATATTGGATAAGGATGTTACCATATAAAATAACTATCATATTAATCTTCAAAGTAAGAAAAATTTTATAATGTTGTAATAAAAATTATGGTATTAATACCGTAATAAATATAAATATTATAATAAAAAATATTTTATTAATTTACAAAAAATATTTTCTTTAATTAAACAAAGAAAAAATTACTCATTAATTAAACAAAAAATTATCTTTAAAAAGTAGAATAAGTTTTATTGAATTGGTTTAACCATAATTCAATTTTATTCTTACTTTTGTATACTTTGTTTTCTCATTTTCTATAATAATATCTATTTATTACACAAGTTAATTAAGCGCAATTATTTATTTTGATGTGGATCAAGTAAAAAAATAAAAAAATATTCTTATATTATTAGATATAATATGAAATATCAATAAAATTATATCACATTTTGAGTTTTATACATACTTCATATAGTTTCAAACTTTTCACTTATATTTAGAGATCATTTAGGGTTGTTGTTGAGAAAGTATAGAAAGATGCAATATAACTTCATGTTACAATATATGTGAAAGATATCAAAATTATTATTATTTTTATATCTGATTTTGATTATAAGTTTTATTTTTAACAAAACATCACATGTATTACATAAATACAAAATTAACATTATTGAATTTAAATAAATAATAATAATAAATATATTAGTTAATAAACATTCTAATGAGTTTTTATTTTACAATTATGAATTTTTTTTAGTAATTCTTATATTAATTAATTTATTTTAATTTTTATTCATAAGTTTTATGCATAAACTACAAAAATTATATTTTATTTTGTACTTAACATTGATTTATTTGTTTTATATTATATTTGTAAATTTTTATTTTATTTACCAGTAATACATCAATTTACCAGTTTTATAATAATTTATTTATTTTATCTTCTTTTTACAAGTCTCATGGTTCATTTATAAAAATTATGTTTTATTTTACAATTAGTGTTGATCTACTATTTTTATGTTATATTTACAAGTTTTTGTTTTGTTACCAAAAATACATTAATTTACTAGTTTTACATTAATTTAATTTATTTTATCTTCTATTTACAAGTTTTATGTTCTATTTTTAAAATTTATGTTTTATTTTGTACTTAATGTTGATTTACTGGTTTTATGTTATATTTGTAAGTTTTTATTTTATTTACTAGTAATATATTAATTTACTTATTTTTGTCTTCTATTTACAAGTCTTTTGTTTTATTTCTAATTTTTATATTTTATTTTTCAATCAATGTTGATTTACTAGTTTTAAGTTTTGTTTACAAGTTTCTGTTTTGTTTATTAGTAATAAATCAATTTGCTATTTTTATATTAATTTACTTATTTTATTTTTCATTTACAAATCTTATGTTTAATTTATAAAATTTATGTTTTATTTTGCAAGTAATGTTGATTTACGAGTTTTGTATTATATTTACAAGTTTTTATTTTATTTAACAATAATACATCAATTTACTAGATTTATAGTAATTTATTCATTTTACCTTCCATTTATAAGTCTTATGTTTAATTTATAATATTTATATTTTATTTTACAGTTAATGTTGATTTACAAGTTTTATGTTAAATTTATAAGTTTTATGTTTTATTTTGTATAATTTATGTTGAATTATGGTATTGATGCTATAATTTTAATCACGGCAATATAGAATGACCCTTAGAGTAATACTCTACATCTTAAATTTTGTTATCATAATTAATCATCCCAAATAATGTGGCATTCATTAATTGGTTGTTAAAATAATATAATTAACTCATTTTAATTTTATCAACTAATTAATGAATGTCATATCATTTAGAATTATTTTTAAGATAAAAAATTTAGGATGTAATCTTTAATATGGGCAATTTAATTTTATTACATTAATTAAATATCACAAATTTTTGTCACGGATTTCATTTTTTGTTAATGTGAAATATTGATGACGATTCACGCACATTATAAAATTTCTAAGTGATTAATTTCGATTATTTATCGAATTGACTTCATAACAAATCAAATGATTTATTTACAATATACCATTGCAGCTAATGAGATTTTATGATTCATTATTTTTTTAAATGATATGTTTGCTCAAGAAAAATTAGTGATGGAAAAACCCAAAAAAAGAAAAAGACCTAAATTATCATGTTTTAATGTGGTTATTTGGTTTTTCACTATTGTTTGAGAGAAAATTAAATTAAAAAAAAATGTAAAGTGAACACTTAACTATCCAAGTTTGCTAAAAGTAAGACAGATCACTTCATAACTTAGGGTATTTCGATTACTTCGCGAAGTAACATTTCTCCTTGAAAAAATAAAATTTATTTAGGATGCCTCAAAAATATGTTTCTAAATAGAAGTTTAAGAAAAGGTGCAAAATTAAAAATAAAAACTATTTTAAAACTATTTTATCGAATTACTCTGGAAGGAATTTTCCTAATATATACCCAAGGCATGCATGCCATATTTGAACTCAAAAATTTTAAATATATCATCAAATAGGCTTTATAGATTGTTGAAATTAGCAATAATAATAAGTGTATAATTTAGATTATTAAAAATTATCAATAATAAATTAATAACGTGGTGAAAGGATAATATATTAATATCATATTTATTGTCATTTCTAGTAACTCAACTATTAAAAATAAAAGTAACCGGTTACTCCGGTAACAGTGACAAAAAGTAAAGACAGCAGAGATATCAGAACTGAACGGATCGGTTATAGTCAGTGGTGACATACCTAGGAAATCACCTACAATCAGCCTCATTATAACAAAAATGAACCCGTTTGTAACCCCGCAAATCTGAACCGTCCATTCCAGCCTCTCTTCACGTAACTCGTATAAATTAATTTCTCCAAGTCGGCCTCTTCCTTCGTCCTTATCCCATTTTAACAAAGCTCTTATGGAAAGTGTATCAGTATCTTTAATTTTGCCTTACTGTAATAAGATTTGTATTTATATTTCTCTCCTTTAAAGACCCTTTTAACACATTTTGTAAATACATATACACATCATTGACAAGCCATTAAAAGTGAAAAAAAAAAAAAAACTTAGTTTTGTGTTTTGTCTCTGTTTTTTCTCAATGAGATCTTCCTTAGACTTATTGAATTTGATATCTTTTGATGATTTTGGGACTCTGAATCGGATCCCGCGAGTCATGAAAGTCCCTGGAGTGATATCAGAGTTTGAAAATAAGAGCAACGACAGTACCACAACAGACGTGGAGCCATGTCAGCGCAGGATCATTGTGGCTAATCAACTGCCTGTGAAAGCCTATTATGAAAAAGATAGTAACAAGTGGGGGTTTGAATATGATCAAGACAGCCTCTATTTGCAGCTCAAAGATGGGTTCTCGCTGGAGACGGAAGTTATATACGTTGGCTCATTGAACGTTGAGATTGGTGTTGATGATCAAGAAGAGGTTTCAACGATTTTGTTGGAGAAATTTAAGTGCGTGCCAACGTTTTTGCCAGCTGATGTACACAAGAAGTATTATCATGGGTTCTGTAAGCATTATCTTTGGCCTTTGTTTCATTACATGTTGCCTTTGACGGCTAGCCATGGGGCTCGTTTTGACCGAGGGGAGTGGCAGGCTTACTTGTCTGCTAACAAAGTTTTTGCGGATAAAGTGATGGAGGTGATAAATCCAGATGAAGATTATGTTTGGATACATGATTATCATCTAATGGTATTGCCTTCTTTCTTGAGAAAACGTTTTCATAGAGTGAAAATTGGCTTCTTTTTGCATAGTCCGTTTCCTTCATCTGAAATTTATAGGACTTTACCTGTGAGAGATGAGATTCTTAAGTCCTTGTTGAATTCGGACTTGATAGGCTTTCACACTTTTGATTATGCAAGGCACTTTTTGTCATCTTGTAGCAGAATGTTAGGTCTTAATTATGAATCCAAAAGGGGCTACATTGGTTTAGATTATTTTGGTAGGACTGTGAGTATAAAGATTTTGCCTGTTGGGATTCATATGGGCCAGTTTGAATCTATTCTGTCTCTTGATGCCACAGGTCAGAAAGTTAAGGAGTTGAAAGAAAAATTTGATGGGAAAATTGTGATTTTGGGGGTAGATGATATGGATTTGTTTAAGGGTATTAGTTTGAAGTTTTTAGCAATAGGGAAGCTCTTAGAACAGCACCCAGATTTGAGGGGGAAAGTGGTTTTAGTACAGATTACGAACCCAGCTAGGAGTAGCGGTAAGGATGTGCAAGATCTTCTAAGTGATACCCACAGAATTGCAGAAGAGATCAATAGCAATTTTGGCAAACCAGGCTACAAACCGATTGTTATCATTAAAGAGCAGCTTAGTACTCAAGATAAGGTTCCATACTATGCCATTGCTGAATGTTGTGTGGTGAATTGTGTGAGAGATGGGATGAACTTGGTACCTTATAAATATACTGTTAGCAGGCAGGGGAGCCCTGTTTTAGACAGGGCATTAGGTGTTGATGGAAAGAATCCTCCCCAAAAGAAGAGTGTTATAATTGTGTCTGAATTCATTGGATGCTCTCCATCTCTTAGTGGGGCAATTCGTGTCAATCCGTGGAATGTTGATGCTGTTGCTGATGCCATGGATTCTGCCTTACGAATGGGGAATCAAGAGAAAATTTTGCGGCATGAGAAGCATTATAAGTATATTAGCTCTCATGATGTGGCTTATTGGGCTAATAGTATTGATCAAGATCTCGAGAGAGCTTGCAGAGATCATATGTTCAAGAGATGTTGGGGAGTTGGTTTGGGTTTGGGATTCAGGATTGTTGCTTTGGGGCCTGAATTTCGGAAGCTTGGAATGCAACATATTGCTTCTGCTTATAACAAGACAGATAGCAGGTTGATCCTTTTGGATTATGATGGGACTGTAATGCCACAAACTTTAGAGGATAGAAGACCAAGCACTGAGGTTCTTTCAATCTTGAATGACCTATGCAATGATCCCAAAAATGTTGTTTTTATCGTTAGTGGCAGAGGAAAGGATTCTCTGGGCAATTGGTTTTCTGGCGTTGAGAAGTTGGGTCTTTCAGCTGAACATGGTTACTTCACTAGGTAATGCTTTAAATTGTTGTTTGTTCGCTGAATTTTCTTGTGTTTTTTTGTGCGTGTGTGTGTTTTTCTTTTCTTAAAATCTAATGTTATTTATTGTAGGTGGAGTAAGAACTCTGCCTGGGAGATTTGCTTGTTGACAAAAGACTTTGATTGGAAAGAGATTGCAGAACCTGTAATGAAGCTTTATACTGAGACAACGGATGGCTCTTTCATAGAAGATAAAGAAACTGCAATCGTGTGGCACCACCAGCACTCCGACCCTCATTTTGGCTCATGCCAGGCTAAAGAGCTTCTTGACCACTTGGAAAATGTTCTTGCTAATGAGCCTGTTGTTGTCAAAAGAGGCCAACACATTGTTGAGGTCAAGCCACAGGTATGTTAACATCAATCTTTTTAATTTAGTTGCTACATAAGCTTGATATGATATGTTATGGAGAAATGCAGTTATGCCCCTTGTTTTATATCTCATTGATATGGCTTGGATGCTTATTCTAATGTGGTGAATTGAGTAGGGAGTAAGCAAAGGCGTCGTAGTCAAAAACTTGATTTCAACTATGCGAAGTAGGGGAAAGTCTCCAGATTTTGTGCTGTGCATAGGGGATGATCGTTCTGATGAAGATATGTTTGAGAGCATCGAGCAAGCGGTTGCTGATCCATCGTTACCATGCATTGCAGAAGTATTTGCTTGTACGGTTGGTCAGAAACCGAGCATGGCCAAATATTATCTTGATGATACTGCAGAAGTCATAAACTTGCTTGAAGGCCTTGCTAGAGAATCTGCGCATCCTAAGTCAGCATCTTATCAGGAATCACATGAAGACTTGTTACTTTGAAGGAAAAAAATGAATGAACATAGTGAAAAGGCAAATTTGGGCTTAGGAGGCAATTGATGATACAGTTAGCCTTGTACAGGAAAATACTTTATTTAACCGTTACAGGTTCATTCGGAAAACCCAATTAGAGAAATTTACAGATTGGTTCATTCATCTTCATTTTAATCTCTTTGGAATCTCAATTATTTGAGAATACATCTAATGCATTATTGAAGATACATTGGTCAAACAGTCAATGCAGCAACAACAAAGGTCACTTATAATTTTCTTGAAATGTTTGAATGTGAATTGCGGAATCAAAATTTCACTATTTGTATAGTTTTTCCACAAATGCGTGCGTCCAATGTTTCTTCGTTTCTGAAAACTAGATAAGGGTCAAAAAGAGTGTATGGATAACGGAATCATATTTCCCGTTGTGTGTATTGATGACAATTGATTTGTGTACTAAAACTTCCAACAATAACCACAGCCCATTTGAAGGCGCTATCATTTCCAAAATCTTTGTCGATAAGATCGGATCTAAGTTGCATAATTGTCACGGTACGTGGAAATCCAATAAGAAAAAGAAAAAGAAAAAAGGACATGCTTATTGCTTAATAAACTTATTTTTTTTATATAAATATTTGATTGTAAATTTATTTAGTTTTTACGAAGATATAGAACTTGAAGTACAGTTAAATAACAGGTTGATTAATTTGCTCTATCTCCAATACTTCTCTTTAACAATATTTAGGGCCAAACGGGTACTCAATACTGTTTAATTAAAAAAATTTACAATCAAATATATATATATTCGTATTATAATCCAAATTAACAATATTGATGGCCAAACGGGTAATCAATATTATTTAATCAGTGACAGGAAAATTAAAAATCATATTTTACTTAAATAAATATCATAACAATAATATTTGTAATTTCATTAAATTATTAATTTATGATAGGAATGGAACCATAGTGTTATATAAGGTTCAAATATTATTGCTATTGGACAAAAAATAGAACAAGTCTATTTAGAGCTAAATAAATTTAGTCTTTGTAAAACCCATGAAATGGTGGACAAATTGCTTAAGATAAACTTTTTTTGCAGCAATATTTCAAAACTCAAAAAGTTTCAATATCCTATAATCTTATCTTAAGAAAAACCTCAAGAATAATTCTCCTAGGTGGGCCTTAAAGAATTAAATTAATTAGAGTTATAGATCCATTATTAGTAGTAAATATAATTTAATAAATTATTTTTATCATATTTTTTTATTACTCAAAAGATTAAATGTATAAATTATTATTATTTTTATTAATTTTATTATGAATTAAATACTTAGTGTGTCAAAATTTAACTTGTTTACAATAAATCAAAATATCATTTTACCATATTTTATATTAAGATATTAAGAATTTATTGTGTCAAACTCTCTTGTTTATATACAACAAATCAAAATTTCCAAATATAAAATATGGATAATATTAATTAGAAAATAACTTAATTTATATAATTAAAAATAGAATTTACTTAAATCATATTTTTCTACTAAGAGCTTCACTTTACTCTAACTTATTATTATTTAGCGTAATATAATTGAAATAAAAATAATTATTAATATTAAAGTATACATAAAAATAGAAATAACTAAAATTGAAAATAAAACTAAATTTATTTATTAATTTATTAAATATTACAAAGACATATGAGAATAAAAAATTATAGAGAAATAAGTGAAGAAAGACATGTAGAGAGGTTTGATCTATCTCCTCTCTGTTTATATTAATTTATAATTAATTCACACCACACACATAAATAAAGCCAATTAAATCATATTATATTTGTCCTACTAACCAAACATAAACCTAACTTAATTCACTCAAACATATCCACTCACAATTACTACACATAACACGGTAGAAACTTATCATTTTACAATTACCGTACAATATGGTAAAAACTTATAATTTTACAATAAAAGTCGTGAATTCTCTTCGATAATGGCTTAATTTTTCGGACCACTAGTATCTATTCGTTAATTTGTTAAGAACCTCAAATTGTTTGAAATTAGTATTTTTACCTAATAAACACACAAAATCAAATATTTAAAACATAATTAGAATTTCACAATAAATTATATAATTACACATATAAATTATAATAAAAACATAAAATAATGTTTTTATTCCTTATAAAATATAAAATTTTTAACACTAATCAACACTTGTCATAAAAGTAACTACAACTCAAGTCAAATCAATTTCGACTATAAATATATCCTCCATTCTCACCTAAAAAAAAAGAAAGAAAAAATGGACTCAAGAGGAGAAATATTGATTTTCTCTCTCTAAATTTATTATAAAAATTCAGTGACTGATTTGACCATCAAAAGTTTATATCGATAAAGCTAGCCCTCTAATTATTTTGTTATATTTGGACAAAGACATTCTCATCCCCTAAAAAAGTGAACTCCTAAGAACAAATTCAAAAGCCTATTAAGATCATCCCAAAGAATAAATTCATCGTCATTAGATCCAACAAAGGACAATCCCAGTCCTAAAAGGGCTATCCTTAATTGGAATTACCCTCTCATAAGTTGGGATAAAATTTGTACCAATAATTGCTATAATAGTTTATTAAATAAAATATGACTCTTATTATTATTATTTTTTGAAATCTAAATATATTTGGATCTCATATCTAATTTTTCTTTTTGCTACTAGAAGTTGGAGGGATGAATTCTGAAATTGCAAATAATTTTATTTTATTTTTGTTAATTTAATTTGTGTTTAGTGGATTAATTATTTTTAACTGACTAGATTGATAAAATACAATAAACTTTTAATGGATTAAAATGTATATACATCCTATAAATTATTAATTTATCAATTAATTAATACCTCTTTAAATTAATAGGTTGTGTATTGTTCTTGTATTATTAATTTGTAGAGGTTTTACTGTATGTACTAAATAATATATATATATATATATATATATATATATATATATATATATAGCAATTAAAAATAGTAAGATTTATTAAACATAAATGACTATTCTAAAATTTATAATATTTTTAAAAAAAAATTTATGATTTCTTATGATGTATAAAGAGTTTCCATGATCCATTAAACAGTTGGATGAAGTCAAAGAGCTGCATGGATTATACCATCCACGAAACTAGTAATTCGTGACTAATTCATGAAAAAATTCCCATGGCTAACTCACATTTCATAAACTTTTTAATGGCTGAATTAACCGATCTGAAACTTAAATTGGGTCTAACGACGATGAACGCCCATTCGTTTTTCTAACGTTTGATTAATTTCATTTCGGCCTATTAATAATTACAGACAAACATAAATACAACCCTATATTTATTGTAAGTCTAAAATGCGCCCTCACGTTTTCATTCTCTTCACTCGTACACAACGTACTTAAATAGTGTGGAAAGCAAGGTCGAGGAAAATGTCGGACGCATAACCAAAAATATCATTTAGACAGAACATATTTAAGCATCAAATCCTCAATTAAACGGATCATATTAGTAAGATATTCTAACTGATAAACCTTTAGTATCTATAAATTCAAACATTAGTGACAATAAAACATAACTTAGACTCTCTCAATTTAGGCACGAAAAACTGAAAGTTTGAGAAGAATGTCATTCATGTTAATAAGCTTGAAGATGCAAATGTGTTATTCCTTCAAGTATGAGATTCTTCATCACCATATGGATAGTCAACCTCGCAAGCTTGTCATATCGAATATAAGAACTTGAAAAGTTAAATTGTTCTCATATTTGAAAATCAGAAAATAACCAACAGAGATCGAATTACTCGCTTTAAAGTCATGCCAAACATCATCAAACCAAACCATTCTCCCATTGGCCTCCAAGGGTGTGGTCGGGTTGGTTATTATGCTCACTGTAGAGCTGTGGAAGTCTGGGTTCGATTCTTGGGAATGGAAAGGGGGTTAAAAAATTGTATTTGGGCTTGCCCGTCCCCCTTTCCTTTTAAAAAAAAAAAAAAAAAAACATTCTCCCATTTTTTAAACCTCACTTGCCAAACACGACCATTAGGAACCATAATTGCAGCCACATATCAGAAAGTTCGTGTCTAAACATTCTCACAAGCTTTTGTGGATTCACTACATTTATACAAATAAAGTCAGAGAATCAACTATTCAAAGACAAGTGAAAATCAACAAAAATAAAATAAAATAAAATATTTTTAATATGTATATATATATATATATTTTGTCTTGAAGATATGTTGCATGCTATTTGGGTCCGCATGGTAGTTAGAAATGTTTGAAATTATTTGCTACTATGAACATCCGTCACTTGTTTTTCTCATTGAACTTGAAAGATTGGGTAAAGTTTTATTAGAGAGTGCCTGGAGCTCTCGCTCCGGTCGGGTCTGAATTGGTGCACCTTATTTGGGTTCGCCATCTGGAGGTTATGGTTCTGGCGTAACAATTATGTTTTCAACCACACCTATTGGAATAGTGTTACCATTTACAATGATATTCAAACAAGGGCTGGAAAAACTCATCGTATAGTAGTTAAGATGCCTCTGTCCGTGGGCAGCAGATGGACTGAGAAATGGATTGGGTGGAATCCACCGACATGGCCTTGGTATAAGTTAAATACGGATGGGACTAGAAAGGTTTCAGGTGAGGCGAGTGCTGCAGGTATTATTCATCATCAGAATGGGAAGTGGATCGTTGTATTTGGAATGAATATAAGCCCATGTTTAGTTACAATGGTGGATCTTTGGGGACTTTATCAAGGTTTGAAAATGGCCTGACAGCAAGGATATAATTGGTTATCTGTTGAAGTTGATAGTCTTTGTGTCACACAACTTGTTTCTACGCTGGTAGTTCAAGCTAATGAGTATGCCTCTCTTCTTCAAGCGATAAAAGACCTCATTAAACAAGGTTGGCATATCTCAGTTCAATACATTTACTGTGAAGCAAATCATGCTGCTGGCTTCATGACAACTTATGCCTTTTTGGTTCCTCCAGGTCTTCACACTTTTACTCAACCCCCTTATGGTTTAGCTTCTATTGTTACCTATTCTGACTAATCTTGTCTTAGCTCTTTTTAGAGCCCCTTTGTTTAAGTTAGTATATCACACTGAACATTCGATTATTATAAGAGAATTAAGTGAGATATATATATAAATAAAACTAAATAATATATATCACAAAAGTAACATAAAATGCATGCCAAGATTGTGGATAATGAAATAAAAGAAAATAAAATAATAAAATACATGCATAACTGATGATAAAATTAATATTTATATTAAACATGAAGGAATGAATAAAACAAAGATTTTGTGAGAATTTCATATGTACAATACAGGACTTAGAATTGTCGATATTTAAATGAAAAAAACTCTTGTAAAGAAAATTTAAATTTGCGGAAAAAATAGTCAGCAAAAATTTCTTTTCCTTTCCTTCTTGATTTATACACATGTGGTAACTTTCATTAATGACACAATCATCGCCGAGAATTGTAATAACTCTTTCCTCATCAACTCACCGAGAGTTGTTTCTTTATTTACTAGTTTCCTCAAATATCTTACAGTGTCCTGTGCTAAAACCTATGCATAATATTTAATAAAAATTTGATTTGTTGTTAAGAAAAATTGACAATAGAAAGACTTCATTTCATGAATATTTTATGGTTGTACATAATTAGTTGCAGTTGTGAATTCTCCCTACAAAACCAATGAAGGTTCCCGATCCAGTTTAAGCAAGGCCTAATCAAGTTTCAGGTCCAAGCCCAGCCCATTCCATTTTTGTAATACTCGAATATTAAAGCCTAATTCTACCCGATAAAAAGCCTCAAACAGTCAAACCAAAATCCAGAAAAATCATGATTCATCTCTGGCAGCCTGACAGGTGCATTATTTTATTTTGTTAAGAAAAACTATTTTGTATTTCTTTTCAAATTTAGTGTGAAGTCTTATCGAATTCAATAATCATAAAAACTTACGAGTTTAATATTAATTTACCCCTCAATTTTGTTTTCTTAAAGTGCATATGAACTTTAGTTTACAATATCTTATACTATATTTCAAAAGACAAAAAATAAATTGAATACCCCTTTGGCTCCTTCATCCTTGCCCGTTTGCCAAGCACAAAAATTTAAGGTGGTACAGCTCTAATACTGTTTTCCAATAAAACGATACAATAACGTTTATGTGCTTCAAATTTTGCTCAGATAATTACAATTATCATCACAGTCTATTAATTTTATATAATTTTTATTACACAATAATTACAATTTTTTTTTTCTGTTAGTCCCATCTAAATCAAAACTAAAATATGATATGAAGGATTACCGTCCTTTAATCAAATATATCAATCGTTGAATTCCCATCATAACATTAACATACATATGAGACCTTTTTCTATTTAATTTTGTTTTTAATCGTTTGTTCATTTAAATAATTTAATAATAAAAAGTTGATAATTCAGCATCATCAATTCAATACATCATCCTTAATTGGTGCAACGCAAAATGGAGAATAATTGCCCAAGTAGTTGGTTGGTGGTGTCTTTGGAGTCATAAATTGTCCAAGTACTTTTTAACCTTGCGTTGACTTGTCTTGTGTAAGTCTCTGATCTTTACGTTTTTACTTCCAGTTTCAACGCGAGAAAACAGAACAAAAACGAAAGTAAAAACACTAACCTGAAAACAAGCACACAAAACCAATACATAAAATTAACTCAGATTTAGGGAGAGAAGGTAAAAAAAAAAAAATGAAATGAAGAGGGCGACACCATTTCGGGGATGGGGGCACCGTAGGGTTTTAAGAGATCAGATTTAAGATTTTTCTGTTCATTCCTAACTAATTGTTGTTGATGGAGTTTAAGAAGGAAAAGCTTGTCAGGTAATCTTATTGTATGTGTGTGTGTGTGTGTATTTCTTATCTGGGTTTTTTTTTTTTTGTTTTGCTAGGAAATATTGATTGCTAACTTTTCTGGGATTTTGTTTTTCATCTGCTGCGTTTGGCTGATGAGAAACTGCGGCCAAATGTTGACAGGACTTGAAAGAGATTGGAATTAGAGTAACCAGACTAATTCGAATTAATCTGTTAAATCTGTCAAGTTTTAGATTTGTTGCTATATGATAGCTAGAATTTTGGTCAACTAAGAACCTCTGTATGCAAAACATTTTAGAAGCATAAAGATTCTTTATTTGTTTTCGGGTTGTACTTGAGGACAAAAGTGAAATGGACCCTCTTGTCAACCAGATGCGTTTTCTAGATGTAAACATGGTGAACCAAATATTTTGTAGGTTGAGAATCTTCTGCTGAAAACAGTTGGAAAACTTTTTTAGGTTTTATTCTGACGGCAAACAGCATAGAGAAACTTTGTGGGGAAAGAATGACCCAATACACCTTGAGAAGTCATCTTCTGCACACAAGATTCCGTTACCTTCAGTGCTAAATGGAGTGGTGGGAACCAGAGGTCAGGTGCAGGAGACATGCAAAATTGGAAGGTCGAAGGTGTTTCAAGAGGAAAACATGCCATGGTACAAGAAAATACTCGACCCAGGTAGTGATATCGTTTTGCGGTGGAACTGGGTTTTCATTGTTGCGTGCTTGGTGGCACTTTTTGTTGACCCACTGTACTTTTTCTTGCCTTCTGTTGGAGGGGATGGGAACACTTCATGTATGAAGACTGACACGAAGTTACGAATTGTTGTGACCTTGTTCCGGACTATAGCAGATCTTTTTTATTTGTTGCACATGATCATAAAATTTAGGACAGCTTATGTTGCACCAAGCTCTCGGGTCTTTGGAAGGGGTGAACTTGTCATGGATCCGAATAAGATTGCGCGGAGGTATCTTAGATCTGACTTCTTCATTGATCTCATTGCAACTCTGCCTTTGCCTCAGGTAACTTATTCTGACATATTAATCATTGCTTTCCAGTTTCTACACATTATAATTAGTTTCTTTTGGCTGTTTTTGTGGTATATGTTCTATTTTGTTTGTTGAATAAAGTGAAATAGATGGTACTTGTACCGGGAAGATGATTTACAATGAGCATTCAGTGTTGGCATGGCGTGGGCTTCTTTTGCTGTCTATTCGTAGTTTGCAGATATGTTATTGGTGCCTTTTTAGCTGCTTTCCTCTGTTGTAGGATCTGGGTTTTTAGGATGAGAAACCTTATAGTTGCTTTTTCAGTTTTCATTAGGGTGAGGGATCTCCTTTTTCGATAAAGTTTACAAGCCACGTTATAGTTTGTGGTGTTAAATCAGTTTAAGGATTCAAGGACAAAATGATTACAGAGCAGTAACCTTATATATCTGCATTTGAGTTGGTTAACCGTCTTTCCCTTAATTTGTTGCAAGATGAATTAGTCTTATACAACATGGTTGGGCTCACAGTGCCCTTCTGTGCCAACCAATTCGTCTGCTTTTTCATAAATGTTTTATTTGTTGGGTCCCTAGCGTCCACCAGTCAAACCACTCTAATACTTAGAAGGTTATAAATTGACAACTCAAGCTATTAATTGTCCACCTGTCTGATTGCTATATGGCAGTAAACAACTTTCCGCCTCTTATCTCTGACTGTCCAGGGAAGTACTATGGATTATGGCTATTATTGTCATGTGATAAAATGCTAAATTTGGAAACCTGCGCATAACATGCAGTTTTACTCCTTTTCTACATGACCTGTTAATTTCATTGCTGGTATTATTTCTACGTGTTCTGATTTAGACTTTCTCTGGCTGACAAAGGCGAAGCTCAATTAGCTGAATTTACTTTAATGCAGATTGTAATCTGGTTTATCATACCGGCAACAAGAATCCCTCGAACCGATCACAACAACAATACCCTTGCATTGATAGTTCTGCTTCAGTATGTTCCCAGATTGTATTTGATTTTTCCATTAAGTTCCGAAATCATTAAGGCAACAGGTGTGGTCACAAAGACTGCTTGGGCAGGGGCTGCTTATAATCTGTTATTGTACATGTTGGCTAGCCATGTATGTGACCTTATTACTTTAATGTTTATGCATATATTCTGTTGTTTTATGCAATTCATTAGTTTACTTCTTTAATTCCCTTGTTTTAAGTTTCTAGTTATTTTATTTCTTTCGTAGAGTTCACAAGATGTCCCTATTTTTTATTCAGGTTGTGGGGGCAGCATGGTATTTGCTGTCAGTTGACAGGTATACATCATGTTGGAAAAAAGTGTGCAAGAAGGAATTTAACACTACCAGATGCAATTTGGATTGTGATGCTTTCAACCATGAAGTTCACAAGATGTGGGCAAATAGAACAAATGTGTTCAACAGCTGTGATCCAAAGAAGAATATCACTTTCAATTATGGCATATTTCAGAATGCAGTTGAAAAGAACGTTGTTTCCTCAGCCTTTGTTGAGAAGTATTTCTACTGTTTATGGTGGGGTCTGCAGCAGCTTAGGTATGACTTCATTGTTTCTAAGCATCAAAGACAACAATTGTTTTCATTATATTCCCTTTCCTGTACCCTTTTAACTTTATGGGGCAGTTCTTTAGCTGGAATAATGAAACTGTTTTATGTAAATGGGCTGAAGTATGTACTACCAAGTTCTAGCTTCATAGAAATGTATTTTATATATTGCACATCAGATACTACAACAATGAACAGAAAACACCAACTGTAGAACTAATGAAGATACAATCAAGTGACATATAAATATGTGATTCCCATTAAAGGATCATCCACATGAATGAAAATATATATATTTGCAGAGAAAATTGCAAGTTTATCTCATTAATTCTAGAAATATCTAGGTTTCTTAGTTCCATTCACTTGTTTTTGTGAAAACTATTATTTTTTTTAATTTTTATTCTTTTGAAACTGAGAAAAATATTAGATTAGGATTAATGATATGCACGTTCAATTCGGGAAGCAGTTGTATTTGGAAATGGATGATGAAGGTATGGTTTTCAGATTGTTCTCAAATTTAAAATGTTTGGCAACCTATCTTGGGCAGTGGAGTTCAAATTGCGATGTAATATATATTTCTGATTTTGAATGTTGTGGATGCCATTTAATTGTGTTATTTTGTTTACAAATGTTGATCCATGTCCTTTTTCCCATTTATTATCTCAGTTCGTATGGACAGAATTTGTCAACCAGCACATTCATTGGGGAGACATCATTTGCTATACTCATTGCCATCTTGGGTCTTGTTCTCTTTTCTCATTTGATAGGGAATATGCAGGTACATAGTAAACATGGAATCCTCAACTTTTTCCTGTCAAAGTTTCCCTTCGAACTTACTTTTCATGGGTGACTATGATGATTACAAGCTTTCTATTACCAGCATTCTTAAGCTTCTTTTTCCTTCTTTACTTTTATTCATTATTATATTTTTAATGCGCCACTGCAAAATTAGTATACTTTAGAAACAATAATAGAATCTTATCCACTTGTCTGTTGTTTGGCAATTGACACAAATTTTTGTTACATCTATTTTCATTTTTTTTTCAACAGCTCCAGCATTATTTTTCAGTGTTTAGTTAATATTTGAATTGAAAGCTGTAGAAGAATTGATAGATTTGTCCTATTTTTGTGCAACATGTTTGTTAATGTTCTTTTCCTATAACACGTGGTGGTTTAAAAATTGTTTTCATGATGTAGACATACCTGCAATCTATAACTTTGAGACTTGAGGAATGGAGACTTAAGCGAAGAGACACTGAGGAGTGGATGAGGCATCGCCAACTCCCTGAAGATTTGAAACACCGGGTTCGACGTTTTGTTCAGTACAAGTGGGTTGCGACCCGAGGAGTTGATGAAGAATCCATTCTTCGCGGCTTACCAGCTGATCTTCGTCGTGATATTCAACGCCACCTATGCTTGGATCTTGTTCGACGGGTATGTTTTCTATAGTCTTATGTTAGAGAGCTTAAACCAGCCATCATTTTTTCTGATTTAAATTAACTTGCTTTTCTCTTTTGCAGGTCCCATTCTTCTCACAGATGGATGATCAGCTGCTTGATGCAATATGTGAGCGTCTTGTATCCTCCTTAAGCACTGAAGGCACTTATATTGTTCGTGAGGGTGACCCTGTGACAGAGATGCTGTTTATAATCAGAGGTAGATTGGAGAGCTCTACAACTAATGGAGGTCGGACTGGTTTCTTCAACTCAATTACATTGAGACCGGGAGACTTTTGTGGGGAGGAGCTCCTTACATGGGCGTTGCTTCCAAAATCCACCCTCAACTTGCCTTCTTCAACTCGAACAGTTAAAGCTCTGGTAGAAGTTGAAGCTTTTGCTCTGCGAGCTGAAGATCTCAAGTTTGTGGCTAATCAATTTAGACGCCTCCATAGTAAGAAGCTGCAGCATACATTCCGTTTCTACTCCCACCATTGGAGAACATGGGCAGCTTGCTTCATACAGGCTGCTTGGCGCAGGTACAAAAAGAAGAAGAGGGGAAATTCATACACGAGGGTGGAATCCTTTGCTTCAGATGAGAGAGAGATTGATGAGACTATGCAAGAGGAAGAGGAACGTTTTCCTGCTAGTTTAAATCCTTCTCAGGCAAAACTGAACCTTGGGGTTACAATTCTAGCTTCAAGGTTTGCTGCAAATACAAGGAGAGGAGCACAGAAACTCAAAGATGTTGATATGCCAAAATTACGAAAGCCTGAAGAGCCTGACTTCTCAGCTGATCCTGATGATGATTAGTTATGTACATTAGGCTAGAGCATACCACAGCTACAACTCTCTCTCTCTAATTTTTTTCATTCGGAGGTGGGTTCTGGAATGCTATATTTGCGTAACAATCAGAATCTTGTATGGCCCAGAAACAAGAAGCTTTGTTGGTTAAGACTTGGAAGGGGTATGAAGAGTAACATAGTGGTGGTATGAAGAGTAACATAGTGGTATCTACCACATATTTTATTATTTTTGTATCCTATGTTACCTGTATATTTACGTGTAATAGTACATGTAACATGTGATTTCATCAGGGGTAAGCTTAAGCTAATTACAATGTGGTCTGAATTACTGGCATTCAAATGTGCTCAATATGCATTAACTTGCATCTCTTTTGGCTGAGTATTTAAGGACAATTTGTTTCTCCTGCACTTCAAAAGTGTTGACATCAATAAAAATTATGTACAGACAAGGTGGACTGCTGTGTAAAGTTTTAGAAAGCTGTTTTTTATTTTTATTTTTTAATAATAAAAAAAAATTTCGGCAGAAAACAACTGACACTCCAATGTCAATCACCATATAAAAAATCATCGAACCGAAACATCTAATTGTTTAAGAAACAAACTTTGACGACAAATCGTCTATAGAGAGCTTTGGAACGATAGGCAATTTTCATTTTAAACGCAAAGAGCTTCAACTGCAAAATAGCTTTTAAATTTATCTAATATAAGCCACTGCAAATCAAACCTTGAATGAAGTTTATGTTTTAAGCTCAAATGGAGGAGGTTAATGGGTTGCAACTGCTATGCTAGCTACAATATTTGATGTTTAAATGTATGTAAAATCATCCATAATGAACTTGTGGGATTTTATTTATTTTAATAAAATATTTCATAAGTTTTTTTCATTTCAGTTAATGTGGCAGACAAATTGTGTTGAAAATGCAAGTGATGGTGATGAATGATTTTTAATCTTTTTAGTTTGTTGCTAGGTTCATCACTATTCTCAATATCTGTGCACATGAAAGTCTCGGTGATAAAAGAGGCAAAGAGCTCCCTGCTTTCTGTTAAAAGAATCTTGATTTATGATATTCAGAGGCAGCATTTGTAATATATATACTAGGGGGGTGAAGCAGCAAATTATCTGTGTAAAAGATACTGAGAATGTATATGTAGAAAAATAAATGGTGATGGATTTTCTAATTACCTTCTCTTCTTTTTGTACGAATAATTGAGGGGCAACATTATGTACAACTTAGAATGGCTAATTGGGAAAGGTTGTAAATCGAAGTACATGGTAAACACAGAATTACCGCGACATATATCTGAGAAACTATCTCCAGAGAAATATTGTTGTGACATGGTTCTTTCACCCTTTATCTGGCCTTCAATCTGCTACCACTTTCACGAGCCCTAGCTGTCGATGTCATAAAACTCTATGTTCTTATACTTTTGGGATATTATTTCTGCTTGAACTTTTCTAGCAGTGTCAGTCGCGCAACCAACAAGAATGAGAACAGAAGTGCCTGCGAATCCTCTGAATGCGGTCAAGTGCGTGGTTTGTTCAATCACAGCAGGACCAGCAGCTAGAATTGCTAAAAACACTGAACCCAACACTGATATCCGACTGAGCACCTATAGTTTCAACGAAAACATGTAAATGAGTTGGTTCACTTAGAAGCAAAATAAATCTCGAGCATTAGAAGAATTATTTTTAGAACAATGTCCATAAAGATTAAAAAGCATCAGTAGATAAATTTTTATTTTAAAAAGAAACTTACTGTCTTAAGAAATGCAGCCGTACTTTTGCCTGGTCGAACTAGTGGAATTGAAGCACCTTGGCGCTTCAACTGTTCACTGACATCATCAGGGTCCAATTGCAGGAAAGTGTAGTAGTAGTTGAAGAATGCTATCAAGAGGATATTGGTTGGAAGGTAGAAAGAACCTACAAAAATATTATTCTCTTAGGTTTGGACCATCTTACTATTGTAAATGACAGCATCCTCAGTTATTTCACTTGATCTAACTCTTTAAGTCAATTGACAGGAATACAGGATAGTATTTCCATCCTCCATCATGGAGAGTTACAGATGTTAAAACCCAGACTCATCTTTATCACAGAAAATATAGCCCTAAATAAAATCCATCTCACAACAATGTTTTGAGGACCAGGAAGGTTCAGGGAAGAGTATTTTTTTTTTTTTTTGGGTGTTTTTGGGGAGGGGGGGTGGATTATATCATATATTATACTCATTTCTCAACAACTTTCACCATTCAATAATTATAACTCTTACCCCCTGGATTCAAAGCAACTGCAGCCTTCTTTAGTGCAGCTATACCAGTGAATCGTGCTAAAGTACCAGGAAGAGCCAGTGATGATGTGGAAAATATGATTGGCATCACACCAGAACTATTCACCTGTTTAATTAAAACAATTATATAAGAAAAGAATAAACTATAAAGATTTTCAAGCCCAACTAAATAATATACTTCAAACCACATATAATGCCTTAGGTGTATAAAACAGAACTATTAGAGCAATCAGTTTCATACCTTGGCCTGATAATTCATAATGAGAGAGAGATAGATCCAAGTAAAGATTACTAGAGAATATAGGTATGATATACTAGAGAGGCGCTTTTGTAGTTCTAACATAACTAGCATTGTAGGTAACGTCATTTGAGATGGGCCAAGAAAGTGGTAGCATTTGCATTTTCTACTCTTATACCTGCAATCTCACTTACCCCATGCACAAAAAAGCATGCTCTTAAATCATGTATCTGTGGGAGTGTGCTCACACATGCATTGCAAGCAAAAGATAGAGATGAGAATAAATGTCATCTCCAAAGCTTTATCCTCTTTTCATTTTGTGGACAATCACAGACAACATATTCGGCCTCCTAGTCCTTGTAAAGAGAACCGAAAAAACAAATGGCTGCTATTCCTTCCACATTTGTGGGAAAGTGACAACTCAAATTTCAGATCAAGTTAATTAATTTAGGTTTCCAGGAATCCTTATATAAGTTATGTAACATGCTAAAGGATTAAGACAATTGTTCACAGGTGAATAAAATGACAAGCAATTCCAATTATTTTACCTTGAGCATTCTGTGGTTTTAGTATTTAAGGATGTTACTCAGAATATTAAAACCTTTGAAGGGCAGTAGCAAATATAAAACCTGGAATACAAACCTTAAAGGGTAGGTAAGCAGATCTTTGGAGCCCTCCGCTTCTGCTGGTGTACCTTGAGGCATAGTTGAGTGGGATTTTTCTCTCTGCTTCCTGAAACCCTTTGTTGAGATGATTTTTAACATCTTGTTGTTTCAACTAATTCAAATATTACATCATACCTAACAATAAGCATTTACCTGAACATATACAATGCCGAGGACTAATAGGATGAATGAAATAATAATGGCAACAAGCCCTATGTAGTTACCATCCTGGAATGCCTCAGCAACAGTCCTACCAAATGATGCTGGCAAGTAGGAGATAATGCTCGTGAATATCAAAAGAGACGTGCCATTTCCAAGTTTTAGATCAGAGATCCTTTCCCCAATGTATGTTGTAAATACAGAGCCAAGCGTCAATAAAGTAACAGATGTCAGAACCCACTCCGTACCGAAGTCATTGACATAGGGACGAAGATAAAGGACTTGACCAATAGCCTGCCATCACAAATAAAGATTTATTATTTGCCAAGCTCCGTGGCTTATTTGGAACCATTTAATTTAATCTCCAGACTTGTAGGACAGGCTGTCCGCTGTCTAACATCCTTCCATGTTATATTAACTGTTACAGCACTATAGCCTAGTATTTGACCAACTCAGACAGTTGAAATTCCACAAAGTCGTCCTTCATGTATACGACTTTTATTCTCTATATGTGATTGAAAGAAAGCACTCTCTGCGTATCACGTAGCATTAATCCACTCTAAATCAAAGCAGTTCCATTCAGTTCTACTGAAAGACAAACATCAGTAAATAGGCCACACAGCACAAGTCGTAGAAATGATGATTAGGTATGTATGTTTGTGCCAAGAATCAAAGAAACTGATTTGATTAGATAGACACTGAAAGCTTCTTGATTAAAGTAGCTAACTTTTACTAAGCAGCAGATCTAGTTCCTTACCTGTACTATCGCGAAACCAACCGAAGCATATTGAGTGTACTGAAGCACTTTCTTCCTTCCCGCTTCACCTTCTCTTTTCTGAAGATCTTGCAACTTGGGATTAATTTGGGCAAGAAGTTGAAACACTATCTGTGCATTTATAAAGGGAACAATACCGAGAGAGCATATTCCAAGTCTACCAATGCCTCCTCCAGAAAATGAATCCAACGTGCTCAATAAACTGTTCTGATCCAAATTTCCTACAAAAGCTTCTCGATTAACCCCACCGAGAGGTAAATATATTCCAAGTCGGGATAGGGCCAAATAACCCAAAAGCTTGAGAAACTTTCCAGGTAATTGGCCTTTAAAGAAGTCCCCAAAATCAATTGAACTGTCCTCCATTGCAGCTGCCAAAGTTAAAAAAATTCTCGTCAACTGCCTACACCTCTTGCTATCAGTTGCTTATAGAACAGTTTTAAGGAAAAAAAACATTTAAAAGCAAAGCGAGAACACCTGCCACTCCTCGAGCTGAAGAAGGTTTTTCCCTTTTGGTTCCTGATGTGCTCTCAAATGTTGGTGATAACAAGCTTAAAAAACTTTCCCAAGTGCTATTTAGACGAGAACATACATCTGGATTGATACCCAAGGGATCAAAAACTGAGCCCTCACAGCTGAGAAGAAATTTGAATCAATACGTGGGATAAATATTGCCAGATGTAATAAGCACAAAACTTAATATTCATAATAAAAGTGTTTATCTGATCTTGAACAACCCAGCACAAATTATAGCATGATAGATTTTAGTAGACACGCAATGTGTGATTTCCTAGATGACTCAATTCAAATGGACATCGCAGAAGAAGACTGAACATCAATGATCAATTATGTTGGAAAACAGATAAATACTCCGAAACAAGCCCGAATAATGTAGAAAATCAGCACAACTCCCAATAGCCTCCAAAGTAAAACATAAATAGTTAGTTTGCATTCATTCCAACTACTTGCATGATCCTATATGATTTCAGCATCTCCCTATCTTCTCACTCAGTTTCTCTCCTCCGCACTTCAGCCCTTCTATTTCACAAACCTAGAAAGCACAAACAATCTAACTGGCACATACTTTTGCTGTAAGGACAAGCTGATTTTGTTCCACAAATTGCTCAGCATCACTAACTAAACCAACAAGTAAGGTTTCCTTCGACTGAACTCAACAATATTGAAATTCACACTACAATCTAATTAGATACTTAACTCCAATTCTAGTTCTTTCACAGAATTTTTTACATGGCAAACACAACAAAGTAAACATATCAGATATACAAAAAACCAATACCAAAAAGAAAACAAAAGAAATATTGATAACCATTTTAAAAAGAAAACTTAAAAGGGTATTTAATAAGCGTGATACCTTTTGAATTTAGAGGTGCTGGAAGAGATGGCGTTGGTGGGTTTTCTTTGAACAGAAAAACTGGCTCTGCATATTGATTTTTTGAGACTGGGAGATGTCTTTATTTTGGAAGTAGACGGATTGAAGCAGAGAGCGCAAGAAGATGAAATTTCTCTGACACTTATCACCATTTTTCCTTTTAAGTCTTATCTGCTCAAACCAACTCGAGCTTGTTCATTTCGGTTCGAATCTTAAGGAGTGGACGTTAACGCATCCAGTTCGACTTCTCTGGCTGTCAACATGATAAATGTTTCAATAGATAATATCATATGTTCCACTGGCAACTTTACCCATTGAGTTTGTAAATTTCTAACTTAATATTCTAATTTTTAATTATAGCAATATACATATATATTACTTAAAAAACATAAATATATATTACTTTTAAAAAAATAGATATAGATATTTATAGTCCCGAACAATTTACTTATATCTAATATTATGAAAATTCAAATAAGTGTTCTCGATAATATTGAAAGTATCAATTCACTATAAATATAATGACAACCTAATATTTTAACAAGTATTATTATCATTTATCATAAATGTGATTGTAGAGTGAGCTTTCAATTAAGAATCTTTGATCATAAGTTAAATTAATATATATATATATATATATATATATATATATGAAGATAAAATATATTATATTAATTTTTTATTTTTAGATTTATATTTAACTTTAATATAATCAGGAATTCTTAATTAAAAAATTATTTCATAGACGTGATTAAGTAATTGTGTAGCCTTATGTAACATTGTTGCTCACCACCAATAATATTTTTTAATGGTAGTTTTTTTTTAAATGTTTTTTCTGATATTAGGTATATAAAAATAAGGCAAAAATTTTTTTAAAAGTTTTTCATTAAAAAAAAAAATTATGTGTGATATGAAAAGCCTAGCCAGCACAAGTATTCTAAGATTGGGCAAACTCATGAAAAGCCTTGATTCCGAGGCCCAATTGGTTTAAGGAGTCTACTTAATCATCTTGTTGTGTTATCTAAATAGCCACTACTCCTAAGTGAGCACAATTGTGATTTTGGGGCTATTTAGAATAATGTCGAGACTATATTTGGACCGTACCGAAATAGTTGGAAAAGGGCCGAGACCCAAATGGTTTATATGGACCCATTATGGCAACATATGTTCATCTTTCTTATATTTTGTTCTCACTTGTAGAAGAGCATATTTCCCCTCTTTCAATTGCTAAAATTTATTTTAAGAAATTATGATGGTACCACATTTCTTTTATTATATATATATTTGATCATCATAAAATTATAACTTGTACTTTGGACCATTTTTATTTTTGAGTTTGTATCAATCAACTACTTTCACACTATAAAATGACTATTTTATTCCTAAATAAATTAAAAAACCAATTTATTCTACAAAATTTTAAAAATAAAAAAATTATAATTACAAGATTACCTTAAATTTAATTAAATAATTAAATCTCAAAATCTAAATATATTAAATTTTTATAATTATAATTTCATTTAATTTATATAGGAAAGTTTCTTAAATGTAATTATAGGAAAGTTTATAATAATTATAAGAAGCTTTTCTCTCCATGTTAATTTTTGTAAATTTTAATATATTTAATTTAATTACAAGAATTAAATGAAATTATAATTATAAAAAATCAAAAATTAACATGATAGTTTTTAAATATATTATAATTATAAAAAAATTAACATATTAGATTTTATTTATTTTATTAAATTTAGGGGTAATCTTATGATTATAATTTTTATTTTTTAAAATAAAATAATATTTTAATTCATTTAGAGGTAAAATGATTATTTTTAGTGTAAAAATGATTAATTGGTATAAGTTTAAAAATAAATACAGTTTAAAAAATATGCTGAAATTTTATAATGATTAGATGTATATATGACAAAAAAATAATGTAAAAATAATTTTCCTTTATTTTATTAATGAACGAGTTTTTTATAAAGATTATTAGATGTGTGGTTTGGGAAGAGATTGATTATTGAAATTGAATTACGTTGTTATTTATTAATATATCATGCTCTGGTTAACCTTGTTAATGTTCAAAGTTTGCGTCAAGATTAGGTGTCTATAACGTTGATTTTATTTTATTTTTTCAGTTTTCACTACTTTGATGGTCAAGTGTGGAATAATAGAAGAAGTTGATCAAAATTAGGATAAAAAGTTGTCACATAGAAATTATGGAGGTGCCCACGTTACACTGCCCCACTTAATTTTCGTGACAAAAGAAAAGTTAAATTGGAATTTAATTATTCAAATGTGGAGAGAGGGAACAGGTAAGCATGGTGGTCTAAAAGCCTGCATATCCACAAAAAGATGAGCAGTCAAAAAGGCATGTTGTGATTTGTCATCTACTTGTTCCAATCCATTCCATTTCCATGCATCTCTTACAATTCCTCATTCCATTTTTATTATATTTTTTATTAAAAGTATAATCCCAACCAAGTGATTAATAAATTAATATAAGAAGAATACTAATCTAACAAGTCTCATCATGTTAAATAACTTACAGTTATATAAAACTTGAGGAGTGTGTCATCCTCTACTTTTTGAAGTTAGGGGAAAAAAAAAAGGTTGATGCATTGAGTATTCATTCCTTCCAAGATAATCTTTTTCTCATTTTTTTTTCTTTTTTAGGGGGTGTAGGTAAACAAATGAGGCCCACAATTTCATTTTTATTCCATTACTTTTTGAGAGAGATTTATTTATTGTGGTTGGTTGGCTAGATGGGGGTGGGTGGGGGATTATTATTATGGGCTTTGTTTCTTCTTTAAATTTCAAGAGAAAGTACAAATAGAGAAACAAATGTTGCTTTAACTAACACAAAGTATGTTTCATCCCTTTTCGCATTTGCATTGTTTTATGTTGATTTTTGAGCAACTTTTCCCAATTCTTGTAATTGTTGTCCATCCACATTTTTCTTAGTTTCCTCCCAAGCTCTCATGGATGCAACGACATTAAATTAAATCCATTTTCATGTATACTTACTTGCCCTACGGCTATGATGATCACGAAGCCAAAAAGAAGGCTGCGGGTGTTTTCTTTTACATGCTTTTATTAAATAAAATTATTAAATTAATTGATTAATGACACAAGAAACTATTAATAACTAATCAAATTAACCAAAAATTGAATGAAAAATGACAAAATGGGCAAATGGAATGTGCACATAAATGCAGGAGTCCCAATCTCACTCACACTTACAATACAAGGAAAGGGAAAGAAAGAAAAAGTAAATGGTAGGATAAACATTAGCTGTCTCTGCTTTTGAAAAAGGCCAAATTTGTGCAAAAGGCATGGGAAATTTTCTTATGAAAACGATAAAAAAATGGCGCCGGCCAGGGCTTTTAACGAATTTAACAAAAAGTCGTTGAGGGTTCCAATCAAGGTCCGTATCATATGGACCATGGCTTCAGCCTCGGCCACCCTCGCCTCCTGCTTAACTTTGGACTTTTGTGATCAAATTTCAATTAAAACGTTTTTCCATAATAATTCATTTTAGTTTTTGTTGAAGGTCATCAACTTAAGTAATAGTATTGATGCTTGCCATAAAATTTGTAGATATCCAAATCAACAAATTAATTTATTAAATAGAATGACATATCATTCTTTTTAATAATTAATATAAGACATAATTCAATAAGTAAGATATATAAATAATAATATATTGACGCAATCATATTGTACATACTAGAGTCTAGAGTATTGATAACAAAAATACAAATAAAAATGCAAGGACCTCAACTAATTGCTGTGAAGTTTGTTCATATTTTATTAAAACACTTTACAATTTTTTAATTAGATTTTTAAATTCATATGGCATCTTTCCTATGATTTTGAAGATCTTGATAAGTGTTTTTAAAAACTGGTCAATGGTCTCGAAGTTTCAAAAAATAAAATAGAATCTCCAAATTAAGTATAAAATAGAGATGTCTAATGAAATTTATTAAAAATTAAATAAACCTCTACAAGATAGGCTTGTATTGTTTTTCTACTTATATAATTTGGTCAAATCCGATAGGAGATTAATGAAACCTCCCTATAAGAGTTAACATTTGTTTATATTGAAAATGCGCCTAATCAAAGTCTTGTGCTTAAATCATGGTGGATGAATTCATAAAACGAGGACTTTTTTTTTTCTTTGTAATATACAAAAAATATTGTTTAGGTGGATTTCTATACACATCTTTACGATTAAAGCTCAATTTGATAATACTGTAATTTTTAAAATTATTATTATTAGTTGTGTTATAAAAATAATTAATTATGAATAGGATCAGTTAAGTGTTTAGTAAATTTTATTTTCAGAAATACTTTGAAGTAATTGTTGATATTTAATAAATCTTATTGTTAAACTGTTGTAAAAAATAAATGATTAAAATAGACATAATATAAGATGAAATTTACTTATATATATATATATAATATTTTTATATATGTATTATGATAATTTAATTTTTAAATTCTCAAAATCACATTTAAATCTCTCAATAAAAAATATAAATGAACCCTAAGTCTTTTATGGAATCTACAAGAGGAATCAGGTAAAGGAAATACAATGTCTATGCTCTACATAAAGACAAAGCAAAAAATTTGGTTCGGCTATGTTTGATTATACACCCTCAACATTATATTACTCTAATAAAAAATAGCTACTTATTGGGTGACAACGTCTCTCCGCATGAGTAATGAATTATAAATTCTAATTGGATACTCATCCTCCCTTGAAAATATTTATTAACAAATGTGAGATCAATTTCACTTATCCTATAATTTTTATATACTCCCGAATTATGTTATAATTGTATTACTCTTAATAGATTTTAACTATAATATTAGTATATTATAATGTAAATGTTAATTAGAAAAAAATTGATTTTTTTTCTTTCTTTTTGTTTTTCTTATTTGAACGTGGGGATTCCTGTTGTAACAAAGAAATGTGAAAAAGTGAGAATCTTGCGGCAGTAACTTTTTATCAACTTTTTTTTTTTTAAATATTGATATAAATATTATTATTAATATTATATCAAATATTATAATTAATATTTATATTTAAATTATATAATCGAGACCTTGTGTATATTAATATTATCTAAAATTTTAAATTATTTTTAATATTTAAAAAATATTTACTCCATTAATATTTTATAAATTTTTTTTAATAATTGAAGGTTATCTACTTTATATATATATATATATTATTTAATTATTTTATAATTAAAAAAAAAACTAAAATTAATCAATATAATACTAGGCCAAAGGGCCGCAACTTTTTACCAACTTTAATTTGCACGAAGCAATATCTCAAAAGTAGAAAATGAGATGGAAATGATAAAAAAGCATGCAATAAAGTTATAAAGTCAATATATGCATAATGCATGCCTGACAAAATCATAAAAAGCAAGCACACATGCGGTCAAGAATTGCATGCTTATTCAAATTATTAGAGCTTTTATTTGCTTGCTAATTTGAAGAAAAAATATTGTTCTACTTACTTTTGCTCTTTACTTTTTCTTTTTTTCTTGGGAATAAAGTCAAGAAACTGTATAAGAAGATTCTATATAATATGAAAAGAAGTGAATTCTATGACAATTGAGGACAATGGACGTGTTTTGCTTTATCACCCATCAACAAATTCAAGGAGCAAAAGTTTTAAAAAACTCCCACCCGAATTTCTCCAAAATGTAGTGATCGCCATGAGATAGCTTATTCTCTCTCGATTTTTATTTTATTGATTTGTTATATTTACTATTTAAAATAAGCTATGGGAATAAACTATAAGACTAGGCATGTTTGCAAAGAGTTTATTAAATAGAATTTATGACAGTAAAAATTTTTCAAAAGACTTTTTTTAAAGTAGAATTTTTAAAAACGTTATTGGGTGCTCAACTATCAATTATTATTATTTTTGTAATTATTAAACTGTTTAGTTGTATAAAATCAAAAGTACTTTTAATATGTCAAATTACCAAAAACAAAAAACAAATAATAATAAAAGAATTAACTTCATAATCATACAACTTTTCATAAAATACACCCAATCTATTAATTTATATGAAAATTACACATTTCTTTGGTGTTCAAATTCGACAAACAAAATTATATATATAAGAGCACGTTGGAATTAATAAAATTATGTTAGGACGTTTTATAATCTATAAATAAAATTAAAAATTATTTTATTTCTACTAATAAAAATTTAAATTTTAAACTTTTGAAAAAAAAAACAAAAAGAGAGGCCACAAAATTTACTTCTTGTTTTGGCTAAACACCACTAAAAACCTTGATATATATTTTTGGGATAAATAAAAGCACTTAAAACCTTTCCAAAAACAAAAACCATACCAAACACACACGTATTCTTCAATCGGGGCCAAGTGTCAGTTAGCAGGCTTGTCTTTTAGCGAGCGACAGTATTGTTGGATTTAAGATAAAAGTGATCCGAAGGCCATAAAATGTACACTTGGTCAAAAATGTCAACCAGCTAAGTCGGTTAATAGTCGGTAAAGTGGAAAAAATAAACGGTGGCCATCGAGGGTTATAAGAGAAAGCCAGACAGTCTAGATAAAATTAACAAAGTAAACTGTCCTGTTTGCAGAAAGTAGTCGGTGTCAATTTATTCAGTGACTGTCGTCATCAGCCCAGTATACACTATACAATACTCAATAGGGTCGTCACGACTGAATAATAATGTCTACAAAATAAAAAAAAATCAATAGCAGCAAGTTACGGCACATTCACGACAAATTTTATTGTTGAAAAATAAATAAATATAGAGGCTAATATAAGAAATGAAAAAAAAAAACAGGAGTTGGTGATTAAAATTAAACTAGTGTAATATTTACCACACCGTGATTCTTGAGAATACTAAAATTAGATCGTGAAACACATCCCCTAACAAATGATTATTTTTCAAAAACCAGACTATATACAGATCATAAACATATTTCTTACAGTTGAGAAAAAAGAAAAGAAATCTCTTTCTACGTTAATAAATAGCTCGTCGGCTGTTACCGCCGATCGGACCTTCTACGTTTGAAAGGAGTATGATTTAATTAATTTTAACCATTCGATCATACTATTGTCAATTTATTAGTAGTTTGAAGTCAAAATTCAAATACCTGAATCCTCTGGAATCTTCTATTCTCATATTTTATCAGTTGAAAAAATGATTTTTCAACAGGCCATCGAACAAGAATTCCCATTACTGAAATTCATAAAATATTTTACTGTTGAATTATTATTAATATTATTAGGTATGATTATATTAAAATAATTTTAAAATAGAGCGAATCACAATCACATATATAAATCAACAAATAAAAAAATATTTTATTATAAAATAATCCTAACAGAACTGATTTTTTTAATTATTATTGTCGTATAAGATACGATAATGAAATATATCTATATTACAAATTGGCTGGATCCGGACTACATTGTAAGGGATTTCTATCTTTGCATTAATTAGGTTGGAA
Source organism: Murraya koenigii (assembly GCA_025617385.1). NCBI lineage: Eukaryota > Viridiplantae > Streptophyta > Magnoliopsida > Sapindales > Rutaceae > Murraya > Murraya koenigii. Next base: position 26,572,415 of record CM046817.1, read on the forward strand.
GCAAAAAGTACTACAAATTAATAATTATTAAAAAAATGGTAATCTTTGATGAAGATTAATCTAATCTCCATGGATTAAAGTAATGAAGAAAGAGAAACAAAAAGAAGAGTAGTTGGATTTTTGTTTTTATTCCAAAAAGGCTGAAATGACACAAGCAAAGAGACATAAGCATAAAGTTGTAAAGGTTGTGGGTTTTCAGAAGAAAATGCTACTCTGCTTTTATTATTATTATCATTTTTTTCCTCCTCTCTACTTTTTTTGTCTCAAGACAAAATAAGTGGAGCTTTCTTTGTACTCGAGTATATTCTTTGAGTCGGACCAATTATTTATTTAGATTAAATATTATTTTCAAATTATATATATATATATAACTTCAATATTGCTCATTCTTATCTATCTATCTAATAATCCAATCTCTCTCCAATGTTTGTTTCATTTTAAAAGAGGTATAGGTATAAAACAATTCTAACACGGGATTTGTGGATTCCTTTAATTGTGTGATTAACATGTGATTAGGAGTGAAATTTTTATGGATATATTCTTCCACCACTATAGAGAACGCAGAATAATTGCTAGATAGAAAAAGCATGTTGTGATTAAATATTAATTATTTATTTAATGCTCTATTATTGTGGATGCAAGATGATCATATGAAAAAAAAAAAGAAAAAATATTGCATCATATGGAGATTTGTCTAGGTTTTCACTTTTCTAGCTACATCTTATACATATAATGTTAACTAATTATTGCTTATTGTGTTATGATTATAGTTCATAAATCATATGTTGTATAACGTTTAATTTCTTACTAGACAGTTTATCATTTGCAGCAATTGTGAAACAGATGACTCGTTATATTTTTGTGAATTGGACTTGACAAGAAATCACGATCAAATGTCAAATATTCAAATATTTGTTTATATCATTTCGCCGCTAAGCAACAAATAAGTAAGAGGAAGATATGGGAAGCGAACTCGTAGAAGGAAGCGCACCTGTTGTTTGATAAAAAGATTGAATAATAAATGAAAACACATGCAAGTTTGGGACTCGTTGAATGCAATTGTCGCGAGGCATCAACGCGGTCATCCAACTTTACTTTCTTTGTCCACACCCAGATTACCAAAGGGAACGTCTCTTCTTTTGGGAGGCTGGCTGTCAGCTGTGCATTAATCTTCTTTTTTTCTTTTTCAGTCACACCCATCAAATTTTGAGTAATTTGGATACCCATTGTTGGTTGCATGCCTAATGAGAACTTTAAACCCAAAACAGCAAGGATGGTTTGATTTTGTAAAAGTCTATCACCATGTGGGATTGGAACCCACAACAAAAGTCGTGCAATCGAGCGGCAGGCAGATTTCTTCGTGTCCAACACGGCAAGAATCAGGTTGCGGCGCGTGTCGCTGCGCACTTTGGCCACTCATAATTGCTGTTGTATTTATTATAACATCCCAAGAAAAACGAAATTTTGGACCGACCGATGATGGATGACAACAGCTCACACGAAAATTTAAGGAGTCAAATCTTTTGAAAATTATGGCAAAATACCCGTGTCACCAACTCCCTCTAACCCATGTTTTATGAAAATTCATTCACGCACATTTTAGGTAACCATCCACAACCATTCATGTAAAATTGTCTAGATATATTAAGAGACACGCCGATGCTCCTCGTCGAATCACAAGCACAAAATAGATTCAGCCCCCTTTTTTTTTTGTAAAATTTAAATTTATATTACAAAATCTACCACGCAATTGAACCGCGTACAGGATTGTTCATAGAGATAAAAGAGTCAGACGATACTGAGAAATTTCGTACGAGAAAAAAGAGGAATGCCTCTCCTTTTTTATTCATCCTGATCCATGTAATTAATAAATAAATATCTACGATAAAATACTATAAATTTGTTGTTTTAACATGAAATTAATTAAATAATAAAAAACAGGGTGAGAGACGCTGTCTTAGGTCTCCTAATGGTACCGTTAATCTATCAACGCCTCCCTCTTTCTAACTGTCTTCTCTTCTTCTTTTTTTTTTTTTTTTTAAACTTCTTTTTTAATTCTTTACCCCTCAACCGTTTATCACTCCCCGCCAAAAACAGTTGAGAATATTTACATCTCTATTCAACAAAATATTAGGGACAAAAATGATCACAACCCTTCAACCACCACTCTGACGCTGCTAGGCAGCAGCTCTCCATGGCTCCGGCTACCAGAACCATCATCGGGTTCGAGCAGGACAGTTGCAGACTCGTCTGTTGCTGCTGTGGCAACGTTGGGCAACCGTAATTTGAGCTGATGCAAGCTAGGAGCCAAAACTTTCTCTGTCCAATCTTCTAAACCTGTTCTACCTAGCCAGACTCCACCTACAAGTTTTTCAAGAGCTTCGTCAAGGATTTCGATTGAAAGGGCATTGCCAATGATGGAGGAGAACTTTTTCGTGATGGCAGTCGTTACATCTCGTCTAATGGGGCCGAAATCAACAGGTTTGAAGACAATGGCACTATCTACAGAGTTGAGCAGATCTTGAGATGGTGTTGACGTTGTGGGGGTCATTAATAGTCTGTTGGTAAAGCCGTGCTCCTCTTCATGATCCACTGTGAGGTCGCTTGAATTGTGAGATCCATCTTTATCATCCCCAACGTCAGCAGCCTTATTCAAATCAAACGATAGTCCTGACCCAGTTTCCTTCCTTGGTTTTGTGGATCTTTCTTCTTCATCAAGCCAACTTGCTCTGCGTTTTGTTGTTTTCCCCCGAATGGATAGCCTTAATTGCCAGTCTCCGCTTGCTAGACCAGTCAGCTTCTTTTCATCAAGTGTGATTCCATGAGATAAGAATTTGAGACTATCTGGCAACCAATCTGCGGTGAGAATGAAAATGACATTCCCTAGGCTGATCTCACGGCCATAGGAATCAACCAGCCTGCCTCTCTCCATTGCCCGTTTTATGTTTACTCGAACTACCATATCTGCTTCATCAATGTCTTCAAGCAAGATTACTGAAAAAGGGTTTCTCTTTACTGCCTCTCCAATTTTATCCAGTGCTGTTTTACCACGGACACGTACCTCAGGTTCCCCATGATCTCGTCTTGGACCAAGAGGAATCATTATTGGACTGGCCCCAGATACCAGCTCTGATAGAGCTGATGCCATTTTCTTCTTGCCCACTCTGTCAGGGCCCGTAAACAATAGCCACATGTCACTCTTTGCTCCAGCACCACGGCGTTTTCCATTACCCAATTTGCACTGTGTAACAGTTGTAGCCACCGCAGATGCCGCTTCCTGCTGCCACCATACTTTCTCCATTAGACTTTTGAGAAGCCTCTTGAATGAATCAGCATCCAATGGCTTTTGAAGTTTGTCAATCTGCAATTCATGCAGCTTGTTCTGTGGTGGTTCAGAAGAGAGGCAGCCCAAGAAATCTTTGACGGGCTCCATATGGGCTTTCTCAGGTGTGCTTTCAAGGACCTTTGGTCGGCCAAGAACCAGGTCTGTCCTTACAGGGCTACAGGGGGAAGAGACTGCATGCTCGCCTGGCTGGCTGGGTACCTGATTTGAATTCAATTGTAGTGTGTCCCCAAGGTTTCTGTTCAGTTGCACCTTTGGTTGGAAAGGTTGGCGAGCAAGCAGGTTTGAATTGTACAAGCCAGTCAGTGAGAGAGGAGCTGGCACAATTCTTTCATGGCTAAGACTAGAATGATGAAAATTAGGATGTAGATTCAAGCATGTATCGTTCCACTTCTTCTGCAAATCTTGACTCTTTTGCTTCCAGGTCAAATCTTGATCTTTATTCTATAATAAGGAACAACGAATAAAAAATATTATATTAGTGACTCCAATTTATTAGATCATAATTTTAAGTGTTTCATCACAAACATGAAAAGATGACATAAAAAGTAAACCTAACATTTTGACTTGAACTTACTTGTGTCTGGTCGGCAGTTTTATCATCACCATCATCGGCTTTAGCATTGTTCAACCACTGTGGCAGGGGTGGCCTAGCTACTTCTGATTTAACTTCAGACGGGGATTTTTCAAACTCCTTGGATAGTTTTGCGAGATCTTGTTCGTAATCCTGCAAACATTGTGGGCAACAGCTCATTCGCCGAGTAGGATCCAAGTTCTCAGAGACACGCCTAGGTAAAGCAGTTGCTGTAGTTTGAAAGGCACTCTTTAATGGAGATAGAGATTCTACAGAGCTGCTCAGAATCCCATTAGGGCCATTACTCCCAAGTCTAAGAAAAAAAAAGGGGGTAAAAATGTGAATATACAATTCCCACATGCAGGAATCACCAAATGCAATTAGCTTTCGAATTATGCCCATCTACCGACTGGGGAAAAGGAAGAAATTGAGTGTGTCACAGATTAAAACTGCATAATCAAAATAGGTTCTCCGGAAAATTCCTAAACATAAGGACGCGCTTGCATGTCAGCAGGATACCGCTATCTTGAATCATGAAAAAGAGTTTGGGACTTCAGTTCCATGTACAAGGTGCAACTGCAAATTAAGCAGGTTTCTCATCTGACAAGACATGAATCAGAGATTGACTTTCCAGGAATAAAATCTAAAACACACGAGAAAACATGGATTCTATAAACAGCAATTGTTGATGATGATGAAGAGAAGATGAAATTGAAAAGAAGCAAATTGCTATCTAAAATCGTCGTCGTAAAAAAACCAATCATTTAACCAAAACAAAATCTAAAATACCTTGGAAACATCCCCGAAAGAGGGGTTTTGGCAGCAATAGGCACAGCCTGTAGATCCCAATCATTTTCCATTGAAGGATGATAAACTTGACACCTCAAATAAGTCTCACAGGTAGCTGTGCCAATCAACCACAAGCGCCCGCCGCCAAACCTGGCCACCAGCTTCCCCATCTCCGCCACCACCTCAGCCATCACTTGTTGCTGCTGCTGTACCGCCCCCGGCGCCCCAAAACTAGTCACCTGTTGCTCAACAAGCCATTTCAAGTCACCCAAATCAAGAATCACCCCGTCTCCATTTGCAAACTTGGTCTCAATCAATGCACCCAAGTCTTTCAGCTTTGAAACAATCCCAGCTTTATCACAAGTGAAATCTTTAACCAAACGAATAATTTGAACATTCTTTAACAACCCATCTAATTCTTTGCTCTCAATCTTCGCCAGCAATTCTCTCACCACCATCTCAGGCTCTGATTCACCGACCAAAACAGGATTCTTTTTCTTAGTCCTCACTAGAATATCAATCACTTTCTTAACTTCATCACTTCTTTGTTGACCAGATTGACCACCGCCAACACCACCACCGGCTTGCTGTAACCTCGGATTCATATACAAATTCCTCGACGAAGGACGGAATCCTAATCCAATCGAGCTGGAATTCGAAACAGAGCAAGAAGTATTCAGAGATTGCTCAATAGTGGCCTTAACAGCAGGACTGGAGAAGCTAGCTTCACGCATGACTCTGCTGACACTTGGGTCATCGAGAATGGATATAATAAGCTGTTCAAGCTCAACCTTCACAGCCAACAACGGCTGCTGCTGTTGCTCCGGGCAGCCCCTCCGTTGATGAGCCTGAGCCCGCTTCAGAGCCGCCATTAGGGCGTTGGAAATCGGAGGGTCCAGCCCCGGGCTGACGTTCTGCTGCGCCGTCGGGAGGCGCTCCAACGCCACGCTAAAGCAGAGCTCCAAGGCTCTGCACTGAAGCGGGTGTGACGAATTGGGATGTGACTTAATGCAGGCTTGTCGGAGAAACCCAGATGGGGAGGACAAGAGGGTGGCGGCCACGTGAAGCGGCGTCGTTTGGCCGTGGTTACGGCGGCTGGCTTCGGCTATCGAGTGGTTCAAGACACTCGCCGCCTCTGGCGTCAAGGTCTGCTGGATCGTACTTAAACCCGCTCTCATTTGTAATATTACTACTAACAACTAATACTGAATTAAAATGAATTTGAAGCAATACAAATCAACCCCAAAAAAAAAAAAAAAATCTTGTATGAATCTGTCAATAGTAGGAGAAGACCAGATCCCTTGAAGAGAAAATCTGCAACAACTCTCCCATTGTGATGTGTTGTGTATCTCCCTAAATCTCTATCAATATCGTTTCATTTCAATATAAATAAATATGGAAAAAAAAGAAAAGAAAAAGAGAATGATTTATATAAAGGGAAAAGATGGGTTCAACTCAACTTTTAGTCTAAATATTTAGTAGTTACAGTAGTAATTAGTTAAGAGAGCAGATGGGCATGAGAAATGTTTGTTTTTTTATTTTTCTCTTTCTTTTTCTTTTTCTTTTTTTAAGAAAAGAAAACATAACATTTAAAGATTAAAAATTAACGGAGAATGGTGGGGGGAAGCAAGTATTGTATATTGTGTTGTGAGTAGAATATATAGATAGATAGATAGATAGATAGAGAGAGAGAGAGTCATAGTACCGAGAGCTGCGAGGATTTCTGGAAAATGCTTTCTGGGCAGAGCAATCTGTTTCTACTTTTTGTGTGTCATAATCTTTATTTATATATGAAATATGAAAACAATTACTTTATTATTTTATATTATACATTAAAACAAAAATATTTGTGTATATTTTACTTGAACTGCTCTTGTCCCTATATGCTTTTAAAGATAATGGAGTGAGGGAAAAAGCCTTTTTAGAGAGAGAAAGGTGATGGGGAAAGAAAAGAGAGATTTATTTGTATTTGTATTTGAGATAGACCTGCGCACATAAATATATAAAAAAGACATGAGCATACAGAATTTTTCTTTTTTCATTAATGTTTGGCTTGGCTCTCTCGTTCTCTCACTATAAAGTGTTCGTAAATACAATTATTAATTATGATATATTCTAAAATTTTTCATAAAAATTTTGTATTAATTTCAATTTATTATATTAAGAGTATTTCACTTAATATATATATATATATATATATTTAAAATTTATTATAAAATTAATAATTATATTTAATTAAACTGTACATATTAAATATATATTAACTCAATGTAATATCTTTAATGTATTTTAAAATTCTTTTATATAATAATAAAACAAAAATAAATACTTTGTTTCATGCTCTTAGATAGCTCGTGAATAATCGTATTTATCTAAAAAAAACTCAAATATTAAGAATATAATTAGAAGAAACAGTACGGTATTATTTTGTTTAATTACTTTTAATTTAGTAAAAAAAAAATCAGTGTTATTAAACAAGAAAATTTCGCAAATACCATTCATAGTTGATAGAACAACTTCTACGAGAAGCACTTTTGCACGCGCTTTTGGAATAATGAGGTTGGTAATTGAGGTTAAAAGCCAAAAATAAAAAATCAAAAATCAAAGCCTTTTCCTCTCTCTTCAAAAGTTATAATTTACAAACCCGAAATTGCCTTTCAACCAATTTTCTGCTTTTCACACGCAATCCCTGCAAAAGGCATCGCACGACTTTCACCTTTCATAATATAACTAAAAACTCTCTCTTTCTTAACTTTTCCTACTAATGACTTTTTATAATGCCAACAAAAACTTTTTGATTTTTTTTTTTTTATATCAATTCACACCCATGCCCCGTTACCATTAGCCACCACATTTTTTTTCTTTGGCAGACCCTTTCGGCTAAACCATAATACCTAAATCTCCTTTTAATGATCAGTAAATAATAACTAATCCTTTTTAAAAATATATATATTATTACTGTAGAAATTAAGGGTTGTTTATAATTAAAATAATATAATTTTTAAATTACAGTTATAATAAATAAATTAAAATTAATAATATATAATAAATATAATTTTTAAATAATAATTTTAATAAAATTTTAAAAATATAATAAAAATTTTATCATATAAATAAAAAATTATATCAATATAATTTTTAAACTACAATAATTAATATTTATCAAATAATTTAATATTATAATTTTTAAACTATAATTACTTAATTTTAATTTTAAATATATTCTAATTTATACTTAATCACATCTATTTAGGCCTATCGGTATTATTAACTCTCATGACACTAGTCAATATTATCATAACAAAATCAATAAAAAAATTTCTTTATTTATGATGAAAATAAAGAGTAGTTATAAAGGTCAGTATGTATAACCTGGCGATTGATGAAAACACAATAAATGAAGCCATTGATGCGAGGGACGCGAAGAACTAAGAAGAAAATAAATGAATGAATCTTTTATGATAAAAAGTGAAGCCAGCAAACTTCATTTAAGCTTTTGAGAGAATGATGGTAATTTGGAAAGTTTCAAATTTAGTGCCAATCAGAATTTGAATGTCTGACACTCTTATTTTCATCAAAAGGTTATTATGATTTATTATGCTTTAATTTTTTATTTTTTTTATCCTCAATGATTATCTATGTTGTTACTGTCTATTTTCAGCTCATCTGTTAGAGAATGTTTCTTATAGAAATTTTAATTAGATATCTCCTTTTTTATTTACAAATTGCTGTCGTCGTCGTAAAATAAACACTTTTCCCATAAATTTTATAAATGTATTTCATTAATACTCAGATATGATCGTTTTTATACTTTGCATATAAATGTTTTTTTTCTTTTTTAATAAAAGAGCTCACCTATCAATAAATGCTTTTTAACAATGGTGCGATCCTACCCTTCACATGCTCAACCGCCCTATAAAATCAAGCATTTAAGATGTTGGCAGTTCAAATTAGCTCAAGTTGGACCGCCTTTTGTTTTCAAGCCGGCAGAGAAGAACTTTTCAATTTTAACGCAATAATGCATGGTTATAATAACAATTAATAATAGAGGAGTAAATAAATACACGAATGAGTTTGTAGATGTGGGGTACTTAGAAATTCAAAACTAATTAAAAAATATGTGATATATCAATAATGGTTAAATTTGTTGGGAGTTATAAGCTGAACTTTGTAAAACAATTTCTAATGATACAATATTAAAGTTGATAATAGAATAAGGTATTGTGGCCATGATGATATAGGAGACTTGGTTTACAAATTAAAAGATTTTGTAATATTAGGTATTGTATAAAAAGGTAACAATACTTTTCAACCAATGATAATCATTTCACTTTGAATTTTATATATTTACCGTAAACAAGCTTCTGCTACATTTGGAAGCAAATTTTTTGTTGCAAACCATTAATCATTCTATTTCATTTTCCTTTTAAAATGATACAAGATTAGAATTCTCTTATTATTTTTTAAAATTCATTTCCTTGTTTCTCCTTATTTTCATAATCTAGTGAAAAATATTGGTTTGACTATACATAAAGTGAAAAGATAAATACAAAATTCAATTTTAACGATTCATTAACTAAGAAGAGACAAGCACCATATTTGTAACAAAAAATATATTGTTATGGAGACATAAAACATGATATAAATTAGTTATGCAACAAGCACACGAATATTATAGTATCCCATAAATCATGCGTCTTGACAATGTAAAAGAATTAAATCACATGTAAAAAAAAAATTACATTGCAAAGTGAAAAGTCAAAAAAACATATTCATATATTGATATACACATATAGAGTAATTTTCTCACTTTATTGAGGCAGTAACTGAATTAAAAGATAAGAAAAATGCACAACTTAATGTATTATATTTTAACATATAGTTTGCATTTTTTTTAACTTATTTCTTATTATATTAAAATAAACAAAAACATTTGCAAAATAATGACTCTATACTTATAAACCTTATCAGGGAAGCATTCAAATAGAAATAAAAGAGTAAACATCCCAGACAAAATTAGTGATAAGTTATAATTTTTTTTAAAAAAAAAACAAGGGCCTCTCAACTAACTAAAAGGAGAAAATAATTAATAAAAGTGAAGTGGAAGAAGAACAACACGATTAGTAATCTTAATTATTATAATATTATAATAAATATCCGAGTGATATATACAATATAATTAAGGCCGCGATGATTATATTAGAGTAGTTATAAGATAGATAATAAATTATAATTACATACGTAAAATAATATATAATAAAAAATATTTTATAATTTTAATTATAAAATTATAAAAAAAATGTTTTAGTGTAGAATAATTTTAGAGTAATTAATTAATATTAATAAAAGTAATAGATAATTAGTGTAGCTTTTCGGAGATTCCTAACTTTACAAGTCTTGTTTTAGTATCTTCGGAAAAAGCTGAAAGCTAAAAAGCAGAAATGAGAAGCAAGAATTAGTGGTGGTGTTAGTACCAGTACAGAAAAGAAAAAAGATAGCACACTTTTTTTTATTATGGGATTGCGATGGAAGGGAAGGAGTATGGTTGAATCTAGTTGATGGTGAATGGTTTTTTTTTTTTTTTTTCTTTTCTGTTGGCAAAAAATTAAAATAAAATAAGAGAGGCAAAACGATAATCATCATAATCTTTGCTTTTGGTAACGCACGCCCTCTTTCGCTTTTTTTTAACTTCACTTTCACGCGTTTTTCGAGCCTCTACCCCCCTCTCTCCTATCTTCTTCACCTCTCAATTTCCTCATTCCTCACGCTCCACAGCACCGCGTGTTGGTAACTCGCCTCTCTATCTTTTTTGACCATTTTTTCAAGTGGAAAAATGGGAAAGGGATTATGAGAAAAATTGACTATTGCCGTGAACGTAATCATGGCCGTTATGTCCAGATGAAGATTATTAACTAATAAATAATGAGGAAGTTAAAAGAAAAAGTAGGTGATTAATAAAATATAACTTTCATGAAGATATCGCGATAAATTAGAAAAAGGTTTTGTCGTTTAGAGAGAAAAGCTGACGCGTGAAACTTAGTCAATTCTCCTTTCCCAGAGACCCACTTACACCAGAAACAGATACAGCTTTTTTTTTTTTAAATAATAAAATAAAGTGAAATTTCTTTGAAAGCTGAGTGAGAGAAACTCATTTTCAACTTTCCACATTTATTACGGTTCACGTATTTTTGATACCTTTTGTCTGTTTCTTTGTGCTGTAAAATGACTACCATACCCTCATTTTGTTCACTAATTATCCACCATTACCCTCCTTCACATATCTAACGGTATTTTTTTTTTCTCTTTTTTAATTAAACTTTTAAACAACAACATTAACCTTTTATTGGGGGGCCCAGGGAAAAAATTCAACCTTATATATACATATTTTTTATTTGAATTCAAGTGACTACAGATGCAAAAACGTACCCGTGCCAAGTCGATCTAAGTTCATGTATTGACTTGAAAAAATAAATAGTGTAATAAATAATTCTATAAAGATTCAGTTAATCAAGAACTAATTAAACAGAGGCGGTATTCAAATTTTTGTTACTAAAATGTTCAAAGGTCAATAAGGACAAACTTGTATTGACTTCGCACTTGGTGCAAAAAAAAATTAAAAAATAGAAATTGGTTGACACTGAAGAAGAAGAATTTAAATTAATCCACTTTCTAAAGTGACCAATTGTTTTAAGTAACCTAACTGGAATTATTTGGTGCGAAGTTAGTCGGTAAACTTATCTATCAATCTTCAATGTAATTAGAGACGTAACCAAATATTTTTATTAAATTAGATGAACATGATATATAATAGACCGATCGATGGATTAATTCAATTGCGTTAAATTTGTCAAAATTTTGTTTCATGCAACATAGTTTGTGAAGAGATATTGTAACTCAAACCGTAACTAAAATGTGATTCCGATGTCGAGATATATAGTATTGTATTAAAGAGATATTGCCACCAAGCGAATCAACCGGTACCCACTTTTAACTTTAATGTTGTATAATTATCTTAGTATTAGTTAATTATTTAGGAGTTGTGTTTTAAGTGTAATATTAGGTTTTCTAACATATAAATCTTAATTTAAGTCTCTACCGATATTCATTTATTATTCATCTATTATTAGATAGTAATTAAGTAATTTTATTATATATGAAATTTATCATCTAATCAATTAATAACGCATAATATTGAAACTCAAATATTTATGGGAAATTTATAAAAATAATCAAAAAAATTTTACAAATATCCAAAATAATCAATTAAACTTTTTCTGTCATATGTAGCCATATATTTATTGTATAGACTTAAATACCATCAGATCTATAAACAAAACTAACAAATCTCACACACTCTCAACCAACAATTTTCAAAATCTAGCACATCCTAATCCCTAAAACTCACCCACTAATCATCAACTCGTCAATTAGAAAACAAAACGTTGAGGTTAGTATTTATTTTACACAATGTGTAGTTTTTTATTTTTTGATTAATCAAAATTTATGAGATGTTTTGAGTAAATACGAGCTTGGAGACGAACCCAGAAAATGTGCGACAGGCGCCTGTCGCACATGGGACAGGTGCCTGTCGCACGGTAATAGGTTCTGTAAAATCGTGGGACAGGCGTCTGTCGCACGTTGATAGGTCTTTCCAACCGTGGGATAGGCACCTGTCGCACGGTGACAGGTTCTGTCCCACGGTTTTACAGAACATATTACCATGCGACAGGCACCTGTCCCACGTGCGACAGACACCTATCGCACGTGCGACAGGCGCCTGTCCCACGTTTTCTGGGTTCGTCTCCAGCTCGTATTTACTCAAAATAACTCATGTTCTAATTTTTTTTAAGTACTAATTTTTTTCTTTCTTAGGCTTAATGGAGTCAATTGCCTGCATGCTCGAGTAGATTACATAGGTTTCTGTTCTCAGTTTTACTCTAAGGAATCATTATTGAAGGCATATGCAGTGCTAATCAATCCGGTTGGCGATGTTTCTTCTTGGGAAGTTCCACACCACATCCAACAATTGAAGGTAAATCCCCCAATAGAAAAACCACCTCCTGGTCGTCGGAAGGGGCTTAGAATACCATCTGTTGGTGAGGATGTATCACGGAGAACTGTGATGTGTTCTCGGTGCAAGGAACGCGGCATAACGAAAAAGATGTAAGAATCCCATTACGAGTGAATCGTAATTAGCAACTCTATTATCGTTGTAGCGTCTCATGTATTCAAAGAATATATTATATGATGTATTTTAAACTCTTATGTTTATTATGTATTCGATATGTTAAACTGTCTTTGCTAAAATGATTATTCATAATAAGTGTTGGAGAATTGTCAAACCCGAAATAAGATTAATCGCACTATATTTACAACTGTTCAAATATATAATTTACAACCTAATATCTGTATTAAATATGTCAACGGCAACATTGATACAGTTGATTACTTAAACAACTTGTGGCAATTGAAGTATTTCGTTTTGTAATACGCCCGGGGAAGTGTTTCGTTTCCGGAATCTTCATCGTGCCTGGTTTTGTGGCCATTACGACTGCAAAAAAAATTAAATTTTTAATTAGTTAATTTGATAATTAAAAAAGATTTAAGGTTTTTTTTTTTTACATTATGTAATATCGTGTCGATTTATTAAAAAAAATTCAATTTTTGTCGTTCGATATGACAGGGGCCTGTCGCGCGCGCGACACCGCGTGATGCGTGCGGTGTGATTTTTATCTATTCCGTCTGTCATTTCTAGTCCTATTGCACCTATACTCTACCTTACAATCACTCTATCAACACTTTAATCTTGCAATACACATCAACTATTTAATCTAGTCTAAGGAGCATTTTATCGAGCACCTCGCGTACTACTCTTTAAATCTAAATTTCACTTAACAATCTTCAATATTTATGGACAAACAATCCTAAACTTATCTATATGCATATATACACTCATTTTTCACCAATCAAACTTATCAAAATAGAAAGAAATTAAAATTTACGAACTGATAATTACCGAAAATTACAAAATGAATGATGATAGAAATCCACCGAAATTGAGTTCACTGTCAAAAATCCGTCCAAGCGCCGTTCACAGTCACCGGAGGGAGCTAATCGCCGATCGGAGGTCACCGGAGGAAGCAAATGAAAGACTTTGGTTTTGAGAGAGATATGGGTATTATGAGAAAAAAAAGAGTAAATGGTTAAAGATGATTGAAAAATTATAAATGGTTATTTTGGATATTTGTAAAATTTTTTTGATTAGTTTTGTAAATTTCCCAATATTTATCATTTCAAATGATGTGGTATTCATCAATTAGTTGATAAAATTAAAATGAATTAATTATATTATCTTACCAACTAATTGGTGAATATCACATCATTTGATATAAAAAAATTTGAGATATATAACATTACTATCAAGTTTATTAGTTACGTTATAGAAATACTAGAGTTGGATTCTTGATTTCGAGTTCAAAGTTTTCTTCAATTCACTACAAAATAAATAAATAAACTGATGAATAGATATTTGATGCTCTTCTTTTTCTTTTTCTTTTTTTTTTTTCTTTCAGTTTGGTTGGATAGTTTTTATCGTTACTGTGCAGATCAAGAGTGGTCTTGATAAAGGCGAACCAAAATATAAGAAAATGGAAAATTTTTTTATAAGTAATATAATGTAATTAAATTAGTCAAAACATGCAATCCATTGGTTTTATAAATGGTCTCACGAGTTTATTTATTTTTTTAATAATTATGTTTAAATGCAATATACAATAGAACCTCTATAAATTAATAGAGTTGAAACTATATAAAACTTATTAATTAAAGAGATATTAAATAATTAATAATTTATTAATTATAAGAGATATTAAAAGAAATCGTTGCTAATATTAATGAAAATTTTGTTGAAAAAAAAAATTGAAGATGATATAGTAACTTTGAAGTTTGTTATGTATAAAGAAGCACTTAAAATATCAACAATACTTCATAATTTCTTATTACAATATGATAAGTCAATTACAGGACTTCTAGATGCAATAAGAAAAATAAGAGATGAGGTTCAATAAATTTTAATTTTTTAAAAAATAATTAGCAATAAACCATATTTTATATAAGGATTTTGTTAAGTTATAGCGAGAGTAACTTATAGTCCATGCAAAATAGTAGAACATAGCAGTGGAGTTTACTTTTTTTTTTTTGTATGGGCTGTAAATTACTCTTGCGTGACTTAGTAAATGCCTTTATGTAAGTAAGTAACAATAAGGTTATATTTTATATAATTAAAATATCATAATTAATTGTATTTGTAATTTTAACAAATTATTAATTTATGATTTGAATGGGGTCGTAAAGTTATATAAGATTTTTTAGAAAAGTATTATTTTGTTATTTTATCAAAATTATTAATTCAGTTCATTGATCGAAGTCAGAATTGTGAAAATTTATTATATAATAGAGATTATTAATTTATGGAGTATGAATTTATAAAAGTTCTACTGTGATTTAGTAAGTGTAATCAAAGGGTATGATCATCTCAAAACATATTTATATGGCGTAACAAATGGATTATATGACCACTTATATAATCAAAGTGTTCTATGTGTACATTTAACAATTGAACTACGGAAGCGAGGCATAATGAATTTCTTGTTAATTAAAAATAATTAAAATTTCATCTAATAAAATATGCTTGTAAAACAGGTAGATTATTGAGGTCGTATAAAGATAACAAACATTCTAATGAACCTTTTTGTTTTATTAAACATTTAAGTACTCTCTGCAACTTGCTTATATACAGATATTGTATTGTACAAATTCTTGATCTTCTTTTGGTTTCTTTTGAAACATGTTCCCTAACTGACTAACCGTTATCATGCAGAATTAGAATTAATATGATCAAGATCCAACGAGGAAAATTATTTGCTATAGAATTTAGCAAAATGATTCACCAACTATTATTATACAAAATATATATAGGCATAAGATGATTGAAATATTGAACCTCATACATCATTGGCATCAACAGTTGAAAAGGAAAAAGAACTGTTCATATAATGTAAAAATATGATGTCAATAAAATTAAATTTTGTTAGAAGTCCAATAAACGGTGCATGTCCTTTTTATAAGTAAAAGATGATTTCACATATGGGTTATTCTTTTATCCAATTGTGACAAGCCCTGCTCAAAGAAAAGAGACAACTCAATAAATTAGGAATGGCAAACGTTGTATCGGATATACATATATACACACTAGCTAACAGTCGAAACTAAGGTATTAATCAAGACTAAGGAATCTTAAAAACAAGTCTGAAACAAAATTTTTTGTTCATACATCTTTTTCTTTTACACATGAGGTGGATTCAATAATGTTTAGTGCAATTATTAATACTTGAAAAACTATAGTAAGTACAAATGAGGGCAAATAATGAGTATAGGCTGTGGGAGGGACCTCTGTCAAGGGTATAATGGAAAACTTGGAATAGTATTGCATTGATGCCTTGGCAAATGACAATTTTGTTCTCTTTGTAATACTAGTAGGGAGAAGGTGGTGAATGAAATTGATGAATATATAAGAAAGATTTTTGTTTTTTTTTTAAATATTTTTGACGAATTAAAACAAAATTGAGACTAAATTTCTAAACAAGTATTGGGATTTTTATCCCAATTTTTTTTGGACAAATCTTAATCATTTAATTATCTCACTTCATCCATTGTTGAATGTGGAGTGTTGCAGAGTTATATAGTTTTACAATCTAACTTTATGAAAATAATTTTAAGTATTGTACACATTTTCTATCTTACTTTTTTTTTTTAATTTAATTTAATTTAATAAAAGCAAAACAAAATCGAAGTTCAACAACAACTAGAAATTTTGAACAGACAATGGAAAAGGAAGCAAGTATTCTTGAAGAAGCACCTTGCTTTTGTCTCTAGTGTACCCTAAGTCATAAGCATGATACTTTAATAATTCCACCCACTTTAAAAAGAATTTGGTGACCTCATCACTCTAACGCCCCTTTTACACATTTAAATTGAAACCTCGCTTTATATGCATATTTTCATCATTATACTAACTTTACTTGATCAGTTTGAATTGAGGGGGATAAAAGAAATATAATAATAATAGTAATAAATAAAAAGAAAATTTCGCTGTCTCTCTCTCTCCCTGTAGATTAGTTTAACTTTTGTATCATTACAAAAAGGTGTTGCTTTGTAGTTGGTTCCTTCACAAGGGAAAAGCTTTCCCCACTTACATCAATCCATATGGCCTTTTCAATCACCTCACCCCACCAATAATAGAGGAACCATGATTCAGAAAAATTAAAAAAAATAAAAAAATAAAAAAAAAAGAGAGAGAAGGAAAGAAAAGCTTTATGTTAAATTTTTGTTTTTTAAAAAAATTGATATCCTTTTTAATCTTCAAGTAAGGGTTGATGATGGATCAGCCAATGACCCAATTTAAAAGGATCTACAAATCTCCTTTTTCTTCATGTAATTGATAAAGTAAGCAGCATTATTTTTGACCTATTACAACCTCAAAAAGGTAGTTCCTTTTTCTCTCGATTTCAAATCACAATTGATCAATTTATGATCATATAGATAATAAAAAGAAAAGCTTCACTCTCAAAGACCAATTGATGGAATATCATGAGACAGAAGGGCCCATAACCCTTTTCACTAGTGCAAGCTAAACCCCACCAACCCTTTTCTTTTACTCTCACATTTGTAATTAATATTATGAATATTGCAAATTTGATAATCATGTCACAAAGGTCAAACTTTAAGCAAACATATAGGAACAAATCACTCACAGGCACAGCTGGGGAGAATTGAGAGCCACTACTGGTAGTATTTCTAAAAAGTTTTGCAAGCTTCTTGCACTCAAAGCAAGTAGACTTTTTTTTTCCCCTCTTTTTTGAGTTTCAGAATAAAGGAAAGTAGTCTTGCTTTATGATCGTGAGATGAATTTGGGCAGGAGAAGCACCAATCAAGCAAAAAGATGACCACTGGTTTCCCTTTCTACGTTAGAAGAATTGTACTATCATTTGTCTTTTGAGAATATATATATTGTTTTAAGAAGAACAAGTTTTGAATGTCATTTTCAAACGGTATTCTTATTTAAAAAACCAAAAAAAATATATTTGTTTAATCTTTATATATATATATATCCAGACGTAGCTTAAAATAATCTATCATGGCAACACCTTTTTTTTCTTTCCTCAAAACACTTTCCTGCAAGAGAGTATGAATATTGTTTCAAGATCCTCAAATAATTCAATATTCTATGGCCCAAGGTAGTAAATTCAAAGTGAAAGTACCCAAATAACTTTGTGATAATTTACCTATTACAACTACTGTATTGATTTAAAAATATTGTAGGAGCTAGAAATGTTTTTGGTTTTTACCACTTATTTTCATATAGTTTTTTCAAATCACCCTGTTATATATTTGTCAAATGTTTATCCAAAAAAAAAAAAAGAGAAGGGAATTCATGAAGCTATAAACAACCATTTTCCTCATCAAAATTGGCGGTAATAAAGTGGTTGAAATTAAAAACATCAAGATAAAAAGTGGCCATCTATCTGAATAAAATTTGGTTTATTTGGCCATTAAGAAAGTTGGTTTATTACATCAAAAAGGTTCTTAATTCTTAATTTGTTATATAGTTTTATGCAACAAAAGAACAAGAATCATAATTTGCTCTATTGGTAGAGAAGCTTCAATGTAATGATGATAGGGGGCACCGCCCCATCAAAAAAACTTTACTTTCTCATTATTTTTATTTTCTATCAAAATGGACAAATGGAAGAAGCCAAAGTCCCACCTCAAAAGCTTCATTTGAAAGAACATGGCATCTACTGCTTCCCTCAACTTTTGAAGTTTTATTTAGGGAATCCTCAGGAATTACTAACAATAGAAAATCCCACTTAGAAAGAAGCATAGAACGAAAAAGCTGCTTTTCTCCGGCAATGGTTGTAGGAAAATTGGCTTTGTCAAAAGCACTTATGCTTCTATCCCTAAGCTTTACACACAAGCATTTAAACTACTTTATGGAAGAAATTAAGAAAAAAAAGAAAAAAGGATTCTAACAATGACCGACCCTTTTGGATACATGTGTGAAAGGAAAATTATTCATGCTTACGTGAGTCACTTAAACTTTACATTAAATGTATCTAAGTTTTTGATAGGCTAACAATTAAACCATAAAGTTAGTTTTCAAAATCTGTTTTTAAAAGTTGAGACAAATCTTTAAGATACCCAACTTTTTCAAAGGGACCTACACTTCTTAATTATATATACAATTAGTGGTAGTAATAGGATAAACCAGATCCTAAAGTAATTAAGTAGATTTTAATTAGAGAATGACCCTCGCTTAAGCATGTTCTAATCATCTCTCTCTCTAATTTTCAACAAACGTGTCATGGCTTTTCTAAACTATTCATTTTCTAAATAAATAAATCATACTTTTGTATCTATGTTTTTAAACTATTCAATTGCTTATTTGCTACAAATTTATCTACTTTATTTGATTAGTTGCAAAAATGTATACATCGAGCACACTTGAAACTTTCTAATAAACTATATCTCAAAATTTTGAGATGCGTTTTCTCCTCATAGGCTGCAAGCATTACCCAAAAAGTCGCACAATTCTCTGTAATTTAACTACTTTATTCTTTTACATGACTTTACATTGAAACATAGGTAGCTTCTAGCCACAAACTTTATCAAAATCTTTTTGAGAGGGGAGGATGAGTTTAAAAGTAATCTTCAAGTATGCTTGCTTATCTGCACAACTTTTGTTTTAAACAAGTGATTCGCATATAATTGCAATCCATCAAGCTTACAAGGACCTACTCATTATTACCAAAAAAAAAATAATAATAATAATAAATGCATTAACTTTCAATTTGAGTACAACCCACTCTTAATTACAACCATAAATGCATATGGGGCCATCGCTCTGTCCTTTATCTTCATCATTCAATAAATCAAATCTATGAGGTGGCAGATTCAATGCGAGGAGACCACTTAAAAGACAATGGATTTGTACGTACCAATTGATCTGTAAAAACTTTTCAATTAATTTGGTTGATTTTACAGCCATCAGAACCTCTCCCCAAGCTCAAGATTCTGCTTTTGTTTGTTTGTAATTCAAGGGAGGACAACCTCAATAATGCATACAAACATTCCCACATTTTCAAATATTCTAATAATCCCTAGATTAAGGCCTTGAATCAAGTTTTAATGTTTATTTTATTAAAATGAAGATTCATATTAAAATTTAAAAAATATATTAGAGATTTTTTTTAAAAAATAATAATATCTTCACTTTATTTAAATGAGAATATCTTCATTAGAAAATTATTATTATATATATAAAGCAAATAATTTTAAGGAAACATATTATGTATTAGAACTTAAGTAATAATAACATATGAAGGAAGCAACAAATTGATGAAGTAATAAGAGTTGTGTGTATGGGAGACAAATATCATGAGATTAGGGAGCAAACACATGCGACACCCGGACAATTTGGCTCAATTTAACCTCTTTGGCTGGAAAATATTTGAGCTCCTGCGACACAAAGCTATCTTTGCTGTGAAGGATCTGAATTTTCAAAAAGGGCTTAAAAAGCTTCGGACTTTGCTTGTGTTCAGAAAGTATATCATGTAAAGTGATTGTGCTTGGTTGGACTGTCACCTTCTTGCATGTGGTCCTCAAGAGAATCCAATCTTCCTTAAAGATTCATTTTTATCAACCCATTTCTCAGTAGAAAATAATGTTAATGAAAGGTTTTTATAGAATTGATTCAGATCCATAAATCTAAGAAATAGTAAAAAATTTGATCCCTCTCAATATCTTTTATGACAATAATAAATAGTATATAAAGTGATATCAATTTTTTAAAACTTATTCCTATAGATTTTAGAGTAATGTTTTATACTCTAAATTTTTTTTATCATAAATATTTATTTTTAATAATGTGGTATTCATTAATTGGTTGAATAAATTAAAGTAAATTAATTATATTATCTTACCAACTAATTAATGAATGTCGTATAATTTAAGATTAAAAAATTTAGAATATGTAGTATTATTATAGATTTTATGATATGGAAAATTCTCACTTAAAATTTTAGATTCTCTTGACGGTAATAGTTTTATACGGAAAATCCTCAAATGAAAATATGAAATTTTCTCAAGTGCAATAACAATGAGGACAATTGTTGTTAAAAACTAATAAATAATCACTTATCTTTTTCATTTTTCAAGTAATCTATTTTTTATTTAAGGATAATTTTATATTACTTTTCAATAAATTTAGTTATCTTTAAATTATTTATTTATTTTGAAAAGATGGATTCAGTTGTCAACTGCTCTTAGAAATAATATTTACGAATTCGAACCATAGCATATACTTTCATAAAATGTATTATTTTTTTAATTTAAATCAAGTAAATTTTTAATGAACAAGTTTTATTTGATACGGGTAGAAAAAATAGTATTCTTAATTTCTTTATATATATATTTTAAGAAAACACAAAAACTTTTATTACTGCATCATATTTCTCTTGAAATTTAAAAAAATAAGTGGGTAATTTAAAAATAATTAGTTTACAATAATTTACCCTTATTTTAAAAATTTTTTTCCAATAGAATTAAAATGAGATTACGACAGATTCTCCAAAGTGTTTTAAAAGCAAAGACAAGACAAATACCACATGACACAATAAATTCAACACCGTGTAGGCAATTGCATGCTTTTTGCCTACAAAGCTACAGCAACCAAAAGCCTGACAGTACACTGTGAACACACAGAGAAAAAGGAAAAGAGGAAAAAAAAAAAAAACAAAAATCCTTTGCATTCACTGACCAAGAAAATGGACATGTAAGAAGGCAAAGTGACCAAAAATCCTGTGCTTTTAGATTTTTGTTTGTTTTTGGTTAGAACAAGTGGAAAAAGTTCTCCAAATATGCGCCTACAACCCCTTGAAAAGCTGAATTTAAAAATTTTTTTTTTTTCATTATTGTCAGAAATTAATTGAATGGAAGCAATAAGCATGCATGGCAGCACATAAGCCAAGGACACACATTTGATTTCTTTTAGCATGAAAGAAAGTGTCGTCATAGCTTTTCTTTTCCTTTTTCCATTGCCTTGGTTAGGGTTATGGGGGCATTGAATTTGAATTCTGTACAACTTTTTCACATTACAATGTCTGTGAAATTTGCAGAAAGCACAAAGGAAAAGAATGAGACAGTGTCATTTAATGCAAAAGGTTAGTGCGGTGTGTGTTTTGTCCAAAAACATGCAAACTCCCGGAAATGGCGCCGGATTCTTAATTAAATGAGCTTGCAATTGCATGGGCATGGACCTTTATTTTCCTGAAAACTTTTTCTTTCTGCAAATTACACGAGAAAAACATGAGGTAGCTGTAATTGTAATACATTGCAAGATTCCTAGCAAGCAATATCTTACAATTGTGTTCACATATATTTTATGGCTTGTATTAATAATCCCTGGGGTATTTTTTTTTTTAAGAAAAATAAAAAATTTGGACAGATATTCAGAGACCATCAATATGGGTTTTATTTCGGTGCTTTGGAATTTTTTTTTTGCCTGTTTGTTTTTGTCCTGGAATCCGGGCCCTGTTTGGACGTTAATGGATCAGCATTGCGTAACCAAGTTCATATAACAATTCTTTTCAACAAAAAAAAAAAAAAGGCAAATGGATGGATGGATGGGTGAAAAGTTTTTAGTTTTTAATCGGTGAATCATGTTCGTTGTGATCGAGTTCTTATGGCACAAGCAAAGGGTATGATGACTTGCAAGTAAAGAAAATATAGACATAGAATAGTGTAAATAACTCTTTGAATGTTCCAATATTTTACCAATTTGTAGGAATTTAATTATTAGTATATCCCATATGTAAAATAACAGTTAACAATAAAAATTTTCCAGCAACCTCTAGAAAAGAGTTGCGGATATAACATAAAATTTGAAAAATTTATGTTTTTATTTTCTCATTGAAAAAAAAAAAAAATTATATGGCTAGTTGATGAGTGGCACACTGATCTTCACTTGCTTCACGAAATATAAGTGTGTGGTTTAGTTTTGTTTCGGTGTGCTGCTATAACAAACTTTGACATTAATTAATTAATGCATTCCCTAAAAATGTGATCAAACTTTCACGCTAATTAAATTTTGTAATGAGTTGATAGCTATCAACTTCACCGCTAAAATTTAATTGAAGCTTTCGTGATGTGTGTACTGTGTAGTGGACAAGGTGTAAGTTAATAATTTTGCTTTTGGATATATGAACAAGTCCATACAAGTTAAAGAAAGAGATGGACAGTGACAGTGATATTAATCGCATTCATAATGCCCTATCCTGCTGTCTATGGTTTCGTGCTAAATAATATTTTTGTAGAATTCTTGATTTTCGCATTTTCTTTTCTTTTTGACAATGTTGACTTGCGAAAAAGAAAAATGAAAATGAAGAAGGAAAAAAATAGTTTTTGTTAATGCTATTTTGTTTACTTTGACTTTAATAAGACACTGAATATTACCGTCCAATTCTATTTTCCAGATTTAGTTTTTAGAAGAACAACCGATAACTATATTTGTATATGAAATAATAAATAATAAAAAAATTATAATTTCAATCACATAATTATAAAAAAAATTTAATCATAAAATAATTTCAACATAATCAAACTCTAATATTAATCGTCCATATTTATATTAAAATTCACAATTAATGAAGTTCCGCGTCTGACTCTAGAAAAAGAAGAAAGTCAAAAAAGATCATAATTTCAAATCTTCTCATTAGAAAATTGGGGGAAAGGAAAAAGCATTCAATAGTCGATGATGGGTCTGCAAGATTCAAAAGATAAAAACATTATCAGACTTTTTGATGTAGTTGTAAGCTTTGAATTGGAGAAGACAAAAAGACTTGAATGCGTTCGTTTCTGCCTTTCGTATTGATTAACACGTGTGAAAAATCATATAGATTAAACAGGTAGAATTATTTATTGTCAATCCATATATATAGTCGTGAAAAGGGGCCAATTAGCATGCAGTATGACGATGCAATTTCCTGACTTGTGGATGACTTCGCATTGATTGTGGTACTTCAAAATTGATAATGATTTATCTGCTCTTGATACATTGCATATCCTTAGTTGACATGGCAAAATTATGGGCACTATTAAATTCATGGCGAGAGACGAAGAAGTAAAAAAATAAAATAGCATATTGGTGGGTAGAAGTTCTAGTCCTATGTATTAATAATAAGGGTTGATTTAAGAAAATATGATAATTCTACAATGTAATAATATTCGGAATGCGCCATCAAAAAACTGATCTCAAGGTTCTGGTAAATTTGCAATAGTAATAGTAGAGTTGTATGTGCTCATGGCCTCGTGGGGTATAATAAAATATATGAACATACTAATATATTTTTTTGGGGTTACATTGTTGTGTGCCTCTGGAAGAGAGTAACAATAGCATAGATGAGATTAAACACAAAATCTGCAGGTTTCAGGGAAATGCTAACATGACACTTTGGCCTTTGGTTGGGTGCATGCAGATTGCAGCCATATGCGCACTGCAAAAGCCATTTCAATTGAAAGGTTCATTGCAACGTCTGCAACGATTGAAACAAGCAACTGAAGCGATGAAAACGAGAACCATAATCATAAAATTTGGATGTCGCTCAATTTATTGTGTAATATTCCTTTGAATGCATTCAGAAGGGTTAACAACCTGGCTTTAACAGCCTTGCGGTTATCAGCCAACACCTGTCAATAAGACATTTGTTTCGTGAGGTGCCCCCAAATGTTTAGTAGCTAAAATAACAGAAGATACAATGTTTGCCTCTGCTTTTTATATACTGTCTTTATGTTTATGTTGATCATCGTAACATGAGAATAATTATATTCTTTATAATAAAATTTATCACGTAAAATTTAAGAATAGTCATGTTGTATTACTAAAAATTAATAATTAAATATGCAGAAGCATACATGAATCTATAATTTTGACTAATCCTTTAAGTCGTGTGGTTGGTCTTATAAATTAACAGGTATATCCTAAAGAGCCATTTAGTTTCTTTGTGCACTCTTTCTGATGACAGGATATCAGAAGGAATAGAATACAATACGTATGATATGGAGACCATAATCACTTATATAGACAACATTTTCTGTTGTCATTAGATATTCTTAATTCTGCTCATCATAGAGCTAGAATACCATTAGAACTCTACACATTAAAAGGCGCACACCTTATTAGATACATTAAAGCATAAATTACCGAAACTTAATTAGATCACTTTTAATTGAGTTTAACTATATATGACAGTTCGCAATACATAATTATTTATATATAAGCCCAACGTTGGATTAAGAATCCAATAATATTAGATTAAATATCAAACAATCTCTCACTTGAGCTATATATAAAACCTTATAATTATGATTTGTAAAAATAACTATATGAGCTTAACTTTACTGTCATTACCAAAATGCATCTATAACCAATCTGGTCCATCAATCAGATCAATATAGGATCAAGGTAGCCTTTGTTATGACTATCATAACTCGACCCATTAATGGTCACTAAGCCAATATAATTGAATGACATGAATTATGATGTGGATATGTAGCATACAAATTACATGCAATGTGATTTTAACATGCCAATTTTCAACTGGTCCTCCTTAAACTTTAGTGAGATCAAACCTTACCAAAATCAAAGTGTGAATAAACCATAACTTTATTTCTACATAAAATAACCTTACATAACTACAAATTGAAATAACTGAAAAATGTATATATCATACGAACATATAAAATTATAAAATCCTACTAAAACTGAATATCTTTAAATGTTATGACGCCCATACGGACAGTGTACTCATGAAATATTTTGGGTAGCAATCCTTTAGTAAGCAGATCCACAATCATGGAGTTTGTGCCAATGTGCTCTATAGACAATTGTCTACTCTGAATTCTTTCTTTAACAACTAGGAACTTGATGCCTATGTACTTCGACTTCGTCGAGTCCTATTGTTATTGAAATACATTATTATTGACTTATTGTTACAAAATAATCTGAGTGACCTATCAATACCATTTACTATGCACAGTCCTGTGACAAAATTTCGCAACCATATTCCATGATTGGATGCCTCATAATATGTTATGAACAATACTGCCATTGTGGAAGAGGCTATAAGAGACTGTTAACACTCTTTTAGGAAACAACACCTCCAGCTAGCATAAAAATGTAACTCATTGTGGACTTCATATTATATTGGCATTTAGTAAAATTAGAGTCAGTATAATTAATGATCTCAAGCTGATATGACCTTTGATATATGAATATGTAGTTTTTTGTTCTCTGTAAATACCGCAAGATGCGTTTGGCTGCCTTCCAATAGTCTACTCTTGAATTACTTAAATATCTACCCAACATCCCAGTAACATATGTAATATCCAATCGCGTACAAATTTGAACATATATTAAACTTTTTACTGCGGACACATAAGGAATCTTCTGCATCCCCTGTTCCTCAAAATCATTTTTAAGGCATTGATTGAGACTAAACTTGTTTCCCTTAACCACAAGGGTATCATCTGGTTTATAATTTTGTATGATATATCTCTTGAGAACCTTTTTGATATAACTCTTTTGTGATAATCCAAGAATACATCGGGAGTGATCTCAATGTATTTGTAAGGCTACTACAAAAGAGGCGTCACCAAGATCTTTCATATCAAAATTCTTAGTTAGAAATCTCTTAGTGTCATACAATAAGCCTATATCGTTACTGGTAAGCAAAATATCATCAACATATAAAATCAGAAAAATATATTTATCCTCATAGAACTTATGGTATATGCAATCATCGACCAAATTCATCTCAAAATCAAACGAGATGATCACTTGATAAAACTTGAAATACCATTGTCGAGATGCTTGCTTGAGCACATAGATTGATTTCTTAAGTTTGCAAACAATATTGTTTGGGTCTCCAGACTCAAAGTTTTCTGGCTGCACTATATAGATCGTCTCATCAATGTCACCATTTAGAAACGCTGTTTTTATATCTATTTAATGTAACTCAAGATTGAAATGCGCTACTAATGCCATTATAATCCTGAAATAGTCTTTCAAAAAGAACCGAGAGAAGGTCTCCTTATAGTTGATGATTTTTTTTCGTGTAAAGCCTTTAGCAATAAGACGCGCTTTGTACCTCTCCATATCGCATTTCTAATCACTCTTGATTTTAAATATCCATTTGCAAATGAGTTTCGCATCTTCTGACAATGGGACAAGATCCCATATGTCATTATCCTTCATGGACTTTATTTCTTCATTCATGGCATCAATCAACTTTTGAGAGTTAAAACTTTCCATGACTTGACAGAAATTGATTGGATCATCTTTTATCACTCCAATATCTATCTCATGTTCTTGAAGAAATACAATGTAGTCATCTGTTACTGCACTTCTCATTTATCTATTGGATCTCCTTAATGGTATAGATTCTTGAGGTAGTAGAGTTTGTTCTTATGGAACAATATTTGGTATAGCAATATTGTCTTGATCTGTTGTATCTTGAACAAAGGCAGGAATGTGACTCTGATTAATGCCAATGACGCTTGTGAGAATATTAACATTTCCTGACTTGAAAAACTTATACCACATGAATCGTTCAGAGTATCCAATAAAATAGTAACTCACCGTCTCAAAGTCCAATTTCTTCTCATTAGGCCTATAAGACCTTGCCTTAATTGGACACCCCAAAACATGCAAATGTTTTAGACTAGGCTTCTTGCTCGTTCAAAGTTCGTAAGGTGCTTTAGTAGTTGCTTTTGTTGAAACTCTGTTAAGGATATATGCTGCAGTCTTAAGTGCTTCTCCCCAGAGTGATTCAGGTAAAGTAGAATAGAAAAATCATACTTCTCACCATATCTTCAAGCGCCTATTTCATCTTTCAGCAACACCATTCATAATAGGCGAGCTCGGCATAGTGTATTGTGGGATGATATCACATTCCTTTAGGAGATTAGCAAAAGGTCCTGGATGTTGTTCATCGGAATCGTCATATCTAACATAGTATTCACCATGACAGTCAGATATGATGCTTTTGATTCTTTTGTTGAGTTAATTCTCAATTTCAGCCTTAAAATTTTTGAACATATCTAAGGACTGTGATTTTTCATAAAAAAGATATATGTAGACATATCTAGAAAAATCGTTGATGAATGTTATCAAATACTATTGACCATTCCAATCAGCCGTAGAGAATGGTCCACAAATGTCTGTATGTATGCATTCTAAGACGTCCAAAGTCTTGTTGACTTTAAATTTCTTTTATTGGTTTGTTTCTTCTTATACAATTAACACGACTATCAAAATATGTAAAATTTAAGGGGTCGAGAATTTGGTCTGACAAAAGTCTCTTTATTATACATTTGAAGGTATGACATAATCTCTTGTGCCATAAGGTAGCCAAATTCTTATTGGTTAATTTTATTTTTATACATCGCGTACTCAATTGCAGGGATTCATTAAATGAAATAATCGTATTAATTAAATAAAGATTATCATTGCCTGAAAAAGTACTGGAGCCAACGAATTTTGAATCATGAAATAAACTGAAATTTTCATTTACAAATGAACAAAAATAGCCTGATTTGTCCAAATTAGAAATAATAATCAAATTCCTTCTAAAAGATGGAACAATAAATATTTCATCAAGATCCAAATAAAATCCAGTCTTCAATAATAATTTAAAATTTTCAATTGCTTCAATTTCTACTGTTTTGCTATCACCCAATAGATGTATCTTTCACCATCATTGGACTCTCGGCAATTTAAGCAACCATGTATAGACACATTAATGTGAGTGGTTGCTTTAGAATCTATCTACTACGTGTGTTTAGGCACCGAAGTTAAATTAACATCAGAACAAAACAAAACATGATCTTTAACTCCATAAAAAAAAATAACTAGTGCTTTTTGGATTACCCAGTTTCTTTTGTTGTTCCTTTTAGGTCTATGTATTCGTAGCTTCCTTATCATTTTTCCTCTTTTGCCCTTATCCTTGCCTATAGATTGTCAAGAGCATAGTTATTTCTTTCGTTTTGTTCTTAACAAATCTCTTTTTAATTTCTATAACAAATTCTTTTGCCTTAGTTATTTTTTCAAGCAGAAAGTCTCTGAATGCTACCAAAATGACATTCTTCATAATCATCATACATATGCAATTTGATTTATCTCATTTTTCTATATCCCTCTTTTCATGTAGGATACTCTCATCCATAAGAGATGAGAAACAATCAGGTCTTAAAGTAAAGTCGAGATCCATGACTGAGAGAATTATTAAGATGTTCTCTTTCCGAGAATTGAAATTAGAGCCATGTAGCATAGAAATAGAATTGATGTTGGCAATAATATTAGCGGGAGTCATAACTGAATTTAGAGAATAATAAACAAACAAAACAAGTTCTCATTAGTCTTAAAATAAAAATAAATTTAAATAAAGATAAACCTCATCGCAAGATATCAGACACTCCATTAATATTTCAACTTTGGACAAAATATTAACTTATAAGTGATATCCTGATGCAGTAATCAAACACTGATAATAAAGAACATGTCAAATAATAAACCTTCCTTTGCGCTGATTTATTATTCACATGTAAAATTAAATAATCATCATGTATTTATTACTGCAGATGCATACGTAACTCTGTCAAATATGGACATTTCTTTGGGCCGATCGATATTTACATAATTTACATATACACAAACTGTTATATTCCAAAATAAATTAATTTTCACAAGAGAAATCACTTTAGTTACATGTTGTTTCAATTAATTCATCTCAAAATATATATTACCATACCAATATTTGAATTTAAAATTGTACTAAAATTATCCAAGCATGAAGGAATATATATATATATATGCTCAAACTTAGTCAACAGTCAATAGTTTTCGGGTCGGTCAACGACCCGTATCCTAAAAGCCCATATGAATATAGGACTTAAATAAACATTTGAAAATCTATTTTGTTTGAAAGATATTTTATGATACCTTCAGGACCTCCAAGATATAAACCATGAACCTTAAATTCATCTTTTTCTTTTCTTCATTTTTACGCAGCAGCCCAACAAGCTTGGTTTAATACATTTTTTTTATCTAAAACCCTAAAAAGACACATTCCTGGTTGTTTTTCTTCAATTCAAAGATAACCGTGCAAAGTCTTCCAAACTGGTTCCAACAATGGTGGAACTATTTTGGTCATAGCCCAGATATCCTGACAGCCAATGCCAAAAATTGCCTAAACCTTTTTAAAACTCATTATATCCCTTCTGAGTCTGAGAAGAGGTTTCCTTTTTTTCTCTGCTTCTGTACAATTTTCTTTCTTTCGTGGGTCTGGATGTGGAATTTCCAATACCACACTCAGGACTCCTAGTTGGTTTTACAAAGACATTTCAAAATTAAGTAGTGGTCAAAATTTGATGAGCAGTCAAAACTCTCTGAGTCCACTGTTCGTACATGGCTTTCTTCAAGAGGCCATTTGACTCCAAGCATTGAAGAATCTAAAGCCCAAAGCACTTTCTTGGCCCAAAGATCAAAAGCACAGTCCCTAAAAAGTTTTCCAAATTGGTTCCAATAATGGAAAAGCACAGTCCTTATTAGCCTCTGCAAAGACTGAAAATGAGTATTTTAAAATTATGCAACAGTTGCTCACCTCAAGATCAGAAACTTCTGTTGCAAGCTCTTCCTCTTTGAGTTCCTCAAGTAATAAAGAGTCATTCATCTCTCTTGGAGATGAAAATGAAGATATGTGTTTCGGCATCTTATCCCAGTTAAAACATTAAAGCTTTGTAATTTACTTGTGCAGCTAAATGTATTTCGTATGTATTTCTATTTGAAATTGTAACATTATAAAGTTACAGTTGTAGAAGTACTATTTGTATTTATATTTGTATGAATGTATTTCATTTGTATTTGTATTTGTAAAGCTTTTGTATTTTTTCGTATAAAACCACAGTGATTGCGATGCTGCAGTTGAACTGCTACAGACGCGCTATAGTATACAGTGTCGCTACAGTTTAATTACTACAAGACGCGCCACAGTGAACAGTGAACAGTTTAAAAATTTATGTATAAATTCTGAAGGAAGACTGTTGACTCCTCAGAATTTTTAGAACTCCATCTCTCTCTAATTCTCTCTCTTTCTGGAAAATAATGAACAGAAGACATTGAGGAAATATTTCCTGTCTTCTGAGTTTTCCCTTCTCCTCTTGTAATCTTTAAAGTATTAAGCTTTCATTTCAATTAAATGTAAGTATTTATTTTGTAATTTATTTTAAAGCAATTAAAGCATGTAATTAATTTATTTTATGCACTTTATTTAAAGCATAGAGATCGGATCTCTCCCCTCAGTTGTAGTCTCTTCTCCCCCCATTCAATCAGAGCACTAGATTTGGGATCCAGATCTTGGTACTGTCTATGAGCCTTTGTATTGCTTAGGTTTGATTTAAAGAATAAAATTGGTCTAAAGATAAAATCAACATTTAAAGATCTATAAAGGTATATAGGCTGGAAACCCAAATGTGCGGGCTGATAATTGTTCAGTTCTAAGCTCTGAACTTGGGCCCTAAGGCAGATCTATCTGTATCAATCTGGTAGAACAACGCCAAGTACCCATAGATCTACAAAGTTTTATTAAAATATGAGATTATCTATTTAGAGTTGAAAACTCTATTGTTTAAGAGTCAAGACTTTAACAATTGTGGCCGTAGAATAGGCTGGCTCAGAATGAGCTTCACTGAGAAAGAAATGTTTGAATTTAACAGACTCAGTATATTCAAGAATAGCTTGATAGTAAGGTTGGGGTTTCTGTAAATCCTATGGTTTGAAAAACTAACATTTGGGGAAAATCTTTGAAACAGCTTGAAATAGATCAGTATGGTAAAATCCATCTTTCATATATAAAATATTTTGATGATGGACTTTATTATACCACTCCGATTTTTGTGAAAGCTTCTCTTGGAAAACAATAATTTGAGAAGAAGAACTTCTACCAGAAGCTAATTCTTTAGAAAAGTAGGTTTTATTATTTCTTTAGAAGTAACATTTTCTTTCTCGGGGAAATGAGAAAGAGCTTTAGATTTTGAAATACTTTGTAAAGCACTTTGAAAGCAACCATAAGTTTAGGGGATTTAGAAATGGATTGCATCCATTCTTTTACGTGTTTATCAGATGTTGAGACTTTAGATTGAGCTTCATGCTTTTCGACCATATCAATTCATGATTTAATTGGCATGACAGAAGATAGTAGCTTGTCTTTAGAGGGGGTATTATGAGGTTCTTTAGAGGTTATATGAGGGAGAAGGGTTGCAAGAGGTGCAATGTCTTTAATAATGGCTTTACCCTTATATTTCTTCTTGGACGGCATTATCTGTTTTTCAAAAATTCTCCACTTAGAAAATCAGGAATAGAATTTTTATCACCTTTAATAAACTCAATATCAAAATCAAAAACACTTAAAATAGCTTGCCATGGTGCAAAAATTTGTTTGGATGTAATATTTTGGACATATTTTTCTAAAACATGTTTTGTAGCTTTGCAATCAATTTTAAGTAAAAATTTTTGATTTAATAAATCACTTTGGAATTTTGATATGCATAACACAATGGAAAGAATTTCTTTTTTAATGGTAGAATAATTTCTTTGTCAGTCATTCCAATGTGCAGAAACATATTGTATGATAACTTCTTTATTATCATCATTTTGCTTTAAAATTCCTCCATAACCTATATCAGATGCATCAGTTTCAACAATTTTAAGTAATACAGGATCAGCAAGAACTAAGCATGGTATATTTTTTACATAATTCTTTATTAATTTAACAATTTTAGTGTGTTCATCAGTCCATGCAACATGAGTCTTTTTAAGTCTATCATACAATGGTTTAGACATCCTATTTATATTAGGACAGAAATCAAGCACATAATTTAAGCTACCAAGAAATCTTTGTAACTGAGTTTTGTCAAGAATCCTATCAAGAAACTTGTCAGCAAATGTAAGGGATCTTTCTATAGGCATGATTGTTCATTTGGATATATAATGTCCTAGGAATCCGACTCTAGTTTGAAATAAAGAGATTTTGGAACTTGAGACAGCAAGTCCAGCTTTTTTCGTGGCATAATAAAATGTCTTTAAATGTTTGAAATGTTGATAAATTATATGAGAAAAGATTAATATATCATCAATATAAACAATGTAGAATTCAGAATAAGGATGATAAATGTCATTCATAATCATTTGGAATTCTGAGGAGGCATTTTTTAACCCAAATGACATAACTGTCTATTCATACTATCCGAATGGAACAATGAATGCAGTTTTATATCTATCTTTAGAATGAATCTGAATTTTCCAAAATCCAAATTTCATATCAAATTTTGAAAATATGAATGCAAAATATAATTTTTGAAGCAGGTCTTTTTTATTAGGTATAAGGTATCTAATCCATTTTAATACTTTGCTAAGAGGTTTGTAATTTATAACAAGTCTTGGTGTGCCTCTTTCTATCTCAGAATTTTTGTTGACATAGAAAGCAGCACAAGACCACGGAGACCTGGACTTAACAATAAGTCCTTTAGACTCCAAATCTTTAATTTCATTCCTACAATGTTATTCCAAATCCATATTCATCTGGATTGGACGAGCTTTAGTAGGAATATTTTTCTCATCAAAAGAAGTTTCATATGGAAAATCTACCAAATGTTGCTTTCTGTTCCAGAAGACAGTCGGCAAATCAGCATATATTTCTCTTTCAATGAGAGTTTTAAAATCAGAAATTTTTTGTTTTACAAAATTATTTTGAAGTTGGCTTTCAATTTTTTGTAAATTTAAGTCCTTTTTTAGACAGACCAAATTGTTTTGTTTTGTTTTAAGGAGGGTACTAATGTGGTTCTGATAAACAGAACATGCTTTAATAATGTTCAAATTCCTTGTTTTAGGCTTTTCAATGAAAGGGAAAACAAGTTCTTTACTTTTGGCTTTAAATGATATACTATCATAATTGACAATATAAGGAGTAATAAGGTTTATAAATGGTGTTCCTAAAATGACAACATGATGTATATCATTTGTCAGTAGGAATGAAATTTTGAATTTAAAACTACCATTATAAACAGATACATCAACTTTAGATTTGATTTTGAGTTTTGAATTGTTTCCGTCGAAAGTCTCTCTTTTATTTTCTTATGAAAACATTTCGGGACAATATCCTCTTTGATACAATTCAAATCAGTACCAGTGTCAAAAAGGGCAATGATGTCAATTTCAAAGTCTTTGGAAAAGATTAGGGTAATTTTGATTAAATATTTTCTTGTAGTAATTTGTTTTAGAACAAATAGAAAATCATCAGGTACATACTCGATATTTTCAAGGCTTTGATAATTTATATTACCATCATTGATTCTGGTTTCTTTATCAGAATCCTCCTGTAATTTTCTTTGTAAAAGAAGTTGAATTGTTTCAGAATCACTCTTCTGTTTTTCTTTCAACTCTTTTATTTCTGCTTTAATGTCATTGATCTCCCTTTGAAGATCTTGGATATTAGAAGTTGACTTCTTGATTTTCTTTTTGTCCAAGATTTCAGTAAGATCATAAGTGTTCATTTTAAGAATATGAGTTTTAGAGGTTTCAGCTTTATCTTTGACTTCTAAGGTCTTTAGAAGTTCATCCAAATACTCTCTTTAAAGAGTAGGATCAACAATGTGTTTGATCAATTCAAGAAAAGTTTCTTGATCCTTAGTCAAAACATTGACTTTCTTTAAATAGGAATCAGTATTAGTAGAACTGCTATATTCTGATTCGGAATCAGAGCCTACTAGTTCATCTACCTGTAGAGGCTCACTATCTCCTATCATAGAAGACTTAGAGCTGGATGTCTCAATTAGCAAAGGGGCTAACTTTGCTAATACTTGCTCATCAAGGTCAAGCTCATGGAGTTTTCTGCTTATACGGCAATATTGTGCAGTATGACATTTTTTACCATATCTGAAACAAGTAGCTTCTTTGTAATTAAAGGAGGTTTTAGGTTTGGCTTTATCTTTAGAGAACTTTTTCTTTTTATAAGGCCTTAAAGGCTTCTTATAATAAGGTTCTCTAGAGTCTTTTAAAAATTTTTTATCTCTTTTAGACTTGTAATGTTTTTTGTAAGGTTTGGAAGAACACTTACCATTACAGTCTCTAGAGGTAGAAGTTTTAAATGGATCATAATTGAACTGTTTACAAAAACCGCCCAATTCTTACTTAGATCTTCTAAGCTCCCATTTAAGTTTCTTTTGAAATTTTAAGTCTTGACATATCTTTAGACCTTCCTTATTGACAAAACTAACAAGTTCACCAAATGTGAGGTTGTCATAAGGAATTTGGTTATCATATAAGGCTTTAATTGAATTTCTAACATTTTCTCCTAAGAGGGTTGGTAACCCTGCAAGGAACTTTTCTTTCCAAGTGATATGATTTGCATAATCTCTTAGAAAGAGTCTGGTAAAGAAGGTGGTTTGTAATCTTGGAAATCACTAAGCTTTTTGCATCTCAAGTTATGCAATAGCTCAGTATTTTTATCTCTTAAGTGAGAAGGATCACCTATGAAATGAAGGAAAATTGTTAAAATCAGGGTAGCAACTGCATCCTGAATTGGATTATTTAAATCATCACAGATGAGAATTTCTTCTTCATCTGTTTGAATTGCATTTAGAATATCAGATTGTTGCTGTTTGGTGAGAAAATGATCTCACCAACCTTTTAGTTGACCTGTAAATCCAGCAATCAGGATTTCTGCAATAGCCTTGTCGAAGTTCCCGACTGTGTTTTATAAGCATTGGCTGCCATGGTCATTTGTTGCAATAACCCAAGAATGTTATATTCAGACATTCCATCTATGTTCCATTCATAGGCCGAAGATGCATTAAATCTAAACTGGTTTAATGCACTCGATCTGTTGTCTATAACTAAATCTGGTGGAGATCTGACTGTGGGAAGGGCTAGTTCTTAATGGATTTTATTAGCTTTATGAAGAGGTTCATCTTTGAATGCTTCTATTTCAGAAGAGGCAATAGAAGACTGATCATAATCCTAGTATACCAATCTTACTAGATTGTGCACTGTCTGGAGCAATTTGAACCTTACTTGAAGAATAAGAAACTTCTATCCTATCAAGTTGTTCACGAATGGCTTTAACAAAATCTGATTTAGATTATAGAACTAGTTTTTGGCTAGTCTTAGAAACTTGGAAGGACTCAAAAATAGGCTTTTTAAGCTTTTTCTCAGTATCAGACTTTATTAGCTTAAAAGAGGAAAAAATATGTGAAGGAATAGGAGAAACAGTTATAGTTGATTTTTAGAATTGATTTTCCAATCTAGTCAATTGTTTTCCTATTGTATTTAGATTAGCATTACAAAAATTACTCTGCTGGATAATTCTATTTAAATCAACCTCTGGATCCTTAGACTTATGAATTTTATATGGTGAAGCTTTAATTTGGATAGGAGGATCACCATGATCAATGGTTATACTCCTAAGAGGTGGATGTTCTGCTTCTATAGTCCTATCACTATCAGAAATAGTCCATTCAGGAATTTTCGTTCTGGTAACAATATGATTTGATTCTTTGAAAGGATAATCGATATGATTATCAGAAGCATACATCTCAAACCAATCAAAAAAGAGAATGTGAACGTTATGCTGATTTACAAACTTATAATAAATTTGTTGGATCTCTTTTCTTTGATTTAGGTAATGTTTGAAAAACCAAAGTTTTTTTTCTTTATTATTATCAGAATAGAAATCATTATGAAGAATGATTTTATCAACTTCGAATTCTTTTATGATAACATTTAGTCTGTTCTCTGTAATAATAGAGAATGAAGGAGAAGTAGGAGGAGAAGGTTCTTTCTCTTCCTGTTCTTCATCCTGTTGCCTACTAGTGTATATGGGATGAGGTACACTAGTGGTATAATCAACAGAATGAATGGATGAACTATGTATATCAGAAGTTGAAAACCTAGGTTGACTCTTAACAGGTTGGAAAGGAAGGTTTATTACAGAAGGTATCTTTGAAAATCTCCTTTCAACAGAGGGTATACTAGTGCTTGAATCCTTATCAGAGAATCTAGAGTATATAGATCTTCTAAAGGATAATTTGACTTTACCATCAGAATACTGAGTCACATTTTGCAACTCTGTATTGGGTTCAAGTTGTTTTGGAATCACTGGTTCAGTGGCTCCTTCAAGAATCAATTCCTCTGGAAGATGGACATCTCTCCATTAGATGGGTTTTGGAATAACAGTGTTGGCTTTAGACAGATCAGTCTGCATGATAATAGTTTTATATATTTTACTGATATTTATGTTGTGTATTAAATGTAGAATGCATGACTTTATATGAGATTTTAAAAATTAATGCAACAGGAATTGATCCTTAACCATACGATAGTTATGTGTTTTAATTTGAAGAATCATGCTCTTTAAAATATTCTTATCTTTAAGTGAAATTGTTATATTTGGATAACAGCTAAATGAAATGGGTCCTTTGCAGAGACTTGATTCAATGTTACTGAGCAAAGAATCATCAAAGGAGAGGAATCTCCCATCTTTGAGGACTGCTAGAATTGAAGTATCCAATACTTCTTTAGTCAAAGGCTTTATTCCAACTTGGATTAAACCTATATGGACATAATTGAAATTCTTTTCTTTTAACTTCTTTAAAGATTGTTCTGAGAACAATTGAATTGTCTCAAATAGCTTTGAAAGGGTTATATCACGCTCTTCGGTTTTAATAACATAATCATTTTTTAAAAAATCAAGTTTTTTAGTTTTGTATATCATTTCTTTAGAAACTTTTGGTAGTTCCCAACAATCAATAGCTTTATTAAAATCCTCAATTATAAATTCTTCTGAATTCACAACATGCTTTGAATTACTAGTCCTTCCGGAGGAAGAGCTAGAAAAGAATGATGCTCTACAGAGTAGAGAATCCATATTAGAAACCTATGGACAAGTTTTAAACAGACAGGAAAGACTACAATCCACGGCTAAGAATTAGTTTTACTGCCCTTCAACCAATGGGGACTTACGACAAAAAACTACCGCAGCACCAAGTAGGTAACACTCACCTCTCCTGCAAGTGTTCAACCTTTACACAGACCTCTAACCTAGACGCTCTAAACTATACAACACTATCCTTCTCTTGGCTTTGATACCAGTAGGGAAATAGAACCGAAGGATGGATGTGTAAACAAAATAAATAGCCATGCCACTGCTTTTTCTCCTTTATGCAGTGGCCATGGTTGCTGCTCCTGAGCTATATGCCACGGCTTGGCTGCTGACGTAGCCTAACAGCCATGCCCAGTTGGTCTCCATTTTTCTTTTAATATATATTTCTTGATGCGGCGGCCATGGCCATCGCTTCAACTTGTCTAGTCACGACTTGTTGGCCGTGGCTTGCTTGATGGCATAGTCGAACGACCATGCCTTGCCCGGATGCTGGTGGTGGTTGGGTTGCCCCTAGCTTAAATTTTAAAAAACCTAATTTTTTTTTTAATTTAATGGTATAAACTGAAAAAACCGGGTTTTAAAACTTTGTAATCCTTAATATAAAAATCCAAATTTCAAAATATTTTATAATCTTTAATTCTGAATTTCTTAAGTAATTTTAGTCCTGAATTGTTCTCAAACTTAATAATACAGAATCATTAAATTCAAGAACATTCGAAAATTTAAACAATAATCGAAATAAAATCAATTCTCAATTATCTAATATGAAAAGGCTCTGATAGCACTTATTAGAATAATTAAATTCTTTATGGTGAAATCCATCACCTAAAATTCAGGAACATTCATGTAGTATCACCAAGAATTAATAATTAAATATACAAAAGCAGTCCTAAATCCATAATGCTGAATAATCCTCTAGGTCGTGTGGTTGGTCTTTCAGATCAACACGTATATCCTAGAGAGCCATTTAATTTCTATGTGCACTCTTTCTGATGATATGATATCAAAAAGAATAAAATACAATACGTGTGACATGACTATTTCATGTTCTCATTAGGTATTACTAATTCTCTATCATAATATTAGAATACCATTAGGACTCTACACATTAAAAGGCTCACACCCTATTAGATACATTAAAATTTAAATTACTAAAAATTTAATTAGATCACATTTTATTGGTTTAATTTATAAGACATTCCGTAATACATAATTATTTATATATAAACTTAATGTTAAATTAAAAATTCAACATTATTGAATTAAATATCTAACACATACTACTTCACATCGCAGGCAAACATTAGCTGTGAAAATTTAGAAACAATGAAGAACACAAGACTGTCTCAATGTAAGCAAACAAATATCGAAGGCGACAATGCACCCGCATTACTTTGTGGACCATATCACCCATGCGATTTAGGTGCAAAGCATGACCACAAACTCATACTTACAGGAGTGACAAATGGGCTCTACATAAGTTCATGTACCTATAGAATGCCCAAAGTCCCCTTTTGGTGTGTAGAGCACTTCGTTTATAAACTAACTGAATTTTGTTTATATGTCTAACGACTTTATTTGGTACAATATTTACCTTTAATTAAGGTCCTTGTTGATGTAGGCTGATGGTGTAAAATAAGCATGATACATTTCGAGGATCATAATTCTGTTTTGGGCCAAGATGAACCAAACATAGAACCATCAAGCCTTTCTATTTTATAATTTGGCCAAAAATTTCGTTTCTGTCTTAATCATTTTGTAGTTTTAAATTATTTAACCATTTTTCCCATTGCTTTCAAGATTTTTTTTAGATATTGAATTTGAGAATCATTTGCTTTGTTTTTCTTATTTAGATTAGGAGAATTTAATTATAAAATAATATTTAGATTAGTATAAAAAGTACACAAGACCGTAGTTTTATTTATTCAGGCTTATCAATAATATTCAATTATTCAAAAACTTTGTTTTTCTATAGTGCATCAATCTTTAACATTTCCGCATCGTCAATTGTTTGAGACAAACAAGGCAACCCTAATACATGCATCATATATTAATATAACATCACCACAGACACATGGTGGATCCATACCCTAGAGTTTGTCAAGAGGTAGAAAACACAAATGTGTAAGATTTCCTAAAGAAGAGGCGAGTTGGAAGGTAGGTCCAGCAGTCGTGTCAATGAGAAACATCACTTCATATCAAGTTGGTTCAAAACTAAATCTGAGAACTGGATGAGAAGAATAGAGTGCACATCTGATGAATAAGAAAAAAAAAAAAAAAGCGGGTTAGCAGCATATACCACACAAAACATGTACTAGGGCAGCGCCAGACTCAGATAGAGCAAGGTCGACAAGGCTACCTAAAAAACTGTTGGTAAAGTATGGCATAATGATCCAGTAACCAGTAAAGAAGCTTGAGAAATAAAACAAAAGTATACTTTTGTACTTTGTAGATAGAATATATTAAAGAGGTGCATAATCAATCTCAAGACTTGAAAAAAAAAAAAATCAAAGTTGTTTCTTCTCAAAATGATCTGTAAAGATGTTTTTTGTTCGATAGATTGTATGGTAAATACAATTAATAGATTGTGTAGTAAATACAGTTAACTCCAACATACTGGAACATAAATACAATCAATGGATTGTAAATAAATACCTTTAACTCCAACATACTGGAACATACATTCTACTTGTTTATATGTTGCTGCATCAATTTGGTAGAAGAACAACATGCTGCGAAAAAGAATTTCAAGAAGAGTTTATATCTCCTACATTTACTACTCTTCCAGTCATTTGCAAGATAGTAACCATTTAAAGGGGAAAATGAAGAGAAATAATTGATTATATAATCAACAAAATTTTGAATGAAGAATTGGAGGAATGAAGGAAAAATAATCTCAGATGGTAGCAGATATAACAATGACTTTCCACATACTACGATTTTACCTTAATCTGTGTCCTATTATAAGTATAAGTGATGTGGACAGATCCATCACTAGCCTGGATAACAGCCGGATATGAGAACTCCATTGCCAAATTCTCCTCCAAAGTCAAAGCATCATGCCATGAATCACCATCATCTTTGGATAGGGCAACTTTAAGCACGCC
Organism: Murraya koenigii; assembly: GCA_025617385.1. Taxonomy (NCBI): domain Eukaryota; kingdom Viridiplantae; phylum Streptophyta; class Magnoliopsida; order Sapindales; family Rutaceae; genus Murraya; species Murraya koenigii. The sequence continues at coordinate 26,613,335 of CM046817.1, forward strand.
CCTGGAGACTGTATTGTAGGCAAGCAAGAGTTGTCCATCCCTCAGCTTCACTCCATCAATGCCTGGTATGTTGTAAATAAATATCATAGTATTAGCCAGTAGCAAATAAAATATATATGTATATGTGTATGTTTATATAAGAAACATAATTAGTTGGCCATCGACCTGAATTAGGATTAGGCAATTGAGTAGGCTTTGCGTAACTCCAGGTGAGGCCACCATCACAGGATTCTGACATGCAAACTCTATCAATCCCATTAAAAGATCGCATTAAAACACGCAGGGTCCTGTTTGCAGTGTGAAAAGGAACCGGTTGAATCACACTGAGAGATTCATTTTGGATGTAAATAGGACCGTACTTTCTCCATGACCTACCCGAATCTACTGTGACCTGTTGCATTGAAATCATAAATCTAAATTATCCTGCCTTCTAACACTTCACTGCATTTTAACAGCTCATATAGTTAAGTTTTCTTCACAACCTCCATCCAGGAGCCCCAAGAGTTCCAACTTTCAACAGAGGATCCACAGAGCAAGAGCCCATTTTCTAGCAAGATAGGCTGCAGGAGTATTGTCAGCAAATTTGATCGGAGCATCTTATAGATAATAAAATTCTGCACCTTATGTGGTGACAGAACCTATATGATACTAAAAGTTTATACCTTATTCTTAGATGGCCCCAGTATACCAGGAGGCAGTTGCTCTCTTTCTGACCAAGTGACACCTTTATTATATGACCGCTTCATGCACCCACTCCATCTAGTTTTGATTAAGCCAATGGTGAGCATAGGCCAGGAAGATGAGTTAGTAGAGATAACAAGGTTTCACATATCCAAATTGTTGAACATGGAGGAAAGTATAATATAACAATTTGTTATTCTATTTCAGAACAAAAGAAACAGGAGTCCAAAAGTTCATTTGTTTTCCACATATAGAATTCCATCTCTTCAAACACTGGCAGGAAAAAACCGGTACAAAAATCAATTCATTTCCAAAACAAGGGGCAAATGATCACATACACAAAGTTTATTATTGTACTTGCAGGTGAACCTAGTAGTGCCAACAGAAAAATCATTGATTTTGAAAAACAATGAGTTGGTGACTTCTTCATAATTTCAAGGCTGTTCTCACAAAGAGAAGTCCTTGCAAATCCACATGTTGTCATTATATTGTAAAACATGAATATTGGATATTTAATTCAGGTTAACCTAAAACATTTAATAACATAATCACTGATATCATTAGAGAAATTGCTGGTAATAATTTTATTCAAAACTATACATTATTGACAAGTCATGAATGGTTGCTGGTAATCTTATGGGAGGAATATTTGCAAGAACCGAACTGGAAACAATTAGAGATCACATTTGGCTTGACTACGATGATTATTCAGAAGCCTGGAGTTGAAAGTTTACTTTTGAACCTCTTGACCTATTTTATAAAACAGCAACAACTCATTTGAAGGAAGCTTGAACAATACAGGATTCCACATTGGGACATTAGGTTCTTCATCAGCAATAATGGGTGATTGCCAACAGCCATCCTGCCCAACAAATTTTTGCCCAATAAACAACCATAATAAGAGAAATGCAAAGATGGCAATATCAAAAGATCTAATAATTGTAATAAATCAACTTGACAGGGGAAGTACCATAAATTTCATGTGGTTTCATAGATTTTAACAGTGTTAAATGGCATAAAGGAGAGATTACAGTCAAGAAAACAGAAACATCTTTACTTCCAAAATAAAATTAACAAAGCATAGTGTATGAAGGAAATATAATTTTTGTTCATGAAGTAAAGCTGAGAAATCGGGTAACTTACTACCTTGAATGTCTGCAACCAAATTTTCACATCGGGTGCTCCCTCGGATGAACCTCCAAAATAAGCAACTAAAAAGTGTCCTTTATCTACCTGCATTAATCTTATTTAGCAATAACCCAATCAACTTCTCCTAGTAAAATAATGATGGAAAGAACTAAAACATTAATTTCATCGAATTGAATAACCTCAACAATGGTTGAGGCATGGCAGCTATTGAAAGGAGCTGAATTTGCAGGGAATGTGAACTCCTCTACCACTGGTCCTTTAATGCCACAATCCTTCTTCATGTTTAAACTCTTGGAAATTGAAGTTATAGTATTGGGATATGCTCTAGCTACCTTTCTGCACAGTGTTCCAGCAAACATTTTAGACAATCTCAAATCAACCATAATTTCTAATAAACAAGCATCATCAATCAAGTAAAAGAAAAAAAAATGTAAAAAGATTAGACTACCTTGTAAGGCGTACATGAAACTGATGAAGCAAGTGAGGGATATGCAATGTTGAGCTAAAATTAAAGGAACTATTGTTGGATTTGGCACTGTTTGCAATTCCAGAGAATGAGTAGTGCAAATCAGATAAACGGGATACTGAAAACAAGAGAAACAAAGACAACAACAGAAACAGCACAACTCTTGCAACTGAGTTCCACATTTGAATGGATAAACAGGGTTTCCCAAAGCAACGGATAATAATAATGCATAAAGAAAAAGAGACAATAAAGAGAATTGAAACAGAAATGTGTGTAGCTAATGCATTAAACTATGGAACAAAGAAGAGGAAAAACCGTACCTAATACTGTTGCCAATGCATTGAGAGAAAGGGAAAGAGGGTTGATGTGTTATTTATTTATATTATGAACTAAAATAAAAAGGGTTTGTTTGACTAAGTGAGAGGGATGAATGGAATAAGTGCTGTTCTGCTATGCTGGCTGGCTGTCTGAGCCTTTGCCGCTTAAGATGACAAGTCGTCTATATATAAACAACATGCCATCATCTGTCAAAAATAACGGACGCCATGTCGTGTTTAAGATTTAAACAAAAGACCTCCGTATAATTCTTAATCCGGAGTAATAAATCTACGAAGCGTCGTTTATTTTTTTTAATAAAACGATATGACGTCATAAAAATTAAGTAAAAGACGACCTGTCGTTTACTAACTTCAATGTGAAGTTCCGCTTAACAACATAAACCCTATGCCGGCGGTAAACTATGAAAGTGACTTTATAGGAGGAGGGTTCAGAGAGAAAGCTGTTCATGTCCTCCAAAAGGTTAACCTTAGTTGCAGTTGCAGCATCCGCCATTTCTGCATCCACCGCCATCTCCCGTACTCTCTCTATCAACCAATTACACTGTTTCAATTTTTAAAATTTGTTTTATTTATCATTACGTTGAGCTCTTTTTCATCTAATAATCTTTCAGTTTATATATGGGGAAAGTTTAAGGGGCTAGAGAAATCTTTGAACTTAACTTTACAAAAATGTGCCGCTGAGAGGCAAGGTCGTGTCAGGGCTCAACAGGTGGGTTCTGTATTTGTATCAAATCATTGATGGTTTGCAGAGTCAAAATGCTCTCACATTTTGTTAGTAAGCACTTGCATTGTATTTTTGTAGGCTTTAAGAAACGCTTTGGCGCGACCAAAGTCTGAAAATTTGGAGCTGACTTCTTATCCCATGATTCCTATTGGTGTAGTCCAGTCTTGCTTCTCTACCAGGTAATTTGAGACCCCATTAACCATAATTTTTTCTTTTCTTGTTGGTTTGTGTTCTTTTAATGTCATTTGGATGAAGTATTTGAAATATGCCAAGATTCCCTATTAAGGGTGTATGGAAAATTTTTTATTTGTAAAGTTCCTAATTATGATGAGCTAGATTGAATTGGAAATTGGAAAGCTCGAAGCATTAATGAAATTTTTCCTTCAAATTTTGAAAGCTTAGATTTTTAGTTGATCTGCTTGGAGTGCGAGTTGGGTCAAAATATCAACTGTTTTGTTGAACTGGGCTAGTTGGAAAAAGCTACCAAGTGACATATTTTAAGAAGAAAATTAAGATTGGAATCAATTGTTTAGGCTTGCATGAGTGCTTGTTTGATCTAATGAACTATCTCATTCGGTGCAGAAATGGGACACCAAGGCAACCTTTACTTGTTCCACTTGCTAGGGCATGTTTGGTGTTTGATGCATCTCGTGTTCCTCCAGCTTCCCTTGAGGGTCTTGGAGAATATTCGCATTGCTGGATTATATATGTATTTCATTTAAATACCGATCTGGAGAAGTTATGGAAGGAACCATCGAAATCAAAGTTCAAAGCCAAAGTATGCAGCACTATCCTTTGGTATAGCAACTATTTCAGGTTTAATCAGTAATTATTTGTTATCATCTTTAATTTTCTAGATGACCTCGGCTTGATTAGGTGAGAGTCCCAAGACTAAAAGGTGAAAGGATAGGAGTCTTTGCTACCCGAACTCCACATCGGCCATGTCCTATTGGACTCACTGTTGCAAAGGTACATTAGTCTATAGTTTTTCCTTGAAATAAGTTAAGTTCACCCAGGTATCAAAGAGGGGGAACATGTGGTTCAGAAATTTAAAAGACACTAGATTACCATATAAGTTTTGTATTGATCACATCAATTGTGTTTCAGAAAATAATTGGCAGTTGTGTTGGCACATTATGCTAGTAACTATTTACTTATGTTTAGGCATGATTGTGCAATGAAATAGCTCTTGATAACAGAGAAAATATGCTGTGAAAAGAGGTAAGTTCAGTTAAATAAGTGTAGTCTGTGTACATCAGGTGGAAGCAGTGCAAGGAAATATGATTCTGCTATCTGGTGTGGATCTGGTTGATGGGACAGTAAGTTTTCATTACTTATCTACACTAGCCAGACCGAACTAAGTTAGATAATCAATGAGCTTCTCAATCTCTTGCTTATAATTTTGTGTAATAGTCAACTAAATGCAGTTATGTCTGCCATTGATGAATTTAATTATAGGTTGTACTCATTGTTTAAATTTTATATACAGCCGGTACTTGATGTCAAACCATATCTACCATATTGCGACAGCATACAAGGAGCTGAGGTGCCAGAATGGGTAAAGGTATACCTTCAACTATCTTTTATAGATGTTATTCATAATACTTTTAAAAGTACAATTACTTACAACCTGGATGTCAATCCTTGATATCTTGGGGTATACAAGCACGCCAGACTTGGCTTCTGTCTTTCACGTTCGTTGGAAGTTCATATATATTTTTTAAGAAATTTAACTTTATGCTTCCTATCTATGTTTGGAGCATGGTGTATATCACTTTAATAGACTGAACTATCCATGTGATATTAGCTGCTCTTTTCTTTTCTCCTTTGCTTCTTTGCTTGTATATTTCATTGATATCCTTTTCATTCTGAATAATGTGCTATTTTTGCAAAGGTGGAAAATAAGTTAGCAATAGCTTCTGTCAGCTTCTCTGAGGGCTTCTTTTCAGCACTTGATGATTGTTGGGAAACTGCAGTAAGTGGATACATATTTGCTTAACACGTTGAGTTTTCTGCTTAATGTCTGTTTGTATCTTTTATTTATTGAGCAACTGTGACAGTCCAGTTTTTCTTTCTCCTGCCCATTCCACTGGCATCTTATTCCCTGAAATAATAATTTTCAAGCATTGCTAGATTATTTTTCAGTCTCTAGCCTCATTTGAGCTATTAGAAAACAAGTTCATGGCTCAACTTTGAAATTCAGCCTTCTGCTGTGAGATCCTTACTCTGACTGCTTTCTGAGCCTTAGGTTGAAAGCTTCAATATGAAGGTCAATTCAACCTCTTTATGATATCATGGCATAGTTTAGTTGTAAGTAAATTCTACTAAAAATTGCTGAATGGAGTTGCGGACAGTTCTTTTAACATGTGACTGACACTAACGAGGCAGAATGTCAATTCCCTCGAATTGAAAAACCTAAACCTTTTATTCTTTTAGGGTATGTTTGAGATTGAGGTTGGGCAGCTATAGTTTTTAAGTTATAGCACTAAAGTGTTTGGTAAATACTATCTGCTGTAGCTTAAAAGTTATGTTAATATAATTTTTCACTTGTATGGTACAAAATTTATTATATATTTAATAATTTTATCACTTATATGATAAAATTATTATTTAAAAATTATATTTACTACATATTATTAACTTTTATTTTATAATTACAGTATTTTTTCTACAGCAGTTGTAGTTTAAAAGTTACAGTACCTCAATTTCAAATATACTCGGGTTGACCGCATATTGCTTGTTTCAGGAAAAGAAATCACTCTATGCATCAACAGATGAGCTTCAAAGCTTGATCAAACAAGTGCTCTCATGGGATATCAGATCAGTCTCCCAGCGAAATCATCCTCATGATTCCCCAGTTATGATAGGAAATAGCAAGGCATTTGGTAATCCTTCAGATGTTGATGAAAATCAAGATGAAGAAACTTCTATTTGCAGAAGTAACCAAGGTCCTATTCCTTCCGAGCGCATAATTTATCACCTGATTCTGGAAGGACTGGATCTCTCATACAGAATTGATAGCAATGGCAATGTCATTGTAGAAAAAGTCTCAATTTCATCTGAATTCCTCAATGGTAAGCAAAACAGATGCAATCACTTAATGTGGAGAGACCATCTAACATGATCCATCCTTCTCAGTACTATATGTTTTTCCAATGTGCATAGAATTGTTTTTCCGCTTTTGACATAAAGTTTACATTTCCCATAATACTTCTTGAGACAAAACTGATGGGTTGGCTTACATACATGATTAAGAGATGGTGTCTTCCTTGTGTTGTGCGTCTATAAATGCCAATCGTCTAGCCGCCATACTTCGGCTTTTTGTTTCCACCTGTAGCAAACTGTTGGATCTTAGAATCAACGAAATGATGGGCTAGATTTTTGTGGGTCTATAACAGAGTTGGTTGCAATCTTTAGAATGTGAAACTAAGCCCAAGCCCAGAAGAGAATAGATTTGGGTGCCATTACTGTTGATTCCCTTCCATTTGGGGTTCTCTGAATGCCGTAGAGGTCAGGATCAATATCATCACTTCAATTTTCAATAACTTGTTTTCCTTGCTATATATATATTTTTTCTTTTAATTACTTTATTCTTTGCTTGTTAATGAATAAAAAAAAAAAAGTTGTTGCGTTTTCGTCCTCGACAGAAGTAATAAAAATGAAAGAAAAAGGTTAAAACACTACCAATATATGAAGTTTTCTCGAAATAAAAACAATTTGCGAATAATTGCCTTTGACTTTCTTTTTGGCACAAACTAGAAAAAAAATGCAAGCATCAAATCTTCAATATGGAACAAGAATAATGTGACACCACCAATCAGGTGATTTGTCAAGAACCTTCTATCGGATCATGAAGGGTATATTAAAAGTATTGTACTCTATAATTTAAGCATTGTTAGATAATCAAAAAAATCAATAAAATTTAATTGTATGTGACCGTACACAAACTGAATTGTGGGGTATAATATTCTTAAGCTACCCGTTCACAAATTCAAAGTCTTTGTCGAAAAATTCATCCTTCATTATCAATATTTATTCGTAAATGGTGTTGGGGGCATAATCGATGAGAATAGCGTTTAAGTGTTAGCTCCCATTCAAAGTTTAGAATTTTGTTCACATGTACAAAAGCAAAAATTCTGATGACCCCCAACTTTCGAGAGCCACCGTTTTTACAGGTAAATAAAAGACATCGGGTAAGCCAGCATACAAGTTCCGACTTTTTGGTGTTCTAGAATCGCGGGGCCCAGTCTTCATTCTTTCGCGACAACAACCGTGTGTGGACTCGGGTCGGGGGGACTCCTCAAACGCGTTAGTGAATTTTGCGTCGATCGCCGTAATTACTGATTAATCGCTGTTTGTTAATTAATTTACGAAAGAACCATTGTTTTGGTTCCGAGTTCCGACGACGCATGGCATGGGAGAAGCGAGAAGGAATCACACGAGCAGCACGTACAGAAGAATCTTCGCTAAAGATGCAATGTAATCCAAGTAACCAAATTTTAAGTCAGGTGTGCACGTGGCAGGTAACGGTAAGTCAGATCTGCCCGGTTAAGTCACCCGTCTTCTATTCGTACTAAAAAGGTTTGCTTTAACGTCGACAAAATAATAATAATAAAGACAATTGGTAAGTTATTTTAAAAATAAATTTTTAATATAAAAATAATAAAATAATAAATATTATTATATTTTATAAAAGTTATAAGTTATTTTTAAAATAATTTAATAAGACTATAATAATACTAAATAAATAAATAAACCTCCACTCCACACCTCTATTATTTTTTAAATTTACAGAGATAAACTCACAGTAAATTTAAATCTAATATCAAATTAAATTATAATTATTTTTTTATAATATATTTATAAAAATATAAATTAAATATATATAATTATATTAGTATTTAGTTTCCTAGGAGATAAATTAAAATATGATTGCCCTTTCCCAAATCATTATCATGCCCATATTGAAAAGCATAATAAATATGAATGAATTATGAGGTTTACCAACCTTACGACAATTACAAGATATACAACACACTCACACACGATCATTAAACTACCCATAGATTCGATTCCACTCAAATTTAATGGCCATGTACTTCCCTGCCATGAAATTGATGTGACAGATTTTTTCAACTATCCATAGATTCGATTCTACACCAAATTTGAGTGCATATACTATATATTTAATAAATCTTTTTTTTTTTTGGGATCATTTGAAGGAAAATTGTGGTGATTTTATAATTTCAAAGAAAGATTTCAAAAATATTATGCAAGTAATGAGATCCATATTTATTTCATTCCATTGTTTGAACCAAAATTGGAAGATAAATAAAATTATCCGTTAATAAACCAATTTTGTAAAACCAATAATTTTTATGAAATAAATTTAATTTTGAAGTATCCAATTGGCCGCAAGTAGCAAACGTTTAATACCCATACGGAACATATAAATAAGTAATGTCTATAAAAAATTAAAAAAAAAAAAACATTTTTCTAAAAGCAGACTTGAAATTAAATTCAAAACCCCCCCAAAATCCCTGCTGGCAGTTGAGTAAATTAATCACTGACATAAGGGCATTAATTAGCGTTTCAAGTTGTTTCACTCTTTTGTCTCGCATCTCTTTCAACTCAACTTCCATCCTTTTTTCAAAACTGTCATTAAACCCTTCCATCCTCCCGCGTGGCCCCATGATAAAAGGGAATTTAAAATTAAAAAACTATTAATTAATTAATTATAAGTAAATTTGAAAATGATTTATATATCAACTCTCAAATCATTTTTTGTCATCTGCCTCTTCTTCTCTATTCTCTAACGATTACTTTTCAGTTGAGTTAAGAGAAGAAGAGTTTATCCGATGGACTCGCCGTCGTCGACGACGCGGATTGCGGCGAGATCGTCGATGATTGATTCGATTCGCGGGTGCGGGTTGTCGGGCATGCGAATTGATAAAGAGGATTTAAAGAGGAAGCTTTCGATACCGGAGTATTTGCGAGTCGCGATAATCGACGCCGTTAAGCGGAAGGAATCCGAGCCGCCGGCTGATACCTGCCAGAGCGATGTAATCGCTGACGGTAACGGCGCAGAGCCGCCGGAAGCGCCGATGGTTGTTTTTATAAATTCGCGTAGCGGTGGACGGCACGGGCCTGAGTTGAAGGAGCGGCTTCAGGAGTTGATGGGAAAAGAACAGGTCACTAATTTTTTTTTTAATTTCATCCAAAAAATTGTTCTTTATTGATTTTTTTTTGTTTAATTTTATTTTGCATTTGATGATCTGGGGTTCTATATATATTCATTTTTTTGTTAGTAAAATTTTGATCTCTGTGGACATTTTATGGTGTATAAATGAAGTAGAATTTAGTTCAATGCACTAAAGTAGTGAAGTTTTGGACTTTATTTTTGAAATTTCTTAGTGTTTTTGAGATTGTATGATTTGAATGTATGATAGTAATTATTTATCTTGTCTTTTTAGATTTAACTGTTACTATGTTATCTCAGTTAAATTTCTTGGTCCAGCGATGTTTAGAATGTTTGTCTCTTCAATTGAGACTATTTTGTAATGCAGGTTTTTGACTTATCAGAGGTGAAGCCACATGAGTTTTTCCAGTATGGATTGGCTTGTTTGGAGAAGTTGGCTGAGCTTGGTGACTTTTGTGCCAAAGATACTCGTCAAAAGATGAGAATAGTGGTTTGTACATTCTGGCATATATTGCTTTATTTTAACCTCATTTACAATTCTTTTGAGTGAGTTATATATACTCCAAATCTTGCATGTGTGAAATTGGGAATGTTGTGAGGATTTTGTAGGTTGCTGGAGGTGATGGTACAGTTGGTTGGGTACTAGGAAGTGTTGGTGAACTTAACAAACAGGGCCGGCAGCCAGTTCCTCCAGTAGCAATTATTCCACTCGGTACAGGAAATGACCTCGCTAGGAGTTTTGGTTGGGTATGCTTCAGCTTTGTATTGGTTTTAATTTTTTCCAATCATCTGCTTGTATTGCTTATTCAGCTGTTGTTTTGAATGCCTTATTCAGGGCGGCTCATTTCCATTTGCCTGGAAATCAGCTGTTAAAAGAACTCTTCAGAGAGCCAGTGTGGGTCCAATATGCCGTCTAGACAGGTAACTATCTCTAATTAGTTATCAATTTGGTACTTTGTTTTGATCTGTATGGATCTACTGTTGTTTGCCAATGACTTTATGATATTCTTGTTTAAGTTTAGTGGTTTCTTGTGTATATGTGTTTGCTGTCTCTATGAGTATGTAATATATATATATATATATATATATCTTTTATATGTCTTTCTACCGTATGGTTGGTATAGATCTCTTTGCTTTAGAATCCATTAGATTATGAGAATTTAATTTTGTTGTACCTTTTCAATATAAGCTGAGTTTGTTGTAGTAATTGTTCTCTTGGTGATGCAGTTGGCATGCTGTAATTCAAATGCCTTCTGCAGAAGTTGTGGATCCACCCCATTCTTTGAAGCCTACTGAAGATTGTGCTCTTGATGAGGTAGTGGATCATGCTGCTTGATGTTTTCATGCTTTTAACAGCTCCTGGATGGATGGTTTTCAATCAATGAACAGTTGCTTCTGTTGAATATCACACATACCGTGTGTATTTGTTGGTCTGCTCTGAGCAAATTCAGCAATACACAGTTGAAGTTTGGGATGATTATTCTCTTTTGTTCACAAATGAATTTTATGGTATAATTGGGGATTAAGTTTCATAATGTAATTAAGTATTGAGATAATACTTCTTTGGATTTTAATTAGGTTGTATAAGGTCTTTTTCTGCAAAGCATAGATGATACTGGCATTGAAATATATTAGTTTACAAAAGCACAGAGAATGTCTTGAATTGAGTGAATAATGTTCAGAGTTAACATATAATGCAATTTGAAACAAGTTGAAACTCGCGCTGCTAGCGCATTGTTAAATGTCCTGTGCATTATATGTATTTTACCTCTTAATCAAATGTGCTGCAGTTTATCATGTTGCCTCATCTGGGGCCATCATTATGCGTAGAACTATAGGCTAACATTTCTTTCGATTGCTGAATGTCCCCTTCTCCGAAAGGATGGGTCATACCTCTCTTTTATTGCTGGTGAAATTAGAGGTTTCTTGAAGAGAAAAGGAAGTAAAATTTCATTATTTTTCACCCCAAGAGTATGTAGAAAACTGAAAATATGGTTTTGGGATATCATGCATGAAAGTAATATGGAATTTCTGAGCAAGAGACAACCGGGGTAGTACATTGATATACTTGGATTTTCCTTTTCATTGTTGGTTGAGAGTTTGTTCTTTGAATGTTATGAACTATTGATTTTGATGATATAAAACTGTCTTATTGATCATATAAAATTTTCTTCTGTATGTAGGGCTTACAGATTGAGGGGGAACTGCCTGAAATAGTGAATTGCTATGAAGGAGTGTTTTATAATTACTTCAGCATTGGTATGTCTAGCTGACTATAAAAATGAGATTCTTAAATTTTTTGCACATGGATTTTACTCTCCAATCTTGAGACTGGAGCTTTGAATGGGTTATCAAAAGGGATGCTGTGCACGAACCAATCTTTTTCTGAGGTTCATTTTCACCCATGCAAGTGTCTTGATTTGATGCGTGTTGTCTAATAAATTGAACCTAGATATGCCATTTGCTTCTCATGTATAATAGTTTCAAGTTCCCTTTTGATGATTGTTCTTTTCTTATTATTATGTGTACCTGTAGAGCCTAAGATAACCCATTGAAGCTCAACCAAAATTTAATAGAAAAGAAGGGTGCTAGTTTTCTGGTTCCTAACTGATTATATTCTGAATGACAAACCTTCGGTTTACTGCTGATTATGAATATCTTGTTCTTTCTGAACAAGTTTCTTACTGTTATTATTTGTTTTACAGGGATGGATGCTCAAGTTGCTTATGGCTTCCACCATTTACGTAATGAAAAACCTTACCTTGCACAAGGTCCTATTTCAAATAAGGTCTGTTTGAACATGACCTTTCAATTATGTCTTCCTATAATTTTGAATTTTCTTTGCAGTACACATTAATGTGAAACTTTTATTGGTTATAAGGTCATCATTTTTAAGGATTAATTTCGGATTAACCCTGCTCATGAAATGGCAATCTTCAAAATACTCTCCAAATTATTGTAAACCTCAAATTATCTCCATTTTTGTTCAAAAGATAATGGGAAATGGGTGGCCATTGATGAAATTTTTTGTCGTCTTGACAAAAATAAGAGGTAAGCTGTATAGACCTTCTTATTGTTTGTGCTGCTTTAGGCTTTCATTTAAAGTATAGTGCTCCAGGCCAAGGGTGATCATGTCATTTAAAGTCACTCTTGTCTACTGAATGTTGATTCCTAATGAAAGGCCAAGTGTTATTTGGTAATATGGCTGGTCAAAGTTTAAAGAGTTTTTACTGTATGAGACTTACAACCCAGGCCTTTTTTAATGTATTCTAAGGTGATATTGGCCATACAGAATCTTTCATTCACATCAATTTTGGGAAGTAGGGAAGGGGGATGTTTCTTGAGAATTTGAATTCTGACAATCAGTTTGATCTTTTCAGAAAACACCAAAACGAACCAAATGCCTTCAGAAAATCCTCTCTTAATCCAAATTTTTATATACCATCACCTAAAAATTCATCCCTCCCCCAAAAAGAGAAAGAAGTTTTTAGCAGTTTTAAATAATTATATGTTGTTATGTTGTAAAGAACTTAGTAATGTGTTGTAATTGAAGTTATGAAAATTTACTTTCATCCTTATTTATTTATCAAAATGGTTAGTTTCTAAATTTAACTATTTCTTACATTTGCCGAACTTGTACAACTAAATTTACTGATACCTCTTTTGGAGAAGTCTTACTACTGCTTTTCTTATCAGAGCACTTGGTTGAAGCCAATGCTTAGAAAACTGACTCTTGATATTTTTTTTGTAATGATAATACTGTTATTGGTCTGTCTGTTGCAGTTAATATATTCTGGCTACAGTTGCACTCAGGGTTGGTTCCTCACACCTTGCATAAGTGATCCAAGTTTAAGGTTAGATATCTTAGAGTTGAGCAGAGTTAAGCAGTTTGTTATCTTAATGATGGTTTGTTCAATCAACTTTGTTAGAACAATTAGGATTTTATTTTTGATCAGTTTCTGCCCATTTTTATTTTTACTTCTAACTGGAAAGGAAAACTCTTGCATGTATGTTTCTTCCCTGGTTGAGAATAAAGTATGAGTTCTGTGTCAGCGTAAGCATGAAAGACCTGAGTAGTTTTGAAGAAGTACTTATGCACGAGTTTTATTTAGAGTCGTAGACTGGTATGTGGGTAGTTAGCTATCTACGCCACTTCTAGTTGCGACACATTGTTAATGTAAGCTTAGACTTAAAAATTTCAAGAATACTTTCTCTTGTACTACTGAGAAACGGTGGTTCTTTACCAGTGATATTTTTATGCTATATTATGATGCTTCTGCTTTAAGCACTGCCACAATCGTCTATTTTATGGTTTTTATTGAAAAGTTTTCTGGTTGTAGGGGACTCAAGAACATCCTAAGGATGCATGTTAAGAAGGTCAATTGCTCAGAATGGGAGCAGGTTGCAGTCCCTAAAAGGTAGGGTTTGAATATCTGGGTGATGATTTACTTTCAATGATCTTTTTTGGGTAGTTGTCTTTGAAATGAATGCTTATGCATATATTGCTTTGACTTGCTGCTTTCTGATGCTTAGTCTTATTTAAGGACCCATTGCTTAATTTAGTGTGATATCAGACAAAAGGCAGACTATACTTTTTGTTCCTTGCTTCTAAGTTTGGTGTTAGTTCTACTAATGCTGTATGTGTTTCTTCTAGTGTGAGGGCAATAGTTGCTTTGAATCTTCATAACTATGCCAGTGGAAGAAATCCGTGGGGAAATTTGAGTCCAGAGTATTTGGAAAAGGTGTTAATTGTGTGATTTCAGCCACCAATTAAAACTTTCAGCTGCTTGGTAAATTATATTGTTTTAGAGATTTTGTTTGTTCATATTCTAAGGACATTTCTGTGTAATTTTAGAGAGGCTTTGTTGAGGCCCATGCTGATGATGGTCTTCTAGAAATTTTTGGTTTGAAGCAAGGATGGCATGCATCTTTCGTTATGGTTGAACTCATCTCTGCCAAACACATTGCCCAGGTACTGCAGTCATTAAGAGTTTGTTTGCGCTAGTTTTTACACTTTCAGAGCAAAAGTGTAAGTCTACAAATAGACTGGTATAATCGGTGGTAATTATTGAGAACTATGCACCATTCCTTATATGCCCAGAAAATGACATGCATCAATTTGCTCTCATTGCCCTCAAAGTGTGCTCTCTGTATTTCTAACCTGTGAAGTGCTTGTGACAGTTGCCAGTGGCACAAATCCTCTACCTTGATTTATCAGCATGCAGTATTAATTTATTTTTTTATAACCAGGGGATCAGTAATGTATGTATCCCAGTGAAATAATTTGTTAGAGAGAAAACCCAAAGAGGATAAAGCTTGGTTACACAACTTGTATGCAAGCTGCATCCCTGATGGCTTATTACTGTTGTGTATAAGATGCTTATATCAAAGTAAAAAGGCGAAATATGCCATCTAATTTGCATAGAATCAAAGAAAATGGAAGAGTAGCTCGAAACAATTTGCACCAATTATTTTTCCTTTTATTGATGATTAGTATTAAACTACCTTTTCATCATGAAGAAATATGTCAAGAGTAATAACTTGTGTTGGTTTTGAGTGTTAATGTTATGTAATCTTATCCATGTTCGATTCCCTAACTATTCATTTTGAAAAATTAATTTTGAATTTAAATTGTTAGATCTTATCAGCAAATTTGCTCCATTCTTTAGTGGGCCATTGTCTGTAGATACTTTTCCTTGCAGGGTATAATCCCAATTGTTAGATAAGGTATAAGATTAAATCTTTGAATTAGTTTGGGAAAGGAGAGACAGATGCTAATTCCCTGGGCTCAACAATTTACCTTTTGTAGTTCTGTTAAAATCCAACCTTATATGCTAATTAATTTTTTATGGATATTGATCAGGCTGCAGCTATTAGATTGGAATTCAGGGGTGGTGAGTGGAAAGATGCATTTATGCAGATGGATGGGGAACCGTGGAAACAGCCACTGAACAGAGACTACTCAACGTTCGTTGAGATTAAGAGGGTGCCCTTTCAATCTCTAATGATCAGTGGGGAGTAATTATCTGGCATTTAGCTCATTCAGGTCTGGCTCCTGGGTTGCTGATTTTTGTTTCCATCTTGGACCATTGTAAATTATGACTGTAGTCTGTAGATTATATTCATATGCCCAAAATTGTAGGAGCATTACTGTATCATTATCTTTGTTAGTTGTTGATCCTGAATACTTGCAACAGTACTTAGGGGGGAATACTTGTTGATCCTGAATACTTGCAACAGTACTTAGGGGGGAATACTTGTTGATCCTGAATACTTGCAACAGTACTTAGGGGGGAATACTTGTTGATCCTTGCTAATTATTCAATAAGTTATTCGAAGTAGAGGTTCTTTTGGCCCTTCATGTGTTGTCATTCATCATCTGTCAAGAGCTACTTGAAATCTTTTTATTCCAATTGTGTTAAACGTACGTTTCTGAAGAGAAGATACGCCGTTGGGTGGCCTATACATGATTTTATTTGCATGAAGTTCAAGGTGTGCGCATTAAATAGGCTGAATTGTTACAGTTGATATCAAGGTAAGTACGATATATGTGTAGATTATTGCTTTGCCCGGGAAGATGGGGAGAACTAAAGTGGACGGCATTCAAGTCGAAATCGCTAATTTATTGTTGTAGAAACTTGTGGGACAATCAGACGAACTATAAAAATACAACTTATTATAGACAATTGCTGCTAATGTAAGGTGTATCTAAGATGTGTTAGGTGTACCGATGGATGCATCATTACCCACTGAAGAATGAGCCTCAGCTTCATCGCGAACAACACTCACTGCTTCTTCAATGGAATCCCTTGAATGGTTCTGCATATCATCAGTATGGGGTGAAGCTTCATTGCCTGCAGGACTTGAATCAGGATGAACTCTGGATTCACTTCTCTTCTTAAAAGGATGTGAGGATAGATCTCTCTGGTCAAAGTGCTTCACCAAATCAATGATTTTCGACCGGAATGATCTTTCGGGATGGTGGTTGTTCAACTCAGGCCAGTGAAAACGAATAAAGTTGCACATATGTATCAAGAGGGCAGACATGGAAGCAATTCCTGTGATGATGAATAGGCCTCCAAAGCTGTAAACGCTAAGACTATCTGAAGACAGCGTGGTTGGACCCTGACCTTCACAGGTTGCTTGATTGCCTAGAGCCTTCTCAATATTTTCCATTGTTTCCTTATTTTCAGTGACTTTCAGGATTGCCCTTGAGATGTAAGGGACTAGTGGGGATCCTAGTGGAAAGGCCTGAAACAAGACAATATATTTTAGCCATCTTTTGACTTGTATTTATCATTTCCAAAAAAAAAAAAAAAATTCATAAAGTTCATTAACAACAATAGAGAATTTTTTAATATGTAAGAAGTGGACTTACAAAGCCGAATCCGTCGGTTCTGTAGGTTGGTCCTACCATCATATATCTTGAGCAGTAGTTATGGAGGAAGATCTTAATGTAGGGAATTTCATCAAAAATTGCAGCTACCTCACCATTAGACAAAGCATCGTGATAGTTTTTTGTGGTGGTATAATTCTTCAGCTTGGCCTCATTAAAATTCAATTGTTTTGTCAAGAATTCTTTCACAAAAGAATTGGTCTGGTATCCTACAAAGTAACCATTTTTCTGAATATCTTTAACATCAGTAAATGAAGGCTGCAGCCGTTGTACTGTCAACAATGAAGTCAAGCTTGCGGTGTAACTTTGTGTCAAGATTAGCACCACAAAAACCCATATGATGAGCACAAATCTTGACAAGTTGTTCACCACTCTCTCCCCTGAAACCATAACAAAAATGCTTTTCAGTAAATAGCACAAATGGAATTTTATTTTTTTTAAAAAAAGGTCGAATTGTGCTCTAAGGACGTTACTATGAGCAAAGACGAGTGTTGAGAAGGAGAACCAAAATATTGTGCCAATTTGATGCTGTGGGGGCCCTCTGAATTCAGTGTTGATACGGTGCTCAAGAACCCAAACAACCAAGCCTGTAAAAATGAAAGCTGCTCCTGTTGTTAACCAAAGATTCAAGCTTAGAGGCTTTAAGAAGATCCAAAAATTTTTGCTCTCATCATCTTTCACCAAAACTAACATTGACACGCCTGATTCTGAAAACGGCAGCGTAAAATCAACAAATGTTGAACGATTAGCCACAATTGTCGTATCTCCCACTACAGCATCAAATTCCTGCAATTTGATTACAAGTAATGAGTTTTCGTTCTTGATATAATAATAATAATAAAGCTCCCCGTCTGAACAAGATTGAAATTAAAATGTTTTACAGGACGGCAAATGATCTTGGTCAATCTTTGTCCATTAAAACAGAGAATGACTACCATTCAATGGTGTGTGTAGGGACAGATGTTTCCTTACTCCTCCTATCTCTACGGTTTGTTAAGAAAAATAAAAATAAAAACTGAAGTTCTTTGTTACTGACTCCATAAGTTCTCGTTCCATGGACGTAACCAAAACTTGGCATGTTAACAACAAAAAACCTTGAGTGAAAGGAAAAATATAAGTTTATTTTTAATAGAGATGTAATATGAGGCAGTGCGCTAAACAACATTCAATTGTAGATATGTACTCTTAGAAATATTTAAAGAATGTTTTGTTAAACCCACCTGTTTTTCGATTTTGTGAAGAAGTTCATCGAAACTCCCACTATTAAATGGAACAAATTCATGCGGGAGTGGGAATTCTAAAACATGTAGTACTGCGAGGAACATTTCGTAGCAGAAACCTGAAATTTCAGTCTTCTTGTTTTCATGTTCAACTACTTTAATGAATTCAGTAAAACCTAGTCTCACAGGAACCCCAATCTTCAACTTTCTAGGCTGATCTATTGTATTTCCTGGCCAAATTGGATTCTTGAGTTTGTTTTTTGCTTTACCATTATTATCATTCAACTCTGAAAATAGTCCTTTCTCTTTAGTCCAGTATCCGATAACTCTCTCATAAGTTCCTATCACATTGAATATTTCGAAGGCTGAAGGTTCCAATTGTCCGTTAAGCAAATGAAAGTTTCCGCTTAAGCCTTCAAATGTAGTGTTTATCAATGTGTGAAGAAGCTTTGCGCCCATTTCAAATGTTCCCAAGGCTGCCATATCAACTCTACTCTTGCTTGTATTTGGCTTCAAAAAGCTAGAATTTTCTATGCCAGCCTTCTCCACAGCCCTAGCTATCGCCCATACTGTATCATATGCCCACAATCCAAAGAGGTTTAATCCTCCAGATGAACCATTTGGTTTATCTGCAGACTTGATCCATCTCAATTTGAAATGTTCAAGTTTCTTTGAGTTTGGTATGTGTGGCCTTAAACCCAATACCCCTTGCATCGATTCCACGTCTCTAACAGTATCCAACAAAGTCGATAATCCTTCTGTGACAATCCATGCATACCCTTCACTCATCATTCCTGCAATTTTTGCTTGTTTGAAGAGCTTGGAACCAAGAGAAGCTGTCATGTGCACCAAGAAAATTGTAGTTCGACTTTTCTTTAGCTTCTTCAGCTCCACCAAAATTTCATTATCATTAGCATTTGATGAAATGACACTTCTATTATGAACCCTAGTGTCAAATTCTTGTAAAGCATGGATCACATATGGAATCAAGCCACTCCCATAATCTGAATCTTCATAAATAAGGATAATTTCCCTCCAACCATAAGCTTTAACGATGGATGCTAGGGCTTTCACTTGAGAGGAGTCATCATGGGCAGAACGAATGAAAAATTTGTTTTCATGGTCAGTTGGAGAAAGAGAAGGACTTGTAGCTGAAAATGAAATGATTGGAACCTTTGCTTTTCCTCCGAGGTTGATCACAAACTTAGCTTGTGCTGACGTTTGAGGTCCTATGATGGCATGCACTTCTTCATTCTTCATCAAGTCAATAGCTGCGTTTGGTCGGTATTTGATGGATAATTATTAGAAAGAGAGAGAGAGAGAGAAAAGAAGAAGAAGAAGCAAGCCATGCACTAAAACAATGCTTGATCTACCGATAAATAATGGCATTTGATGTTTCTAGGAGGAATTTTTAAAGTAAAGAGCAAGTAACAATAAGAGTGAATGAAGATGTTACCTGAAGATGCTGCAAGAACGACATCATTTTGAGAATCCCTGGTGAGGAGATTCAGCCTTTTTCGATAATGGGAGTTACAAGAATAGAAATCGGAGAGTGCCATCGACAGAGCCCTACTTGCCACGCTTCCCACAGTGGTATTCTTATCTAGAATTACACCCACTTTAACAATTTCCATTGATTCTGAGGGCTCAAACATTGAAAATGAAAGGATGACAAGGATGACTAAAATAAACAAGAGCGAGTACTGATTTTGGTTCGCCATTGTCTCAGCTCTAGTGGGAGAAGAGCCAGCTGACTCGCATTTCATATTTCATTGGTAGTTTCAATTATATCCTCGCATTTCATTGGTAGTGTCAATTATATCCTCCCATTTGACAATTTCAATAATGACGGCTCGAGGAAGTTGCACCTATGCCAAAACTTGTGGCTTCTGATGGAGAAGCGATGGCCAATTAATGCTAACTGAGATTTCTGTCGTGCATGAATAACGACTATTTACAGCTTGGCACGTCCTTGGTAGTTGGTATGATTTATGAAGCAATGCCCAAGCCAACGGGAAGTTTTTGTTGAAGGTTTTATTAAGTTATAATTTAAATAATTTATAATCTTTAATAAATTCTATAAAATTAATAACATGATGATAGAGCCTATTATTATAAGATTAAGATTTTTTTTAAGTTTTTTTTAAATTTTTTAGTCTATCTTAATTAAATAAATAATTAAAATTAAATTTTAAATTTTAAATTTTTACTTTATTTATAATTAAGTTATTTTTTATTAAATTAAAAAAAATTAAAAAGAAATTTAAAAAAAAAATCCTAATCCAGACATCCACTACTATATTACTGAAAATATAAATGATCTAAATTATCAGTTACGAGACCCTTTCCTTAATTATTTCTACCAAATGACTTGGGTCGTAACACGGCAATGACTTGCGTCGAACTCGTCGCCTGTATATATGTACGTGTATTCTCGGACCTAGTTGCATTGGAAGACAACTCATCATGCGGAAATTCTAGTCACTTCCAAGATTCAAATATTTATTTTTAAGGTAAATATCTTTTTATCCCTTATAATTTGAGATAATTACTTAATTAGCTAGTTTATGTATTTTCTAACATTACCCAAACGTTCCAGGTCAATCTGTAATTCTATTCAAATTTATTTAATTATCATTTATTTTTCACATGTTGTATGTCAGATTATTTGAATTTTAAGATTTATTATACAAAAATATTATTAACCTTAAAAAATTAGGTCTAACATCTACCAAAATAATAATATAAGTGTTTAAGTAAATTTTTACAGTATTAAGGGTTTAATAACAAGAAAGTTTTATAGTTTTTTTCTTTTTTTTTTGTGAGAAGGAGAAAGTTTCGTAATATTATTTTTTATCTGAGGACTCG
This sequence comes from Murraya koenigii, assembly GCA_025617385.1. NCBI lineage: Eukaryota > Viridiplantae > Streptophyta > Magnoliopsida > Sapindales > Rutaceae > Murraya > Murraya koenigii. The sequence continues at coordinate 26,634,376 of CM046817.1, forward strand.
AGTCTTTTTCCTCATTTTTGGACACAGTAGTGTACTCGTTGCTGATCAAACACAAACTCATTAATGTTGAAAGTGTAACCAAACCAACTACGTTTATATTTGGGTTTTTTTTTTTTTAACTAAAATATTTTGTGGAAGAGGGAACATCACCTTTATTTATTTATTTATTTATTTATAATTTAGGGACAGAACGGTGAATTTGACAACTCTACAAGTTATTTGTCGAATTCTTTTAGGAGGAGGGACAATAAAACCTCATTATTTCTTTTAAAATTATTAGGTTACATATTATTTGGGTTCAAATTTAAAATTCAGATAATGGAAGGTAAATAATTTTAATACATTACCTTCGTTAATTTATTCTATATATAATAAACAACAAAGTTTTAATAACCATTAAAATGCCGCATCATCACATGCATGGCAAATGCTAGTCACATTTGTGAAAGAAGCTTGAGCACTGCTGGGCGTGGGCGACACTTGGCCTGCAAAGGCTGAACCTTAAGTAAAACAAGCCCAGACGCCTAGGCCATGTCCTCCATCTACTCACAAACTCTTTCCCACTCAAAGCACTGAATCAATGATCCCAGTGTCAATCCAATCATCCTTATTGCCAAGGCTGCTCCTCCTCCCTGACCCAAATGGCATGAACTTGAATCCATGATCTCTTGTGCCTTCAATCCCCTCAAATCTTTCAGGCTTGAACTTTGTGGGATTCTCCCAAAGTTTAGGGTCATTTTGTATGGCCCATATGTTCACCAATAGCGTTGTGCCACGCGGTATGCAGAACCCTCCAACCGTACACTCTTCTGATGATTCATGTGGCACTAGAAGAGGCCCTGCTGGGTACAATTGCAATGTTTCTAATATAATACAGCAAATATAAGGGAGTTTAGTCAAATCAAGTTCATCAACAAGCCGATCAAATCCTATTTGATTGTCAATTTCGTTTCGTGCTTTTTCCAAAATATCTGGATTGTTTAGCAGAAGTGACATTGCCCATTCTATTGTCCCCAATGAAGTGTCGTTTGCTGCTATTAAGAAAACCTGTAGAAATTAAGATGCAGTAAAACGATCACTATTGGTGGCAACCCACTCAATCTAAAAGCTTAAGAGTCCGTTTGGTAATTATTAATAAGATTAGCCGTCAATTAAAAGTTGTTTTAACTTCATCATGTATTTATTTATTTTTTTTATTGTTGTAGTAAGCTGCAAGTATTTTCCGAATATTTTAAAAGCTAAGTTGAAATAAAGAAATACAACAGACCGTTATAAGATAAAGAACCAATAGTAATATTAAAGACAAATTAATCTCTTACCAGCATGAGGCTTTTAATAGTTTCATCTCCGTAAAACTGGTTATCCGATTGATCTTGCAAAGACAACAAAACTTCAGCCATCGTCTTCATTCTCTGATCATTCTCATGATCAATCCCCATTTTACTTTTATTCTCTTCTATTAAATCTTGCATAAGCCGATCTCTCTTCTTCTGCAAAGCAATGAACTTTCTCTCTGCAGCTCCAAACGCTAGCCACTTTAACAGCGGCAAAGCATCTAATGCATATACCCCACCGCCAATACGCACCGTTTCAGCCATCATCTCTCGAAACATCTCTGCCTCCTTGGCGAATCCGGCAGCCACATCGTCTCCGAAGAACATCTTCCCAGCCATCATTCTTGTAATCACATTCAGTGTCAAGTCAAGAAAAGCAGATTTCATGTCTACCGTTTGATTTACCGTTTGATTTTGATGGTTGATGAGTCATGGAATCAACTATCTGACCTCGTCTTTGCGTACGCAGCAAGAGAGCGTTTGGAGACTTGTGTTTGATAAGATATCATGGGAGAGAAGTTTCCTCAGGTTTCTCCAATTTTCGCCATATGGGGACCACACCAGGCTGGTGATGTTGTAGCCAAAGTGCTCTTCGATGAGGATATGAGGACGGTTGGCGAAGACAACGTCGCATTTGGTGAAGCATTCTTCTACGGAGAATGGAGAGGAGAAGAGGAGGACACGGCGGGAGCCGAGGTTCAGGAGGAGAATAGGGCCGTGTTTGGATGAGGGCGGTGTTTGGATGAAAGCCGGGAGAGAGTTCGGTGGAGAGGTTTCTTGAAGATGGGGTAAAGGTGGCCTATGATAGGCAGAGCTGGGAAAGGGCTTGGTGGGGGATTTTTTATCTTGTTATTCAAGTGGCTTGCTACAATGTACAAGGCTATCAAGATAATCGAGTACTGAAGTATTTTGCTTGAAGGCTGAAATTACAACATGTTAATGAAGCAGGTTTATTGGATTTAAAGAACAAGCAGGCAAAAGCTTGTACTTTGTATAACTAATCACATACCACTTATAATTTATATATCTAGCAAGCCATATAGCATGTGAGTTGGGGTATATATAAATAAATAATCTTATTCTATAGATTGAATTATTGATAATATTATTATACAATTTTATTATCTCCATTATTTCATAGACTTTCTTATTTATTTATGTTGAGATCTAAATTCTATTGAAATTAAAACTTGTTAATGAAGCTGTTTTATTAGATGTTTGAGGAAAAAATCAGAGTGACCTCGAGTAGACTACTATGATCAGATGGTTATAAGGTGAGTTCAAACAGAACATTTTGACCAAGTAGTTATCTAATTAGCTAGAGCACATCATCTCAATTAAAAATTTATCTGTGACCTCGACCAAGTGGTTATCTGGTGATCTTTAGCAGATAACTTCAACCAAGAGTTAAGTCTGGCGACTTTGAGCATATCGCCTCGACCAGATAGATTACGAGAAGATATTTAACCAATTCACCAGAAAATAAGATTCAGTTAACCTCATTTATTCCCTTCGAAAAATCCAGGTATGAGGCTAGCCTACTAGCAGTTATTTAACTAATCCACTACATTTATATGCGTATTTAAAGGGGGAATTTAGGAAGAGGAGTGGGGGTTTATGATTATTATTATCATTATTATGATTATGACAATTATCATGATGATATGGATCTCTTTCATGACATCGAGTGCTTTCTTCCTTTGACAGACAGATTATTTTCTGGTTAGAGCTGGAAGTAAATATAAATGAAGCCGCATGAGAAGTGGCATAAGTTTTTCTCATACCCGATTACTGACTTAAGCGTAAGAGGGTTCACGCCGGAAAAATTTTCAATGTCTCTGACCATCTTTTGTGGTTTCAAGTGATTAACGGCAGTCTGCTAGCAGTAGCAAGCATCCACTGTGATTGGCAAGCCGCTTCCCCGAAAAACAAATATAATGAGAATGTTGAAGTTAGGAGATCTGCTCGAGGTAGAACCGACCAGATTTTTGACATCAACATTTGACACCATCTGTGGGGAACGGTACAAAAGGCCAACCTTTTGTCTCTATTTGTTTTTATCTAGCCAAAACGCAAAATATTACCATACGTAAATCGAAACAAGCTAATTGTTGTCAATAACATATTTGGATTCATTTTTGGAATTAGAAAAAAACTTAGAAATCTACAAAAAAAAATACTTGGAAATAGGTTGCTATATACATTTATCTAACTATCCAGCATCATAACGATATCATGTATAGACATGAATTCAAACCCTAATTAATTTTTTGATTCAACATACTCTACTAGAAAATCAGTCTATGAATTAGAAGCATATATGTTATGGTTTTAGTCTTGTTTCAGCATATATAACTTTAAATAAAATGGATGCAATAAAAATTCATTCTTTTTTTTTTTATTTTTCTTGTTGAATTTTTTCTAAAGTGGGTAAAAAGATTGAAAGCCATAAAATCTTGAACTGATAAAAGCAGCTTAAAGTTACTTCAATCAGTAAAAGGTTAAAAGCCTTAAGCCTACTATAGGTAAGACATAAAACTTTAAACTAATAAAAGTTGCTTGAAGTTGCTCAAGTTAGTAAATAGTTAAAAGGCTTGAAGTCTTAAAACTTGTTTAAGGTGAGACGAGAATAAGAATTTTACTCGTTCATGCTCGACTAGACGAAAGCTGAGCGGATAATCAGTTTCAATGCATATTTTTAAGGCAAATAAAAAGGTTTAAAGTCTCAAAGTCTGCTTAAAGCGAGACAAAATTCAGAAATTTGCCAAAGGTTGATTAATTCGAGCAAATTAAACTCTTAAAGTCATAATAAGACTAGAAGTCTTAAAGTCTGCTCAATACGAGATAAAAAGCCAAGTTTAGTCAGAATGAGCTCAAGCAAATTAAGCACTGAAAATAAAATAAGGACAAAAGTCTCAAAACTTACTTAAGGCGAGACAAAGAGCTAAATTCAACTAGAACATACTTGATCAAATTCTCTAAAAACACGATAAGACTAAAAGTCTCAAAACCTGCTCAAGGCGATATAAAGAGTTAAGTTTAGCTAGAATAAGGCTATAAGTCTATAAGTCTACGAATGTGTTAAGGCTATAAGTCTCAAAGCTTGTGCGAGGTGAAATAAAAAACCAATTTTAGTTAGAATAAAGCTCGAGCAAATTAGACTCTAAGAATATGTTAAGGTTATAAGTCTCAAAGCCTATTCGAAGTGAGACAAAGAGCCAATTGAGCAAATTAAAATCTAATAAAAAGACTGAAAATCTCAAAGCCTACTCAAGGCAAGATAAGAGTTAGAAATTTGCTTGCTCATACTTGACAGACAAAAGTCGAGCAGCAATATATTTTAGATTAAATAAAAGAATTTAAATCTCAAAACCTCTTCGAGGTGAGACAAAGTCAAAGCTTCCTGTTCTTGCTTAACTAAGATTGAGTGAGCAGAGATTATATGAGTGTTAGTTGTTTCAAGTAAAAGACTCTATGTCTTAAAACTTGCTCTAGATGAGATAAAAACATAAACCTGTGAAACGTGCTCTATTTTTAAAGTATATAGAGGTTTGAGACTTGAAACTTGTTCAGGTTTCTTGTCTACGATGAGGTCAATTCTAGCAGCCTGAACTAACTCATTAAAGTCACCTCGAGGTCATTAAAACATTCATTAAAACATTAAAGTATATCTAGTTTCTAGTCTCGATTCATTAAAGCATTCAACACTAGAAATTAAAGGACTGATATTAGAGGAAGAAATTAGAGTAACTTCGAGGAGACTACTATGACAAGATGGTTATACGGTGATCTCAAACAGAACATTTTGACCAAGTAGTTATCTAATTAGGTGGAGCACATCATCTCGACTAAAAATTTATTTGTGACCTCGACTAGGTGGTTATCTGGTGATCTTGAGTAGATAACTTCGAATAAGAGGTAAGTCTGGCGACTTCGAGCATATCACCTCGACCAGATAGGTTATGAGGAGGAGTTTAACTAATTCACCAGAAAACAAGATTCAGTTAACCTCATTTATTCCCTCCAAAAAATCCGGGTACGAGACTAGCCTACTAGTAGTTATGTAACTAACCCAGTACATTTATATGCATATTTAAAGGGAGAATTTAAGAAGAGGAGTGAGGATTTATGATTATTATTATCATTATTATGATTATGACGATTATCATGATGATATGAATCTCTTCTATGGTATCGAATGCTTTCTTCGTCTGACAAACAGATTCATTTCTGGTTAGAATTGGAAGTAAATATAAATAAAGCTGTATGAGAAGTGGCATAAGTTTGTTTCATATCTGATTGCTGACTTGAGCGTAGGAGGGTTCATGTTGGTAAAACTTTCGGCACCTCTGATCTTTTCTGTGGTTTCAGATGATTATCGACAGACTGATAGTAGTAGTAACATCTATAGTGATTGGCAAGCTGCTTCCCCAAAAAACAAATATAATGATAATACTGAAGTGAAGAGATCTGCTCAAGCTAGAAGTGACTAGGTTTTCGACATCAACATTAGTGTATAGAACAACATATTTAAAGCAAGTATATGCCATGCTTGTACTATATATAACTGAACATTCATGTTTATAATTTGTAATTCTGACAAGCCATATAGCATGTGAATTGGTATTTATAAGCAAATACTCTTATTTTAAAGATTGAATTATTGATAATATTAATGTATGATTTTATTACCTCTGGTATTTCTTAGAATTTCTTATTTATTTATGTTAAGATCTAAATACTATTGAACTTACAACTTGTTAATGAAGTTGATTTATAGATGCGAAGAACAAAATATTTAATGCAGGCATATATCATGCTTGTACTATATATAATTAATCACTTAACATATATAATATGTAATTCTGACACGGCATATAGCATGTGAGGTAGTATATATAAACAAATAACCTTATTCTAAACATTGAATTATTGATAATATTATTATATGATTTTATTTCCTCCAGTAGACTTTCCCATTTATTTATATTGAGATCCAAATTCTATTGAAATAAAAACTTGTTAATAAAGCTGGTTTATAGGATAAAGTAGGCATATGCCATGCCTGTACTATATATAACTAATCACTTACCACATATAATTTGTAATTCCGACAAGTTATATAGTATGTGAGTTGGTATATATAAACAAATAATATTATTGTAAAAACTGAATTATTGATAATATTGTTATATGATTTTATTACCTCTAGTATTTCTTAGACTTTCTCATTTATTTATGTTGAGATTCAAATTCTAATGAAATTACAACTTATTAATAAAGTTGGTTTATATGATGTGAAGAACAACATATTTAAAGCAGTCATTTGCCATGTCTGTATTATATATAACTAACACTAAACACTTAAAATTTGTAATCTTGACAAGCCATATAGCCTGTGATTTGATATATATATATATAAATAATTTATTTTTCTAAAGATTGAATTATTGATAATATTATTGTATAATTTTATTACCTTCGGTATTTCTTAGACTTTCTCATTTATTTAAGTTGAGGTCTAAATGCTATTAAAATTACAACTTGTTAATGAAGCTGGTTTATTGGATACAAAGAACAACATATTTAAAGTAGGCATATGCCATGCACTCATAGTTTGTAATTCTGACATAACATATAGCATGTGAGTTGGTATATAAGAATAAATAATCTTATTCTAAAGATTGAATTATTAATAATATTAATGTACGATCTTATTACCTCCGATATTCTTCGACTTTCTCATTTATTTATGATGAGAACTAATGCATATTGAAATTACAACTTGTTAATGAAGTTGGTTTCTAGAATAACATATTTAAAGCAGGCATATACCATGCCTATTCTATATATAACTAAATACTTAAAATTTGTAATTCTAACATGCCACATAGCATGTGAGTTGGTATATATAAACAAATAATCTTATTCTAAAGATTGAATTATTGATAATATTATTGTATGATTTTATTTTCTTCGGCATTTTTTAGACTTTCTCATTTATTTATGCTGAGATCTAAATTCTATTGAAATTACAACTTGTTAATGATGTTGGTTTATTAGATGAGAAGAAAAACATATTTAAAGCAGGCATATGGCATGCATGTACTATATATAACTAATCAAGTAACACATATAATTTGTAATTCTGACAAGGCATATAACATGTGAGTTGGTATTTATAAACAAATAATCTTATTGTAAAATTGAATTATTGATAATATTATTGTATGATTTTATTACCTTCGGTATTTCTTAGACTTTTTAATTTATTTATGTTGAGATCGAAATTCTAATGAAATTACAACTTATCAATGAAGCTGGTTTATTGGATGCGAAAAACAACAAATTTAAAGCAGGCATATACCATGTTTGTACTATATATAACCAACACTTAACACTTAAAATTTGTAATCCTGACAAGCCGTATAGCATGTGAGTTGATATATATAAGTAAATAGTTTTTTTTTTCTAAAGTTTTTTTTCTAAAAATTGAATTATTGATAATATTATTGTATGATTTTATTGCCTTCAGTATTTCTTAGACTTTCTCATTTATTTATGTTGAGATTCAAATTCTAATGAAATTACAACTTTTTAATGAAGTTTTTTTGTTGGATGTGAAAAATAACATATTCAATGTAGACATATGTCATGTATGTATTATATATAACTAAACATTTAATACTTATAATTTGTAATTTTGACAAGCCATATAACATGTGAATTGGTATAAATAAATAAATACTCTTTTTCTAAAGATTGAATTATTGATAATATTATTGTACTATTTTATTACAACCGTTATTTCTTAGACTTTCTCATTTACTTATGCTGATATCCAAATTTTATTGAAATTACAACTTTTTAATGAAGTTGGTTTATTGGATGCGATGAATAACATTTTTAAAGCATGCATATGTCATGTTTGTGCTATATATAATTAATCACTTAACACTTATAAATTGTAATTCTGATAGGCCATATAGGTTGTCATGATTTATGATTTATAAAATCATGATATTTATAATTTTATTTATTAAAATCATGAAATTATTTATTCATTTAATAACTTATAAATATAAAACAATTACAATATTTTTTTTGAAACTAAGACTAAATTAATTTTAAAAAATATTTACTAATAAAATATATTAAAAATTTAATTTCAAGTTATTTGTAAAGTCATAATATTTTATATTTATTTTTTATTAAAATTTTTTTATCAATATACTTTGACTCACATGCTACATGTTAGCCCACTAATGAAGCGTGCTTATAACAATATTTTTTGGGTACCGAACTTTGACTTATCTCTATTTGTGCCTTGCTTTTAAGGCCCGCGTGCCTAAAACTTGAAGCCCAACCTAATCACGTGTCTTACTAAAACGTACTCGTGCCATATCATCCTGTATGAATACATGCCGAGCCCATACCATGCCACGTGCTGTCTGATCTATTGGCTACCTTTATCCGTAATATAGCTTGTGATACTTGTGGCTGCTGACAAGAGTGAAGTCGTCTTCATCAGTATGAGGTCTGAAGAAGGTTGGGCTTGTGGATTTACGTTTCTGTTGGGTTGGGCTCCGATATTGCATAAGTCAGATGCAACATGTAAAGCGGCCGATTTTGGGCTGCGGCATTGAGAGGATTGCATGCTGATTGATTTGTGGACATGTGGACAGCCGAAAGTGGCTGATTTGTGCACATGGGGACAACCAAGTTGGCTCTAATGAAAGTCAAGGTTTCATGACTGTGTTTTTGCGTGGCGGCATTCCTTGGTGGGCTGCCGAAAGCGTTGTAGCATGTGCTTAAGCATGGCCATGCTTCCACGCGTTTGAGAGCATGCTTTCACCATGCTGTCATCCATTACTGCGTGCAAGGAACGTTGACCACGGCATGGGTTGCCTACGTGTTGGTCCCTCACGGCAACGGACGGCAATGGCGGTATACGGGACGGAACAGTTTCTTTCATGGCTTCTTCTTGCGCTGATGAAAACTACGGCTGTTGGTGATGGCTGGTTGCGCTTGTTGAAGAGATTGTGGCCGTATGCATGGCGAGGTAGTTTCACGCGTGGTTGTGGAGGGTGCACAAGTATCGAGTTGGAGAAATTGATAAAAATAGCGATGAGCATCCAACCAGAGATGAGCTCTGAAATTGGAAGAAGCTACCTCAAGTGAAGGAAAAACTCTCCACTTGATTTGACTTTCCAACCAGAACTAACATGCCATCTGCAGAAAATGATTTACCGTCTTTTATTTGCCAATCTGACCCTCTTAGGTATTAGATCTCAAAGATCAACGTAGCGCCAATAGAGAGCGGGGACACAGCCACCACATAGGGTGGAACAAAATTCATAAAACAAAGAAAAGAGAATGGGTACCAGGGAGACAGAGGGAAGATCTCCCTCTCCGCCGGTTTTGATAGGAGATTTTGTTGGGAGTTGCCGATGGCTTCAGAAAAATCTTAATAATCTTAATTATATTGAAATTTATAATAATTAAAAATATTTTAATTTAAAATTTTATTATTTAAATATTATTTATTGGAGTTGTATTTTAAGTTGTAAGAATTTTAAAGTATATTTAAGATTGAGATGTTATAATTTTTAAGTTCATTGTTGTTATGAAAAAAATTATAACTAAGAAATAAAAGTTAATAATATATAGTAAATATAATTTTTATAATAAAATTTTTATCATACAAATAAAAAATTATACTAATATATTTTTTAATTTACAATAGTTAGTATTTATCAAATATTTTAATATTATAACTTACCTTAATCCCAAATATACCTTTCTTAAAATAAGTTTTTTTAGTTAAATTAAGATAAATTATAGTTAGTATAATAAATATATTTTGTAATTTTTACAAGTAGACTTGATATTTCTTCTTAATTTTTTAAAAAATAAAATTTTGATTTAAATTTTATTCTTATTATTTCTTTCTTAGTATTCAGCGGAATGTTTCAACTTCTTAAATTCGTAAGTATTCTTAAAAAAACTAACATGAATTTAACTTATTTCGTTATTTTGAGTATCCATAAGCTAAATGGAATATTGAGAATATTCATATCTTTTTCCGTCAATCCATCTTCTCTTCTATTTTACTACATCAGTTAAAACCGCACTACATCAAGATCCTTGTCCTGTACGTGCAACTTCCAAATGAAACAATCAAAGAGTTGCACCAACACCCTGAAGCCAATCAACTGCTGCCTAGGCAAATTAAAAATTAGGTATTTTTTGCGCCTTGATTAGCTTGCGGCATCACACATGTCAAGATCTTAATGCTTCTTTTGGGGTTGGGGTGCTGTGTGACCGGCTGTCATGAAAGGAAATAAAAGTAGATGTTGTTAAGTAATTCAAATTTGCGAAAGAAGCTTTAGCATACTTGGGCGAAGATGACATTCAACTTTTTTTTAAATCTAAATATATTTAATTAATTTGAATTATGTATAAAGTTAAATATTTAAATTTAAATGATATTTTTATTTTTATCTAAATATATAAAAATAAGTACTAAATTATTTATTTCAAACTTAAAAATTTTAAAATTAATATTTTTACATTTGTATCCTTATAAATTTTAACTGTTAAATAAATATTAAACTTCTCAAATTCTATAAATGAGATAATATTTTATCATAAGATAAATTATGTTTAAATGAAAACAACTATTTAATATTCTAGTCAATTTTGTTATAATTTATAATAAAAAATATCCATAAAGCATTCAATGACAGAATCTCTTAAAACCCTAAAGATAAAATTAGCATTAGCAATATGATATAACACGTCATTCATCCTGTTTGGGTAAATATCAGACAGGCCCCTCGAAGCCCTTCCAGCTCGAGCAAGACACTCGGGACAGTACTAGCTTGAGGCGGTCGGGATGTCAAAGCTGGTCAAGGTCGAGAGCTGAGCCCTCCTTGCCTGCTCGAGGTCGTCCCTCAGGTCAAAGCTGGTCAAGGTCGAGAGCCAAGCCCTCCTTGCCTGCTCAAGGTCGTCCCTCAGGTCAAAGCTAGTCAAGGTCGAGAGCCGAGCACATCTCTCCTGCTCGCAGGGATCGACGAGCGCAGCTGGCAAAACCCGACCCAGGGCAACCGACCCGTTTTCTCAGAATCCAGGCACACCTTTTGATGTCTTACCAGGGTCCCACATGGTGGAGTGGTGATACTGTTGTCGGTAGCCGCACGTGCCTCAGGTGTCATCATTCCTGCGCACTTGCCGACATGGTGATCAGCCACGTGAATCGGGTTAAGGGACGGCAGCTCATCCACAGGGAATATTCAGCGAACACGTTGTCGGAAGGACCAGGATACCACTTAGCGTGGGAGTGGACGACTGGAAAGGAAAAGAGCGGGAAAAATGGAGTATAAAAGGAAGCGAAGGAGATCGTTACGGTGTTGGAGGAATTGAACCGAAAAGAGGTTGGCATTTCAATTCACGAAGGGTTGAAGAATTTGATTCTCAAAGGTTGGCATTCTAATTCACGAAGGGGTTGGAAGAATTGAACAGAAAGAGAGGTTGGGACTTCGATTCGAGAAAGGATACGTAACTTAATACATGTTCTTCCTTTTCAAATCTCTCTCATTTGATTCTCTGAAAAACACCATACTTATCCAAAAGGGGCGAAATAATACTCCTTTCATCTTTCGGCCTCCTCACTAAGGGAGATACCAAAAGAGAAACCCGATTCTTGACTTGGCGTCGGAGGGTTTTCGCAGGACTGCCTGGCGACCCTTGACCGGTTTTACGTGAGTGCGGTCAGGAAATCAGCTGATACGAAGAAGGCAGTGAGCGGGACAAAGGAGGCAATCTCGCTCGAGCTTATAGCGAGCGGAAGGATCGAGTCTTGTTTGAGCCGTGACGGAGAGGCTTGAGCAGTCCTGCTCGAGCTGTTGGAAATCTTGTTTGAAGGTTCGAAGCATCTGTTGAGGCCGCGGGAAAAGCTGCATCAACATTTTGGCGCCGTTGTGGGGATCGGCACAAAAGCTCGATTTCCTAATACATTGAAGACACATGACACAGCGATGAGGGAAGCAGTAGAAGAGAGTAAGTCCGGAAGAATCGGTGACTTTGAGAGAAGTGGCCAATGAGGCCCGAATAGGGAGATCCAGGAAAGAATGGATCGGATGGAAAAGCAGATCGAAACTATGACCTCCACATTACAAGAATTCGGGGAAGGACGGAGAAAAGCATGTAACGATGTCCGAGTCAGTAGGGAATGCTCGTGTTCGGGAAAATGCGGGAGATGAAGCCCGAGACCTCGGGCACCGAATGTTGCGATGAGAGAAGAAACAAACATGGAGGAAAGGGGTCTCGTCAACATTTGCGAGAGGCGACCTGACCTCTCGTGCGGAGGAGTTGGAGGGAGAGTGCGCGAGGTTGGCACTGAGTTGTGGAAGATCTTGGAGGCAAGAAAGAGTCAAGTGGCGAATAATCTTTGGATAATGAATCTCCTCTCTCCTCGGAGATCATGGGTGTCACGATCCCACGTGACTTTCGCTTCCGGATCTGCAATATTCGGGAAAGAGTGACCCGTTAATACACGTAGAGCGGTTCGATGACATGGCGGGGTGCAAGGTGCATCGGCAGCCGAGAGGTGCGGGGCCTTCCGCTCGCTCTTGAGGAAGGGCGAGAGAATGGTGCATGAGACTCCACGGGAAGCATTTTGAGTTTTGAGCAGGATGTGCGGGGAGTTCGCGAGAACAATTCGAGCGCGGTGACCCACGAGGATGACATGATGGGCTGTCGAGTGAGGCGAGAAAGAAGGAGAGTCCCTCGGGAGTTTATCAAAAGATACTGTAGATCGGTCCTAGATCTTGGTGCGTTCAACCATCCCGAGCTACGAGAGGATTAAAGGATGGGATCCGGATGGGGAGACCATGGTATAACTCTGCGAGTCCTTGATCAGTTCATATTCGGATGCGTATGAGCGAGTGAGCTGGATATGGAAATCGAAGAGGAAAAGGCTGCAAAGCGAGGAATTAGCGGGACCGAGGAGCGTCTGGGTTGGCTCGTCCAGACGAGCGAGGAGTCGAGGCAGTGGAGCGCATGAGTCTCGAGGAAGTATTCCGGTAAGTCCCTTGTATTATAAAATGCTAATGTAAGATTTCGTCCCGAGATGGGATATGTAAAAGTACAAATGTATGTAAGAATAAGAAAAACATTCATAATGTAAGTTCGGGATGAAGAACAAAGGTTTCGAGAAAAACTCCTCGGCATGAAGTCCCAAGCCTAATTCATTAGGCGGGACGGTGCTAAGCTTCGAGTTATTTGAAAACCGAGGCGGGAGTGTCATCGAGAGACCTCGGGTCCATTAAAAGGCTCGAGCGGAAGAAGAACTCCTCGGCATGAAGTCCCAAGCCTAACTCATTAGGCGGGACGGTGCCAAGCTTCGGAGTTGTTGAAAACCGAGGCGGGAGTGTTATCGAAGCTCGGGTCGATTAAAAGGCTCGAGGAGAAGAAAGCTCCTAGGCATGAAGTCCCAAGCCTAACTCATTAGGCGGGACGGTGCCAAGCTTCAGGTTGTTGAAAACCGAGGCGGGAGTGTCATCGAAGACCTCGGGTCCATTAAAGGCTCGGCGGAAGAAGAACTCCTCGGCATGAAGTCCCAAGCCTAACTCATTAGGCGGGACGGTGCCAAGCTCGGGTTATTTGAAAACCGAGGCGGGAGTGTTATCGAGGCCTCGGGTCGATTAAAAGGCTCGAGGAAGAAGAACTCCTAGGCATGAAGTCCCAAGCCTAACTCATTAGGCGGGACGGTGCCAAGCTTCGGGTTGTTTGAAAACCGAGGCGGGAGTGTCATCGAAGACCTCGGGTCGATTAAAAGGCTCGAGGAGAAGAAGAGCTCCTCGGTATGAAGTCCCAAGCCTAACTTCATTAGGCGGGACGGTGCCAGCTTCAGGTTATTTGAAAACCGAGGCGGGAGTAATTTCGAAGGCCTCGGGTCGATTAAAGGGCTCGAGGAAGAAGAAGCTCCTCGGCATGAAGACCCAAGCCTAACTCATTAGGCGGGGACGGTGCCAAGCTCGGGTTATTTGAAAACCGAGGCGGGGAGTATCATCAGAAGACCTCGGGTCGATTAAAAGGCTCGAGAAGATCTCCTTGGCGGAAATCCAGCGGGATGGTGCCATGCTTGGGTCGATTGCGAGGCCGGCGGGAGTATCGACAAGCACTGTGTCAATTGCGAGGCCGGGCGGAAGTTCAGAAGAACTCCTTGGCTAGAAGTCCCGAGCCTAAGTTTTAGGCGGGACGGTGCCATGCTTGGGTCGATTGCGGGCCGGCGGGGAGTATCGAGCAAGCTGGGTCAATTGCAGGCCGGGCGAAGTTCAAGAAGAACTCCTTGGCTAGAAGACCCCAAGCCTAAGTCTTAGGCGGGATGGTGCCATGCTTGGGTCAATTCTGAGGCCGGCGGGAGTATCCGGAACTCCCAAGCCTAAGTCTTAGGCGGGACGGTGCTGCGCTTGGGTCGAGTGCGAGGCCGGCGGGAGTAACCTAACGAGATACTTTAGTCGATTGCGGGGCTCGGCGGTAGTAGCTGCAGAAGACACCTCGGTCGATTAACACTGCCGAGCAAAGTAGCAATGAGAACATACCTCGCTCGATTGCAAGCCGAGCGGGAATGTAATGAGAACACACCTCGCTCGATTGCGAGGCCGGCGGGAAGTAGCGAGAAGACATCTCGGTCGATTACACCCGGCGGTGGTGATACGGAAGACACCTCGGTCATGCAGGCCCGGCGGAAGAAGCTCATGAAGAATACGAGGCCGAAGTCCCGCGTGGTGAGCCAAGCGCTGACACTACGAGGCCGGCAAGAAGAGCGTGGGGAAGCGTAAAGGCGCGAGTTCGACCCATCACTGCGAGTTTCAGTCTTGTCTCGCTTCACTCGAAAGACTAGAGCCGGGGACCGGTGTTTGGGTAAATATCAGACGAGGCCCTCGAAGAATATCAGACGAGGCCCTCGAAGCCCTTCAGGCTCGAGCGAGACACCCGGGACGGCTAGCTCGAGCGAAGTCGGGATGTCAAAGGCTGGTCAAGGTCGAGGCGAGCCCTCCTTGCACTGCTCGAGGTCGTCCCTCGGGTCAAGGCGGTCGAGGTCGAGGCCAAGCCCTCCTTGCACGCTCGAGGTCGTCCCTCGGTCAGGCTGGTCGAGGTCGAGGCCGAGGCACATCTCTCACTGCTCGCTGAGGGATCGGCCAGCCTTGGTGGCAAAACCGAGCCAGAGCAGCCGAGCCCATTTTCTCGGAATCCGAGCACGCCTTTGATGTCTTACGGGGTCCCACATGGTGGAGTGGTGATCTTGTTGTCGGTGGCCGACGTGCCTCAGGCGTCATCATTCCTTGCGCACTTGCCGGACATGGTGATCAGCCACGTGAATCGGGTTAAGGGACGGTAGCTCATCCACAGGGAATATTCAGCGAACACGTTGTCGGAAGGACCGAGATACCACTAGCGTGGGAGTGGACGACTGGAAAGGAAAAGAGCGGGAAAAATGGAGTATAAAAGGAAGCGAAGGAGATCGTTACGGTGTTGGAGGAATTGAACTCGAAAAGAGGTTGGCATTTCTAATTCACGGAAGGGTTGAAGAATTTGATTCTCGAAGGTTGGCATTTCTAATTCACGAAGGGTTGGAAGAATTGAACTCGAAAGAGAGGTTGGAACTTCGATTCGAGAAAGGATGCGTAACTTGATACGAGGTTTTCCCTTTCAAATCTCTCGTTTGATTCTCGAAAAACACCATACTTATCCAAAAATGGAGCGAAATAATACCCTTTCATCTTTCGGCCTCACTCAGCTAAGGAGATACTAAAAGATAAACCCGATTCTTGACTTGGCGTCGGAGGGTTTCGCAGGACACGCCTGGCGACCCTTGACCCGGTTTTACGTGAGTGCGGTCAGAAATCAGCATTACGAAGAAGGCAGTGAGCGGGACAAAGGAGGCAATCCTGCTCGAGCTTATAGCGGCGGAAGGATCGAGATCTTGTTTGAAGCCATGACGAGAAGGCTGAGCGAGTCCTGCTTCGGTATGTTGGAAATCTTGTTTAAAGGTTGAAGCACTTGTTGAGACAGCGGGAAAAGCTGCATCAACACATCCCATTTTCTCAATCCTTGTGTTGAGAATTAATCTGCAACATGCAGAATCGGTTCACCCCAAGATCCAATCTTTAAGTCCTCAAAATAATAAATCAAAACCTAAATGATTAACTGATCTAAGTATAATTTGTCCAAACAACTAAAGCAAGAATATAACAACCAAGATCAATCAAATTCAATCAAGAGAACACCAATGGTTATAGTGGTTCGGCTAATAATTAGCCTACATCTACTTTGAAGAAAGAATGAAAAACTTTCACTAAACTTTCTGTTTTTATACAAGATTATAGATAAAATGCAACTGAACACTCTTAGAAGCTTTTAAACAAGATTAAATCCATCACACAACTACCCTTAGAAGCCAGCTTAGACTCTTCTGGGTTTGTTAGTCAGAACAGAAAATTCCCGCTATTAGTAACGGATTTAACGGTCAGGAGAGAGAGCTGAGGGACACATGTAAAATTCCCATTCAATCTGAGTTAAAACAACATAAGATATGCAGTTTTTCATAAGTGATGCACGTGTAATATCACGTGCATTACCTATCCTTCCACACGACATTACACAAATGTCATACACTGACAAAATTTGGTAAACCGACAAGTCAGAGCCCATTTTATAATGTACACGACATGTCACACATGACTGCATAAGTTGATTTCCAGTACACTCTCAACACCTTGAAACTTGGAACCCTGAAGATAGAATCAGTTGTTACAATGTTCTTCTATTGGGTAATTAACATCTAGGAGCTCTTAAAATGTTCTTTTATCGGGTAATTTTAACATTAAAGTCATTCCTTTTGGTTGAAATAATTTCTATTATTCGGTTTTTTGTTAGATATGGTAGCATCAAATGTATAAGAATTTCAATCTTTCAAAGTGCCATTAACATTCTTTGTTGTGAATGTTTGCATTTTATTAAAATCTAGAAAAAAAAAAATCTTTGTAGAAAGAATTGGTTAAAGACGAAAAATATGTCAAATCTTATTAAAAAAGAATTATATAATTATTGGATTGAACCTGACGATTTATTATCTTACAATAATTTTTTTTTATATATACTGTAATTTATCAAGTTACTTATCGGTACTTTAATTTGTTTTTTTTTTACGGCAGCAATATTACGGAGACGATGAAGGTTGCTGGATGCTACCAGATAAGATTATTCCATGACTAATTATCAAAAGACAGTTGAGTTAAATTATTGTGTAGGCCGGAACAAAGAACTTGGGTTGGTGAGATTTCTACTAAAGAATGGACACATGTGGCAGCCGTCGCAGCATATGAGTATTATGGGGGAAGTAGCAATGAATTATCCGAAGGAGATTGTCTCAGAGGTATTGAGTTTTCCGAGATTATCTTCAACCGAAGGTGATTGTCTCAGAGGTGATGAGTTTTCCAAGATTATCTTCAAGTGTGGCATTTATATTCCTTGGTGAAGACCCCGGGACCAGGGTGATGCAGAAGAGCACAAAAGCATAATTATTTCAGTGACAGCCTTATGTTTAGTTGAAATCCAAAGTAATTATGTCGCTTTCGCAATGTTGCAGACTTTTTCTTTTTTTTCCTTCTGTGTATCTTAGCCATAGATTTTTCCTTCTCTTTGTTTACGTAGATTGTGAAATGTAAATACAATAATTGGATAATTGTATAATTTCTAATAGTTTTTCGGTTTGCTTCTTCTTGGTGAAAGATTTTCATGTTTCTTTAAATTCATGAGTGGTAATTAGTTTGATTGCGTATTGAGGAGTCCTTTTATATGTTGTTCAAACTTTAAAGAACAACAAGATGAGATTGTCTTCTGAAGCAGAAGGAGATGGCAGGTCATTAATAATTTTTGGAAAAGATTATTTAATAATATTTTTCATGATTTGGTTATTTATTAGGTTATAGATCATAATATTTGAGTCTCAATTAATTTAATATTCATCTATTTAATGAAAAAAAATAAAAAGTTATCAAAATTAATAGTTGAGTAACATATAATAACTAAAATTATAATTAGGATTCAAATGTTGGTATTATTTTATCTTAACTCCCATATGCAGAACAAATCTGATTAGGACTCAAATTTGACTGGATTAAGCAAAGCTGTTTGGATGATGGAAAATTGTTGCCGGAGTATTATGGACTGTAAGATTGGTTGTGATTCCATTGCTGTCCTTCATTGTTCCCACTCATTGAGAACCAGTGAGTTTTGATGATCTTGTTAGCTAAAAAGAGGGGATTAACGGTGGTGGTTTTTTTTTTTTATGTGTGTAAATTAATGCAAAAAGTATATTTCAAAAAGGGCTCTGATTCTACCAAAATTGAATTTTGAAATAATTTGAGAAAGTTATTGTGCTCATAATGAAGAAAGATTTTGATTGAATGATTCTTTATTAAAATACGTATCATTCTTCTCTTGATAAATTTGCCATTACTTGAACTCAATATTTACAATATTGATCTCATTAAAGTTGGTGGGGGATGAAATGGGCAACTACCAACTTCAGTGTGTTTGCTCAAATCTTGAGTGTCTCAAAATATTTAATCGATTGTTACCTAACTTTACGTTTTGATGGCTTAAGACACTTTACAAAGGATTAGAACTTGTCCAAAGCAGCTTTCTTTTTGGACATTATGCGAGATACTGCCAGCAGAAGTGAACCTCGAGCAAACTGAAATACTTTTATACAGCGGCGAAGCTATGACTTTTTGGTGGAAAAAAATAATTAGTTAATTATAAATTCACTCTTGTTAAAATTTATTGTAAAAAAAATAGCTAATAAATACAGTCAATATTTATTTTTCCTAAATTACAAAACTCACATAAATTCCTGACTAATTGATCCAAATAGCTAAAATCTAAATTTCCCAAAACTCGATTGATCAAGTCATCAAATTGTTACCTCGTGAGTGATGTCTATCCACTGCTACACCCGTATGCTCAATCTCTCACTCATAGAATACAACTTCGTTGATAGTAATTTTTATATACTTATTATTACCTTTTACTTATTTAATGTATTTTATTAATTTCATTTGTAAAGAACAAATTTTATTTAATGTATTTTATATATAGTCCACCCAAAAAATGGTGCTAGCTTCGCCACTACTTTTAGAAGCCATAGTGACATTGAATGATGCCACATTAATACTTGAAAATTTGGAACCACGATTAGAGTAATGACACGATCTGCTGCAAAATTGGTTCCGGCAACGCAAATATCCTACCCAGTTCGTCAATGCTCAACGTCATAATATTATGGTATCTTCATTATCCTGAAGATTATTAAACTTATGTTAAGGGTTAAGTAATGTTGATTGTCAAATATAGGTCTTTAGATGGTCTGTAAATATTTATTGTCAAGTGATAGTCCAAACATTTGAAATTATATGCTTTTCTACACACACTCAAGTATCCTATACAATAAAAAAGTTAGCAATAAAGTTTTTTACTACTTTTTATCTAGGTAATCTCAGATTGTACACATCATAACTACCTACTTTGCTTTATTTAAAATTTGATAAACCTCACAAAAATAAACAAAACATCAGTCTGTACTTCGTGACAAGTTTTTGTCTTCAATTATTAAGTTGTTCACATTTTTTTTCATTAACAAGGTAGCCGTAACTTATTCTGAAAATATCTTTCAATGGAGGAGGTAACAATACATTATTGGGCCTCCTTGGTCGGCTTGTCTTTCGTGCTGCGTTTGGGCTGTTTATTAGAGTGGCCCATGAAGCTACTTTTCGTACGGACTTGTTAACTAGAGATTAGAGATCAATTTGTATGCTTTATACTAAATGGCAATTGTTGGTCACATATATTTTAGTCAGAGGTAAGGTTATTTGAATCTATAAAACCGTGCATGAAATTGCTCAGAAATAAAGTTTTGCAAACTCAATAAAACTTTAATTATGAACCCCCACCTTTGTTCTAATCTCTTCTCTTTAGCAAATTTCTAAATTTCTGAATATGAATTGTAGATCCATTTTAATTTCTTGGAGCATTTTAATTAAGATACTAAAAATATATATATATACATATGCGTCTGTCAAGAGAAGGGCACGATGATAGTGGATTGCAAAACATACTTATTATTATTATTGGATAATGCAAAGACATGACATACTCGTTTGATGTTGAAGAAATGAGAATTTGTTTCGTAGAAAATGATAGTTTGTGACTTGTGAGTGTTTCGCATTCATTACCGCATTGAAAGTTACTGGAGGAAAATAAAGTTTGATTTCAGTGTAAACTTCCTTAAATTGCCCTTATAAAATTGGGAATTGCATCCAGAAGAAATGGGTTAATTAAATCTCCATGAAAATTATTGTATTACTTCTAAATTCCAATTTAATTGTCAACAAAAAAATTGATTCCTCAAAGTCTAGAGTTACCAAAAAAAAAAAAGAGGAAGAAACTGAAAAGGGACCATATCTCAATTCGTGCTTGCCAAGTTGCCATCCTCTCACTAAAGCTCGCTGTAATTAAGAAGGGAAAAATAAATAAAAATAAAATGATATCTATTTAGCATAGACGAAAGTCGCATGTTTGACTTCTTACGATCACCTCGCTATCCCTCGAAATCACACCCACCACCAATTAATACTCAGAATTAGCAAGGGTAGAATTTTGTTTATTAAAAAAAAAAAAAACCTTAGTTGTTTGGTTGGAAATATTATGTCACGTCGGTTTAGATTAGCGATTGTATTAATAAATATAATGAGGCAATCTTCAAGTTTGAAATTAATTTTTTAGTATGAATTAGGCTAATAAATTTCTGTAAGAATATTATTTAAAAAATTTGCTAAATTAATATTGCGTCAAATTCTTTGTATTCGTATTGTGTGTTAAGTTTTTTTTTTTTTTTCACCCTTTTATACAACCATTCCTAACAAGCTTCTTCAAAAGCACGGCATAAAATGAATTTAATTTTATGTTTGTTTTTTATTTTTCTTTCATGGCAGGTCTAGCAAACCCTCTTCATCTTATGTTCAATTTGTTTCATGGAAGTGCAAATTCTTACTAGAATATTTTATTTTTCATATATTAATTATATACGTACGGATTTAGCGATCAATTTTATATCACTTCCTAAATAGTTAGGAAATGTATAAGGTACATAAATTTAAACAAACTTTGACTGCGATCTAGATTCTAGCCGAATATTGAACATTTCTTCTCTAGGCCTAGTGGTCAAATAATTGTTTGTTTGGAACTTATTTAAAGTCAAATCCAAGTTTTCAGCATCTACTGCTACGGCACTCCTTCTTAATTTCCTCTTCATTGCTGCGAAAGTATCCATACGATTTTTTTTTTTAATAATAATTTTATGTCGCTTGGTCGTTATTGAATCCTAGGCCTTTGATTTTGTTTCGTGTCTATATATATTCACACAAATATTACTTTTCGGGTATCAACATATTGATCGTTCGGCATTTCCTGAGGAAACCCTCAACGCTTGGATTCAATAAAAAAGCTAATCAATTTAATTAAGCCAAGAAATTAAGCATATTTCAAACATTTGAAAAACCGCAGCTAGGCAATATGGCAAACTTCGCTTGCATTTTCTTCTGCCTCCTGCATTTCTTTATTTTGTTTCATGGCACCGGAGCTAAGTCAGAAAGTAGTGATGAAACAATCAGAGAATCAAAATCCTCAGTACATATCGGAGCCGTTTTTGATCCGGACAGCACACTAGACGGTGCCATAGCAGAAATCTCCATGAAGCTGGCCATTTCGGATTTCTACGCCCTTCATCCTAATTATCAAACCAGGTTACACTTACATTTTACCACCGCAAAGGATCTTGTTGCCACGGCTGCAGCAGGTAGATTATTTTTATATTTTGCACGAACCATTAGGCAGTACTGCTCAACTTTACATTTTTTTTTTCCCCCAATTTTTTGTCTATTTTATAATTAATATTTTATTAGTTTCATCGCGTAATAAATATATATTTCAAAGGAAGTAATTTATTAATAATTAACAAAATTGTGTAGTGGATGTCATTTTCTCATTTTTCTTCTTGGGATAATAATATTTGGAATCCTTAGTTCTCATGATTTCTCATGTGAGTATACGGTTTCAGTTTGTCTATTTGTATCATTTCGTCTCTGACTTCTATTGATTGCGTACCTTTCTAGTGGTAACTAATTAGTTACTCTTCAAAGTCAATGTTATAAAAAGACATATTTTGGTAATTTCAATAAAAGTTAGGTTTTGTTTCGAAAATTAAAACAAAATAAAAATTAGGTTTTGACAAAAACAAACAAGCTATTACTTCCTTATTAATTTAAAACTTAGGAATCTCAATATCATTATTTATTTTTATTTACTCATACGCTCTCTATTGGGATTTTGACAGTTAACACAACAAAGAATTAGTATAATAGAATACATGATAATCACTCTCGAGGATCACGTAGAAAATAAAGAATTATCAAAAATGTGTTTTCCCTACTTTATATTTTTCGGGATATATTTCTATGCAGTCTATTTCGTATAGTTTTGTTGATGTCAATTACGTAATGAATCCAGACCTTTGCATAATATATACATGCATGCTTTTTTTTTTTTTTTGGCGAACAAAAAAGTCATAAAGCATTTAATTTTTCTTCACCAGTCTTTTAGTTTTAATTCCTATAGTGTGTAGTATTTAACCATACATCGATAGAGTTTTGCACGCAAAAATGATAATCAGTTGTCCTTTTGAAAAATATCTTTAGCTTTTTCCATTAACTATTATTGTTAGTTTTAAGAACTTACAAAAAGATAAATATTATCCTTAATAACAATAATAAAACTAATAATAATAACTTTTAATGAAGTTTTTATTTTATTTTATTTTTCTAGTGGCATCATATATTAAAACTAATAATAATAACTTTTAATGAAGTTTTTATTTTATTTTATTTTTCTAGTTGCATCATATATCGTCTTTTTCTTCAGGTAAGCAACAATCAATGAATCAACCCCCAAACAGGAACTAAAAATACTATTTGAAACAATAAGAGACTGGAATGTAATTACGTCTTACTTAAGGGAAACCAAATATTATTTTCCTTTTTTAAAACGAAAGGAATAAGAAAATTTTAGACGGTGATTAGGGAAAAAAGGTAAATAATATATATGATTGGAAGTTCCAGCATTCAAATTAAGACAAGCAATGTGATTTGAGCTAACCGTAAATATTATGTTTCTACCTGGAATGCAGCTGTGGATCTACTGAAGAATTTTCAAGTAGACGCCATTATAGAGCCACAAATATCAGCTGCAGCTCCATTTTTAGTAGAGCTAGGAGAAAGATCTCAGGTGCCAATTATTTCATTTTTTGAAACAAGCCCAACTCTTTCTCTCGTTGAGAGCCCTTATTTCATTCGAGTTGTTCAAAATGATTCCGCTCAAGTAAAAGCCATCTCTTCTGTTTTACAAAAATTTAATTGGCATGAAGTTGTCCTAGTGTATGAAGACACCGATTATGGTACCAGTTTCATTTCTTATTTAGTTGATGCATTGCAAGAGACTGACATCCGGGTAGCGCACATGAGTGCAATCCCAAAATCAGCTGAAGATTTTCAAATTTCAAAAGCTTTAATGAAGTTGATGACCATGCAGACTAGAGTTTTCATAGTGTACATGAATACCGCCCTCGCGTCTCGGGTATTTGCACTTGCAGATCAGAATGGAATGATGAGTAAAGGCTATGCATGGATCATCACAGCCGGCTTATCCAATTCACTTAATGTTTTGGATTCTGAGGTCGTTGATTCAATGGATGGCGTGTTGGGTGTTAGGTCTCATGTACCCAAGTCTAAAGAACTTGAATCTTTCGACAGAAGATGGAAAAGAGAACTCCATTTAATGAAGCCAAAAAGTCCAGTGACTGAGATCAACTTGTCTGGCTTGTGGGCATATGATACAGTTTGTGCACTAGCCAGGGCATCAGAGAAGATTTGGCAGCCCACAAATCCGAGCTTTGTAAAGCCTAACACTAGCGAAGCTTCCACAGTTGGTCCAAGACTTGGAGATGAAATTAGGAACACCAGATTCAAAGGATTAAGTGGGGAATTTAATTTGATTAATGGGCAGTTGGAAAGTTCAGTCTTTGAAATAATTAATGTGATTGGAAATGGAAGAGTTGTAGGATACTGGACTCCTGAGAAAGGAATATTGCAAAACTTAGATCCGAATTCTAAAACTGGCATGAAGAAGATCATATGGCCCGGAGATTCAACAACAGCACCAACAGGTTGGGCTATACCGAGTTTAAAAATTGGGGTTCCCGTGAAATTAGGTTTTCCTGAATTTGTTGAACAGCGCAAGAATGGTAACAAGACTACTTACTCAGGATTCTCTATAGATGTTTTCTCTGCTGTATTAGAAACGTTGGACAAAAATTTAGGTTTTAAAGTTCTTCATGATTTCATTGGTTTCGAGGATGAGACCGGACTAATGGACGGGAGCTATGATGATCTTCTCCTCCAAATTAAGAACAAGGTTCAAGCCAATCTCCTTTCTCATGTAATCTTAATTTCTTTCAAATAATTATTTTTTTTCTTGTGATTGAAATTAGAAGTTCAATTTTCTATTTGCATATCGTTTCGGGGGCTTTTAGAAATTTGATGCTGTTGTGGGCGATACTACAATTGTGGCGAACAGGACAGATTATGTTGATTTCACATTGCCATACTCAGAATCAGGATGGACTATGCTTGTGCTAGCTAAAGATGACAATCGCAAGAACATGTGGATCTTCTTGAAACCTTGGACATGGGATCTTTGGTTAACAGTTGGTATATCTTGCATCTTCATGGCGATTGTCATACGCGTTATGGAGCGCAATACTGAAAACACCGAGTTCAGAGGATCATATAGACGACAGCTCGCCATGATGCTGACGTTTCCATTCTATGCCTTCGTCATCCCTCAAAGTAAATCTCTATTCCTCGGTTACATGTTACATCATAACTGTTTTATAAATGTTTAAGTTCTGTTGCTGGTAACAGGGGAATTGGTGGTCAGAGACTGCTCTAGGTTTGTGTTGGTGGTATGGCTATGGCTTGCATTTATCCTGATGCAGAGTTATACAGCAAGTTTATCTTCAATACTAACCGTAGATAAATTGGAGCCTACATTTGATAATATGGAAAGGCTACGAGCAAAAGATCACTTCATTGGATTCCAACACGGCTGCTTTGTGGGAAATTTATTGGACAAGCAATTTAATTTCAGCCGTAGCCAGCTCAAGTCATATGGCACCATCCAGGAGTACCACCAGGCCTTGTCCAGCGGAAGTAAAAATGGAGGTGTTACTGCCATCTTTGATGAAATCTCTTACATCAGAGTCTTTCTTAAGGCATATGGCTCTCAATATACAACGGCTGGACCAATTTACAGGACCGTCGGATTTGGTTTTGTATGTACATATACATCAACGTTTATTGTACATTTCGGACTTCGATATATGAATTTTATTAATTTGCTAACTTATTTTTTTCAGGCATTTCCAAAGGAGTCTCCCCTTGTTTCTTATTTTTCAAAGGCAATTTTACTTGTCAGAGAGAACGAGACTAAAATGGATGAAATTGAAAAAAGGTATTTTGGAGAGAAAATTGCAGCTGCAACTCTAGCTACTACGATTTCCACAGAAAGTTCTAGCCTCCGGGCCTATAATTTTGGTGGCCTCTTCATCATTGCAGGGATTGCTACGTTGCTAGCCATAGCCATTTCAGAAAAGTATATTTGGCAGAGACCAGTTGCACTCTTAAGACAGTATCTCACATCTGGCCATCCTGCTAACGGGATAGAATTAGCGGCACAGCCAACAACTGAGACGGATTCCAGTGATCATCAAGATTCAGGGAATTCTGGAAGGATTTCCGGGCATATTAATGAAGATATTGCAACGGAATAGAATGAAGCACAGAACTCTGAATCCCTGAACCTGACTATGTCAATGTAACACATATGATCCAAGCAGATTTCCACATAGCAAGAATCAGGACATCATGTCAAAAAATATGTAGAGTTAAAAGTGCAGTCATTGTGGCATCAAAATATGGTAGATGAATTTCAAATAATGAACTATATGTAATTTGTCTTTTGTTCTCTAACTATAAAAAAAAGCCAACGAATGATGAATACACCATGTTTTCATACTTGTACACTTTACAGACAATTGTACTGTGCAACACATTATCGCTACCTTGACCAAATATGCATAACTATTATTTACATGCATTTACATTACACATTTGCTAAGAACTAACTCAAATGGTTGCAGTTCATCGGAGATAGAGCCAATCTATTATGGGTTGTGGGCTTCGGCATTCTCTGTTTAATCTTCTTCTGCAGAAGAATCTCCACTAATATGGCCAGAATTAATCCTCTCAGAGTTCCCTGAATCCTCTGCTTGATTAGGTGACAACGAATGTCCACCAGCTATATCCGTCTTATGGAGTGTTGTTGGCTGTGCTACTAATTCCGCCTCACTAAAAGGATTCTGCTGAGTTGTGAAATACTTGTTCACAAGTGACACAGGCTTCTGCCAAATATACCTTTCGGAGATGAGTAGTGCCAATAATGTAGCAATCCCAACGATGATGAAGAGGCCACCAAAATTATAAGCACGGAGGCTTGAACTTTCACTGGAGATCGATGGAGCTAGAATTGGAGACATAACATTCTCTCCGAAATACATCTTCTCAATTCGGTCCATTCTTGTTTGGTTCTCCCTGACTAATAATATGGCTTGTGAAAAATGAGATATTAGAGGAGAGTCCCTCGCAAAAGCCTGCATATGGAAAATGACTAATGTGACACAAGTTAAAGTTTAAACAAGATTATAAAGAGAGAAATGAATTACATACAAAGCCCAATCCATCAGTTCTGTAAATTGGTCCAGCAGTTGTATATTTAGAACTATATTTCTTAAGGAAGACTTTGATGTAAGGGATTTCCTCAAAGATGGCACTGACACCTCCTTTTCTACTTCCCTTGCTCAAGGCTTCCTCGTATTCCTGGACGTTGATCAGTGGCCTTGTCTGGCTAATGCTGAAATTCAACTGCTTCACTAAAAAATCTTGTACAAAGGAACCATTCTGGAATCCAACAAAGTGGTTTTCTGTTCGTAGCTTTTTCAGGTCAGCAAATGTCGGCTCCAACTGATCTACAGTTAGTATTGAGGATAAACTTGCTGTGTAACTCTGCATTAGGATAAATGCAAGCCATAACCATACCACCAACACAAACTTAGAGCAGTCTCTGACCACCAGCTCCCCTGTTGCAAGCAAGAGAAGCTGTCATTTAATATTAATTAGCTAAGAAACTTGAGTTGTGTAAAAGGGTAAAGATTTGATTACTTTGAGGAATGACCATAGCATAGAATGGAAACATGAAGATCATGCCAAGTTGCCTTCTAGGTGACCCTCCAAACTCCGAGTTTTCAGTTTGGCGCTCCATAGTTCGTATGATGAGAGCAATGAAAAGGCAAGAAACAAAGACTGTTAACCAAAGATCCCATGTCCAAGGTTTCAAGAAAATCCACATGTTGTGGCGATTGTCGCGTTTAACAGGTACAAGCATTGTCACCCCAGACTCTGAATATGGCAATGTGAACTCAACATAATCTGTCCGGCTGGCCACGATTGATATATCTCCTACTACTGCATCAAACTTCTGAATACTCTCAAAAGAACATTAAAAAAAAAATTACAAATACATGAAAAAAAAAAAACAACTCTGATTTAAAAGAAAAGATATTTGTGAAAGGTGATTGGCGTCCTAACCTTTAACTTTATTTGATGTAAAAGGTCATCGTAAGTCCCAGCCATCTCTCCATTCGCATCCTCGTAGGGAATAAACTGGGGATGAATCTTGAAGCCTAATTTTTCTTCTACTATTTCTAACACAGCATCGAAAATGTCTTTGCAGAATCCTGTATAAATAGTCTTGTTCAAATAATCAACCTTGCGCACTCCAAGAAATTCGGGAAACCCTAGTTTCACCGGAGTCCCTATTGTTAAACTGGGTATAGCCCAACCTTTTGGAGCTGTTGTTAAATCTCCAGGCCATATAATCTGCTTCAAACCATTTTTAGAAGTTGAGTCCAAAGTTTGAGATAGTCCTTTCTCGGGAGTCCAGTATCCAACAACTCTTGCTGTTCCAATAACGTTAACAATTTCAAAGACTGAACTTTCCAATTGCCCATCAACCAAATGGAATTCTCCGCTTAATCCTTTGAATTGGGTGTTCAGGATTTGATTGTAAAGAGTAGGACCAATCCTAGAAATACCTAAGCTTCCGAAATCCGTTGTACTTTCGCTAGAGTTATTAGGGTTATCCATCCTTGGATTTGTGGGCGACAAAATATTCTCTACAGCTCTAGCAAGAGCACAAATTGTATCATATGCCCACAGACCAGCAATGTTTATCTCAGTCGCTGAACTGTTTGGCTTCATTGATTGAAGTTTACTTTTCCATCTCCTGTCAAAAAGTCCAAGTTCTTTAGACTTTGGTAAATGAGACCTAACACCCAACACACCTTCCATTGAATCAATAACCTGAGAATCCAAGACATTTAGTGAATTGGATAAACCAGCTGTGACGATCCATGTGTAGCCTTTACTCATCATTCCTTTCTTACCAACCAGTGCAAACAGGCGAGACGCGAGGGCGGTATTCATGTGCACTATGAAAACCCTAGTCTGCATTGTGCTCAGCTTGCTTAACTCTTTTGAAATCTGAAAATCTTCAGCAGAAGTAGGAATTTTACACATATGGGATATTCGGATGTCATTCTCTTGCAATTCGTCAACTAAATAAGAGATGAAACTGGCACCATAATCCGTGTCTTCGTACATGAGAACAACTTCATGCCAACTAAAATTTTGTAAAACGACAGAGATTGCTTTTACTTGAAGCGAATCATTTTGAGCTACTCGAATGAAAAGGGGGTATTCAGTGGGAGAAAGTGCAGAGCTTGTTTCAAAAAAGGAAATAATTGGTACTTGAGCCTTTTCTCCGAGCTCTACTAAAAACGGAGCTGCAGCTGGTATTTGTGGCCCTATAATGGCGTGTACTTGAAATTTCTTCAGTAAGTCCACAGCTGCATCTCATTCCAAATATATATATATATATATATATTAGATTAATGGCAGCTGCTAACTTATGTTAACTGTAACTTACAACTGAATTAAAATTAGTTTTCCACAATTTTTAAATTGTTTGAGTAGCAACAACTTTCATACCATTATTGTATGTTACAGCTAATGTAACATCTAGATTAATAGAAAAAAACACATCTCTCAACTATTTGTCTCAAGAATTACTGAATTAGGATCCTGAGCTCCCGTCAGATTCTTAGATTTAATTACTTTAACATCCAACACAAACGTCATTATTATTTTTAAATGAACTTAACTTCACTCCATTATTATTTCATTGGGAATTGTCCTTCAAAGCATCGACGGAGTCAATATCTATTAAATTAAATAGGTAGAGTAATTTTCACATAACCCGATCATTATCTTTATGGTCAACAATGCCGTCCTATACATGTAAGCTTCGTAGATGAATACATTTAAGAGGTACAAGTGGCGAGTATCTAATGTGATCTTGATACATAATGAATTCAAATAATTTTTTAGTTAAAATTTTTGTTTGATATGAATATAGAAAAATCATATTTATTACTTGTCAGTTTCGTTTAATTTCTTAAGCTTTCATGGTAAGAAAAGAAATAACCCAAATTAACATATAGAAAAATAGATAAACCAACAAACAAAGGGATAAATAAAAGTCTTTGACAACATTTTGAATTTTATTACTTAGCCTAACATCATCACAATTTCCTTCTAACTCACGTGGATAAGGTTCATACCATAGACGCTCTTATTTTCAAGATAAAAGCTAATCAAAAGGATAAAAACTAAGGCGGGTAAATGGTAAAAGATAATTTTTTTTTCCCTAAGAGGGAAAAGTGGTGATCTTCATAAATAAATAAGCAAAAGACATGAAGGGATTTTTTTTAAGGTATTTAATGAAGATGCATTTAGTGGATACTGGATACTAAAAGGAATTCTCTGCTCATCTTAATTATCTTTCATCATACGAAAAATGAGTTATATTGGTGGTCGATAAAAATAACAATATTAAAAATTACATCTAATACTGTGGCGCAATTTATATGAGCCAATGATCCATTTCAGTAACCGACCAGATTTCATGGCAAAAAATTAAGAAAAACAACTAAAAAATGTATGAGTTATAAAATGAAACATAAGTACCTGCAGCAGCCGTGGCAACAAGATCCTTTGCCGTCGTAAAATGTACAAATAACCTAGTTTGATAATTAGGATGAAGGGCGTAGAAATCTGAAATGGCCAGACTCATGGAGATTTCGGCTATCGCACCGTCAAGTGTGTCCGGATCAAAAATAGCTCCGATATGGACTAGTGCTTTGGATTCTGTGATTTTTTCAGCATTACTTTCTGACTCAGCTATAGCATCATGAAACAGAAGAAATAAAAGTAGAAGATCAAGAAACAACCACTTGATGGTGGCCATGATTAAGTTTAATTAGGAGCTGGCAGCACAAACCCATATATATATATATATATATATATGTCTTAGCACTATGTTCATAACAGAAAAACAAAATAGATATACTATGAAAAAGCAGTTGTTTAATGCATCTGTTTGAAAGTTCGTGCATTTATTTTATGATAGAAGAAACATTACAGGTCCTTTGATAATTACTACTAACGTGTAAGCTTAATAAATTAAGAAACTGATACTTCGTGGAAGAAGCATGCAGCAAGTCAGAACAATGACGGAGAAAGCAAGTGGCAATAGGTTCAGCTGGTGGGGAATGCCCAGCTCAATTTCAAAGTCTTAAGACTTTCGTAAGTCACAAGAAAAAAAAAAAAAGGAAAAGAAAAGGTTTAGTTTCAATTTCCTGGAATAAAAAAATAAAAATAAAGAAAAGCACTAAGGTAGCGATTAATTGTTTTGTCGTTTGCAATTTTTGTAGATCTGAATGTATAAGTTTTGAATATTACATACATTTGTTTTTATCAATTATACACATATTAAATTTTTTATCCTAAATAATTATCTTAAATAATACGGCATTTATCAATTAGTTAGTAAGATAATATAATTAATTTACTTTGATTTTGTAACCAAATAATGAATGTTATATCATTTGGGATAGTAATTCAAAATATGTAGCATTATTCTTCTTTTTATATATTTTTTCCACTATTATTTTTTCCATTATGTGAATGAATAATGTTTGCGAGTAAATTTAGAAAGATATTTTAGACTAATAAATGAATGACAAATAGACACTTGGTAAGATGTCATTTGAAAGTATTTACTATATTAGATGGACTTGAAAATCAATGGTCAAGGTTTCATACATCAAGATATTTATGGGAAAGAATAAATCTAATATAAAAGAAATAATTTTAGTATATTTAGGAAAACAAATAATTTTGATATTTTTCCTAAATATAGCATATAGCCCTAAAAGCATAACATTCTTTTAACCTAAGTTGACATCTAGCCTTAATCATACACTCTCTTTACCATTAGCCTACATTATATAAATGTCTTATTCACTCATATTGGGGAATATCCCTTATCGTCTTATCTCCTTGCCTCCTCTTCTCTCCTCTTTCTCTCACATACACTTTCTTCTTCTCTCAATCCTTTAGATCATCACCCATTTCTCTATTTTTTTAGATCATTTCTATTCTACCATATTATCAATCTCCAAATCTATATTCACCATCTTCATCTTTGCAATATCAAACATCTCTATACATCTATCTAACTTATATTATTCATCATGTATAATATAAAATCTTATGTAACTTCTCATTTATATAGTATATTGGTGATTACTTGCTCTTGTGGACATAGGTCAAAGGCCGAATTATATAAGTATTATGTATTTTTTTATATTTATGTTTATTTTACTATATTTTCAATTTGAGATCCAAATTGTGTTTCATGTATGAGCGTACTTGAGGTACTTCAGTTACACTAGGTAGTATATGAGATCTCCTAAGCTATCATTGCATATACCTAAGCTGCTCATGTGCACATATCAACTTCCTAATTAACTCCCATGAGACTCCACTGAGATCTCTCTATTATTTTCCATATGATCACCTCAACTCACTACGTATATTACTTTAACTCACCACCTAGAGTACCTCAGATAAACTACATATCTTAAAAAAAAAAACACCTAAACTCAAACCAAGCACAAATTCCCTTTAAATATAAATTTATTTGTTTGAATCAAATTTGAGTTGGATCTAGTAAGAACCACTAAATTAATTTGAATTGGATACTGGCAAAAATTTGGTGAAAACAAATAATTTAAAATGTATAAGATTTTCATTGTTATTATATATGTAAATCCCTAGATGTGAATAAGCCAAAATCATAGGGCTTTGATGGAATTTAATAATTATACCTATTCATATTCAATTAGTCAACAAAAAAATCAAAAAACAAAACACACTTAAAACTATTGAATAATTGAAAATAATTTTATGTATTTTGTATATATTCAAGAAAATTAAAAAAATCAGAACCGTTCTATGCATGGAATTAGTCTTTCTCTCGTTGTATCGTTTTTGTTGAAGAAGAATTTTAATATATTTAAAATTAAAAAGTTTATCTATCTAAGTCTACATTAAAGTACGTCAACATTAAAGCCTTTTCAATTCCCATTCCGCGTAGTTTTGTGGTATGCACGAAACTGTGACGCAGACGCCTCAACCCAACAGCGGCTTTACGATTATTTATTCTTTGCTGGCTTCTTTGGATTGGGCAAGAGTATATAAATATATATATGTATATATTACTCAGTTGAGTTATCTTCTTTGCAAATATATTTTCTGAAAAAGCAAAAGATTGGAGCTAGCACATACAATATATGGCCATTAAAGTCAATGATCAGTGTTGTCAAACAGAAAACTATAATAAATTCTCTCCTGATTTGCATTTATGAATCATTATTTTTGTTTGCTAGTTTATGTTTATTTATTTCGAATCATTACCAATATTATTTACTAGAAAAGTATTTAATATTTAGTGATGAGGAGAAAATTTTGGTTCTAACTCAAAATATCCATATTTCCTTATTTGATTTTAATTTTGGGCATAGAATTTTTTTCTATCGGTAGATAATATCTATTTTAATAATATATTTTTATGAACAGTCAATAAAAAATGGCAATCTAGGAGAGGATCTGGCATTGAAATATGGGTTTATTTGTTTTAGATAAAGAATATAATAAAAATACTATGCTGATTACAAGAGTTTCCGCCAAGCATGCATCTTGGGCTTGCCGGCAAGAATCGGATATTCACCACGTTACTATCAATAGCAAATAAAATCTGAAATATTGAAATTTAAGTGCAATTAAGTTACTAGGATCATATGCCATGTTATATTATATGTAATATACAATAACTCTTAATTATCAGAAGAAATAAAAAAATTGTAGCATGTGAAACAATTGAGTTGTCCTAGATGACAACTAATAATTAGTTTGCACTATATTATATATATAGTGTATACTTCCAGAATATGATAAATCCTTAAATTTAAAAAATAATATTAATTCATTGAATAGTTATATATAGTGGCTGAAGATTTAACAATATTAAATAGTAATTTCCCTTTCGGTTTTGTAAATCTAGGGACTTATTGGTTACTAATTAATGCCAAAATAATTTATTTTAAGAATGAGACATTTTGAACTCATCAAATTACTCACTAAATCTATTTATTAAAAAACCTATATTCAAATTTTTAATTTTTAATTTTTTATCAACAAACCCATTTTCACACTTAATATACACTTACTAACCCAATTTGTATAATAATACTGTTTTTACTCTTTACCCATTAAGTTTATTTATACACCCTTACGTCCTCCTCTTATATTCTTGAATCACTCTATGTTAGCTAAAGAATTAAAATATTTAGAGATAGATAAACTTATAATTTAAAAATAGTTCAAAAGTTTCTAGCTCAGTTTGAGATTACGGAGGCTGATTAAATAAGTTATTTTTGTTATGTAGATGAAATAAGCTGAAACTGTTTGATATTTAGTAAATTGTGTTATTTTAGTTGCTGTAAGTTTAAAAAGTAGAATATTTACATTTGGCAAATTTTATTACGAAAATATTGTTTTATTATATAATGATTAAAATAAACATAAGTTTAAATTACCTTTTATTTTTAGAGTATATTTAATAAATTGTTTAGAAATATCTTTTTTTTAATGCATAAATTATATAAGGTGAAAAAAATCAATAAAGTAAAATCTAATGCACTTTATTATTACACAAAATACGATAAAAAATCATAGTTATAAATAATTCAAATAAAATAAAAGGTAATATTTATTATATTCACATTAAATTGATATTGGAGAGAAAATATAGTAATTGTAGCGGTAATTTAATTGTGGTGATAATATGATATATAATGATTTATATATTAAGATTTATAGAAAAATACAATATAA
The DNA here is from genome assembly GCA_025617385.1 of Murraya koenigii. Lineage (NCBI taxonomy): Eukaryota > Viridiplantae > Streptophyta > Magnoliopsida > Sapindales > Rutaceae > Murraya > Murraya koenigii. Next base: position 26,669,366 of record CM046817.1, read on the forward strand.
TTGCCTTTTTGTTAAAATACTATATTTATAATAATTTTTTTAAAAAATATGATAACTTATTTAATAAATTGTTTATAAAAAAGAACTTCCAACCTGCTTTTAAAAGGTACTGTCAAAATAAGAAAAAATATTAAATAAGTTATTTTTACAAAATTTATCGAACACGATTTTTATCAAAAATTATAAAATAAACAGTTTATTAAGTGTCAATCTTAATCTCAAATAGGGTCATAATCAGATTCAATGGTCATTTGGCTTTCCTCTAAATGGCATGTCAAAATTAAGGCAATAAAATAATAAATAAACATCTAAATAATGTTTAAAGTTAGTTGTTTAAAAATATTCACTACGTAGTAGCCACCTTAAGACTTAAAATTTATCTAAAATGTTGCATTTGAAAAGCATACGAAGTCTCCCAAACTGATTGCAATAGATTGATGATATGCGGCTCCATAAAGTTAAAGAATATTAATTCAAGGTTTAACAAAAAAAAAAATAATATTGAATATAAAGATGGGTACAAAGAGTAAAATTTTCTTTTTTTCTTTTTCCTTATATTTTAGTGTCCATAATTATAATTTGATTTTGGAGTATTTAAGTAATTAAAAAATATTTTTAAATGTAATAACAAGTATTTTAATAATTTTTTAAGTTTGATGGTACTCAAATAAAATTTTTTTAACAATTCTTTTAAATAATATGGTACCACTTTCTCCACCTTTATTTTAAAATTTTTTTAAAGTAACAACATGTATTAAACGGGCCAAGAATAAACGACAATACATCGTTGTATAGGCGAAATTACAAGGCGACATCGGTGTAAGTACTATAAGTTAGTACAATGTAACATATGAATTTATTATATTTATTTATGTAAATAATTAAATTAAAAGGGGATTTATGTGATAAATTGAGAGCGGGTTTATGTGATATATCATGAAGGGTCTAGTTGATATTTTTATGGGTGTTTATAAAAGAGTGAAAACGGGTGAAGAATTGGAGCAAAACCGAGAGAGAGAGAGGAGAGACGCAAACCCACCCCGCTGACCCGACCCGAACCCGCGAAATCGACCCGCCGTTGTCTTCCATTTCCGGCCACTTCACCGGCCGAGCAAGGTGTCAAACGGAAGCTTGTGAGCCGACCGTCGACCCCCAGCCGTCCTTGCTGCCGGAAAATGTGTGGAACGCCGTCGGTGAAGCTCGAAAGTTTCGCGGGTTTTGCGCGGATGATCTCCGCCGATTCCGGCCGTCTTTGGCTGTGCCGCCGGTTGGAAAAGTTTCCCCACCTCACCATCTTCCATTGCCGACCAGTCACCGGCATCGAGGAGGCCGATTTGCCGCCGTCCGATCACCCCAAGGAGCCGCGGTTTCACGAGCTCGATCCGGCTTCGTCGCCGCGCGTGGGAGTGGGAGGACACCACCGGCACCGTTGGACTCACCTCGAAGAGAAGTGTCTAGCCCGAGCTTCCCCACTGCCGTTGGATGAATTTCGGTCAACGTTGACCGTAGGGGCATTTTGGTAATTTCGCGTACTGAGAGTAATTTCGTAATTTCTAACTTTAAGGGTATTTTTGTAATCTGAATTGAGGATAAATTGGTAATTTTACTATGTTGAGGGTAAATTAGTAAATTATGAAATTGAGGGTAGTATAATTTTAGATTATATTAGTAAATCACAAATACGAGATTAATACGGTAAGCCGGGAAAAATTGAGAGTTGTAATGTTAAGACGAATATTTATTTTAAGCGTTATTTTTGTGAGATTAGTTCGAATTATAATTATGAAAAGTAATTATGTCGTTTTTGTAAAATAGGTGGATCTGCAGACGAGAATCTACCTACGGACTTGGGTGATAGCCGAATATGAAATTATCACTGTGAGTGGAATATATTAAAACTATTTGATTTTTATATAGTAAGGCTTGTTTATGAAATTAATATCAAAATTATCTTATTAAGATAAGTCGCTTCTGGATATGGGGCGGGTCGTCTCGTACAATGTCCAAAATAAGCCTAAGATTAAGATAAAACAATGCCAACAACAAAAACACAACTATGAACACTACAAATTAAGATATAAATCTGAAAGGAGAATAAAAGACCCGATGAATTAAAATCTCATTGCATGAAGAATTGGAGGAATTTGATGGGGTTAGCCTGCCCTCCTCAATTATTATAGGCGAAAACCACCTTTTAATCGGAAGAAAAATGTAGTGCAGTTCCCTGATAGCCTACTCAATGAACCCTCCCTAATGCCATCGAAACGTTGACACACTACTTTTGAAGGCAGCCTCTGACTCCAAAACAGGCGTACTCTCTTGATCTGGACAGTATTAACAGTATCATCTAAGGATACCGAAAACAATCCCCTTCAGCAGCAGCACCACAACAACTCCAACGGTAACATACAACCAAATAACAGCGGCGACAGCAATAGCAACACAACAACAGAACACTAACATTAACATTAACACTAAAGGCAACACTAACAACAACATCAACAGCAAAAATAAATAAATAAATAAATAAACAAATAAGTAAATTGAGCACAAAGAAAAAAAGTTGGAATGTATTTAATTCTTGGCCTCTTTCGCGCGGTGATGGTTATGGGGGGAGACGCGACTGCATCTGCTTGGCGTGGTGCAGAGTGCCAACGGCCGAAGGGTGGTGGTTGGTGGGACTTGCGGCTTGGGGTTTGCTCTCGCTTGGGTTTATATTTAAATTTATTATCAATTGTCGAATAAAATGGTGAATTCCTTGCCATTCTATTAATTTTGAGTCTTCCACAGTTGCTCTTAAAAATTGACAACGGCTTCAGGGACTATATATCACAATTTAACAAAATAATCATTTAAAAAAAATACCACAAAACTTTGGGGATTAAAATGAAATTTGATTGGACTGCTATATAAATACTATGGGGTGCCTCTTTCTTGCAAAGTCCTTCTCCCGAAAGCGCTTTTGCTCTGGCTAGGGTTTATCGTCTCTTCAATTCTCAAGCGTGTCTCTGTGAATTCGATAACAATGGCGAGCACCAAAGTTCAGAGGATTATGACTCAACCCATTGTACGCCACATCGTTCACTAATTACACTGTTTTAAAAAAATTTTCTTCTTTTAGGGTTTATGATTTTTTGCTGTTTACTTTTCCTTTCTGTTTCCATGTTTTTCGTGTGGTGCCAGAACTTGATTTTCAGGTTCCTTCAAAGCGTAAGTCTACTGCATCTATTGATTTTCTCTTCCGGTTCTACTTATTTATTCGTTTTTGCTAGTGGGTTGTTCAATTTTTGTGTAATTTGCTCCTTTTGGTTTCAATCCATACAGAAAGCTCGCATTCAGATTTGGCTTTTTGAGCAGAAAGATTTGAGGATTGAAGGCCGAATCATTGTAATTTTTTATTTTTAAAAATAGTATTTTGAATCATATATTCTCATTTTTGTGTTTTTCATGTGAAGTGTATAAATTTGTCTTGACAAGTACATGATTTCAAGCAAGTTCACTTAAGTTGTTTATGTTTGTGCTTGAGCATATGCATGTTTGTTTAAATTGAAATTGGCTTCTGTATATGCTGTTTTGAACTGAAATTGTTAGAAACTTTGCAGTGCATAATGCTTAGAGTTTAATTAGTGATTCCCAAGTGTTCTTTACTCACTTATGCCTCTGGTTTTTCAAACTCTTCATAAGTATAGGAAGATAGAAGCTAATTACCATTGGTTGTGTTACTTTCGACAAGCCCTGCAACTCAGCAATAAATTAAGATTTTTGGAAATTCAATCACAATGTCCCGAACCCTTTGTTTGCAACCGTGATAGCCTAGCTGATACTCTTCAATTTCCTTTTCTTCGGGGTTCTCTTAGAAACTGCAGAATTCCACAACATAAAAGAACACACACTTGAAAAACAGGGCAGTCTGGGATGGTTGAGAAAAGAATTATGGTGGAGCTTGTGTGATGGCTGAAAATACAATAACCTTGCCTGATATACGTCTATCAACTCATGAGTTCAACGACTAAAGCCACAGCCTCTGATTTAATTTCCAAATACCGATAGTTATTTGTATCTTTTTTCAATTGTTTTACTATATGGTTTTGGTGTTCCCTTACTTTACTATTTAGACGTATGTCTCGGGTGCATAAGCCTACACAACTTGATGCTCTTCTTCATATGGTAATAATGGGTGTGAAGGAAACTGTTGTCACGCAATTGAACACTTGACAATTGTTGTTTCCATGAAATATTGTGATCTCTACCCCTATAACATTAGAGCACCACCCTATAATTGCTCACAATCTCAAATAAATTTTCTTCTTTGGTATGCATGTGCCCTCATGAAACACTTTTTCAATGAACTGCTAGGAAGAGAGAATACACTGTATGCTTTAAAGAAGAAGCATCAGACTTTCGTACTGGCAGTTTCTTTTTCAAGCATTCTGGTCTTCCACGTTATATGAAATTTTCATATATGTTCTTCTTATGTTTTACAACAAATGGTTTTGAGGCCGGTTAAGGATTTGTTCAAATAGCTATGTGTATTATTCTACTGTCAACTTATATCTTTCTTGGTTAGCATCTGATTCGCATTTGCTGACTTTTCAACTAGAAGAACAGCTTTTGATTTGTGGTTGTAAACAACTCTCCCTTTTGTGAAAGTTACTCATATTTCAGCATAATGTCACTGCTTGTTGAACTTCAGTTTGTTGTGTACTTTTAGTAGTAGGTGTTAGAGGATATAGTTGTTACTAAGCTCAATTTTAATATGCTCACCTATTTAATTATTTTCTAGGAAGTTAATGGTTAGGTAATGTAATGTACTGTTAGCCATTCTTATTGTTGATCTGTTATAATGCAATTTTTGTGATTGGTCAGAAAAATTTCATATTTTGCAGTAAAGAGGATGCATAATGTAGCTCTTTAGTCCGTATTTTATCAACTGGCACTTATGCTTTTCTTTTCTTTCATCTTATGGCTGACAACTTTGTGATTATCTTTCTTACTCTATTTAATAGGACGGCCTCTGTTGTGGTTTTGACTTCAACTTTGGCCTTTGTAAGCATGATGCTCATATAACCAAATAAGTAGTAAGAAAATGCCTATTTTAAGCAAGGGGTTACTTCTGATACATTTTGTTGCATAAGGGAATTTTGATTTTCAAAATGTTCAGTTTTTGAGGAGTATCCAGATTTTGGGTATGGAGCATTAAATTGATAGCTGAAAGGAAAACAAATTATAAGAGACAGATTTTTTTTTTCAAAATGCATGTTTTATCTGTGTAGTTTGGGACTATATATTGCTGTTTTGGTAGTGTTTGAAGTGCTGTAGGGATGAAATTTTGCCCCATGGTAAATCTTGATTCATCCATTAAATGCTGTTAGCAGTTGTTTGGGTTGCTTGCTGATCTTGGAGTAGCATTTCTTTGATGTTTCACAAATTAGATAGAAGTGACAGATTAAAAGTAAAGTGATATAATTCTGTATATCTTTATCTCTTGGCAGCACTTTGATATCCTCTATTTGTTCTTAATTCTGGAATTTGTGATCATTTTTCTGTACAGGGTTTTGATGAGTACATGAACTTGGTTCTGGATGATGCTGAAGAAGTTCACATGAAGAAACATACGCGAAAGCCATTAGGTGATTCACTTTCTTAGTTAATTAATCCCTTTATCTGATGGCTTCTTATTAATATTTTCCTTTTTCTTTCTTTATCAGGAAGGATTCTTCTCAAAGGAGACAACATAACTCTGATGATGAACACGTAAGTGAAAATGAAACGACCTTTTACCTCTTTCCTGCCATTTTTCTCATACTAACGATTTCTGTTTCTGTACTACAGGGGGAAGTGATGATGGTCATTTGGGAAATTATCTAGTCTGGCATTGGTTGAGCCGTTTAGAGTGTATTGCTTTCTTTGAAGTTTGAATACTTAACTGGATTTCTGTATGATAAGGTGATGTTATATTCAGTCCATTTAATAGTCACTGTCATTGCCCTTTAATTATACCTTTTGCTTATGTGGTTATATTTTTTATTTACAATCCTTTACTAGTTTATTGGCCTACCTAGCAATGAATTTCTTGCCGATTCATAGTTTAGTGGATTTTGTGATTTTTTTTTTTTTAATTTTCAAATTTCGTATGAGATGTCTGATGGGATTGCTTGAATTTGAGAAGAGTTGTGGGTAACTATAGTAGAAAACAAGAAGTGAATTCTTTTGCAATCTTATTTAATCCAAACTCAAAGCAACTAACAATGATAATTTAACTCACTATTTGCAATTTTGTATTGTGAGAATACACTCAAATCCTAAGGATTGTTCAATTGCATGATGTTAAATTATTACTGCAGTTTGAAAGGACAAAAGATTCACCCAATTTTGAGCTAAAAAACTTCTCTCTCTTGTTGACGGATGGCGATTTGTGTTAAAATCACAGTTTTTTAATTTAATTAAGAAAAAGGGTAAAAATGAAAGAAAGGGACGTTATATGGTGGTTGGGCCTGTGTGGGTGAGCTTTTATGTTGATTGACGACGCAGGTGAACAGGTCAGGGTGTAGGAGAAAATGACTTGACTTGTGGGGTTGTTTGTAGTTGTGTAGGCTGTGGGGTCCAAGGGCAAGGCCGTGAGTGCTGGTCACGTGTCCCTTGAGTATCAATTTGTATACTCATTAGGAAGCAAAGTGCCCTCTTCGATAATCCCATTTTTCTACTCCTTTTCGAGTCGATATCCACCAGTTTAATTGATCAGTGACTCAGCCTCCACAACATGTCACGTCTTGGCTAATGGTTGCTTACTTTTAAGCCTCCTTTCTTACTACAATACAACATATGCCCATTCATCATTTCTTGTATTTTGTTTGGTTTGTAGCTCCTACTGCCTAGATGCCTTTACCATGTATTCTTTTGAGTAAGGTCATTGGAAATTGTACGATCATTACTCTTGACTTTTGAGATAGATAGAGATAGAGAGAGCAATGTAAAATTGAAATTGTATGTGGAAGTAGGTTCGATTTTTATAACAGCGAACGAAAAATTTTTAAAATGAAACTCTAAACTTATAATTTTTTATCGAATATTTATGCTATATATGTTGTAAGTTTTACGTTTCATATTTCAATTTATGCATTCTGGGCGGTAAAAAGTATAGACTGCATGTGTGATGATCGAAGCCACGTGATATAATTAAACGAGATCACATGGACATGATAATCAAGTCAAATCATGGTAATCACACATAGATTAGCAGTTTCCAGCATATCAGAAGATTTGATGAGGGTGGGGGAAGCCTTAATTTGAGTGGTGGGATGATAAGTTTTGAGTTTTACATAATTGTCAAGTACTTTGTTAAGTTATATTCCACACAAAAATATGTTAAAACTTATAATAAAATAGTAGGTTCTATATATTTTTAAGTGGAATGTAAGTTATATAAAGATGTAACTTAGCTTAATTTAATTGTTAAGTTAAATTACAATTTGATTGTTATGTAGGCGCAACATTTGACTCATTTTGCTTCATGATTGAATGATTAGTGGTAGTATTAGGTGATGTATTTCAATCTCAACGCCTAATTTCAATAAATATATATTGACAAAAATCAATTTGATCTCATGTATTCATTTTTTGTTGTTATCGACTAGCTTATCATAGTATCAATATTTTCACCCTTCTTATCAAAATTCACAATACAAATATTGTACTCTTACTATGAGTTTTATAAATGAAATCTTATTATATAAATTTGCCTTACCAGTAATCAATTAAATATAAATTTTTGTCAATAACATCTTAATTGAATTGGTCGATACTTCCTTCTTTTAACTCTAAGGTACAAGGTTAGAATATATTAGATAATTATGAGATTTTTTTTTCTTCATTTGATTTCTTAAACTTAACTTTGGTAAGCTTCGGTCATATATTTTAGGCTTGATTGTACTTTATACTATGTTGGGGTTTAATTGTATATAATGTATATAAACGTTTGAAATTCAGACAACTCAAAACGTAGGAGCCTTGGCTAGAAACGAATAAATGAATCTTGATATTCTTAAAGAAGTCTCAATGCCATCGCCATGTGAAGCAAGAACATGTCAATGTCGGCATGCTCTTACATAATAAAATGCTAATAATGATTCTTGGTGACGAATTTAAGAATTGTGGCTATGTGGGGAACCACCAATATTGATAAGTGCCCTCAATTGATTTTTATGCTAAATAGTAAGTTATTCTGATTGGACAAAATTCTTGCCGAAGCCAATCGATTCCTCAGATACTATCCACTGAAATTAGTGGTCTCAAATCCCAGCTAGGTACAATTTCTGCAAATGTCACACAAATCCTCTACTTGTAATTAAAGTTCTCATCTAATAATCAAGGTTCAATAAAAATTTACAGCAATAGCTTCAAATTAGGGTCAAGTTTATAAATCAGTCCACTTACGAAACATAAAAGAAATTTGTCGCATTATATACATGACGTGGAAAATGACTGACGCATGTAGATTGTTTGACGATCGCTCATTGATTGAGTGCTTCACATGTATCGACTGCCTGTTTGTACTTCAGATCATTTCTAAAACTCTTTCCGAGAGTAATTGAGTTTATTGTCAAACAAACCACTTTTAAATAATCATAGATTTTGAATTCAAAGGATTTGAATGAAATAAGAAAAAATTAAATTTAAAAATTTAAATTAAAAAAATAATAAAAATGAGCTACCACCCATGTGATAATAATAATAATAATAAACTATTATTTTAATCTTAATATTTTGTTATAAATAAAGAGAAGTATTAAAGATATTTTCATTTAATTTGAGAAAAAATAAAAAATAGAGAGTATTAGAAGTTGAGAGAATTGAGAGTTTAATAGACTCATGTTCTAGTGTTTTGAGAGTTTAGGTGTAGTGTGGTTCTAGGAAGTGAGCTAAAATATTACAATACTTATAATTCTCATATCACTAGTAAAATATTTTCATTTTGTCTTCGCCCGTGGACGTAAGCTAAAAGCCGAACCATGTCATTCCTAGTGTCCTAGTTTGTGTTTATTCTTTATTTTCTTCTAATTTCATTTTAGTTGTATCCCTACTTCACTCATAAATTTTCCTGTGGCCCTACTTCACCCATAAATTTTCTAACAGTGGTATCAGAACCTTGGTTGCATTTTTGGAATCGGATTACTGTTCACGTATACGGTTACTGTTCACATATATGGTACTGTTCACGTAAAACGGTGAGAGCCGATCATAATAAAGATAGTTCATGGTGAAAGTAATAGCGGAAAAATATGAGATTGAGAAGTTCAACGAGAATAATTTCTCGTTGTGGAAAATGAAGATGAAAGTTATTATGAGGAAAAACAATTGCTTGGCAGCAATTGGAGAAAGACCTATGGAGATAACTGATGATGCCAAGTAGAACGAGATGCACAGCAATGCAATTGCTGATCTTCACTTAGCACTTGCAGATGAAGTGTTATCCAGTGTAGATGAGAAAAAAACACAAAGGAAATATGAGATACTTTCTCAAAATTGTACGAGGCCAAGTCGTTGCACAATAAGATCTTCTTGAAAAGAAGACTCTACACTCTTCGAATGACAAGATCTACGACAGTGACTGACCATATTAACACCTTGAAGACTCTATTTTCGCAACTCACAATGTTGGCTCACAAAATAGAAGAAAATGAACATGCGGAGCTTCTACTTCAAAGTCTACCAGATTCGTATGATCAACTCATCATCAATCTGACAAACAATAACTCGGCAGACAGTCTAGTTTTTGATGATGTTGCAGTCTCTGTATTAAATGAGGAAAGTAGACGCAAGAATAAGGAAGATAGGCATGCAAGTTCGCAGAAAGCAGAAGCGCTATTAGTGACGAGAGAGGGATCAACAGAACGTGGATCCAGTGGGAGTTACAATCATGCAATACGAGAAAATGCAACCTTTGCTTGAATGAAAACTCCAATTACATGTAGAAACCAAAACAGTGAAGACCGAAGAGAAAGCCATTATATGCTTTTCGATATCGAGCGGTGATAACCATTTATACTCCACATTCCTCAAAATTTCAATGGCATTCTTGAAATGACTTTCCCAGGCATAAAGTTTCAACACCTTCATGTTCACAAGTGCCTCATTACAAGCCTTAAGTCTCTCATCTTGTGCAACCATCAGCTTAGTTTGAAACTTATGTTAATCAAGAAGTAAGAAAAATGTCAAATGCTATAATTGTGGCAAGAAAGGACATGTCAAAAAAGATTGTTGGAGCAATCAGAAGAGTATAAATAGTAAAGCATCTGAGTTATCAAATGCTCAGGGTTGTGTGGCAAGTATCTCTGATGATGGTGAGATTCTCTACAGTGAGGCAACAACTGTTGCAGAAGGTATGAAGCAGTTAGCTGATATCTGACTTATAGACTTAGGAGCAACATGGCACATGACTTCTCGGAGAGAGTGGTTTCACACATATGAATATATCTTAGGAGGATCTGTATACATGGGTGATGACCATGCCTTAGAGATTGCTGGTATTGGTACTGCTAAAATAAAAATGTCTGATGGAATAATACACACAATTCATGATGTACGACATGTAAACGGCCTAAAGAAGAATCTATTGTCTTTGGGATAGATAGATTATCTTGGGTACAAAACCCAAGTCGAGAATGGGATCATGAAAATAGTCACAGGCGCGCTTGTATTGATAAAAGTAGAAAAGATCGGTGCTAATCCATTCATACTTCAAGGAGAAACACTACAGGAAGCTGATGCATGTGTCGTGTCAAATAGAGAAGAGTTGGAGATGATGTGGCATATCAAATTAGGCCATATGTCATAAAAAGGTATGAAGATTCTCTCTGAGAGAAAACTGCTTCCAGGACTCAAATCGGTAATGCATGAAGAAATTGAAGCTATACACAAGAACAAGGCATATGAATTTATGCCACTGCCACATGGAAGAAAAGTCATTGGAAACAAATAGGTCATAGTAGAGCAGTATCGTGTAAGATTGGTGGTAAAAGGATATGCTCAGAAAGAATGTATTGATTTCACTGAGATATTTGACTCATGACAGTCATAATAGTCTTGGCAATGTGTACTAAATTTGACTTACATCTAGAGCAGTTAGATATGAAAACTGCATTTCTTCATGGAGAACTTGAAGAATAAATTTATATGCTCCAACTAGAAGGTTTTGCAGAAACAGACAATGAGAACTTGGTTTACAGGTTAAACAAATCTCTATACGATCTCAAACAGATGTCGAGGTGTTGGTATAAGAGATTTGATTTCCTTATCATGAGCTTTGGATACAACAGACTTAACTCAGACCATTATGCATAGTACAAAAGGTTTAGAGCTAATGATTTTATCATTTTGCTGTTGTATGTAGATGATATGTTGATAGCAGCCCCAACAAAGATCGAGTCCAGGAATTGAAGGCACAATTGGTTAGTGAGTTTGAAATGAAGGATTTGGGACCAGTAAATAAGATTCTAGGGATGCAAATTTACCGAGAGAGAAATAATATGAAGATATGGCTTTCTCAGAAGAATTACTTGAAGAAAATCTTGATACGCTTCAACATGCAAGATTGTAAGTCGATTTCTACCCTACTTCCTGTTAATTTCAAGTTATCCTCAAGTATGTATCCTAGCAATGAAACAGAAAGGACGAAGATGTCCCGAGTACTGTATGCATCAGCAGTGGGAAGTTTAATGTTCGCTATGATTTGTACAAGACTAAACATTGCACAAGCAGTGGGAGTAGTTAGTCGTTATATGGCGAATCCTGGTGGAGAGCATTAGAAAATAGTAAAAAGAATTCTAAGATATATCAGAGGGACCTCAGATGTTACATTATGTTATCGAGAATCAGAATTTACTGTCAGTGACTATATGGATTCAGATTATGCATGAGACTTTGATAAAAGGAATTCCACTACAGGCTATATGTTTACACTTGCAGGAGCAGTTCTAAGCTGGGTTTCGAAACTACAAACCGTTGTGACTTTATCTACAACAGAAGCAGAATACATGGCAGCTACACAAGCTTGCAAGGAAGCTATTTGGATACAAAGGTTAGCTGGAGCTCATGCACAAATAAGAAAAAATTCTTGTGTTTTGTGACAGCCAGAGTGCTTTGCACATTGCAAAGAATCTAGTTTTTCATTTCAGGACAAAACATATAAGGGTTCAATATCACTTCGTTTGAGAAGTAGTAGAATATAGATGTGTAAATTTATAAGAAATCCATACCAAGAAGAACCTAGCAGATGTTATAACCAAGCCAATCATTACTGACAAGTTTATATGGAGTACATCCTCTTGTAGCCTAGCAGAGACGTAAGCGACATTTCAATGGCGAAGCAAAAAGAATGGTGTGGAGATTGATTAGTACTTAATCAAATCTCCAAGTGAGAGAATATCAAGCAAACCAACTTCTAAATGGTCATGGGTTTTGAAAAGAATTTGAATGAAATAAAAAAAAAAATTTGAATTCAAAGGAGGAAAAAATAGGCTACCATCCATGTGATAATAATAATAATAAATTATTATTTTAATCCTAATATTTTGCTATAAATAGAGAGAAGTATTGGAGCTAATTGCATCCAATTTGAGAAAAAAAAAATAAAGAGTATTAGAAGTTGAGAGAATTGAGAGTTTAATAAACTTCTGTTCTAGTATTTTGAGAGTTTAGATGTTATTGAGATTTTGGGAAGTGAGTCAAAATATTACAATACTTATAATCATCACATCATTATTTTACTCATAAATATCCTAACATTTATTTCCATTTTAATTCTCTCTGCTTGCAGTGAATGATGTGCAGTGGGGTTCATGGCTTCCAAAAGAGGCAAACTATGGAAAATCTCTTTTGCCTTTGTACAGCTTGCTACATGGTGACCACCCCAGTCATTGTTGTATATTGTGATTTGTTTTGGTCTTTTATGTTATATATAGAGCCTAAAGTGCTTTAGATTTGGTGCTTTTCCAGGCTAAAGCACATGGTGATTTTATGTCATTTTGGACTACATCATCAAGTTTACTGACCAAATGGGGTCAGGTGCCTGAGTCTGAAAGAAAGAACCAAAGTCCTTCGTCTCATAATTTAACATTTAGCTCCTCATTTTAATGAATTTAATCATTAGAATTTGCTTTAAAGAAAAAATATTCAAATCTCTCAAATTAATATCGGATTTGCCTTCTTTTTTCCTGCAAAGTTCAGGCTGCTTTTCTATCTTTTCCTTTATTGCCTTGGTGTTGTAATAAAGTAGTTGAAAAGTTGAGTTCAATTAATTTCACACGAAAAGAAATAACAATGAGGACAGAAAACAGAAGAAATTGATTTTGAACGAACCCTTTAATTTTGACAGCCACCAAGCCCGTTAAGGATAACCTAATAAATAGATCTTCAACATTTCGGAAATATACATATAGACTTTTTTTTGTCTGTTAATGTATTTTTTTTTTAAATTATTGATATATTACAATATGAAATATTTTGATATTTACAATTAGAGATCAGTAGAGACTCTCCTTAATAATTATAGTATGACACAGTTTAAATATTAACTCTTACTTAATACTAAAGAGGAGAGATGTATACTTAATACTAAAAATGAAATATGCATCCGAAGGTCCACTTTCATTTAATATTGAAGATGAGAGATACATAGACCCCTATTGAAGAAGGGAGGCACTGATCTCTCCCTAATGATCTGATCAATCCTCACTTAATACTTTCTTAATAATTCGGTCAACCATCATTTAAGACTAAAGATGGGAGACCCTTATTAAAGAGGGAAACACTAATCTCTCCTTAATAATCTGGTCAATCCTCACTTAATACTTTAATAATTCGGTTAACTCCCACTTAATACTGAAGAAGAGATATTGAATAGATCATTATTGAAAAGGAAGATATTAAGTTCTCATTAATAATCTTAATATAACACAGCTCAAATATTAATCCTCACTTAATACTAAAAAAAGGATATGTATAGTCTTTTACTGAAAAATAGAGACAAGTCACAATTATTACTTTAACTCAAACTCATAGGTTCAAGGTTATTTGATGCATTAGTTGCTAATGGGCTACAAGTCCATTGGCTATGTTTTACGGTTTATTTAGATATAGATGAAAATATTATTATTATATATTAATTTTTTTTCTTTTTTCTTTTTTCTTTTTTTAATTGAGCTTGTGCAATAAGTAGATCTATTAACTCTTTTCTTTACTTAAAATAAACACACACATAATTAAAAAAAAAAAAGGCTAATCCTAGGAGTCTTTATGTCCTTTTGGCTTGGGCCATTTTTTTAATTAAGAAATTCACTATTAAAATCACTATTAAATGATTCGGTGTTTTAAAAATCTAAGAAATAATAGATATGCACTTAGATTTGAGTAGTAAAATGAAACACTACTTGTTATAATTGAGCACAGCCCAATAATTAACTAATGTCATCTTCATTTTCCTCCAGTTTGCTTTTCTTTTTCGTTGAGTTCTTTCTTTTCTTTGGACTTATAATTTGGACCTTCTTGTTTTCCAATTTGCTGCAGTATCTTCTTTTTGGTGATAGCGATAGCCAGCTAGCAGTGTCATTAATTAGCAATAATTTTTTTTTCTCAGCACAGTTGATTTATAATTAATGTGTAAGTGTAACCCTAACAAGCTAGCTATATGTTACGCAATAAGTATTTTATATAGTAAATTTATGCATCATTTAGGTAATTTTTATATGAAAATTATTAGATAAACTTTGAACTTCTCAATTAATTATTAGAAGTTTATAGAATCAATCTAAACTAACACTACTTAACTCAATTTAACCTCTTTAGCTGAAAATTTTGAGCGAACGCAACATATAGCCACCAAAACTACAATAATTAGAGAGCGCTCGGCACCCTTAATTAGGCGTTATCCAAACCAAAAAGTGAAGATGTAACAACCACCTAATGTCTTTATTCTATTGAGGGCTGCCTTGAAAATGTCCACTCTACAAGCATTTTCATTATGAATCTATGATTCAATTTGTTAGTTTGGTCCCTGCAAACCAACGGCATACAAGTAAGTAAATTCAACTTGGCTTAGAAATACGATAAAATAAAACTGTTATTGAATAATTTTATCTTTTGAATCTAATGATTTTAGAAACATAATTTCATCAAGTTGTGAACTGATTTCTACCTTATTCTTTTAAACCAAGTGGTTAAGTACAAAGTTTAATTTTTCAAATAATTGTTAGTTCAATTATAAATCCCTTATGTTGGTATGAGAGGTTCATAATTCAAACCTCATTTATGAGAAAATTTTTTAAATTCTTGTTTGATCTAATGATTAAAAAAACAAAACAAATTTCCGGACTATCTCTATCTTGGGGTTACAAATTAAAAAATAAGGGACTAAATTGATATTTTACCTATTTATATGCTTTTTTTTAACATTGGCCCCTTACTTTTACAGCTTTCCTGTAAATTTAATTTAAGTGCTATGCTAATCACATTATGTAATATTAAATAAAATTACTATTGAATTCATTTTTCCTATTTCCATACTTCAATTTAGTATCTACTTTGTTTATTGAGAAGCTTAACGAAGATATCTTTCCATATTATATCTAATGGTATAAGTCATTACACCCCCAATAATATATACAAATTATTAACGCTTTATCTTATAATATTATTATTTAATTTTCAAGCACTTTTCAGATGCATGCATTCAATTGTTAAATGCAGCAGAGATTTGAGAGAATTATCTAACCAGCAATTAACATTCCTATGCATGTAGGGAACATGTACTCATCCCTCTCAATCTTTCCTTTGCACAATTTATGTTATTGTGTGACTCTAGATTCCAACATTATCTCACTAATTTCTATGGGTGGCCCCTTAATCTTTTTTATTAATCTCCAACTAATATAGCTTTTATTAATTTAAGTGAAATAATTTACAACACTGGCCCGATTCTTAAACTTCTCACTTATATTTGTTCATCCTTATCCACCATATCTCGTATTAAGTAATTGCACAAGTGCTTTTAATTATAAAATACTACGTATTTAATTAGTTGTTTGATCTTTGTGGATATATATGTATATATTATAGGGAAGTTAAGAAAAGTTGTTTGGAACATGAGAGCAGCCAGAAAGCAATCATAGTTTTGGCATGATTACTCACTTAAGCATCCTAATTATAATAATTAATAAATATAACGAATATTAAGATGGTGGAAACCACACTTCAATAATTATAAAAGTTACCATCTAGTAGTTCACAAGAGCAAATATTAGCCATGTTTATTTTTAGATAATTATTCCAATATTATCACTCTCAACATAATTAATTGATTTAAAACTAGCGGGGTCCCGGTTCATCATTACTTATAGTTAGGCTATATTTCATGCTAACGTAAGCGAATTATATACCACGGTGCGTTACTCACCTTAATTGCAAAAACAAAATGTTAAATTGTACATGATTCATTGCCATAAAACAATGATAATATATAATAACAATAATTAAAAGAATTTAAGAATTTTGAAGTTGTTCCACAGCATTTTTTTTCTCTACAAAATCAACCAATAACTCTTTGTAGTTGTTAGTTAATTTACAAATTGATTCACGTTTGTTGTATCCGTGAAATTATTAAATTAGAAAACATCTTTACAATATTCAAATTAATTAACCGAATCTTATCATGAGGAACAATTAGTTTACTTTCCATCATTAATCAACTTAATAATCATTTATAAAATGGCAAAATAACTACCGAACCTTTGTGCTTAGGTGGGTATATATATGATTGAATTAGGTCCTAACAATAACATATATATTAAGAAGTAACGTATCCCATTGTGAACTTTGCTGTCAAATTTACCCATTTAAATGGCATCTAAGAATTTGAGGGAAAACATTAGAAAATAAGTTTTAGCCTATTAGATGAAAGGAGATACGTTTAGTTCACTTAATAATCATAAATTAAATGTGGAAGTGGGATATGGTTAAGATTTGTTTCTCAAACAATTATTCGTTGCTCAATATCTAATCCTGTTAATTAAGAAACAGATGATAAAATCTTAGTGGAAGCATAAAAAATTTGCATTAAAATATATAAATAATGGAAACTTTGGACGTATGCAATTGCAATGGCGTGTACGTTGAGTGGTGGAAGCTGACGAAGTGAATGGAACCCACCACTCAATTTTTGAAGATAGGACAGGCCCCAACCCCTACCCTCAACGTATAATATTTGGGCATTGTTTATTAACCGTTTGTACATAAAAACGATTTCGATATGTTATAGTCAGTTATATAAATTAAATTTTAATACGAGAGAGGTCATTTCAAATCACCTTTTAAAATAATAGCCCGACAATGACTCTTTAAATTTTGTGGCTGTCACTTCCTTACCTTAATACTAAAGAAATTATTATATAAAATAAATAAACCACGTCATATTATATTAATCGATGGTGATAGTGAAATACGAGAGAGAGTTCGAAATACGTAAGACTTTCTTTTTAAAATATTTAAGAATTACGCAGAGTTTCTTTTACGGATAAGTTCAATTTTAACGTTGTAAGATTTATATCGATACCTTTGTACTTTAATTTCGTATAAAATAACATCTTCGGTAAAACTCGAAAAACTTGCATTATACTGGCGACTTTAATTTGTTGCATAATGGTCAACAGCATAGATAGGAGTTAAAAGACTACTAATATTAAGTCTCGGTACAACCTTATTTAATACAAGTGATTGATTTATACACTACATAGTAATTCTTATAGAAATATATATACTACTGAAAAGCTTTACTCCGCTTGAGTAACTCATTTCATACGTTACACAAAAAGGAGACTGGCTTGTCTTCTTGCTTTTGTTTTGATTTGAGCAGATGTAAATTCAAACTACGTAATGAAAATGGCTAGGTAGCTAGTTGAATTTGAACATAAAATTGCTAATTTGCTATTGGCAGGCAAAAAGTGTGATAGTGATAGCAACGTTTTTCGATTTCCGGGACCCAAATTCACCTTCTTCTTAAAGCGCCCAAACCACCTGAGAAGTAAGAGGGAACAATTTCAATAAACCTTTTTTTTTTTTAATAAAAATGTTAATTGGATCGAATTTACCAGTTTTATGGTTCACAGTACTATCACGTACTATAAGTTTATTGCCTTGATTTATTCACGAGATATTATATAATTGTGTCACATTTGTAAATATGTTTGCTATATATATATATATATATATATATATATATATATATATATATATATATATATAAGTTTTTTCCTTGTATTCAAATTCTTATTTTTTATATGAACATATTATTAAATCACATAATTTTATATTAAATTAAATACTAATTTTATTAAATTATATGACATAACATATCTGTATTTTATATATATTATATAAGTGAGACTAGTATCCTGTGATGGGTGATCAGGACAAATATTAATTGAATATGCGTATGCAACAGTTTCTATTTCTCAACTATTAGTACACGCCAGCAAATATAGTTTTTTGTAAGTACATACCCGTTCAAAATGCAAGTTTGTATGTAAACAACTTATATACTTTTTTAGGCTTTCAAGAACTTACTTGAAACCGCTTCTTCTATCTTCCATTTATGGCAGGCAATATGGGGAAACTCCGCCGCTTGCAACATGATGCTCAATATTGCAATGCTCACTTTGATTATGCATGTTTTCTTAATAATTTGGTAGTTTTTGTCATTTGTATAAAGTTTGTGACGCAGCAAGACAAGAATATAGCTCAGCACATGTTTTTTTTCTAGAATTTTATAATATCTTTCTGTGGACATGTTAATATAATATATTGTATTAAATTAATTTGTTTCAACGAGTTAAAAATTAATTCTATTCTAACAATGTTTCTTCACTGACAAAAGAAAAAAAAAAAAGATCATCCTTTTCATTTTATTGTAGAGTGACAAAGAGATCTTACATTTAATGTTTTTTTTTTTCGGTTCTTCTCGGAGGTTTGGAGAAATCTTTAATCAATATAATTTTCTTAATTCTCTCTTCTTAAAAGAAAGTGTGAAATTTAATTTTTTTTCTTTTACATAAGAACTAGGAGATCGTAAGAAAAATATTTGAATATAAATAACTCATTTCTTTACTTTTAATTCCTCTTTGGATTCCTCTTTGGCTAATAAGTAACTCACTTCTTAGTCTTTAACCCCTCTTTTAACTGATAAGTAACTGATTTCTTGGTCTCTAACTACTCGGTCACCGTACAATCCTCCAAACCGTGTGATAGAATGTCTATTTAGCTATCTCTTGATTCAAATGAGAGCAAACTTGAAAAATGATCTTAAAGTGTCTAAGATAGTGCGGAAAAGACCTCTTAATACCTAATCATTTCTGTATTTATTCATAAACATGTTAAAGTCATAGCGTATCAAGTTAAGCTATTTCAAATTTCATATTTATACATTGTACATGCTTTACACAATTAATAAATTTAATCGGGTTTCATTCCTTTCCATCATATGATCATCTTATTACGGACATTAAAAGATCAAAATCATAGAGACTAACTAAAGGCTCAAATTATAGCCTATTCAAATAGAACATCATTGTGATTCCCCATTGTTATACAGTTGTTTAATTAGTTGGGGGTAGGGACCCTATAGCTATCTCATGTGAATGATTTGAGTGTGCAAATGGGGAACCTTACAAGGAACATATAATCATGCAACAGATAAGCATTACTGGGTCACGTCATGATGGAAGAAAAGAATAACTAAAGTGCTTGCTTTGTGTACTTTTTATTCTCAAAATCCGTCATGTATTCCCTATTAATTCCCTATTCCTATCCAATAACACTGTCGTAAATTGTATTCACATAGCGCTTAAACAATGTGCACAACATTAAGTCTTTAACTCTTAAGTGCGTTTTTACTGTTCTTTTTAAAATTTTAGATATTCCAGCAAATTTGAAAAAAAAAAAAACCCTAGTGGCCCCAACTGAAAAAATACAAAATGACGACATAATTCATCAAAAACAAACTCCTCTTACCTTAATTTCCACTATAAATACCCTGTAAGCTCATCTGCTATCTCTCAGAACAATTCCCATTTCTCTTCTTCTTCTTCTTCTTCTTGTTGATTCAATTAATACTATTTTTTCTTTCAAAAGTTTTCTCCAGAAATTAAACTAACTAGAAGAGATTAATTTATGGAGACAGCAAGACAGCCATCACATGTTTTAACACAAAATGTTACACACACACACTCGCCGTGGCACTCACCAGTGCCATATTTGTTCGGGGGGCTGGCAGCTATGTTGGGTTTGATTGCTTTTGCTCTCTTGATACTTGCATGCTCCTACTGGAAGCTCTCAGGCTACCTCGACGGCGGCGATAATGGGGAAGCTGGAGAGAGAGATTTGGAGGCTGGTGAGGGTAAACATGATGAAACTCGGAAGCCGTATCCTCAGGTTTTTGAAGAAAAGATTTTGGTGATTATGGCTGGTGATTTGAAGCCAACTTTTTTGGCTACCCCAATATCTAGTGGGTCCTCTTCTTTTGGTGATGATCGTAACAAGAGCTGCTCTTGCAGTGACAATACCAATAATGAGAAATTGGAATTAGTAAAGCAGCAGACTGCTAATAATGAATCACCAGCAGATCATCAGACCCATTAGATGATGATCTCTCAAAATTACAGGTTTTGTTGCGGTGTGGCCTTTTGTAGCAGATTTTTTTCTTCTTCTTTTTCATCTTTCTTTTTTGTTTTCTTTGTTGGTTCGGGAAATGTAAATTTTGATGAGAATGAATGGAAGAATTAGCTGTTTTGCAGAATCTCACTTCTCACAACATTTTTGTAAAAAAAGAATAAATAAATAAAAGAGCAAAATTCAGGTTTATGGAACTTGGTGATAAGGATGGTTTTTGGCATAATCCAAAAAGAAGAAATTAAATTAATTTTAATTTTTAAGAAAGAATTGGGTTATTTAAAAGTAAAGGCACGTGGAAGCTAATGAAGCGGACAGGACTTTGAAGTTTGAAGGAATTGCCTGGTGAAGCTGTGCCCCGGTCAGACTTGCACTTGCTCTCTCTCATTTATTTTTAATATTTTCTATTTCTTTAATATGTGAGCACTTTCTTTTTTAAGTCTCTGGAGCTGCAGCCTCATCACCTGCAACTGTACTAAATTAATTTCATGGCGTTCTTCTGTGGTCTAACCTTAAAGACTTTAAAGTCTAGACCTAAATTAATATAAGATATTATATATATAAGAAGAATATATAATTAAAATTGGGTAGCAATTTCAAATTCTCTTCCTGCTTTTGAAATGTTCCAGACTTTTTAGTTTATGGCAATATTCTAGACTTCGGATAAGGTGGCTTTTTTTAAATAAAAAATAAAAAAACCTGCAATGAAGTTTTGGATTTATCATTTATGGGATACCCCCTCTTTTTTATTTTACATGAATATAAACTCTGACCCAGTTTCTGAGGCACTAGTAGTTTGTTTTTCCCTCTTATTTTGACAAGTAATTCAGAGGCACTAGTTACCCTCAATGTACCTAGTCCTTTTTGTGTGCTTTGGTCATTTGTTTCAATTTAGAGGTCTCAACTAAGAATAGTCATATGTAAACTGATAGCAAGGGTAAATGTCAACTGATATAGGTAACAAGACACTGTAAAAACTATATGAAAAATTTTGAAAAAAAAAATTAGGGGAAAAGTGGCATCTCCCTCTTTGTGGTTTTCAAAAATTATTTTCATCAAAAAGTTTTTAATTTTGTAAAGAAAAATTTGTGAAAACAAAATAACCACGTATTTGCTCTACTGTATTATGTATAAATTGGTTCTACCATTCTCACTAAAATTATAAATGGCAATTGCAATAGCAATTAGCGAGAGCCAAAGAGATTTGCATTTTCAAAAGCATAAGAGATAAAAAGGTTGTACTTGTTCCGAAAAATGAAAAAGGAAATATTGTACGATCATCGTTTACAAATAGCTGAAATACATTGAGAACCCTGTACGTTTATCGGAACAAAGTGCACACAGATTTACCCTTTTCCTTTTTTTTTTTTTTAAATTAATTAAGACATACTAACGTTTGCCAAGTGTATGTTTTTGGTTATCTTCTTGCTTTTTGCGGCTGTCAATTGCCTTCGCATCGAGTTTTTTTCTGACGATAAAGATGGATAATAAATTGATAATAGATGCCCTTTGTTCCTATGTTTTCTTTAACCTTCTTGGGTTCTTTTCTTGCCTATATAGCTCCGAAGATACTTCCCTGTGCTGAGTATCGGATTTCTTTTTTTTTTTACTTTTAAATAAAGGGTAATTCCTGTATTACTCCCTGTAGTTTGAGATAATTATTTAATTAGTCTATATATTTTCAAAAATCACTCAAACTATCCAAACGTCGATTCTACAGTTTTCGTTAAGTTAAATTTTAACGAGTCAAACATGTATCAATTAATAAAATAAATTTTAATAGAAACATATACGCAACGTGAACCTTTTGATACAGAGAATATGTGGATTATTAGAGCTCAAAATATAGGTCCATTCATTTATTGTTTCTGCATTAACAAAACCCACTCTATGCAGCTTATTACATTACTAATCTTGCATAGTTTAAATAATTAGTTATCAATGTTCCAGGCATCTTTGTAATGCAAATACTTACGTGCCTTAAATCAAGAACATGAATTTCTTATGTTTCTCAAATATAGAATATAATTTTTTTTCTCTCCTTGTTTCATATTTTGATTTTACTTCTTAATTTTTTTATTTTGGGATTATCATCCCATATTTTCATTTGTTTCAAAGAATTGATTGATCAACCAGCAAGTAACAATTTTCAGTTTCCACATCGAAAACTGAGGTATGTGTATAAAATATAATTGTAAAAGTCAGCAAGAGGTTCAGTTCAGCACGGAATTCAAATTATAAGTTTAATAGTTACCCAACTGCTGGGTAATAGTTATGACATCCTTATCCAAATTATTATTTTGCTTCTTTCATTTAATTCAGCAGCTTCCAGCTTCCTGTCTTCATAAATGAGGTACCCATACGTGTGCTGTTCGTCAAATTTCATTTTCCCACCTGGGTCTTTGTTGATGTAAACTACTTCCAATTATTATATGGAGGGACAATAATTGTTTCTCACCAAAGAAAAAGAAAAAGGGAATGACTAATGAATATCCTTGAAAAACTCTTATATTACTTAACTTTGAGATGATAAACTAAACGATATTTAAAAATATCCTTTGGGTTTGGCATGGCTAATGATAAAGTTTTAAGTATTTAAGACAATATATAATAAGGTTGTGTTAAAAAGAACACAAGAGGTGGAAAAGAACAGGAAAAATAAAAATCTTCTACTTTTTTTTTTGTAATATTTGTATAAGAATTTTGTCGGGACTTGTCGTGCCATCTGCAAGGAAAAAATTTATTTTCAAAACACATACGAAAAAATTCGAATCCTCAACATTAAATATATATTGAATAAGGGGGTAACAACCACTAGATTAATAAGTGAATGTACATAAAATTATATATAAGTATAATATGATAATTATCATGACATGATCTAGCATTATTCTCTTCTCCATTCAGCAACAAGATATCGAGAAAATTTTGTGGCTATCTTTTCATGGATCAAAGCATAGCAAATTTCCATACGTATGAATAGTTTGCTCAAAGCTTTAATTATTTATAGAAAGTGGGATTACGGCAACATCCATTAGAGTCATTTTGCACATCTCCCATGCCAGCAGCCCATTATAAATAAAGTAATGTGCATTTGACTGCTATAATTCAAGCTTTCTTCGTAATTGGCTTGGCCTAGTACTGACAATGATCAAAGACTGCTTGTAAGCCTCAAGAAACCTCACTGAAACCCTAATCTTGATCCCATGAACAGTATAATGGACTAATGGCGATCGTTGAAATATCAACTTCGATCTTCTTGTGGCTGCAGATTGATTCATCTGGCACCAATGAAACTGTATTGAAAATGAATGGAAACGAAACCGATGAGGGTGCCAATAATTGATGATTACTTGCGTCATCTTTTTCAACTTCAAATCAAAACGTTTCAATTATTTTAATAATGATATAGGAATGTGGATGTGTCTTTGAGAATTATTGCATGCACTTTATATTGAAAAATTAGAAATAAGTCAGCAATTGAAAAGCACATAAACTGTAAAGAAATATAGAAAATTTACAAGTATAAAGAATAAATGAATATTGCAGAAACTAACTCAATACAATTAACTAGTATACAATTGTTACATACAAAAATTATAACAACATAAAATATAACAAAATGTAATACGCATGTATTGCATTAACATAAACAATTATAATTAAAGATGAAAATCCGAGGTTTGTTGGTATTTATTTGTTAGGATGCAATGAGAATAAATTATTCATTAAGTATGGAGAGAGCCCCTATCCTTAAAATTCTTACTTATATGTGGATGAGTATCTATGTATAAATATAAATCCTTAGATTATTTTTCTCATGTATAATAAGTTTAATTTCCTTACAAATTTTCAATTTTAAAGGTGTACTTTGAAAGTCAATTTCTTATTTACCCAAACATGATTTTGAATATATAAATATATCATCTCGAAATATTGATGGAGTAGATTCCGAACCTCTCAAGATTTTTCACTTTCGCTAAGTTATACTCAAGACTACAACTCATATTACATAAGATTATAACTAATATTTACAAATCAGACTATGATTAGGACTAATTTACAATAATTCGTATGTAGTACTGCCCAGATTTAAACCCTTATTAATATTCGAGGGATGTGTAACACTTGGGTAAGGAAGCAGACTGACCTTTAAACCCTCACTAATATTCGAAGGATATCTATTCCTCACACTTGGGTAAGGAAGCAGACTGACCTTTAAACCCTCACTAATATTCGAGGGATATTTACT
Organism: Murraya koenigii; assembly: GCA_025617385.1. Lineage (NCBI taxonomy): Eukaryota > Viridiplantae > Streptophyta > Magnoliopsida > Sapindales > Rutaceae > Murraya > Murraya koenigii. The sequence goes on from CM046817.1 coordinate 26,694,330, forward strand.
CCTCACACTTGGGTAAAGAAGCAGACTGACATTCACTCAAGTATTGAGGAAGGACTTACATTGTGGGGGCTCGAACTGTTGCCCTCCAAATTGGAGGGCAGCAGCCCTAACCACCAGGCCTCAGGCCTGGTAACAATTTATTTTTCTTATTTTTAGATAGAAAGGCTTGAAAATTACAAATCAGAACATTTATATGTCTGGCTATAAATGGTTCGTCTCGATCATTCAATCAACTTGAGGTTTCCTTGAAATATTTATAGGGCCAATGATAATGTGACGGGAAAAACAAAATACAATCACTACCAAAACAACATTTTATGTATTCATGCTTCACCATTACACTTTGTTACAACTAATTGTGGGTTACTATTGTTTGTTATATGTTACAACACTCATAATTTTTTTTCTTATTAGTCATAAGTAATTTGTTACCCCTTCTAAATTTTATGTTACAAGGCCTTTGTTTGTAGATGGAATGAAGAATGTTGAGAATGTAAATAAAAAATAAAATAAAAACCATTAAACAAGCATTGAGGGCCAGTTTGATAATATTGTAGATTTTAAAATAATTATTGTTAATTATATTGTATAAATAATTAGCTGTGAAAAAAATCAGCTAAATATTTGATATATTTTATTTTTAAAAGTTCTGTGAGTTTAAAATAGCAGTGTGTGTTTGGTAAATCTTATTGTTAAACTGCTGTAATAATGTAAATAACTGAAATGGATATATTATTGAATAAAATTTATTCACACAATTATAAACATGTATATAAAATACTTTTTATTGTATTTATATAATAATTGATAACTAAAATAAATATTCTATATTATTAAATTTTTGTTATCTCAATATAATTGTTAATAATAACAATCAAATTAATAAGGATAATTTTGAATTTTTATAATATATATGAAGATATATATGAAATTATATCAAGTATAAAATTTATTATCAAAATTATATTTTAAAAAATTACTTCTTTCATACTTTTCAAAATATGTTGTAGGATAGTGTGATTTTGTTAAAAATGATTTTTGAAAAAATTTAGGAAACATTAAAATTAGTTTTTAACTTTTTAAAACACTTTTAAACCTCCCAAAAATAATCTTAAATGAGCCTTGAGCCCATTTTACTTAACTTTTTCTATTTAACAAACACTTAAATGAAGTGCATTAAAACCCTATATTTTATATGTTTATACTTTTGATCTTAAAAATAATTTTATAAAACAAAAGTTATCTTTCCAAACTCTTTTTTTATTCTTCAATGCCGATAAATATAGTACATTTGATCATGTCTTAAAGAAATATGGAAAAATTATTTGAATTAAAAATTACGAACAATCCACACTGAAATATAAATTCTAACAATTCACATAAGAAAATATATTGAATTTTAAAAAGTTTTTTTAAATGGTGATTAAAATTATTTTCATAAGAGAAAGTTAAGATCTTATGGGATTTTGTTGAGAAATAGAAAGAAAGGATACTGAACTAAAACAAAGATTATCAGACATGGAAAGTGCTCAAATGAATTTATATTATGAAAGGAAACCTAAACTAAAATGAAAGAGTAATGTTATATATCATAAATTTTTTATTTCAAATAAATATCTCAAATGATTTAAAATTTATTAATTAGTTGATAGTATTTTACAAAATCTAAATGAATTAATTGTATTATCTCACTAACCAATTGATGAATGTCATATCATTTAAGATGGTTATTTAGGATATATAAAATTATTGAAAATGAAAATATTATAAGTCACACAAGAAATTGAATGAAGTTGAGAAATTATTGAAAGTAAGATCCGGTGTTTTGTTTTTTAGAAATAAATCTGTAGGGATAATTTTGTAATTAAAGTGGAAAAGGGGTTAAGAGTTTTTGAGGGGTGGGCATCACTCTTTTAAACCAATGAAAAATTTTGAAGGCCCAAATATTTTCAAGTTGGGCGTAGCCTTCAATACGAACCAAGCCCAAACTTGTGTCATGGACTGTTTGTTGTACGAGTTACATAGTTGGTGTAAATGCCAAATGAGTAATACTTTCCACTCCCCTTTAATATTCTTATATTTTAATTATATATTATGTCTTTTTTTTTTCAGTTTAAAAAAAGAAAGAGAGATCAAAATGAAATGTGGGGTTTCTCAAGAGGTTAAAAGGGGTATTAGAAGCTCATGGCAAATAGCTGAAGAGTGATATAATGGTTGGTCCACCTCATGTGTGTAGCCCCATCCTAAAGTGAAGATGGGAAAGGCAATTAGTTGAGAACGTTGGGCTTGGATGAAATTTGCCATGCAATTTACTTTAAATTAGTAACAAATGCACCCATTCTATTTTTCAACGCACCCACATTTGTATATGCAATAAAAAGTTGTATCTTCGAAAATGGTCACTGAAATGAAAAATTAAGTTGAGAATAGAAGTTGCAAAGCTTGAAAAAATGTTGATGGAATCATCAACAATCTTGCAAAGCATGTGCTCCAAGTGGAAACGTTAGCAAACATTGCAAAATCCGTATGCAATGACCGATGAAAATGACATGAGAAAATACGGTATTGCTTGGATAAATTGAAAGTTAGTATTTAATGTCGGATTTTAATTTTCCCTCTTTCTTTTTCAGTTTTGCAAATGTGATTGCAACGGCCTTGGCTTTCTTTAGTTGGCCAATACAATTTTTGGAGATTATTTATCTAGAATGTCTTTATGTAGTTTGGAATCAACCGAAGAAGAGTACTTTTTTGCTATTAAATTGGGAATAAAGGTGGCCTATCTCGCATCATCTTAGCCTATAATTCAAATATTTGGAGTGTCGTATATATATATTCTAATCCATAATTTTAAAGTGCAGGAAAGTCTTAAAAAATATATAAATCATGTTGTTTATGCATTTTAAATTTTAAATCTATTAAACTTCACAGTTTAATAATTTTTTTCAGACTTTTCTAAATTTTAAAATTCTAAAATTATATTTATTTTTACACTAATTTATAATCATTAGATTTTGAAAAATTAATAACATAAATGCATAATAACAACAGTAAGTAATTTACTTTATCTCTCTTCATCAATTTCTTTGTAAAACATGACTTCTCTCCCCTAATTTAAATTTACCCATTGAATGTATCATAAAAAATCCACAGACTGGAATGGCTTGCTTAGTCTAGGATGCTATTGCCTACCCGTCATCAAATCAGTCACAAATGGATATTTAATTCCATGAGTTAAGTTGGTATTCTTACGTCATGTTTATTGTAAGTGGCTGATTGCTTTATAGATTCAGTGATTTTTCAATATTGAATAGAGAAATCAAGAGGAAGAAAGGGTAAATATTTTTCTTAAATTGAATAAATTCATGGCTGCTTCTTGTTTGCATCTCGCTTAGCCATCAACATTTGCAGTTTTGCACCCACTATCTTAAGAGTAATTTTGATTCTGATGATGAAAAACAATTAATGAAGAGAGAAAAAACACAAGTGAAAAAATATTGGTGGAGAAGAGATAATATATAAGAAAGATGCAAACTGTTAGTCAAAGATTTATTAATATTTATTAAATCTAGTACATATTGGCCATTAATATGTATTAAATCTAATGGTTATAAATTAGTGTAAAAATATGTATAATTTTAGGGGACTGCTGATTTGTCTCTGTATATATATAAAATCATTCTTAGGTGCAGGCGCCCTATTTTTTTAATATAAGCATGCTGTTAAGCAGTGCGGTTTAATAAAATTAATTTTTAATATTAGTACAGAATACTAGTGTAACGATATTAATAAATAATAATAAACTAATTATTTTTAAATCATATGACTTAATATCTTTCTCAGACTTTAACAAAATTTAAGATTCTAAATTTGAATATATATAATGCAGACACACTATTAAACTATATGGCTCTACATTAAAATGAACATTGACTCTATTAAATTATATGACTTAACAACACGTCTCTATGAAACATATATTGAACAATGATAAGTTACCTAATTATTTTTTAAGCTCTGTCCAATAGGCATCTATTTATTTTTTAAGCTATGTCCAGTAGGCATTGATATGAATAAATAGTTAAGAAAATAATATGAATAATTTGGGGTGGAACTAGGCAATGGCCTAAGGTGGCAAAATAAGTCAAAACTATTTTCAAAAAGGTTTAGGGTCTTCCTGAAATTTAGCAAATTTCTAGGTGCAATCTTTGTTTAGATTATTGATTTATATCCTCCTTAAGTCTGTTATAATTTTATTTAGCCCCAAACCAAAATTCAACTTTGTATATATTAATTGTTTGCTACCTCCTTTTCGCTTCCAACAAGTGAAATAGTATAAATAAAAGCATCTCAAAAGTTAAACACCAGAAAGCACATTAGATACGAAGTTTTTTTTTTTACCCTAGAGTTTATATTATCTTCTTATTCCTTATACATATGGAAAAGCATATGAGTGAATTTAATCAATAGTGTCGACCAATCAGTAAATTAATGCCAAATGGGAAAATTTATGAAATTGCCCAATAGCTATTATACTATAACTCTAGGACAGACGTTGCTTATGGTTCAAAATTTATTATCCCTTCTTTGATTTAATGTTTTGTTCTCAAATTATTATGTCACCGACCAGTCTATGTAATTAATCCAAAATCTTTCAAATTTTAAGTCGAAAACCTTTTGCGAACATAATATGATTTATAAATAAGTGTCTAACTCTAACATTAATAGTATTTAAGCTTAGAAAATTGAAGTCCTGAAAAAGTTATAATTGGTCCAACAGGATAAGGTCATCAACGATGAAGGATTAATTGTGTGAATATCTTACTTAGATGATGGACCATTTCACACGATACTCTCATATGCTACAGACGGTCTCAAATTGTGCTTTCATATTAGAGTTCCCGATTAAAATTGTTATTAACATAATTAACTTGAATCATATTAATCAATTTATTAAATTGCCATCTATCAAAGAACTCCAATTTAATTAATTTGATTTATTCAACATGTTCCATTCAAGATTCCTTTTAATTAAACTGAAGCCGGCCGGCCAAGAGCGGCTTGGATGACAGGTGAAATGACGAGAACACCATTACTCAAGTTTAAAAGAGGAAACCCCTCCATCCTGGAAACTCTATAGAATTTTGCGCAAAACTATGGGATCAGCTTTCAGTTGCTGTGACTGTGGCTCAGAGAAAGTTGAAGAAGGGTAAGCAAAATTTTATTGAAAATAGTTAGTCCCTGCTCTAAGTATATTAGAGCATATTGATAATCTTATTCTTATTTAACTTAATTTTTGTGCATTTTGCCGTAGACTAACCACAATTACTACACCTAATAATGCAACATGGAGAATTTTCACATACAAGGAGTTGCACACAGCAACTAATGGCTTCAGCGATGATAACAAGCTTGGAGAAGGTGGATTTGGAAGTGTTTACTGGGGGAGGACGAGTGACGGTCTTCAGGTAACATGTACTCTTAGGACATGTTTAGAGGAGGGTATATTTTTCATTTAGTTGTAGAGCTGATATATACACACACACACACACGCACGCACCTGAATTTTTGGATTTCCATTGTTAATGCAGATAGCTGTGAAGAAGTTGAAAGCTATGAATTCAAAAGCTGAGATGGAATTTGCAGTGGAAGTAGAAGTTCTTGGAAGGGTTAGGCACAAGAATTTGCTTGGACTGAGGGGCTATTGTGCTGGAACAGATCAACGGCTAATAGTGTATGATTACATGCCTAATCTCAGCTTGCTTTCTCACCTCCATGGTCAATATGCTGGTGAGGTTCAATTAGATTGGAAAAGAAGAATGAAGATAGCAATTGGCTCCGCTGAAGGCATACTGTAAGATTAATTACTAAGTCTCCTTTCCCACAAAATTTTTAAACAAATTGCATGATATTACTTCAAAGACCTTAATTAACAAAATTAATTTCTTGTTATTAATAATTAGGTACTTGCACCATGAGGTTTCACCACACATCATTCATAGGGACATAAAAGCAAGCAATGTGCTCTTGGATTCAGATTTTGAGCCATTGGTTGCTGATTTCGGATTCGCAAAGCTGATCCCGGAAGGCGTTAGCCACATGACAACTCGAGTCAAGGGAACGTTGGGGTACCTAGCACCTGAATATGCAATGTGGGGAAAGGTATCCGAGAGTTGTGATGTTTATAGCTTTGGAATTTTGCTACTAGAGATTCTCACCGGCAGAAAGCCCATTGAAAAGCTCCCCGGAGGAGTGAAACGGACGATCACCGAGTGGGCGGAACCGCTCATAGTGAAAGGGAAGTTTAAGGAGCTTGTTGATCCAAAGCTCCGAGGGAACTTCGATGAAATTCAATTGAAACAAGCTATAAATGTTGCTGCGCTGTGTGTGCAGAGTGAGCCTGAGAAAAGGCCTAATATGAAGGAAGTTGTGAATATACTTAAAGGGTATGATCCTAGAGGAAAAGTGATGCAAACAAGAATTGAAAGTCTGACATGTAAGGAAGAATTATTGGCGTTTGATCAAACAAGTGACGATGATGATCATCGTGATCCTGGTAATCAAGAATTGGGTGTTTATGGTGACACGAAGGTGCAAAAAATGCGAGATCCGTATAATCGGTTTCGAGATCAAAAGATGCATTAATCATGTTTTAAATACATTCGGATGCAATCTGGATTTGTTAATTGCATCCTAATTCTTTCTTTCAGGACAAGGAGGAAAATGATTTCAGATAATTTTGTATTTTGGGTATAAATATTTGTTCTTTATTTATATAATGATTACGATATCATGATTAATTTAATTTGTTTGTCTTATTGTATGACTTTTAAGTTATCATATTTAATTAATTTGATTGGTTAATGTTAACATATTACACTCATAGTTTGAAGAAGAAACAAGAAATTTTGATCATTATTGATGTTGATTTCTTCGTTAGATCGCCGTATGTAATTCTTTATTAGAAAATGAGCAATTATCCATCTACCTCCTAATTTTTCAAATTTTTTTAAAAATACACATTTTTTTTTTTTGTCGTCTTAACTCTATTAGAGAAATTAACTGCATATTGATGAAATAATAATTTTACCTCCTAAACATCAAATGACTATTTCACCCTATCTAAATGACAAAAAAAATAAATAAAACGAAAGATTGCAAAACAAACTGAATTATTTTCATAAATAAAATAAAAGAGCTCCTCTTTGCTCCCAGTAGACTACTCTATAGCCCAACTTACAATCATACGTATTCTTGGAGTTAGTTTCTAGTTGCCCAGAATGCACTTGACTCATTTATAACTTCAAGAGATTGAAATACAAATATAAAATATCCATTCGATTTTAGAAAAAGTAATTAATAACAAAAACCTTATTTGACTTGTATCGTTGTAGAGGGTAGAAAATTGAACTTCACACATAAATAATCAAAGGAAAAACAACAGACCAGGATCCGATCAATATTTTACAAAATAACAACTATCACAAAAACTTTAATAGAAAATTACGTTATCCTATCATTGAGCCAACCACTAGAACAAAATAAACTCAGTTTCTTTCAGTAATTATATCAAATAATTAATAGCCAATTTCAAAATCCCTAACTTAATTGGACGAAAATATCCCAAACCTAACTTAATTGAAGGTTTGGCGCGGTGACTGATCAAAGTCGGCGGTGAGTTGATCGGCTTGAGAGTTGAGAGAGAAGAGGATGCTGCTTGAGAATTGAGAGTTTGAGAGGTTTGGGGAAGATGAAGGGGTGAGTGAATTTTATTTATATTTTAATTTTAATTTTTAATTTTTTAATTGTGTAATTTGATCGGATTTTCGGATTGGATCTGAATTAAGAAATCTGTGTGACAATTTACAAAATTAAGAGGTGTGTGTGATCATTTAATAAACTTTATAAACTTTATAGATATGGGTAGCTTTTTAAACACACAACAAAGTAAAAATTAAAATAGAATGAGAGAAAACAAATTATAGGGTTATTTCGATAGTGCAACACTGCAGCTTTGACAAGTTATTCTTTAAATCGGGTAATTTCCCAAAATTCATGCCTATAAAATCGGCAACATAGATAATGATGATTATTGTTAATTATTGTGCAATATTGTCGGGCATTATGATTAATTAGTAAACTTTTTGGGTAGCTAACGAAATCTCAAACATACAAAAAATTAACTTTTTATGTTAAAAGAATAATTTTACATATTTTAAATTTTTTATTTCAATTAATTATTTTAAATAATATAACATTCATTAATTGATAGGTAAGATAATACAATTAATTCACTTGAATTTTATAAAAAATTATCAATTAATTAATGAATACTAAATTATTTGAAATAGTTACTTGGGACAGAATTTAAGATGTCTATCATTACTCATATTGAAATCATGCACAATTAATTTGTTCTTAGCTACATAGACTAATATCATTTTTTTTTTCCGCTAACGAGGGCTCTAGTAGCTCCGCCCTATTAGTTGAAGGCATTTAAACCTTGATCATAACCTAAATTAAAAATACAATTACTTAACAATAAATATAAATAATTAACTTGTTGATTCATTTATAATACGTTTATTTTCCAGATTGATAAACCGAAATACAGAATCAGAATCATTGATAATATTTATTTGACAAAATAGAGTCAAGAATCTGAATCGTAGGGCCCACTTCAATTTGAGAATGGGAAATATGAGATTAATTCTTAAGTGTGTTTGAGAATTAGTCTCTTATTCTTTAGAATGATCATTTTGCCCCTCCCCACAAAATTAAAAATACTTATTTTGTCATCAATTATAATTAATTAACATATTATTATAATAATTATTATTAATATAATAATTTTTGAATAAATAGTGACAATAATTAATATATTATTATAGTTAATTAATTAATATACTATTATAATAATTGTTAACATAACTGTTATATTTAATTAGTATATTATAATTAATTAATATATTATTTTTTTCATTATTAATAACTAATATATTAATATATTATTAACAATAATTATTAATGATAATACTTTTTGAATAAATAATCACTATAATTAAAAGATAAAATAATAATTATGATAATAGTTCATTAAGTACTTTTCAGTAATATGTTACAATCTAACTCATTTCCATTCCAATTCTAAGATAAAATAAACACATTAATAGTAATCTAACTAATTCTGATTTTAATTCCTATAATTTAAGTAAACAACTTATTCTTATTCTCATTGTATATTCTCATTCCAACTCATTCTAATTTTAGTTTAATAAACTTTATCATTAATAAAAACCACTTGATGGGCTTGGAATCCAGGCCTATAAAATAAAGGCCACAAATGAAAAAGAATATTGAAATTTTCAAAGCACTTGCTCATCTTTCATTTATATTTTCCCCACTACTTTCTCAACATCCAAACTAATCCAAAACAGCTGAATCAGTCGTCTTTGTAATACACATAGATAAGGATTTTTAACCAAATGGTCTATATGTCACTCACAACACATCATGAAACAAAATCGAAAGGAAAATGATATTCTTACAAAGGATAGCTACAAAATTTTGTACAAAACAGTGCATTTTGTGCAAAATATGAAGGCTTCGTGTTGTTGCGTGAAGCACCACACACGCGCGCAACAAGTCTCATGCATCTCCCATCTTTCTTCCTCACCACACAGCAACAGTGTCGGGTCTCTCTCTCCCGTCTCCACGCAAGGTCAGTCTCAGCTCTGTTCTCCATCACCACACAGCAACGGTAAGAGCTTTCTCTCAAACGTCTCACTCTCTCGTCTCAAGCATGCACTGAATCAAAATTATTTTGGAACATAATACATTAATGGAAAATTTATATAGCAAAATCGATCCTGTTATTATCACTTTCAGTCTTGCAAACAACGTCAAAAGTCACACCAACATGATAATCACAATAAATCAATAATTTTCTGGAGAATGAATTACAATTGCAATTGCACATGGCCAAATCAATTCAACTCTCTTGAAAGAAAAACTTTATTTCTTTTTTTTGTCAGCCATAAACTTTTGGATCAGTACAGTAGTCTCCTGATCACCAAAATTGTAACTTGTATCATGGAGTAAATCCTTGATTTGTCACACTCAATTCATTAATTTTTTTTTTCAATTCTATTGAAACAATGGGCAGCCCAGAGAGCGAGAGAGCGAATGAAGGAACGACACGCTTGAGACAGGAAACGGAGAGAGCTCTCACTGTTACTGTGTAGTGAGGGAGAACGAGCTGAGACTGACATTGCGTGGAGACGGGAGAGAGAGATCCGAGACTGTTGCTGTATGGTGTGGGAGAACCGGGTGGGGGTGCGTGAGATTTGTTGCATGCGTGTGTGTGGTGTTCCACGCAACTACAGGAAGCTTTTATACTTAGAACAACGGTGCGTTTTGTGCAAAGTTTTGTGCTATCCTTTGTGAGAATAGCACTGAAATCAAAAGGACTACCGTATCATTTCTAACAACAAATCATAGAACCCTCAGTTAATTCAACCATAACGATATAATAAGTAATTAAACCATAGTTCAACAAACATATGATTTAGAAGAGCAGTCAGATAAGTTCTACACATACATAATTAAAATCCAATTTATTACATCACAACCAAAAGCAAAACAACACACCCACATCAAATCAACTAAAAACTAAAATCATTATCACTATCATAATCAGAATCAACATCAATGGATTCATAATCACCAAAAGATGATGATGGTCCTGCCCTTGCATATTTACTGCAACCCTCTCCACGCCTCCACTGCTCCTCTTTGTAAGACCTCATGCTCTCACGAATAGCAGCCTCTATTTCATCATCATCATACTTGGCAACTTTTTTCTTTTCCATTTCAAAAGTTTGAAGACTCTCCTTGATAACCTTCTCCATTAAAGCTCTCTCTTCTGCTTGTAAATCAGCTGCAGCCGCGGCAGGTGGCCTTTTCCTATTATTTGATGGCGGCGGCGGCGGTGGTGGAGGAGAAGCATTATTTCTCACTCTTCTTTGCAATTCCTCTCTTGTTGTCCTTTCCTTCTCTTCTCTCCTGATAGAAACCTGAACGAGTGCTTTAACTATTTGTTTACATACATCATCAGGGCAGCGTTTACACGGCAGCACATCTCCTCTCTTGCCAGCAAGGTGCTCTTTGAAACGGGTAATTCCCTGCATTTCATGTCCACAAAAGTTGCAACTCACACGACTAGGCCTGTTGGGATCAATGACGCTGCAATATTGTCGAGCTATATCAACTGGTCTGCTCCCCATTATGCTCAACTCTTTGGGTAGCTAATTAATCCTGCAAGATGGTTGTGAAACTATACGATGAAGTAAGAACAGAATTTCGAGATTGATTAGTTATACATATGAATGTTGAATTAAAAGCTAGCTTTAATAATTGACTTCATTAGCTTTCTACCTAGCCTAGCTATCAAAGGAAATTTTAACTACAGTTTTTGAGTTTTGAACATTAAATTTGTAGTGAACTTATTTGTATGGATGATATTTCTACTCTAATAATAAGGATACTTCAAATAAAGTATGCTAATAGTTTCTTCTGGATAATATAGTCCATAAAATCCCTCTTAAAATTTAAATCAAATTTCTGAATTTCATCCACATATATGATGTATGTATATCATGTACATGTAAAAGAAAATTTTATGTCGTCTATTTATTTGTCATTGTAAGTAATTAACTTATGGGTACTTCGATAACAAGAAATTTCATTAAACTCTAGGCGTGAAGAGTAATATGACTATTTTTCCCCTTTTGCTCATATGACTAATTTACTCAAGAACTAGGCTATCATTAAAGTGCAAGTTTAACAATTAAGAAAAATTTGTTAAAACTCAATTATGAAATAGCAAACCTTTCTAAATGTGAGAGCAATAATTTATGTGTGAAATAGTACTTTTGCTTGAATCCAAACACTCTATAAACCATATTAAAGCACGGTCATTTAACTGCTTGATTATTAATATCTAGATCCAAATTGACTTCCTAGTTTGTCTAATCTTTCCAATTTTCAAATTATCAAATATTTTTTCTATTCAATATTTTGCAAGGGAGGATTATTTAAGTAGTCAAATATGTAGAACATAATCTACTTGATAATCATACTTGAAGATATTCAAACCTCAAGAATAAGCAAAATTAAAAATACAATTACAGTTAATATAAAATTATCAATAATTTATCTCCCTTTCGTAAAAATGGTATTATATAATCGATAACGAATTACAAAAATATGGATTTTAAATCTAAGAAATCTTAAGCAAAATTATACAAGATCTCACAACTAATTTAACTTATCAAGTAACAATAAATTATTTCATTGACAAAAAAAAAAAAATGAAAGAGAGAAGGGAGGAACAAACTCTTTACCTCACAATCAAAATATTCCAAACCACATGAAAATAATAATGAGTATGAAATACTTATGATAGAACCCTAAACTAACACGATATCTTGTCTGAATAATTTTCTCAGATCTGTTTCACACTTCTCTCCTCTTTTTTTATTCTATTTAGCTTACACTGTACACTGTTCATTAAAATATTATCGTTAAATTTTAAAAGAATTTGTCCGATATACATTCGTCTCACCAATCATATTATTTATTCAAAACAGCTCAGTTCTGAACCTTTTTGAGTAGTTTTTTAAAATCCGATGGATATGATTATAGCAATTTTGTCTAAAACGAACTCATCCAAACAAATAAAATGCTAACTTACCATTTAATCCTTAAGTGTTGCTTGACATCCACTTGCATACCTTATATTATACAGTACAAAAGTTTATGAAATAAATATAAAGTAATGTGGTATTCATTAGAAAATAAACCAATTAGTTGGCTTCTTGTATTGGAAATAGGAGGTTAAATGTTTAATTCTAAAAAGATATATATGCACGTTAAATTTAGAGTGGATGCATGGTAACTATTAAAAAAATGTGGCATTCATCAAACAAACATAAAATTTTCAAAATAACTTAAATAAGGGTAAAATGTTGATTTTTTTTTTCTATTTGATATGGGTGTATATAATAAAGAAAAATATGTAATAAACATACATTATTAATCAAATATAGTCATACAAAGTACTTATTTATTTTCTTAAATATAAACCCCATTTATGAGTATTCAACACCATCATAGTTGACAGCTTTAAAAATAATTGTATTATATACAACAAAATTTTATTATACAAACATAGGATATAATAGTAGCACTAGATCGTGTAATAAAATATATATATATATATATATATATATATTTTATTTTTATTTTTTTTTTTTTGAGATGAGTAGTGTTACTCTTGAACAAATAATGACAAATTAAGAACGTTGTGTCGTTCTTATCCTAATAAATGTGGAACTTCAATAACTTACCATAATAACCAGATTACCGCCGCCGATTCTCTACCCTTTCTTGGAGTCAAGGCTCATCCACTTTAATGCGAGAATGCTTATCGGGTCAGGTTATGCGGGTTTTTTGTGGGCCGGTCAGCCCATAATCCTTGCACAAGATTGGACTAAAGGTGTCATAAGCAAGCTTTTTTAATGTTTTTTATTATTATTAATATGATATCATTTAAACAAAAATCATAAATTACTAAGGAAAACAAACAAAATTATAATAAAAAGGATGGGATTATTTATACTTTAAAAATTATCATAAAAATTTATTATTTTGTACACTCGTGCAAAATTTAAAAATTAAGTTTTACTTTCTACACTATTTAAAATATTAAAAAAAAATCTTATTTAAACTAGTTAAATTAATTTACTCAAAACACCAATAAAACTATTTAGCACATCTAAAATGTATTAATAACAATATAGTATATATTAACATAAATTTTAGTTATCAGTTTTTATCTATTAAAGAATATCTTTAATATTAATTTTTAAACCCAACAATTGGAGAAAAGAAAAAAAAAAAGAAAAGAAAGAAAGCCCATTTGACCCAAAATAAAAAAATGACTGAAGGAAAAAGTAGTCGTCGAAGAAAAAGGAGAATACCACAAGAAATATATATATATATATATAAATCAAAAAAGCAAAAATATGTTAATAGTATTGATTGGTTCCTTGCTTAACTCAATGCTATCTAAGACATATGAGTAATTTTGAGAGTGAAAATAACTTCACCCTAATAAAAAAAATAACTCATTGATCATTCTTATTCACCAATTTATCTATTGAATTTAAAAAAAAAAAAGTATGTTTAGAATTAGAATTCTTCCATAATATGATTTTTTAAAGATTTTATGTCATATATACGGTGAAGGTACGATTAAAAGTTCAATTATTTTTTCTATTTTTATCTATCAACACCGCCTTCACCTATGTGAATTTAAAAAAAAAAAAAAAAATTCCTATAAGCCACCTGTGGGTCAGAAGAAGATGGGGAAAGTATCGTCAATGAAGTTTGTAAATGAATTTTGCAGATACAAGTTGAAGAAGAAAATGTTTGGATCGAACTTATAAATTAATATCAGTTTTGTTCGAACTGCAAACTTGAAGCCCCCATTTGTGTTCCACTTTCAGGACATCATAAATAATTTGCTGTATACGACAGAACAAGAAACAATAATTGTGTATCATATGAAAATGATATTTTCTTTTTTATAACTGATTTGATAATTGAACTATGTCGAAACCAATGAAATTTCTTTTCTCTTATGTATAATGTTGTAATGATTGATTACGTATAAGCAACTGTGTTACATAATATAAATATTTTTCCCCCCCATTTTAAAGCCAATGGTGTTGGAATATGATTTTCAGACTCTCGCTGTCTTTTACTATAATATAATGATATTGGTGAACTATATGCACAACTTGTAATTTTGCGATTGTTTTAATGATTAATTAATCACTCTCTCATTTGTTTATACGGATGAAGTTATATACCCACCCACATGAACAAAAAAAAAATACTAATAATAAATAAATTTGGTATGCTTCAATTATTTTATTTCACATAGCACAAATTACGTTTTAGATCTATAGTACATACTTTTGTCTAACATTAAATATCTTTTAAACAAAAATAATAATAATAATCAAAGGATATCGGCATCCCAAAATTTGATTTAATGCATACGTAGATCCTAACATTTTTTAAACGAATACATCAATTTCATCTTATTTATATTTTTGTGTATTTGGTAATATCAAACATATCGTCAAATTCTATTGTGCAAGTGTAATAGTGAGAACGATTTCACAAAAGGAGTAACGGGACAAGATGCATGCTCGACGCCCCTTTCCTCTATTTATTTCATATAATTGGATAACCAAATTTTAAAATTAAAGATACTGAATTTGGCAAAATTATGTGTAATTCAACAATTAATGTTATTGAATTATTTTTCCAGTAAATTTTGCAAAATTATAGTACATAAAGTCCCCGACCATTACATGTAATCATAAATTTGTTGTTGCTGTACATGATTGTTTTGTAATGTATAGGATATTTCTTAGGTGACACGCTTGTAATGTGTAGTCTAAGACAAAACTTAGCTACGTTCCATAATTGTAAGAATCATGAATATGGCCAAACGAAAACATTAATATATATGAATCAATCTCTCTCTCTCTCTCTCTCTCTCTCTCTCTTATCCAGGATGAAACCTGTTAAAACGGCTAGTGTCATCTGAAAGTTTCATTCATGATAAAGGGGAGAGATTTCTTTGAGTGGCAAATAAAAACTTTCCTACCAAATCCATCAAAGAAGTGCTTTTTTTTTTTGGTTTTTTTTTAATTAACGAGTTATGAATTTTGGCTTCACTGGCAAGATAAAATCAAATACACCAAGCCACAAACAACATGCACCTTTGCTTATACCCCAAAGCATCCACAACCATAGCATTAATTTTGGTGCAAAAATTTTCCAAAAGCGGAGGAGGTAGACACAAAACAAAAGATTAATCACTTTTTCACTTCTTCCCAATCCTCTAAAAGTGCTTTTAATGCTTCTTAAACAAGAATGATACGATAAAAGTGAATGTTGGTTCACTCTTCCTACTAACCTCAATCATGCTTGTATACTAGCTCCTCTACTTATATTCTTAAGTTGAGTTTCATTGCTCTCATTGTAATAACCAAATTCAAATCTTCTTGATTGACACTTGTAGGCCAATTTTTTGATACAATGGTTCTTTCAGCTCATTCAAAAATACTTATAGGAATCTCATTAGAACCAAATGATAGCAAGGAACTTCTCTCATGGGCAATCAAAGTCCTGGCTGATCCAAATGACAACATTGTGGCCATACATGTTTTTGGTTAGTATTGCTTATAACCTTTTGAAACAAACGGCATTGAGTGAAATGGAGCCAAATGGAATATTTTCAACATTGTTAATAATGTTTGTGAATGTCTGTTAAAACAAAGCAGTTGGAGAAGAATCAAAGAAGCACGGATCAACGGCGAAAAAGCAATCACAGATTCGTCAAGCAAAAGCTCATGTCATAACAGTGCTGGGAGAATTTGCCAGAACCTGCCAGTCTAAGCAGGTATTAATTTTTTGCCTCAATATTCTGAAAATTCAACATCGAAGTTAAAAATACTCATTCATATAAAATTCTCAGGTAAATTTAGAAGCTAAAGTGGGGTTTAGCACTAGTATCGGAAGAGGTCTAATTGAAGAAGCAAAATCCATTTCAGCTGATTATCTTGTTCTCCGCAGTTCAAGAAATCGTTCCAATAAGTAAGAAAACAATTTCTCTCACAGAAATTTCAATTATCCTTTAATATGGCCTATCATAATTTAATCTCTTTCTTTCTTCCTTTTTTTTCTCATTTCGATTTATAAGAAGTTCGCGAGATATTACAAGGTTCTGCTTTGAGCATGCCCCAGAAGGATGTACAATAGTATCACTTGGGAAATATAGGGAACCACAAAAAAGTTCAAGTCTCAATTCTGCAAAATCTGAAGGTCTTGCTTATTAATTTCCATAACTACATTGATGGAATATTTATGTCCATTTAAATTTGAAAGGCTCTAAAATATGTGATTCACATAGCAGAAACTGGTCAATTGAGTTCAAGGTGGTTGAACAATACTGGCAGAGTAGCCTCCCCTGTTGGAAAGCACATCTTCCAGGAAACAAAGAGTGAAAATCCTTCACCAAGAACTGTTCTAGATGAACTTGAAGGAGAATCCAACACCACAGAAGACGATACATTTAGCTTCGAGGACTCGAGCATCTCGCAGTCCCCTCCTCAAGCTTCCAAGTCCAAAGGCCTATCCGTCACAAGGAAGCGAATGTCACCTGGAAAATTTTTAACTTCAATCTTCAGCTCACCGTTAAGAAAAAGCAATGGCAGTTTATCTAGTAAAGAAAAGCATCAGCCTCTGTTAACTTGTTTCAGCTATGAGGAAATCTCAAATGCCACAAACAACTTTCACTCAGGTAATAACTAAATGAAATTTCCTATGATAAAATGTCATACATTATTGGTAAAATTTAATTTTAAATCAGTTGCTTGGATGTTCAGAAAATATGGTGGGTCAAGGAGGATACTCAGAAGTGTATAAGGGCAATCTTTCGGATGGAAGAAAAATTGCAGTGAAGAGATTGGCCAAGGACAACAAAGATGCAAAGAAAGAGAAAGAATTTCTCATGGAATTGGGCATAATTGGACACGTGTGCCATCCTAATACAGCAACATTGGTGGGTTGCTGCATTGAAAATGGACTCTATCTGATATTCAACTTCTCACAAAATGGCAATTTGGATGAAGCATTGCATGGTAAGAAACAACAAATCTGTTCTCAAAGTTGGCATAATTCACAAAATCTTGATATTTCTTTTTTCTAATGTTGAAAGAATTGTCAGATGAAAGAAGAAAATCACTCGAGTGGCCTATTCGATTCAAGATTGTGCTAGGAGTAGCAAGGGGACTGCATTATCTTCACAAAGGTTGCAAGCGGAGAATAATACACCGAGACATAAAAGCCTCCAATGTTCTACTTGGCCCTGATTTTGAGCCACAGGTGAATAATCAAACAACTTAATTGTACCAATTTTGCAGTAAAAATGTTGCTGAAAGAAGATTCTGAATATAATAACTAGCGTTTCTTCTCTGTTTAGATTACTGATTTTGGACTAGCAAAATGGCTGCCAAATAAATGCACCCACCACGCTGCGATCCCAATTGAGGGCACATTTGGGTACTTAGCACCGGAATACTTCATGCATGGAATCGTTGATGAGAAAACGGACGTTTTTGCATTCGGGGTTCTTCTTTTGGAGATCATAACTGGACGGAAACCTGTTGATTCATCCAGGCAAAATCTTGTCTTATGGGTATGTGAAACTCTCGACAACGTTACATTTCCAAATTTATATACTAATGTAGGATCCCTTCCTAATATCTTAAAAATCATTTATAACTTCTCTGATGCTCAAAAGAGTTTCATAAACATGCAGGCAAAGCCCCTGATGGAATCTGGAAACATCACAGAGCTAGTTGATCCAAGCCTGAAAGGCGAATATGACACGGATCAAATGCATAGACTAGTGCTAACAGCTGACTATTGTGTGAGACAAACCTCAGCGCGGCGTCCATCAATGAGTGAGGTATACAAATTCTTTAATCAGTTTCCATAAGTTTTAACCCCATTTGCTGCAGAGAACAAGTTTTAATCTTTATTGAACCTTTTATTGGTCTGTTTTCACCAGGTGTTAGAGCTTCTAACAGCTGGCCATGACTCTGAAGTTGCAAAAAGCTGGAGGATGCCCAAGTTTACATCTGATGAGCTTGATGATTACTCATTGTTTTTCGGATATGAACTGCCAACGGATATTGATTTGGAGGAGTTTTTTTAGACTATTCAGGGTTCTGGTGACATGAAAGGGATATAATTAACTGAATGTCAGCAGATCAATAACTGGGTAGAGGTTGGTTTCCTTCTATATGCAGCTAAAGGATATTATATTCATTTGTTCTAATTACTTTTAGAATGAGTAACATTATTCTTCTTTGTATCTCACGTTGAGAAGAATAACATTGCTCTTTTATAGATCTAAAGCTACGCAAAATGGAAATATTGTACTATTTTGATCAACTAGATGTGGGATTAGTTTGTAAAATTTTCAAATCAAGTATAGATGTATTTGAGAACATATTTTTCTTTTTTTGCAATTCTTATTATCACAAATGTGTCTCAAACAATCATACATCAATAATTCAAGTATGCAAACCGAATGAATATTTTCTAGCTATGTGAAAATATTATTATTTTACTACAAAATATACTTCCAAGTATTACTATTAAGTAAAACAAAAAAAAAAAAAAAATTCCCACGAAATGAGGATGTGCCAAGGCGTTTACAGTAACGATGGGCCTGAGGCCTTAAAAGCCCTCGTGTATAATTTAGACGAATGCCCAATGCCAAGAACGGGAATTGCTCAACGGACAAGCCCAAAAAGTCGAACAAGATCTATGGTAATATCTAATAAATCCACACACAAATACTTAATTTTTGTACATGTAACTGAAGACACGTTTCCTAACACAATATATATATGTATATATATATATATTCTTCAAAATCGTGTAGACTTAACGAAACCTCCAAAGCTACTCACAATCACAAACAATAATGTTCACGAATCAATAAATCACTTAAAAAAGTTTAGCTTAAGTTAATAATAAACCCAATTTCGAAAGGGAAAATAATCTATTAAAAAGACACTCACCGTTTATTGTCGGGTCGACCCGTTGACCCTTGATAGTGAATAAAAAGATAAAACAGATGGTGTTCAGAGAGCAAGTGGGGAAATAAGAAGAGGACTAGAGGAGGACCACGTCATGATCAGAGAGCTAGCCAAGGGTGCGTGACATGGTGAGCCCACGAGGAGATGGGGCGTGGGCCCGTGACGCACGTGAAGGGGATGAGGTACATGGCCCTACTCGATGTCCCTTTTGTGATGGGTCCTACACTTTCACAATAATTTACATCACATGCATTTGCAAGCCCGGAGGCTTGTGTTTCTCACGTCCCTTTCTCTTCCTCCTCCGTCTTCGCGTCTTGTTCTTTCACTCACCGATGAGACCATCTCAAGAGATTTTCCTTTTTCAAGTCTTTTTTATTTGATTAATTTTGGTAGTAGCTACAACAGCTATTACTATTCTAGTTCAAAGAAGATCAATGATCTTGCTTGAAATGTCTATTCAATCTAAGAACTGGAAATTATTAATGTGTTGAACTCCATATGACCAGTTATGTGTATATAAATCACATGTAGTTTAATACACTAATTGATTTGGAAAATTATTAGATCATTTAGATTTAAATTTTATTCGTTTCTTTTTATATCAGAAACATATATTAAATCCTCCCCAAACCTTATGCAAATTCGAATCCAAATTTCTTATATCACTCCAAAATTTACCAATAATTTTTTTTTTTTTTTTGCTTATTTATATTCATGTATTCATACTACCATATTTGACTCTCTTATTATTATTATTATTATTTTTGTGGCATGGATTAAACTTCAACAACCATTGACAAAAACTTTTCATCATAAATTCTTAACAATATACTTATTGCCTTGATCCTTCAAATGCATTTATGTACTCCCGCCTCATCAACTTACACGGCATTATTTCATCATCTTCGAATCTAACCTAACTGAATTCTACCAAACTCATCTGATCAAAAAAACTAATTAAAACCTAGATGAGATGATCAAACATAGAAGAAATTCAATCAAACATTGGACATACATGTGCTTGTGGATTGTGGCTAGGGAAACAGCTGGCAGACTCTTGATATGCTAAGATTTATATCCCATGTATGTTACTGTCCCCGCAATTGAAACTTTGTATCAAATATGGCAAAATATTTTGGAAATTGAACCTCAACCCTAAAGCAATATTGCACCAATTATATTTAATTCCGGAAAACGGTATAGACCAAACCTACTGTACAATTTCTAAAAACTTAATTAGAACCCAGCCAGATTGCTTTCCTAAGGCATCAACTACTTCGATCGTTTTGGATGGATATGGGTTGCTTTCAAGAGATTGGAAAATGATCCCAAAGAAAATTGTAGCCACTAGTTGTAAATCTTACCATTTTTAATTATTACACGAATTGAAAGGAAAAAAAAAAACACTCTTTTATGCATCATCATAATGGGCACTCGAAAGGGCACAAATAATATGGTAAGGAAATGTATGTGAAAGCGAAGACCTAACTGAAACTGCCTCAAGATGCACGGAACCAAGTTTTTGTAATTGTGAAATTTGTAATATAGTATTTAACACAAAAAGGTTTATTATAGTGAATTTCTCATCTTCAAATTGGGAATAATAAAAAATTTCATATGTTAGATCATCACCAAAAAACTCTTTTAATTTAATTTTTTAAATACTTATTTGCTTACCTATGTGATAAATAGAAGAGTAAAAAAAAAATCATCTCTCAAAAGACTATTCAAATAAAAATAAGTATATATTATTTTAATTTAATTTTTTTTTCTTTACAAAAATAATAACAATTATAACACTCCACTCTTTTCATAAAACTATGAGATAAAAATGTTAAATTAAAGGTTCAAAAAGCTCCAAATAAGAAAATGTTATTATCTCATTTGAAGAACCTCATTTGGAGAATCTTTTAAAACTCTTTTTATTGATATAACTTTTCTAATAAGTAATAAAATCTCATTTAAAGAATTTTTTTGTGATGCTTTTAATCTTAAGAAAGTTAACATCATCTTATTTAATAGTTAGTTTGATATGAATTTTAATATTAAAATTTCTACTAATATAAGATACAGTGACAAAATGCTCTGTCAATTATTAATAAATTAATTATATATATGTATGTGTGTGTGTATAACTTCTAAAATAGTAAGATGATTTTTTTTAATCGTTTGGAACTAATTTATAAAATATTTTTAATTCATCGAAGCTCTCCAGCATCTATATATAAAAGTACTCAACTTTTAGTAAAAGAGAAAATTATTTATCAACCTATAATAAAAGCCAAAATTAATCAAATTTCTATATAACATAATATATATGCTATTTGATTCACATTCAAACAACCCAACACTTTTTGCCTTTTAGTTAATGATAGAAGCTATATCGCAATAGTTATGGAAAAAAACAATCCCGAAAGGTTAAATTTGAGCTTTGACTTGCAAGTACAACTCTCTAAGGTACATGACATCTACAGTATCATTATTAGATTGAATTTTTTTCCCCCTTTGACACTCCACTAATCGACCAGGATAATTCTAACAAAATTATTGAGTTGTGTGAAATATTAATTAGCCAAAGACAATCGGTTAGACTTATAATTAAAAATGTCGTTTCACCTAATAGAATATATTCTTCTTGATTGGATATATGGTATCCTTAATATAGCTTTTAATAAGTGATACTAAAGTCAAGCTTTAACAGTCAAAATATACTTGAACAACTTAAATGTGTACCTAAGTAAAATATGTCTCTCTACCAAATACAATAGTTCTTTAAATTAGATAATTAAATGTCTTATGCTTTTCTCAAGTAAAAATAATGATGCATTGAGTGTTTTTTTTTTCCCTTACCCCTAAAGGTATCAAAAGTACCAAACTTTGGATATATAGGAAAATAAAATGCCAAAAAAAATTCAATTCTCAATCGTCAAGATCAACTTTAGTGCAATGTCGATGCTGGGCCTCCTAGATTTAGTTGCAGCAGTGAGAAATCGAAACTGACCCAGTATGCGTGTGTGGCGTGTCCTACCAACATGAAAGCAATAAGTTTCAGCCAAAAATTATTTTGGTTCTCAGTTTCAAAGCATTTTAAGCAAGTCAGCATTTCTTTTAACATTATTTTCTCAATTGAAAGGGATTTTTTTTTGTGATTAATTTATGAATAAAAATGGTAAAGCCCAAATTTGATGTATTTCATCACTTTCAGAATAAATTTGCATAATTGACCCACAATTTTCACTACTCTATTATGTTATTTTCAAGTATTATGTAAATATGAATATCTTAACTGACCACGTGGTGAGCAAAATATAGGCTTTAACTTTAGTAATTGAATAATCACGTATAAATAATTAATTTTTAATAATAAATGACCTTATATGTAATGTGCCACAAGGTCTTTAAAATTCAATACGAATATGCAAATCTATTTTATATTGTTAAAAATGCCATCAAGTCAATTCTTAAATCTCACTATACCTAATTCAATTCCTCATTTTTATATTCTTTAAATAGTTTTTTTATTTCCAAAAATATTAATAAACAATGGCATTAGCTGTCTGATCACCAGATCCAGGGGACCAATTTAAAAAGAAAAAAAAAATTCTAGCTTCCCCTTTTGGAAACTCAGAAAGCAAAAATAATTGTGGTGATCAAAGTTCAGAAGCTGTGCATTGCATTCCTGGGAAGCCAATCTGTCGTTAACGTGAACTCCCCGTGTCTCGACAGAGAAAGTTCCAGACCTTCTGGAAAATCTTTTCTTCTAAGTTCCATCGAGATTTTATGCTATATCCATCGCCCCTTTCTAATAATGGAATTTTAAACTTATTTTATTACTTTGAAGTAAAATATTAAATTAAAAAAAAAAAAAAACCACCTCAAATTGAGCGACCTTTGATCACACCCAAAGGGCAGTAAGCATTAAGATATTATAAAAAATAAATCAGCCAATAGGGGTTCTGAAATAGATCCTGTCCCAAGGCAGTAAAATAAAGTAGAAAGTCAAAATTAAAAGTGAAAATTTTTACTGAACAGATAAAAGAGTTACATTAGGCCCTTACAGAAAAAGTAAACGGGCTGACAAAATGTCGGTGATAATTCTGCCAATCGAACGGCTTAAACTCCATCGGTTGCCCTATTTTACAGTTTTAACATGTTAAAACGCTTAAAGACCTAATACCGACCGTACGGTTATTCTATTTTCATAATTTAACAAATACGCCCAGAAGCACAGAATCATGACACTGAATTTCTTCTTCTTAACCTTCCACCCACCAACTCCTCAAAACGAGGGCACGACGCCGTATTGGGAATCGGCCAAGTACGCACCAGCAGCTGAAGCTGCAGAGTTGTAAAGCCGGTCAACTTCAGAGTCAGCGTCGGTTCTTTTCGCGAAACGGCCTTTGATTCTTGGTCTAGTTTCGGCATAAGCTTTACGTGAATGATAACGAATAGTTTTCTCAAATTTACGGTTCTTTCTCTTCTCCCTGTAACGCAAAACTCTAGCTTCGCGGTCAATCCCACAGAGTTGACTTGCTTGGTTAGCACCAGGAGCCGATACGGTGACATTTGGATCTGCGCCGGACCCAGTGCTCATGTTTCGGCCAAATGGATACGAAATATCGGACATCGAGTTCCCATCTGGAACCACTCCAACATCAAGAGATGACGATGAAACCTGAAACCATATAAATGAATAAAATTAAAGTATGTTCGTAACTGTTGTGCTTTTATTTAATTTTACTTTACAGCACAGTTGCGGGTTAAAGAGAAGAAAAAAAATTTTTTTTTTTGAAGCTTTGAGTTTGATAATTACACTTTGGCTTTGGTAGTTGAATGAAGAGAGCTTGGATCTACAGAAATCGATATCGAAGCAATTTTCATTGTTGATCAAAGGAATTGGAGCTGCAGCTTGAGCTGGAATTGGTTCCGGCTTAGTTGTTTGAACAGGCACAACACTGTCCATGCCAGCGCTGTGATGATTCTGAAATGAATTTGGATAATCAAAATCGTTCAAATCAATAAACGGATCGATGAAAAACAAATCCCCGGATTTCATTTCACCAGCGTTTGCAATTCCAAGTTTCGAATTCGGAATCAGCCAGGAAGCAGAGTCCACGCCGTCGTGTTCACTGGCGCCAGTGAACTCTGAGCTGCCATTTTGATCACTCGGGACCAGGAAGTTAAAAGCCGACGACTTGACAATCGAGTCAGCCGAGTCGAAGAACGGCTCAATAGGGAGGCGTTCATGGCGCCGGGCTAAAGGGTTAGCAGAGTGGATATCATTGTCGCACGTGACACACAAGGCAGCCGCGTCCGCCTTACACGTGACAGCCGCAGGGGCCTGCTCGCAGACCTCGCACATCCAGACACGCGCGTGTTTGTTCGTGCAATGGTGGATTCTCAAATCGCAGTTCAAGCAGAGGAAAGCAGAGTCAACTCTGCAGTAAACAGCCGCCGCCGCTTTGCAGGTGTCACATGGCTTCGCCGCCACGCTCCACCCGCCGGAAATACCCTTCACGCTATGTAATTCAATTCCCATTGGCATTAGTAAATAAAGGTTCTTTCTTTCTTTCGTTTGGGTTTTGGTGTTTGGAGTAAACGTGGAGGAATGCAAGGCCTAGTTTTTGATATGTTTGGTTTTTGGTTTTTGGATTTTCTCACTTGGCTAAGAATTAAGAAAGGAGAAATCTAGCTGCTGGCGAGTAGTAATGGAACACGTGGATGATTACTGGCCATGGAAAATGGTTTAATTTGTTTCGAGTTTTTTGGGATTTTTAATAATGCTGGGGAGAGGTAGTAGTCATGTGTCTGTGCCGACGTGGGACCCAATGATTAAGTGACAGACAGTATGATGAAGAAGTAAAGAAAGAGGGGCCTTACCTTACATCGGATACATCCCATTTAAAAAATAAGTGGATCCTTCCTATACATATTTTATATAAGATATAATGTAGCTTAACAAAATTTAATAAAAAAATGAGACGAACCCGATCTTGGGTTTGAGCACCCGGTTACTTAAATAGGCCGGGTTCTCAATATTATTTTTAATTAGTTATTGGTCCAGTAGTGTACATTCTATACCAAAATTTTTCTATAGTCATAAATATAGAGACTAAATTAATTTTATTACATGAAAAATTTATAATTTAATAAAGTTGTAGTTAAAAAAATTATTGTTTTAATTTGATAATCTTTAGTGAAATTGATATTGACAACTAGTTAGTCGAGCTAATCAAATCTTATGTATAAACATTAATTTTAAAAAAATAGTTTTAAAAAATTAATACATTAATCTATGTAGTGTTAAAAATATACAAATTAATTTTAAAAGTCTAAAGAATAAATCATTATCCCAAATGACTTTAAAAAAATATTATATTTCATCTTAAACTTTTGATGTAACATAACATAACATATATTTTTACAATATACATATAGTCATTATTATATAAAAGTAAATTATTTATAACTTATTATAATGTGAAGTTTATTCTTATTTATAATTGTCTTAAATTATAATCAAAATTTTTATGACTCCATATAGGTTATTTCTATATTGAGTATCACTATAAATAAATTATATTGTATAAAATCCATATTTAGATAGCTATCAACAAATATATAAAAAAAAAATTGATCAAAAATTTTGAACTTTAATATGCTTCGTAATTTTTGTTATTTTTATAGCTAGATGTCAACAATTAATTGAAAAAGTGAATTGAGAAATTTTTTTCTTATGCTGTCAATATTTATTAATCATAAAAATATTGAACAAGCCCTACTCTATTACATCGTTTATAAGTAATAGTGTTTACAACTTTTTTGTTATTGCTAACATGTTTTGATCGTTATTAATAATAATATTTTTCATAACACACATTGCAAAAATATGTAAATTATACATATACCAAACAAATATAAATTATACATTTACTAAAAGATTATTATTAATAAAAAAATTTGTAACTCACATTATTTAGATGTAGTGCAACATAGTCACGCCGTAAGTAAGATGCTTGTTTAATTCCATGAATGTGCTAATTGCTATGATATAGGGAAATCACATTGGCAATTGTTAATTGGTTTACTTTTACAACACATTAATTTAATTATTGCTATGCCCTTCCACTATATGGGTTCCACTAAATCTTATTCTTATGTCGGGTTAAAAGAATAAATGGCGGGGGATACAATATGATATCCAATTGATAAATTTTTAGATACGTGTGAAATATCCGTACCAATAGTTTGTTTTACATAATGGATCATTGATATTTTTGTGAGTGCGACATTTATGATTTCACTGTTTAAGATTTTACAAATTTAATGCAAATTTCGTCCCCAACTATTAATGATAAATAAATAGTATTAATGTAATTCAAGCATATAATTTTTTTTGCACTTATCTTTTATCCTGAATAATTTTTTTGTTTTCACGAAATAAATGATAATTGATAAATATAAGAGAATTATAGCATAGAAGTTAAGAGACCGCTAAATACAACTTATGAGATAGAATTTTAATTTTGTAATAAAATGAACCGCTACAGAATAGTTCGTAATTATAAGGTTTTGCATTAAAAAAGCAAGCTCATTAAACAACGATCAGAATTTCAGGTAAGTTTTGTTTGGACGCAACGTCACGTCATACGCGGGCTTACCATATAAATGCATTAAAAAACAATAAATTATTTCCCAAATTTTTCATAAAGACGTCTCTACCCTTGCACTCGTAACCGATGGAGATTGGCACAGAAATCAAGAAAAGACACTGTCAGCATGCCACATGTGGCAGACAGCTGATGGGTCGGCAAACCGTGTTGCGTTTTCTGATTTGCTCTCTCATTCTTTTGTTTTCTTATAAAAAGGGTATTTCCGGAAACCCGTACGTATTTTCTGCCCTTATTATGTCATGGGATAATAAAAGAAAATTGAAAATAAAAATTATATCTGCTTCAGTTTTCAAAGCTAAAGATTGGTGACCTGTCCAATAGGTGTCAAGATTTGAGTCGAGTACGTGGCAAGAAGATTAAATTTTTAATCTGCTAAAAAATAACTTTCGGTTAGTAAATATAAAATAGCTTTATTGAGTTTGACTAATAAAATACTACGTAATTCCACTTCAGGGCTTCGCCGAATGATAAAGACTCGTTTCATTGGAGGAAATCATAATGTTGAAACTAAATTAATTTTATTAGTATAAAGAGGTTATAATTTAATAATGATATAATTATACAAATTATTATTTTGACCCAACTATCCAAAATACAAGTGATATGAAGGCAAAGTATGAACTGCATAATTAATAAAGCATGTCAAATTCACTATATAGATATTAGTAAAAGTGATAAATATAGTTTCAAAAAATTAGAGTATGTATTGTTAAAAATGTGTAAAGCTATATTAAAAGTCTCAAAATATTTGTATTACCTTTAATGTTTTTCTCTCATTTTCAAACTCTACTACAAGAAGGCAAGTTTGTTTAATATAATATAACATATATTTTTTTACAATATACAATTACTTATTATTATAGGGACAGGTTCTTTGAGACATGATTTTAAAAAATTATAATTTATTATAATATGAAATTTGTTCGTATTTATAACTAGTTCAAATTGATATCATAATTTTTTATGATTATATGGAAGTTATTCCTGTATAAATTATTACTGTAGAGAGAGTTTACTGTATTTAAAATAAATAGAATTTAATCTCAATTCAAGAATAATTTTATTTTTTAAATATATTATTTGAGGTAAATACATGTTTAGTCTATATATTTTAACCTCAAATATCAATTTAGCTCTTATAGTTTCAAAAATATTTCAAAACATCTCTGTTGTTAAATATGTTACACTCATATCCTTGTTTTTTTTTTTTCATTTTACAATAATATCATTAGAACAATATTTATTCCTTCCTTAGGATATTAATGAAAAAAAAAGGACAAATTTATCAAATTAACCTTAAAAGCAGCATAAAATTTTTCATAAATTTTTATGTTGTTATTTTACTGTTATGATTAATTTGGTAAACTTCTTTAATATATTAACTATTATTAAATTTTTTACAAGGATATTGAACATTCTTTTAAGTTGACTAATATTAATTTATTTATAAATAAATCATTAGCAAGATTGTTGTATGAGTACAAAAAACATTAGTTCTTTCATACTAATATTTATTGGTCAATTTACTAATTAATTTTTTTATAGAGAAATTAATTAATGTCAAGAATATTATTGTAAAGGGTATTATTATATAAAAAACATAAAAATAAGCGTAAGAATGTAATAAATTAACTACAAGAGTGTTTTTGGTATTTTTAAAACATGGTGAATAAATAGATACTTAAAATCAAAATAAAATAATTAAATAAACAATTTGCGCCATTATTTGTAAGGATAAGTTAAATCATTTTTTGTCTTAGGTGATGGTTTTTGAAAATGTTAATGGATTAATGTGAGAATACTATGTATTAAATTAATGGCGAAGATCTTTTACTAAGATGATAGTGTCTTGAGATTTTATCTCAGATACAAAATATATTTGTAAAAATTATAAGATCAAAATATGAAGTTTAAGAAAATAAATAGAAGCTATATTTTTTAAAAAATGACGTTCACTTCTTTTATTTTCATTTCATTGGTAAAAGTGTGACTCTTTTATTGTCTTGCCAAAGGAGGAAAAGTTTTACTTTCAAATTTAACAAAAATTGAAGGTTGGGTTATTTTCAGACTTTGAAATTAATTAAAGATTCTGAACGAAATCTACGACGTTGTTGCCAATTGAAGTGAAAAATCTTATGCTGCTTCTTGTCTCTTTCATCTCAGCTGCTGCAAATTATAAAACAACAAGAATTGACTTTTTAGAAATTATAAATTATGAACAAGAGAGGCCACATATATTCCAGAAAGCTACTCAAAATACTGCAGTATAGTAATGCTGATTCTCAAATGAATAAAATTCAACTCGGATATTTAAGTATATAAAATTTTAATTAGTTACTATAATGATCTATTTAACTACGTTGAAAAATAATAAAAATATTTTAAAAAATGACTTTTTAGTATTTTCTCACACACACACACACATATATATATATATATATATATATAAACTGATATTTTATATTAATTATAGTATTATATAGTCCGAATATAAACCCTCACTCAAATATTTAAAGGGAGAAAACTCTTATTATAAGGAGAATGCGAGAGAATAATTATTTAATGCCACAATGATTCAACAGTTTAAAAAATATATTGAAAAAAAATTTTAGCATCAGTGTATCCTATATGTACTTTAAAAGTCTTAATTTTTGTTGAGACTCGAACCCATATTTTCAATTATCAATAAATTACAAGTTCATTGGCCAACTCTTTAGTTTTTGCTAAAATTAAAAAATTAAATATTTTGATATTGACCTAACCTTCAACCATTTTTATTATAACAATTATATTGCCAACTTCAATACTTTAAAAAATAATGGGTAATATATATATATTTTAAATTCGGATCTATAGAAATTAATATCTATTGATTCTAATTTTTATAGACATAAATTCTTATATTTAGTAGGACCTTTTTTTTTTTTTTGCTATTTGTTAATATTCATTTGGCTGTTATGTCTTTCTATAAATTATTATAAATTATAATTACGGCAGCTGATTCTACAACTCGAGGACGATTAGATGGTCAAATTTGTTTTTTAACGTTTTGACCATGTAGTTTGTTCAAATTGTGGGGAATGATAACATAGAGTATAGTAGCTAGACCCCTTTTCTTAATTCACACAAACGTGAACTAAAGTTACCCGGCTAACCTTAAGGATTTTCTCAATTAAACCAAATTAAAATTTGAAAATCAGAATTTGGGTACAAATTCTGAGGTTTGCTCAAACTGGCAAGCTGTTTCGCTTTGTCAGAAATAATTTTGGTTTTATGACACCAAATTGCCAATAAAATACACAAAGCCTTTTCTATTTTTTTTACTTAAATAAAAATAAAATCCATTAAGCTCGTCTCGTGGGGTCATTTTCTATGATGGTCTTCCTTCTGGTGGCGGAAAGTCGAAAAGGACCCGCCCAATGGCGCTTGCGTGACGGCAGTTGAAAAGGGCAGTTTCGTCTTGTTGTTGTGATCAATTTTGTGTAAAGTCCCCTCAATAAGGTCACGAGACCATGCTTTCGGCACTTAGAAAATGACAATGACTTTCATTTGGTTGACATTTAATTAATTAACGATCTATTAAAGTTTTATTACTTTTGGTTGAGGATAATGACAATAAAAAAGATAGTAATTCAAATATTTCATCAACTTGTAGAAACTTCCTTTGATAGCCCATCCCTGAGAATGCCCAGGCTGAAAGACATTCACAGGTGTTTCAAAATTTCGTCATTAAGGGGTCTGCAATTTGTAAACAGGACTTTTATGAAGTGAGAGTTTGATAAGTTAAATCAGTAAAGATATTTTTACAAAAAATACGATACTGGATTGGAATTGTTATGACATCGAACATATTATAGAATAACCAATTAGCACCCACGTTAACAAATTTCTCTCGTGTCATCAAAAATAGTTTTTGCAGGACACATGAGCAATGAATGCTAATGCACGGAAGAAAGATTAAAACGACGAAGAAGATTGATTTTTTTGACTGGTTATATAATAGCTGTGTGAGACAAATTACAAATTACTATATTACAATTAAAGACCTAGCTACTAGCTAGCTTGCCAGTAACTTGGGTCATTCGGACACATTAATATTACGATGGTCCTGCATTTGCTAATTTGTTATGTTGCTTTAACTAAATGCCGCTAATCCGCTATCGGCGGGCCTGCGTCTGCGGGCCAATTGGAAAACACTTGCTGCAATGTGCTCTAAGCTGAGTCCGGCCTCTTCAAGCTGATCCATTTGAGATCCATGCTCGATGTATCTATCCGGGAGAATCATTGGCCTCCACTGCACAACACCCAAAGTTAAGCAATGCAAATTTCAGAAATCAGAACCCACTGAAGTTTCTTGTCTTGCAAGAAATTGTGTTGTGATGAATTCATACCTTAAGCTTTCCATCTAATAATCCATTCAAAGACAAGAAATTGGAAACATGGGAACTGAATCCTCCGATTGATCCTTCTTCAACGGTGACGAGGACCTCATGCTCGTGTGCTAGCTGCCTTATCAACTCTCCATCAAGTGGCTTGCAGAATCGAGCATCGGCTACTGTTGTTGAAATGCCTAGCATTTTAAGTAGCTCTGCTGCTTTTAAGCAGCTTTTTACAATTGTTCCATAGCCCAAAATTGCCACATCACTTCCCTTCCTTAAAATCCTTCCTTTACCAACCTAAATTAAAAATAATACAAGTCAATGACTACAATACAATGTTGTCTGATATAACACTCCTATCTCCATTCTCCATTGAAAAACCTCAAGTTTTTTTAAAGTTTTTTGTTGTTGGCCAACCATCCACTAACTTATGGTATAGTGTGTACACGGTAGAAAATTTTGAATTTTCGGTAATGAAAAACTTGAAAATGTAATAAAAAATTAGAGGATTTTAACGTCGAGTGGGAGGTGTTGCACTAAACAGTTCTGCATTGTAGATATACTCATAAAACAAACATTATGCATCCATATTTATGAAATATCAGTCTCAAATCAGCAAATTTATTCAGAATATCGGTACCTCTAAAGGTGTCCCTTTGTTATTAGGTGGAATAATTGAACCAACCCCATTGCCTCTCGGATACCTAAAGCAGCAAGGCCGGTCATTGATGGCTGCAGCTGTGGCCACCATGTGCATGAGCTCAGTCTCATCGGAAGGAGCCATGACCACCATATTGGGCAAACAAGCCATGAAAGTGGTGTCAAATGCGCCGCAATGTGTTGGACCATCGGCCCCAACAAGGCCTGCCCTGTCTATTGCAAATCTCACCGGAAGCTTTTGAAGGTCCACATCATGAGCTACCTGCGTCACAAGTACACAATGTAACATTAGATATTTAGTAACAGAAGTGCGTTTGGTTTCCTTTTATAAACTCCACAAATTCATTAAATGCGCACGATTTTGCATTACCTGATCGAAGCCTCTTTGTAGAAAGCTGGAGTAAATGGCACAAAAGGGCTTCAGGCCTTCAGCAGCTAGGCCGGCAGCAAAGGTGACTGCATGTTGCTCAGCAATGCCTACATCGAAACATCTATTAGGGAAATGCTTTTGAAACAAATTGAGTCCAGATCCGCCACCCATTGCTGCATGAATAGCCACAATTTTATCATCCCTCTCAGCCTCTGCTATCAAGGATTTTGCAAAATACTGTGTATAGGAAACTGTTTTCAGTTCAGACTTCAACTGCTTCCCCGTCATTGGGTCAAATTTCACCACACCTGAACAATTTGTAACCCATTTGACTTTAATTCATAACAGTAAGCATAAGTGTATTATTATTATTATTATTATTATTTTTTAATTTGTACCATGCATCTTGTCTGCTGCAGCTTCAGCAGGAGGATAGCCTTTTCCTTTTTCAGTAACTACATGAATGAGCACTGCTCCAGGGTCTGGCATGGCTTTAACTTGCTTTAAAACATATACAAGGTCTTCCAAATTATGACCATCTACTGGACCAATATAATGAAGTCCAAGTTCTTCAAAGAAACAAGCCCCTGAACCACCTTCAATTTCTCTCGAGAATGCATCAATTTCATGCGTTTGGCCTCCAAATTTTTGTTTATTGTCCTGTTGATTTCGACAGTCAAGAAAGTTAAATTAATTTTTCTAGGTTCGCATTAGATAGAAGAAGGACTTTGGTTAATTGTGACACATGGGATTAAAATGTTACCTTGGAGGTGGAGGCTTCTTGACATAGTTGACGAAATTGTGGAACTGAACGTAGTCGTTTTAAGGCTTTGCTGAGAGCCCCTGCAGGGGGAGCAGGGCCGTCGATGGTGGCGGTGGGCAAGGAGACTTGCTGGTTATCGTTCAAGATGATTATATGATTCGTTTCAAGAGAACCCGCATTGTTAATTGCCTCGTATGACATTCCTGCTGTCATGGCACCGTCGCCGATCACCGAGATTACATGGTTGTTCTTCCCTAACAAGTCTCTACCTACTGCCATCCCTACCAAGGCAAGCAGAAAAATTTTAGAAAGTAGGTGATAAATGATAATATTGTATCCTGATTCATCGTTTTTTCA
Organism: Murraya koenigii; assembly: GCA_025617385.1. Classification (NCBI taxonomy): domain Eukaryota; kingdom Viridiplantae; phylum Streptophyta; class Magnoliopsida; order Sapindales; family Rutaceae; genus Murraya; species Murraya koenigii. Next base: position 26,728,283 of record CM046817.1, read on the forward strand.
ACTGAAGAATTTTGCCACAAATAGATCGCAATTCCCTATTGCAATGACTGCATTAATTAATTAGTCTCCACTCTTGAAAATATTTTGAGATTCTCTTTTGTTGGATTCTTGTTGCATATACTTTTCAACCAATTAGAGAAAGAATAAATACACACGGGGCAAAAACTTAGTGTATACTTTAGTGATAAGTTACATATCCTTGTATTATGAAGTTCAAAGTTCAATGGTAAAAGTGTATACTCTGGTTAGTTCAATAGAGATCGAGGACGTATTTGATATAATTAAATAAACTATATCCTTATTTGATAAAATAAAAATTTCAGGTATCCAAATGTTATTACTCACTATTATTTTCATTGGTAAGCTTATAAAATAGTTCTTTTGATAATTTTTTTTTAAATAGAAAAGGTCAATGTTAAGGGATTTTAACAATTCAAAAGGGATTGCTCATTGCTGGTATATATATATATATATATATATATATATTAAAAAGTGAATATAAGTTGCCTTGTGTTATGTCATATGTGGAGCAAAATCTTAGGGAAATTTTCAACATAATTATAAATTACTTGTATGAAAAATGATAGACAGTCCAAGTATAGAAAGATCATTACCATATAAGAAGAATACTACCAACATACCGAAAATAATTAATTGTTGTACCTAAGCCAGCAGAAATGCTAGTAGAACTGTGGCCAGCACCAAACGCATCGTGTACATTTTCCTCCCTCTTCGGGAAACCAGCCAGCCCACACGTCTGTCGAATTGTGTGCATTCTCGATCTCCTTCCTGTTAAAATCTTATGTGCATATGCCTGCATTCACCATAATTTCCAATCAGATTAAAAGTTAATAATCCCATTCAATCAATTAAACCCCAAGCGCCTTTTTTTTTTTTTGGTCGCATTTGCTCTTACAATTTTCAGCTTTTAACACTTATTCTCTATAGCTTTTACCATACACTGTTACTTTTCTAGTATAAAAAATTTTGCCAAAGAGCGTTTGCTTTGTTTTCGCAGCTAAGATAAGTTTTCAAGTGAAAATTTTGACATACAAAGAATAACAAGAGCATCATGATGAAACTGAAAAACATAAGGTTGCCAAAAATTAAAAAAATCACCTGATGGCCGACATCCCAAATGATTTTATCTTTAGGACTGTTGAATACATGGTGAAGTGCCAGCGTGAGCTCAATCACACCAAGGGTTGAACTTAGATGCCCGCCGGTCTTTGACACCGTATGTACAATCTCTTCTCGTAGTTCACAAGCCAAATTCTCAAGTTCCTATTTGCAATAAATGAATAATTAAATTTCACAGTGACCACTGAAATGCTCGAATTAATTAATTTTCATGGAACCCAAACACAGTAAGAGGATATACAACATCTGCTTTTCCTTGTAATGAAACTAGTTTACCTTGACGGACAGATCTTTCATGTGAACTGGAGAGTTAATGTTATCGAGAATGGGCGTGGATGGCTTTTGACTAGAGAATCTGAGGTTTTTTTCAATCATTTGTCCGTTTGGTTCTGGTGGCATTTGAGTCCCCACGTCACTTGTGCTAGCATTGCCTATTGAAGCTCTAACTCCATTGAACTGAATATTTATAAAGGAGACAGATGTAGCAGAAAGTGAGTGTACAATAACATGACTAATTTTTATGAGTACGTATGTCAAGATTTGAAAAACTTTTCATGATAAAATATTATTGCCACTCAAGGGTGTTGTGTTCTATAATATTATGAACACCCGTCATTTTTATTAGTCCTGAGATGGTGTAAGAAGTTTGAGATTCAAAAATTAACAAAACACTAAAAGAACAATAATTAATGAGTAACAACAATTGAATCTCGAATAAACTCTTAAACTTATTTTAAGAGACAGAGAATTAATCAGAAGAAAGAAACACCTTGCGATTATTGTTAATGCTCGGGGGTGCATTACTAGCTTTGTTTGAAGAAGAATGGTTAGCATATTGAAAATGGAGTAATGGGGCAAAACTGATTACTTTTGCAAAACAGAGAGCCATTATTAATTCTTCTTTCAGATTCAGAGCGAACCAAGAAGAGTAGAACGAGGAACGGTTGGATATAATTGGTGGTTGAGTGTGCAGGCAAAGTGTAGAGGGTATTTATAGGAAAAAGGAGTTAGGCAAGTGGAGTATTGTGTTAGAGAGTAGTCAAGAAGAACTAATTTTTAAATAATATATTTCTTGTACAATGTTTATAAACCATAACCTTATAAAAACATCAGCACAAAAATCATTTGACTGCCAGCGTTCAATCTTAATAAATAAAAAAATTAGACTTTCGTTCAATCACAAGTACACAATTATTTAGGTTACAAATTTATGAACGATGAGAATGGAGATTTTCCAAAATTAGACTTTCGTTTTGCATGTTCAAATTTATAAATTTTTGAACTATAATTTATCTAGATTTTTTTTTAAAAAATAAAGGTAGAATAGCTTAACATCACGATGATATAGCCCATGATTCACAAATTAAAATTGTTACATAATTCATTGAAACAGAATTAAGTAATGTTGATATTTCAATTTCATCATATATTTTGATTTTTCAATCTACATGGCCCCATTTTGACTTGTCTGCATGTGAAAATGAAAATTGGGAAATCACGTTTTGCACTTGCTTATGAGAACGAGAAAAATGTTTTCATAAGAAGAAACGGCAAATCGGATGTAACGGGTGGAGCCTGGAAGATCGAATTCGAATCTCCAAACGCTAAATAAAAACAAACAATATCAACATCAATTTCTCTTCATACATCTTTTACTTCACTTTACCTCAGACACACATCACAATCACAATCACAGTTACTTCAAGAACTCCGAAAATTAATTCTACCATCTTTATCGTTCTCTTGCCTGCACCGTGAAACACGTTTTGAATGAGCCGTCTCCTTTCAGCTTATCGTATAATAATTGTTCATGGGGCTGCCTTCCACTTACATTTAGAAGAGAGAATTGACACTTTCAGTCTTTCACTCGATTATTTTCTACTCTTATCCACTTACAAATTTCATACTACTTGGGTTTACCTCTTTACCTTAACAACTTTTGACAGAGAATTCGAAAAAATTCATCTCAGTAAACAATAAATGAATGACTAAAATAAACTTTTTCTTACATTTTGGCATGCCCACTACCATTTTTTTAAAAAAATTTTTTTTGGCTTCTCGATTTTGTTAATGCATGAATGAATTATGCCACCATTCAAGAATTTCATATATCTCCGTTATTCATTCCATCACCCATACAGCATTTTTGAACTCATATGAATATGATCAATCATCTGAGCCCCATGAATTAAAATAGAGGAATAGGATTATCTCAACAGAAAGCAACCACTCCAGTGAAACAACAAATCCAAGAGTCATACTGTATGTAAAGGACAATAAAATTAAAGCCGTTAGGAAAGAAAAAAGGGGTAATATCGCAGAAAACGAGTGCCCATTGTGTCGTCTCTTCCGCAAAAAAAATTTACATGTATATCAATAATTTTACTCCAACGAAAGAATACATCAGTTAAGGTGAAATGAGAAAGCTGCACCCATGAATAAAAGGTCCAATCATACTTCAAACCTAAAAGACCATGGACATTGCTTTGTTTTTGAAATGGCTTGATCACATATTGGTAAGCCTCTATAACTTGTCTCCAAGAGTTAGCCACCTACAGATTTGAGTGTATTGCTCAGCCTGAAATAACAAAGTATTGTTCATTATTTCTTTTAAATAAATGACCGATAAACAAGAAAGTTGACAGGAAGGATTCTTTCTTTTAAATAAAAGACCGATAAACAAGAAAGCTATTAGGAAGGATTCTTAATTTTCTATATCAAGAATAACCACATTTTACTGAATGTACGATTTCTAGAGGCACTGCAAATACATTACTGCTCAAAATATGATTTAAGTATTTAATAAATGTCTGATTCTGTATCCTACAATCTAGAGCTACCACTTAGTTACTACTAAGCTTACCAGTCCAAACCCTCAAAAAGACCTTCTCCTTTAATTGCAGAGGTTTTAAAAATAGACCATTGACGGTTTTTAATCTTGTGCAACTCTAATGCCTCAGTCACTGCAGCATCATCAAGTGCCCCTGGAAGATCCTATTAGGACCAAAAATGTAATGTTAAGCAAAAAGAAATGATCACAGATATAACTTCTTTTATGTTTTAATGTGTAAAAGCTGTAAATGGAAGGACCATAGCTCTAAAACCATAGAATTAGTCATCACATGCAGTAGAGGCTTGAAATAATACAGTCAGCTTTTTCATATTTTTTTGAAGTGAATTGAAAAAAAAAAAAGGAAAGAGCTAGATGTCAAATATTTTCCCTGCCTACAGAACTTGAAGATAACAAAAAAGGAGATAATAATAACCTGCTTGTTTGCAAATATGAGAACAACTGCACCTCTTAACTCCTCCTCCTGCCAAAATAATTAAAAAGTTAAGTTGGAACTATGACTTCTTGAGATTTTGGATGAAAATGCACAAAATATGCATTAACATGCAGAAAAACCAATAATGCTAACACAAAGGCAAAGGCACTGACAGCAGGGACTAATATTCACCTTTAGACTGTAAGAGAGAACGAATGGGGAAATAAACAGATAAGAAGAGTACAAATCTGTAATCACTTATCACTGAAGGAGGAAAAAGAGGCTACACCAAAATTTCCATATTAGAACAAAAATATTCTCATGAGCTCCAAGTACCATTCAGATTTCACAAAAATTATATTACAAAAAAAATATTGAATACAACACCAAATCTGTCTTAGGCAAAGATTTCTACGTAACATCATTATCAACAAAGCTTCATAGATCATCTAAAAGACAAATTTTCCACCATAATATTAGTTAATAGAATAGAATAATGATTTGCTTAGTGTGTGAAAATTTTACAGCATAAGAGATTATGCATTAAAATAGTTTATACACAGAAAGAGAAAACCATAAACCTAAGACAGGTATACCTCCAATATTGCATGAAATTCATCTTTGGCTATCACCAGCCTTTCAGTATCACTCGAATCAACGACATAGATTATAGCCTGAGTATTTGGAAAATAGCATCTCCAATATGGCCTGTGGTAGAGAACAAAATAGAAAGCTGATTAGCTTGTGCAGTTAAAGGAATATTTTAATCTACTATTTTCTCCCTTCTCCCATATTCAGAATTTTAACACGGACAAATTTTTTTTTCATAATTTTGCTTTCAATTTAGTGAATGTCGTAAACAGCCAGCCAAAGTAAAAAAAGCTCTGCAAAACTACTTGATGAAGCAAACTCGGTAACTGATATCATATAAAATTCCAATGACAATTAAAAGCACACATAGAATATAAACCAACCGATTGCATGAAGAAACAAGAAATAAATTGTTACCTGATGCTTGTCTGTCCACCTGTATAAGAAGAAACAACTAAAATCTATCAGGAAATAACATCACCTCAGATTTATATCACAAAATGAAACGATCAAAGACCACTTCCTAATACTTTTAATGATAATTCATCAATTATAAGTGAGTAAACATATATTAACAATGAAAATCAAGGTTTTCGTTTTCAGCTTAATACAAAAGGCTCTATTATGAAAGATTCTGCTCCACAGAAAAGGCAAGCAACTGCCATCACCACCAAACGCACTCAACCATCTCAAGCAACAATATTAACTAAGAAGAATAGGCATTGATTAGAACCTTTCCTTAAGATGATGCATTGCTTGAATTGCATAGATCTAGGCATCGACAAGTGTGGGACTTGCGTCATACCTCCACAATTGCCATGCAGGTGCAAATGCATAGATGAGCATGATTCTTATTGCAGATCAGCAAGAGTAAAACAACATATGTTTCCAAGGAGACAAATGCAGTTAATGATCCACATTGACATTCATTTAAACAAAAGTTGATAATGCAGGTTGCAAACACTGATCAAAGGGAACACACTGACATACCAAGATCCCAGACTTGGAATTTGATGTTATTATATTGTACTGTCTCCACATTAAATCCAATAGCTGCGTGAACAAATAAAAATCAATAAGCAAAAACAAATCAAAAAATAGAAAGTCCAATCGAGTGCTTTTAAAACAAAAAAAAAAGGTAACAATGTGAATTGCAATCTCAAATCTATAGCCTAACGTGAGGAAATTTTTGAACTAAATGATTAACTTGTACAATAAATTAAAGTTCCGACGCTAGTAATACGTTAACAAATTAAAATTGGAAAAGAAAATACTTGGAATAGTTGAGACAACTTCACCCATTTGAAGCCGATCTGCAAAACCAAACCCCATGACCAAAACATTAGAATCATCAGAAAAGAGGCGACAAAAACAACAGCAACAACCCAATTCACAATATCAGTTAAAAAATAAAAGGGTATTCACTAAAATCTGAAAACCACATACAGAGAATCGTAGTTTTGCCGGCATTGTCAAGGCCAAGAACTAGAATCCTAGCCTCTTTGTTCCCAAAGAGCGAAGAGAACAATCGCGTAAACATAATACCCATGTTTTCGATTTTGTATTCTTAGTGCATGCACGAGATCAGATCAGAACAATTGAAGCTTTTTTCTGATTGAATTATGTATTGGATCTGCAAAGCAGAGTCCCCTGTTCTTTCCTGCAAAACATAAAAATAGCATAATAATGAATGTTTGTGATATAAACAGAATTAAAACATGCATATAAATGAGAATATTTTTGTGTGTGTAACGTGCCTGGGAAAAAAGTAAGAGGGTCTGCTTGCGAGATTTGTTGAGACTTTTGAGTTATGAAAATTAAAATGATAAAAGTTTTGGGAGTTTTCTTAATTGTTGTTTATTACAAAACTGTTCTGTTATAACCCTGCAATTGGAAATTTGGATTGTGAAGTTGGAAAATTTTTCAGAAGAAGAACATTGACTGTAATTGGCTGGGACTAAGATCCTTACTTTTTTTTTTTTTAACTTATCTTTTTAATGATTTGTTAAATATATATAATTAATAAAAAATTTAATATAATGATTACATATTTAATTACTTATTAAAAAACTAATGAGAATAAAAAAAAAGAAAGTTTTATCTAATTTATTGATTGCATTCAGTTGTTACAATGTGTTTTATGCTAATTTGGTTCGGTGATCTCATCAAATTGGTGGGTCCCAGTGTCGATGTCGCCATGTTAGCTTAAGTTTCAAGGGCACTTTAAATTATATTTTTAAAAAAGTTTGTTTTAGTGATTTTAAATTATATTAGAGGGTGAGTAGATGAGTGAAGGGGTGTTCTGTTCCAAGATGAGGAGGTTAGTTATGTGGGTTCAGTGTTTGACAATGAAAGGAGAAAGGGGAACCGGAAAATGAGAATGAAAATTTTTAAACTCGAGGTTGACGTGTCCTGTAAAATAAAGCAATAGCAAAAATTAAAAGTGGAGCTGATGATGTCCAGTAATCACACTTAATGTTTAAATTAGATATTAAGTGGTTGAGGCGACTTCAAAGCTGAAAATGAACTTTGAAGTTATTAAAAATAGTAAAAGTTACTGTATTAATATTCTTGAGGAATAAGATAAAAGTTAGTTATGTTTGAGAATGTGATTTGAGTTTTTATAAAGTGTGTTTAAGGGTATTTTGATAATTTTAAATACATAATATTTATTAATTGGTTATCTTATATCAAGTGAGGATATTTTGATATTACATGTAGTTTCAAGATAGTAACTTCGCTCAATTAAAAATAATAAAGAAATTTTTTATCATTCTTTTATCTCTTTCTTTATACACATGACAACTTCTTTAATTAATGGTTTTATTAATTTTTAAATTATTATAAAAAAGAGCTAAAGTGAGACTCTTTTTATTGCTCATTCTAATAATCTCTTTTTTTTTTTTGATTCCTTATTTTTAATAAAAAAAAAAAGATATTTTTTTGTTTTAGTATATAATAGCGTGTACCGTTTACTCGCAGCCTTAACCACCTCAAAACTAGATTCTAATTATGCCCTCTAGTATTACGTGTTTTGCCTATACTGTCCTTTCTCTCAAGGATTTTATTTCTTGGCTCACATTTCAGCCTCTCACAGTCTCACGGACTCACTCTCGCCTCTCACAGTCTCACTCTCTTTAGTCCAAAGCCGCCACTCATTTGCAGTCGGCTCGTCATCTCCGCCTCTCATCTCACTCTCATCACTCAAGCCTCACAGTCTCATCCTCTCTGGTCCAAACCGCCTGCCGTCATCTAATTTTCTAGCTATATGTGGTTTTTTTTTTTTTATTTAGATGTTTTAATTTATATACTTTTGTTAACGAAAACAATATTTGATGTTGGTACAAATTACTGTAGTGTAATTCAATTGGTTGAAATAAATTTCTCGTCACACGTGATTTTTTTTTTTATAATTTTATATTTCCATCAAACCAATAAATTTATAATAATAATTCAACTAACCATCATAAAAATCCCAACGCACAGGCCTTTTGGATATAACATCTTCATGATGCCAAATAAAATCAACCTTCTTCCAAACGTTGCAAAATCAGCCATCAGTAATTAGCTCTATCAAGAAAATCAGGCCTTGGAATTCCAACACCAAATTGTACGACTTCACAGATTCCATTTTCTCCCATGGTGTAGTAAAATGTAGTGCTATTATTCCACTCAGTATCATACAATAAAACACGCAATTGCTTTTGAATTATGTTCACATTAAGCCCTCTTGGCCAGTGGCACCACGGGTTGCTCATCCGAAGCTTGTCTGCTTGTGTGAGCTCATGTTCATGTACAAAAGTGCACGGAATCTCTCGGGCAGGGCCCTGGAGTTGGGATTTTGTCAAGAAATTGATGCGAAGGAGAAATCAAATGCAATACTAGTAAAGTTCAAATGCTGAATTGGGTCATGTCTAATTACGTAGTTAATCTCTCTTTTTATCTTGTTATTTGGATGTTTTTATAATACGTGGTTCGAAGGATAATGGGCACGCCACAAATGAATTATCACCTTTGATTGGCTGATATTCAAACATAGTGCACAAAAATTATATATACGCACAAAATTATTACTTTTTATAGCAGAGTTCAGACGTCTTTTGAGCATACTTTAAAAGTTTACTAATTATATAGGTAATCAGACTTCTATCGGTATGATAAATATATATTCTATTTTTACTAATATTTAGAATATATATTTTCTCCTCCTGCATTTGTGAAGAGAGATTTATATTGTGAGTCTTTCTCACGAGGGGACTCGACCTGATGCGGTGATATTATCAGTTGCTCTCTCCTTAGGTATACACAAGGATTGATCCGTATAGTTAATCCTAAATATGATCAAACAGAGCACTTGCTGCCCTTCAGCAGATTTGAACATATCTAGCTTGTGGCTGCATCATAAAATAATAAGAATACGGCCGCCTCTTAATTATGAGTGAAACTGATGGTGCAACGTTATGTACTGCCGATAATAAAGTTTACAAATACAATTAATATTAACCAATTTAATTGCTTTAGCTAAAAGTGCTTAACCACTTCACCGAAACCCCAAAAAAAAATGAAAAAAGTGCTTACCACCAGTGATAATTACTAAATGCTTTAGTTAGCTGCCGAGGGTTTTAGCGTATGTGTCCTGGTTGAAACAGTACGAAGGAGCTTGAATTAATGGATCGGGCAAAACGGCACCAACTTCAAATGTCATCACGTGTACAGATAGGCCTGCAAATAAAATATCATACTAATCATGAAATAAGTCTTAGTTACAATGTTCCGAATTAACATGTCCATCTACTTAGACAATACCATGTGTTCTAAATTTCTCTCTTATTTACTTTAACTATACATATAAATTGGTTTGTTACAACTTAAATATATAAGCGATAAGATTTTATTCAATGAATGTATAGCTAACATAAGTTTTAATATAATGAGGTTTTGGTATAAGAAAGGATGGAAAAAAAAAAAAAATAACTAACCATCAAAAAAATCCCAGCGAACAGGCTTCTTGGTTTGAACATCTTCATAATACCAAATAAAGTCAAGCTTTTCCCAAAGATTGCACAAAAAACCATCAGTAAACCGAGTCCCTAAATAAGTAGCTCCATCAAGAAAATCAGGCCTGGGAATTCCAACACCAAAGTGCGCGACATCACAGCTTCCATATTCTCCCAGCGTGTAGTAAAATGAAGTGCCATTGTTCCACTCAACATCATACAGCAAGTCACCCAGTTGTTTTTGTATTATGTATACGTTGCGACCTCGTGGCCAGTCGTACCAATGGTCTGCGATTTGAAGACCACCTGAGCTCAAGTTCTCGTAAGCAAGTGCATGGAATCTCTCGGGCCACGGCGTTGGAACTGGGATTGTTTCACAAAATTGAAGCCATGGGAGGCTTAGAATTATTAGAGAGAGAATGCCTGGGAGATTCAATCTCATTCTTGGGTTTGTGTTGCTCTCAGTTCTGAAAATTTTGCACTGCATTGTTTAACTTTTAGTGGGACATTGGGCATTATCGTTAATGTGTGGCTGAGCTATAAAATTTTTGCACGAACACGTGTCAAAAGAAAGCATATGCACCAATTTTCAAATGGCAATTCGAAGCCTTAAATGATGACTTGGACCATTAGACGGATTCCAAATTAAGCTTGCATCATTATTAAAGCAATGTTATTGATCAGAGAATTCAAGATCACAGGACTCTTTTTAAGTTTCAAACAGCTGTCAAGTCGATAAATAACAAGCGTTAAAGTTCTTTATAAAGCCTAAGCTAGACAAACATGTCCAGATCTCCCACATGAAAAGACCCATTTCCCCAAAAGGGTTCACTGACGGGGGAAAGACCACCTATAAACATAACTTCAATTTGCCCCTCTCCTCTTTATTTGTAAGTTCTGCTTCGGAGCAGCCACCGTCTATATCGCAGATTGGAAAATCATCTCTGCAAGTTCCTGCAACATAGCACACAATTCTCCTTTAGATTCAAACTCATTGCCTTGCATTTGCTTAATACACATGCACACTACATGAGACTCGAGCTAAGACCTAAGTCTTGAGAAGGCTGCCCACTAAACAATGGAGCTAAGCCTTGGTCCCATTGCATTGCTAAACAAATACAATTATAAATTTACAGATAGATGGGTTGACTCTCTAGATTGCAGCAAATAACAGTATCATCCTGAGGAAGCAAAATTACAATGGAAAGAGTGATATTTAGTTTGATTGATCATTCAAATATGCAGATAGTATTTACTTCATTTCAGACTTTTTCCAATACCCGAAACTAGTACCACAATCCGAAAAAAGAGACAAGGTCTGATTCATTTGTATGTTCATTCTAACTCTTTTTTAATTCTATTCCCTGAAGTCAAAATCTACTTGCTGTGCTCTTGAATCTAATATTTTTATATATAAGGCCAGTTTTGTGCTAATGGATCTTCAGCTACCTATTGCAGCAAGATAGTGGCTAGCCACTCTCCCGATAATTTGGAGAAAGGAAGTTATGAATTACCTGCTTAGCAGAGGGAACTTTGGGTTCTCCCCATTCCATGACCTTCTTCTCAAGCATATCAAAATCAGCCTTACCAGCCTGTGATACGACGCAAGACTGTGTATTAACTACAGAAGGTAATTCGAAAAAATGCAAAAAAAGTCAAAGATAATAGGAAGGCAAAATATAACCTCTATTTTTTTCCCAATATCTGAGTCAAAGCTCTGGTATCGCTTATGAACAAGCTCTGGCAAAGAACCATCCTTTATTTAGTGAGAGAAAAAAAAGTCCACTTAGTATCATAGATTAAAAATAAAAATTATCATTATCAAATAGGAATGACTATTAGACAAGTGAAAAAGAACAACAATATATCACCTCAATCAGCTTGGCAGCAGTTCGAAGTCCTCGAGCCAGTGTATCCATTCCAACAATATGAGCAATGAACATGTCTTCAACGTCAGTGCTCTCTCTTCGTCTAAAATATTATGAGTAAGTAAAGTTGGTGATATTAGGAGGAGGTGAAAAGGTAAAGATATTGGATCACACAATAATAATATGGAACATGAAGATCCACATGCAAAGCTATGAAGCAAACCAAAACTAAGATACACTTTAATATCCATCAGAAAAAATCATGTGCACAGGCATGCAAACAAGCTCATGTAAAAGAATCGTTAATGGAAGAAAACGCTTACAATTTTGCATCAAAGTTGAATCCTCCAGGTGCTAACCCTCCCTGTGATAAAATGGTAAAATTCACTAAATAAGTCCCAGCTCATAGAATCTCAAAACTGTTCCGGTGAGTTAGAAAATTGCATTTATTTACGTACATTTTTAACCACACTGAGCATAATCATAGTAGCCTCTCCAATATCTGTCAGGAATTGATCTGTATCCCAACCTGATAAGATAGGTAACAGCTCTACATTAAAACCTAAAGCCTCAGAACATCCTAAGGTCGAGTTTGTAAATTTTGATAAGAAATCAGCAAAAAAAAAAAAAAAAAAGCCAAAAGCATTAAACCATGGAACTTACCAATTTGTGGGTCACCAGTGTTTGCATCGATGTTTCCTAGCAGACCATTGAGTCTTGCAGTTTCAATATCATGATGGCAGCTGAAAAGTAAACAAGTTTTTAAAGAATGCCAAATTATCACCGGGGAAAATAGTATGGGCAAGCATTAGAGCCTGAGATAAAATAATTATGACATACCTGTGACCAGATAGCGTGGCATGGTTACACTCAATGTTTAGTTTAAAGTCATCTACAAAAATAATTGAGAAAATATATGCAGATATGTAACTGTCACACCCAAACATTGGCATAATGACATAATGTATCAAAAAAGAGAATTGCAAATATTACTTATGAGGCCATATTTCCGCAAGAAATTAGCTGTTGTTGCAGCATCCCAGTCATACCTACAAGTTATCTTCATGTGTAAAAATAAGGGGATCATAAGCCAAATTAGCTAGCCACTAAACAAGTCAAGAAGCATACTGGTGTTTGGTAGGTTCTTGAGGCTTTGGTTCAATCAGCAGATTCCCTGAAAAAGCATTGAAGTGAAAGATAGGTCCTTAATAGAATTTTGAAGCAGTGAAAAAAATCAATAAAGAAGAAAAAGAAAGACTCCCAAAAAAAAAAAAAAAAGGAAAAGAAAGAATTTGTTCCTAGTTAAATATTGGTCAAGTGCAAAAGACGCAATTAAGAAGAAAATAGAAAGGCCCCAACGAAAAATAAGTCATTCACAGTACGTGCACCAACAATTAGGTTCCTCCTTTGTGTCCTCAAGTAATACACAAATTCATTGCAATGAATGGGTGAATGAAAATACCTTTGAATCCAATCTTCTTCTTGTACGCAGCAGCAGATTCTAAAAACCTTGCCTGTGAATGGGTAAACTCAAGTCTCAATTGAAAAAAGAATACAATGAATCATAAAATATAATCGGAAACAGCATACTTAAGATAATTACAGAAGAAGAGACGTACCAAACACAAAATAACAAGTAAAAGAACAGCATTTAACTAAGAAGGATATTGTTTGATAAGCATACCATGTGATCAAGCTCTCTTCCCATGTCTGTGTTCAGTAGGGACTGATAACCTTCACGGCCACCCCAAAATACATAATTTTCTCCCCCTAAATAATGAGTGACCTGTGGAATTTGTGAACAAATATGATCAAAACTAGTAGAAATGATACTACTATAGTCATAATTTGCTTGACAAAACTGTGCACACAAAGATAACCCACCTCCATGGCTTTCTTGACTTGAGCTGCAGCATAAGCATATACAGCCACTTCAGAGCTGTAAAGCAAGTTGTCAAGAAGCATCCCGTTAACAAAAGGACTAATCAACTCCAGTCAATGAAAAATAAAAGTTACACAATAAAATCAAGAACTACTATATATATATATATATATATATTACCTAGTCGCAGCACCATGCATATATCGAGGATGTGAAAATAACTGAGAAGTACCCCACAACGGATGGATCTTGGTTCCCTGCCGATTCACATAGAAAAATGTTAAAGAAGATGCATTAATGGTGAGTTATATCAGACTGCTAAAAAGAAGAAACTCAATATCTTCAAGTAAATTTGTGAAGCCATTAAGGATATCTTATGGAGACAAAAGATAGTATCTCCGCTTCACTAAAACATGATTAACTGTGAAGATTTGAGCAAACTCACATAACTGTTTGACATTAATATTAAAAGACTTACCTGAAGCTCTTTTGCAAGGGCCACTACTTCATCCAAGTTTGCATTAGCTTCCTGTTAAACATTTAACACCCCATTACCTAGCTAGTTCAATGAGCAGGATTATGAAATAAACAATAATCAGGAATCAGAAACGTTAGAAAATACAATATAAAGTTTGAAAAATACATCTGAATTAAATAACACTTGGCAAAGAACTTAAATGTGTTAAGAATCTCTTCCCTCAAGATAAACAATAGACAGGATAACTTAATTATATAAAAATTAACCACCTTAAGGGTTTCGCCATCAGGGGCTATATCCCTGTCGTGGAAGCACCAAAGATCAACTCCAAGCTTGTCTATGAACTCAAAGTTGGCTCTCACTGTAATATGTACCAAAAGATGGGACATTAATTAGTTTCTCAATTCTTTCCCAATAATGCAACCATCAACATTAAATATACTTCATAAGAGCATTTATCAATCTTACTTCTTCTTTTGGCCATAGCCATTGAATTGGTACCGTCTTCCCATGGCCATGATTTTGTAGGCACACCAAAAGGGTCAGATCCTGTTCCACGGAATGTGTGCCAAAATGCAACGCTGAATCTCAGCCAATCCTACAGTTATTAATAACTGTGTCAGTGAACTCAAGCTACTCAACAAAGCAAAGTTAATATTAACAAAAGAAACCAACCTTCATTTTCTTCCCAAGAATCACTTCTTCAGGATTATACCATTTAAATGCCAGATGGTTTTTGCTGGATGGACCCTGTAAAATATCAAATAAAAGAACTATATATATTCACAGTTGGGAGACCATAACCACAGTACAGAAACTATAATCTACTGGGGAAAAAAAAAAAATCATAACCTAATTTACCTCATACTTAATTTTGGGAATGCCGGGGAAGAACTCCCCTTTCCATTCGTCCGAGTCAGTGCATTTGCTATCAAGATGCGCAGCACAAGTTGGTGGGGCATCAGCACTCTGCACAGTATAAAACCAGCTCTGTAATCAATAAATTCATAGTTTAAGGGTAATACCAATACATCATAACAAGGGCTTTCTGCAAGAATCACTTTTCAGAGAAGCACTTATGAAGCGCTATACTCTCAATTCCTCTTCTTTCATTCTCTTTTCTTAAAAGGCCAATAAAAAAAAAAAAAAAGGCCTCACATGTTTCCTCGTATCAAAAAACAATTTTAAACTTATCCAAAGCAAACAGTACAAAATAAACACAGTTTCCATGTGTGACAATTCAAATGCATTTCCACACTATAATTACACAAAAAGGTTGATTCTTTACCACAAGAGATGAGACCAAGTTTAAACAAAGCAGCAGCAGCAAAATCTTCTTAACTTCCATCACTCCTTTTCTCTCATGCAAGTTAAGACTCTGGCACACACAATGACAAATGATCATCATCATCATCATCATAATCAATCATCAACGTTCAACAGACAGAATCATTGGGCTTAGTAACAAAAATCAATTACCACTTGTCAAACAATAAATAACGAACAACAAAAGACTACCGAAATTGTCATGAAAAGTTGAAGCTTGAAGCATATAAAATCCATTAGTAATCACAGAGAGTGAGATACGGAGAGACTTACAGATTGAAGTGGGTAATTGAAGTTGATAATACGAACTAAACAAGCCCGAAGAGTGAAGTATATATAAATAAAAATACACACACACACACAGTTATAGCTTATTTGGAATTATATATATTTTGGAGAATAAAGATTAGTACGATACAGAGCTATCAATTTACACGTGTTTTACCTTCTCTGTTAATCCTTTAAAATATCAATTTACTGGTTTATCCTAATTTTTGAGACTAGATCTGATCCCGCCTTACGGGGGGACTTTTTTGTCATTCCACGTATAAAATCAGATAAAGATCTTTCGGGATTAGGATACACTATTATCGCAACAGGATAATAATCGAAAAGGAGAAATTATCGGATTACGTAGCTACGAGATAGCTAGCTAGCTATCTAACCCACGAAATTTTATTGGACATTGCTAATTCAACGGTTTGACTTCAGCCCAGCCCGGGGGTGTGACTTTGGTTAATTTAATTTAGTTAAGTGACTTCTTTTAAAACAATAAATTGAAAAAAAGCCAATAGTAGGTGACGTAGTGGAGACTCAACTCAAGTTTTCTATCCACAGATTATAGATTTTCGGAATTATAAAAACAAGAAAATATGAGATTTGAATAAATCAGATTTAAAACGGCGGTGTCGCAACCAAAGACAAAAGTATAGGCATTTAATACTACTTTCTGTTCGGTCGTTTGTTTTCGCAATTTCACGATGTTATTCAGCTTTCGGCTTCAAGATCATTTTGGGCCATTAAAACATGGGCTTGTTTGATCTTTCTTTCATTATTGGACAACTAATAATGTGGCCCAACAGGCTTCGGGACCCTCGGGATACCCATCAAAATTTCTCATAAAACTTATTTTTTTTAATTAAAATTACTTACATAAACGTAATCCAAATTAATTTATTTCTCGTTTTAAATGAAAAAAATCAATTAAACCACTTAAATAAATTATCCTATTAACAAAGTTTTTACACTATTCCCATTTCATAATTTTTATATATATTTTAAATTTTAATTGAAAAAAATTCTTTTAAAATATTATAAGAGTAGAGAAGACAAATTTTTTTTGTGGCTCACCCCGAATGGAATAAATTTTAAATAACTTTTGAGTAATGAGATGGAGAATGGAGATAAAATAATCTCTAAATTTTTAATGAAATAAAGTTTAGTTTTATATTCCTCACTTTAATCTCATCTCAATCCTCATTATATATAAATATATATATTTTTAATTTTTATTTAATAACTTTTTTTTAATCAATTACAATGTTAGTTGGTTAACAAATTTTTATTTTATTTTTACCCAATCTAAATAGACTATAATTAAAAGAAAACTCTACAATATAATTCTTATTCAATCCTAAAATATTGTTATTTTTTTTTCTTTATTAAGATATTGTTCTATTCAAATATTTTGTAATTTTGATATCATTTTAATATATTGTTTTATACTTTAGAATTTTTTTAATAATTTAAATACTTTATAATATGATGATGATTTTATTTAGGTCTTTAACTTTTAATTTACTAAAATTATATATTTATATATACTAGAAAATAAATAAATGAAAAATAAGATAAAGATGGATAATTATTCTTCACATGAATTTCTCATTTTCACTCCACTAAATTTATTAGAGAATAAGAACAAAATTTGTTAATGGAGTGGAGAATGAGGTTGGTCTATTCACCCTCATCCCACTCCATTGGCATCCGTGTATAAGAGTTTAGAGTTACAAATAAATAAATTATAAGAAGAAAAAAAAAACTTAAGACAAAATTAATATTTTAGGATTTTTATGTAGTTTAAATGCAATATTTTTTTAAAGTAAAATTTTATGGAAAGATAATTAATTTTAAAATATGAATTAGTATTTTATCAACATAAACATAAAAATATAAGGATTTATCCTTACAGGCTACTATAATAGTTGGTATTTGAGTTCTTATATTTTAACCAAAATCAACAGAACACTTGCCTTAGACGCTCAACAATGCCTCACAGATGACAGATCAAACCAATTAGAGCACCAAAAACCACAATGTCCCGACAAGTTACAATGATACGTCAAACAGAACCAAAATGCTTACTTCAAATACCAATGAAAGACGTGAAGTTTTATTGTTTTACAAATTATAAACAACTAAATCACTAAAAATCTGGAGCATCCAAAAACAATTAAATTAAATTAAATCCATATCCAGTTGTATTTCTGTCTCTAATCTAACATAATTAAGCAAATGCAAGAAGATAAATTAATAATAATATTAAACCAAATCTAACAGATTAATAATATTGAAAATAGTTTTGTTTAATATTGAAAATAATTTATAATATTTTATACATTGGATTATTTTAAAATTATGTTACAGAAGTATATATTTAAATTCAAATTTTGTGTTGTTATAATTTAAAGGTATAATTATTAAAAATAAGTATACGTGATTATTTAAGCAAATTTTAGTGGCGTTGGTGGTTCTTTCCAGCAAATAAAATTATTTTTTTATGTTGAGCTTAGGCTATAAGAAAAAAGAAGTAAATCTGATATCAAATGACACTTTCTGTTATTTCTAATTAAGCATAACATATAGATACTCTTGGTGATTTGCATTAAACAGAAGTCACAAAATTTTGGTCATGATATCTGGGTTTCGTTTGAAGCCATGAAATTGGCGAGATAAAGCATCTACTTTTGTCATGCATGTCAAATCATATATGGCGATAAGAATGTAACAATAACACATTATTATTCTAATTTCTAAGGTCTAAATATTACGCATTGTCAGTTGTAATCTCAATTCATAATCATGAAACATCCCCCAGACCGATGCATAATAAGCGTAGAGTCGCAAGCCTATTTTTAGTTGGAAGAAATAATAACTATTTTTAGTTTGAAGAAATAATAGAAGAAGAGAGGAATGTTAAAAAAAAAAAAATATTGAGCGAAGAAAAATTAATTTTATTTTTATTATTTAGATGAAATATGAAATTCATCTTTTTTTTCCCTCTCTTTATTTCCTCTTCTCCCATCTCATTTTTTTATATTTCTTCAAATCAAACATACAATAAAAGTTTGAAGATGCTCATTCAAACTAATTTGCCTATCAAATTAAACCGTCCTTATTAGAACAATTAATAACATTGAATCTGTCCTAATTTGATGTCTCTTTCCATTTCCATTGAAAAAATAAATAAAATCATGTTCACAAAAACTGACTTCAACACAAGCAAATGTGAATGATATTCTTTTATTTTTGAAATGACTTACAACTAATTTAGATTTCAAAAATAATCTTACGCTATGGTAATTAATTTAAACCGATAAACTAAAGCATTAAACAAGCAAAAGTTTGTGTATGTGCGTGTAACTACTTATATATAGAATTTCCAATAGCCTATCATCTAGAAGTAATAAAGGAATTTTATTAAAATGATATAGCCTATGATTTCAAATGAGTATACTACTTACCACAACTATAAGTAAAACCAACTCTCATGAGGTACACCTAAAATTGCCTAATTAACCAAGACATATAATTTTGCCTTTTAGAATTTTGATACACATGTTACATGAGGTAATTGGCTTAAAGGCGAAAATTCACGTAGTAATGAGATTATGTATCGGGGGACAACTCTCAGACAAATTGGTAAGATTCATCTTATTACATTTGGGATTCACAGATTATGTTCCTAAAAGTTTTTAATTAAAAGTTTAAAAGTTATAATACTAGCACTAAAGTGTTTGGAATTGAGGTTGTCAGTATGTAGTTTTTAAGTTACAAAGACTAAAGTGTTTGTAGAACACTAACTGCTAGTAACTTTTAAGTTTATATTAGTTATGTTAATATGATTTTTGACTTGTAAGATGTAAAATTTATTATGTTTTTAATAATCTTGTTAAAATTATTATTTAAAAATTATATTTATTATATATTATTAATTTTTATTTTATAATTACAGTTTTTTTTCACAGCAGCTGTAGCTTAAAAACTACAACACCTCAATCCCAAACATACTCAAATCTTCAACCATTCTACTTAGTCATGTGTCAAGAAAATCTGAAGCAGAGGCAAGAAAGGTCTTCCAACAATTGACTAATGCAGTTGACTACTATTGCCATAACAGAGGTGATTATCACAGAGATCTGAAGGTCCATATAACTACCCCTCTATCTAACAATCATTTCTCTATACAAAGTAGATAATGATCTTGATGTCTTTCAGCAGCCAGAAAACTTGCTCTTGGATGGTAAAGGGAATCTCAAACTATCTGATTTTGGACTAAGAGCATGGCAAAAGGTAGCAACAGTTCTTGTAATTTCCTAAATCTCACAAAATGCTTGACTGAAAATGTAACTTGTAACAGCCTGGAGACATGTCAACAACAGCTTGTGGTTCTCCATGCTATGCGGCACCATCAATGAAACCATAAAGAAAATAGAAGCTGCAGTAATGGATGTGAGCCCGTCAGTAGACAAGATGAACAACTTCAAGGTAATATCCCCTTTCATTCTTGCTTTGCACTAAAACTGGATTATTTTATTCCTCTGCCACTAATGATATTTTCTAAGTAACCATATCAGATGAAAATGCATCCAAACCAGAAACAGAAGATGATTTGATGTGCCAGATCATATTATGACCTTTCAGCACAGGTGAAAAACTACAAATTGTTAATGCTGGTCTTCCCGCAAGATAAGTACCAGGTAGCCTCACCGTAGTATCTGTCTATGTCAGGTTAGTAGGGTAGCTCCAACTAATTGTGCCGTGGAAATATCAAAATCTGCAAGGGAGCTTAAGGTGTACAAAGAGGTATGATAAACTATCTTGCAGTTGAATTTGTTTGAAAACTAATATGTACTGATACAAATAATATGATTATCAGTTCTGAAAAAGTCTATCAAGCCTGCTGACTGAGAAATCAGATGCGCCAGGTCAAATGCAAGTTACAGAGGAAGTCAGCATCACTAGCAAGAGTACCCAGAAAATAGAATGGTAAATCTTAAATCTAGTTTGCAATGTTAATATAGCATAAAAGTAACTGCAGCCTCCTAACTATTCTCAATTTGTAGCTCTGAACACAAAATTGAAAATCACAATAAAGACACCTGCAGTAACTCATCCTCTTAATAATCAGCTTAGATGGTGCTCGTCTCAAATACCTTTGCCCCAGTTCCAGAGAGATTCTCAAAGAAGCTGAAAACCAAATAGTAATAAAAAGGGTACTTTCTAGTGCTGAAACAAGAGTATGAAGAGTACTCTGCCTATGGCTAAGTGGTACTTTTGGTCATCGATATTTATTTCTTATTATTTTTTATCTCCGTTTTTCCAAAATATACATTAGAGATGAAAATTTTCACTGAAAAAAGAATGAAACATAAAGAAATTACAAAATCTGTCTTACTTTACCCTGTATCTGCATAATGATTTCTTTTCCATAACTAGTTAGCGGAGTGGTCAGTAACAATCAAATTGGTGAATTAAATACATTATTAGGAGTATTCTTGAAGGTTAAATTATACTAAATTAGATTGTAAAAAATGGTATGATTTGACTTATTAAGTGTGAAATTAGAAAAGTTTCATGACCAGAAAATACCACTTAAGTAGTTTAAGTTCAGCAGCATATCAATATATCTGCACTATATATGAAAATTAATCCCAAGCAATCAATAAGAACTATTTGTAAGGAAAATTGTTTCATTATATAACCAAAAAACTGTATAATATGCATAAAATATGCCAACAAAAAATAAAACATGGTAAGCAACAACTCTGCAGTGTCAGAAACTTCACTTGGCTGACACAAAATAACATACAGAGTAATGTCTTCATGCTTGACAACCCACATTTTACGCCAAAAGTGAAGTAACCTAAGCCACCAAATCACCAGTAACAAGGCCCCCTACGTGTAAGCATCTACAGAAGGAAGTTATCTATCATATGGAATATCACATCTGTACCATCAGAATTCATCCAATAGCTCTTCACCTGAATGCACAAGTAAAATTAAAGAGATGAGACCCATACAATCATATCTAGTAGTAAATCAGCGACTGTTAATTTCCAGAAAATTACTTTGTGTAGAATATTATAAATAAAGTATCACAACCAAAACACATTAAAATATTCTTAAAATGATACGTGTGAACAATCACCATGATTATCATCAACTAGAGAACAGTATTCATTCATTTTCCAACTGCTAATGCATGAAGTTAATAGTTTTTAACTTTTTTTAACTTAACAAAAACTGTGTTGAGTTTCACCTCTTCTTTTCAACTGTTCATTAATTCTCAGACCCACTTTCCTTGAGGTTAGAAGCATAAACTTAGAAATGTTAAAATGCAGAACCTAGTAATTATTTTTCACATTAAAATATCAAATTTTTCCTTATTAATATTTTTTTTATATTAAATTCCCTAACTTTGCCTGAGACTATAGCGTCAGGCTGGTACGATGCCCACAGATAGAGCACTACTACTAGTGACTTCTGATACCTAATGAAGACCTGTAACACGTGCTAGTAAAACTCTAGTTGCAAGTCATTGGTTTGTTGTAACAAGTCTCACTTGTGGATGTGTAGCCAGTTCCTCAAATTTTTGTAATGATAATCCATAGAAACTCAATAGAAACTTTATAATAATTAAAAGGTGCGGTTACTTGAAAATATGTTCACGCATGATAATTCCTTGATTTTATGAGGTTTTAATGAAAAGAATAATCTCTCTCTTTTTCTCCCCCTATAAATTAAAGATATATAACTGCCCCATTATTTCATTTTATTGCTTTTTAACCCCTCTCCCAGATAACCTTGCTGCCTCACAGAGGAAACAAAACCCAGAATGTCCCTATGGTAAATGAGACAAAAGAGAAATATTAACTGCATCTGAACTATCAAACAAGTCTAGAATTACACACCCCACTCAGAAGGTTTGTTTATTTAAAACTGCCACTAAGTTCTGGCAACGTCCCAATTACATGATGAAAGTTGAAATGTCAGCTAATATGATATGTGAATAATAGCACACTATGATCTAATTCCTTGATATCTACATAGAAGAGCGTTGTCCCATTCGCTTAAAATAGAGGAATCTAGAAGATAGAAAAAAAAAAAATTCAGAATGTAAATTGCTGATAATAACCAGCATATACATTGTAGAAAAGCCAATTAGCAGCAGAACTTGCCTGAATGGTATTGTGAGCAACATATCGTTGCCTACTTTTGTGAAAGCTAACATCCACGCGTTCCCAAGGTACTTGAGTGAGGCCTCTAATCATTTTCTCTACAATATGTTTTTTAAAATAAGTATTTAATAGTGAAAAAAATAGAACACATTAAGCAAGATACATAAAGAAAAAGTTGACAGCAAGTGAAGTGATGATAAAATATTATAATAGCGAAATCGATGATTGAATATAATGGTAGTGAAACAATGTAAGACACAAGGAAAGAACACACATAACAAGAACATGTAGCACCGTAATTCTTTATTTTAGCAGCAGCTATTAAAAAGGAAAATGGCGTAGGACCCATGGTATTTAAAACCAAAATATTTTCGGCAACGTTCCCTTAAAACAGTGGTAACAAATTTAATACAATTCACTACTGTGAAGAAGAGTTTCTGCTACATTGTTCAAAGCAAATTTATGTTAACTTCATTTCTCAGAATATATACCAATGCCAGTCAGGACTACACACGTTCAACATAACTGGGGTTGTTAAAACTATATCACAAAATTTGCTTCTTGACATTAAAGGATCTCAACAAGACTGGCCTAAATACTATATGAAGGGCAGAGATTGGCAAGAAAATTCAGGCTTTGCAACTACTGAGTACTATACAAATTCTTAAATATGTTAAGCAATGTCCAGCCCAAAGAATTCATTAAGAAAAAAAAGCTCATCATATAAGTATAATTCCTAGAACCCTTGACACGAAGATTTGATGATTTTGCCAAAAACTCTGCAGTACTTGTTTTAGAAGTTTAACATACCTTCCAAGTCAATTGGTTGGTCTCCAATAATAGAAGATGCTTTATTTCTAAAGTTGTCCACAGTTTCTCGTTCAATGTGTACAATATGAGGATATTTCTCATCAGCTATGAGAAGATTGGACTGGACCAAAGAGTAAGAAGGAAATATGGAGGATCAGGTTTTATTAGAGTAAAAGTATCACCAAATAGAAATGTAAAGAGGAAAGCCAGATAAGAAAATGAAAACAAACTACACCTTTGGTGGAAGTTCATGTTGACGCCGGATTGATGAAGTTCGCCACCCAACCATATCTTAAAGAATAGTGAAGATAAAACATAGTCTTGCATAAAAGACAAACTAAACACCTTATATATAAATAGAATATTGATAATTTGAAAGCCAACATCGATGTAGAAAAGGATACGATCATAATTGGCATTTGCATATGCCACCCGCCGCTTAAATGCACGTAAAGCTGATCTACACATCACAAAAGGTAATGCAATTATTAAAATGCACTGATAGAAAAATCGACAAAAGCATTGGAGATTAATCAACACACACATGAATTTTAAGTTAGAAAAATCAACGAAAGCATTGTAGATTAATTAACACTCACATGAATTTTAAGTTATCAGAATCATTAACCATTTGAAGGAGAAGGGGAGGTTTTCCATCATCATGATCGTTGAGGAACAGATGCTTCCCAGTCCTCCCAGCTACCAAGTGAGCCGTTTGAGATGCTCTTCTCTCAAGAAATGGTAGACCACACAGAATCGGAAGCTGAGGCAATAAAAAACAACAAAAAGAAATGTCAAAATAGCTTTCTAGAACTGCATCTTCCTGGATGCAAAAGAATAAAAAAAATTTAACATGAATATGCATAACATGCATTCAAAAAAATACTTAAGACACAGCACTAGACTAACAAAAATGGGAAACCCTTCAAGATAGTGCTACTTGTAGACTTGATGTCCTTCTCTTATCATCATACCATTAGAAGTCACAAAGTGATGATTTCAGAGGCAAAGATATAAGCTAAAAGATTAAAAAGGACAACACTTTCCCCCAGGAACTGCCAAATAACTTTTCCCCCATGGTTTTAAGCATCTTAGACAGACCAGAATTCCAACATCATCATATAATCAATAATTAAAACCTTAACATAACCAAAAAGGAAAAACAAGCATGGAATTTCAAAATAGATAGCATGTAAGCTCATGCAATATCTACCTGTTTGTGTCCCTTTGAACCAAGATGAGGAGTCGCAAATGTTACAAAGTTCATGGGTTCCAATCCAGCAATTCTATCTTTGCAAGGATGCTCAAGGGATTTCACGGAATCATTCCGATGCTCTTCAGTTGTGGCAATCATAGAAATACCTGCCATCTTAGGAATACCTGTGGGACTGTGTTCCGGAGAATGCTCATATAGTCTCCCAATTGCATACCTTGCAATAAGACCCCCTAATGAATGAGCCACAAACGATATCTTTTGCACCTCAGGCCTACGTTTAACTACAGCCAGCACCTGCAGCAGATCTTAATCAGGAAATCAAAACTCACATAAATATGAAATATCTTGTAAGGCATGTAGAACTTACTAATTACAGAAATAAAATTTTCCATATGGTTTTTAGACAGAGATTTTAACAAATTAAGCATGCATTACAGATGAAAGATCAAACTGCTATTACCGAATACCTCAGCAGCTAGCCTTTCACCCATTAAATCTACGCCGTCAAATGTCAATTTTGAAGAGTTGCATTCACTGCCTGTTCATTAGATATATAAACAATAATAATCGTTATGCTTACTTCTCAAGAAAGAAATCAGAATATTGCAGCCAGCAGCCATTAACTATAAAAGGTTCAGCACTGAAATCAAATTGGCTTTTAACTTAATTGATCAAATACCAGATAAGCATAACTAGATTCACTTTGCTAATAAACAAATTCTCTTCAATCTAGATTTGTCCAAGTCACTGAACTTATGCTAGAATTTGTAGAGGCAGTGATAGAAAGATCTTTTACTTATTCGCTCAAATTAAACTGCTTTCCAAGGATGTTTCCTGATTCTTTGATTTATTTGATAAAAGTATCTCAAAGAATGAAGCTTTATCTCAACCACTCAAGTTTAGACAATTTCGGCCCAATTTCTCAATTTACTAATAAAATGACAGTCAAACTTCAATTTGAGCTGTTGGTTCCCATGCATATGTGGTGAATAGATCGTATGCTAAACAAAGAAACAAAGCAGTTACAGATCCACCTTTTGGGGCTTCGGGGCAAAAGCAATAGTCAACCCAAAAACCAGTATTACTGACAATCAAACATCACGTTTGATGTATAAAGTTTAATGGTTATTGCTCAAAAACAATATGGATCCCTAAACACTAATATCATACAGTAACATATAAGAAATCAAGTATCCTGAAATAACCTAACTGAATTCATGTTTTTCCCATCTAACACCAAGTTAATTTGTTATAACAATCAATCAAGCATTGACTTAATATTCATTAACATGTTCAAAGATTGATAATAAAAGGACGCTTATACTTAAAATGAATATTAAAAGTCAGTGTAGAAATCATCTGAGTTATTGAGAGCACTCACGGTGAACAATTACTTTATCAGGAACCTTCTTCACAAACTGCTCGGCAGCAAATCTCCAATCTGCAGCACTGAACATAGAGAAAAAGCAAATTAATTTAGCAAATATAAATTAAAAAATATATACTACAGTTGAATTAGGGCGCTTTTGCAGTGCTTTTGATGTCAAAAGCACTTGAAACAGACAAAAGCTTGTTCTTTTGTGTTACTTTTACACTTTGTAGAAGTAAAAAGAAATTAAATTGCTTTTTAGAAGAATAATAGATAGCTGCTCTTTAGAAAAGCACTTCTAGTGCATTTAAAAGAGTTTATGCCACACTTTTTTAAGGATGTTGAATACTAGCTTAGTAGCTTTGACTCAGAAGCGCTTTTAAACTATCAAAAACCAAAACGCAGCGTAATATCTAATTAGTCCCCTAACCTGCCAACGAGTCCATTAACCATAATAACAAGATGCTCAGGCGGAGGCTTGGCGGAGGTACTGAAAACGTCTACGCCGCCGCTGTCGGCCTCTATTTTGAAGTCTTTATTCGTACGGCAATCGTTGAAGCAGCCGACACTAAATCTTCGAATCCAATCCATCTCACTTCGATCCACCGAATTCAGAACGGCGACGTTTACTGTCTTTCTAGTTCGAGATAGAAAGGAGGAGAGTAATTGGAAATTAAACGGACTATTGAGATTCGAGATCGGAGTGGCTGTTTGGATTGGAGAAAAATTGGCAGCGATCATGCGGGAGAAATTCGAAGGAGAATCAGTAGAAAAATGTTTTGAGAACAGAGACTTCAGTTTGTTTTTATTTGCAATGGCAGCTTCGGTTGAAAGACCGTGTTCGAGTGTGACGATTTGTTTTCTGTTTTTTGTTTCAGTGGTTGAGGAGGAAACGGTGAAGTAGTCGCCGAGACAGAGTCGTCAGTCATCACTCGTCAGCCAAACGAGTCTTCTTCTGATTTGGCCAATTGCCTTCTCCCAAGTGGAAACTAGAACAGCACAGAATATTGATGAAATGAAATGAATTTATCGATTGTACAACCTGTTATTTGTCAAAAATATTTAAAAAAGCACGTGAACAATATGTCTTATTAGCTATTTTGTGGATATATTGATATTAGTTTTCATTGGCCCAAACTTACAAATAAAAGCCCGTTAATATTGAACTTTTATCAATTAGTTGGTAATTAGACTGCAAAAGAAGTTTAAGTTTTTTTTTTTTTAGACTTTGACACTTATAATTATATTATCAATCAACTAATTTATTTTATGTTGACTCCACTCAATCATTTTTAATTAACAAAGTATGAGCCCCTAAGAACTCAAATAGCTACTCTGACATTGTGAGAACAAGCGGTCCATCACTTAGCATTTGACTGTGCAGCTATAAATAAACTTTATCTATAGTATATAATTCAGACTAATGGATCTCATATTGGACCCGAGAATAGTGTGTACTTCAAGTTATATTGGATGTATTTGAACTTATCAAAATCATGATGCGCTCATTTCCTTGCACAATTTAGTATTTGACATCTCTGAATTTTGATCCATCAATCTTCGTAAATATTCATATTCAAATAAGATTAGATGTTTGGACATAGAAGGTTACATTACCAACAGCTTCTAAAATTGTTTGTGGTTCGATGTGAAATTATTGAGACCTTTCTTAATGGAAATAAAAATTTAATAGTATATTTTAGTATCACGAGACTACGATTAGATTATTAAATTTAAATTTATGGACAAGCTTTCAAAATTTAATGTTTTATGTATATACATTTGCTTAACACCCTATGGTGCTATAATAATAAGGAAAATTATTAGCCACATACCCTTAAATATCACTAATATTATTTATGCTACAATACTTTTAACTTGTATCACTCATATACTATAACTTGGTAAAACGCTTGTGCCGTTCACCAATTCGTTACCAACCATTAGAATATGCCGATGTTATAGAGATAATATAGTCTTTTAACATAAGAGAAGTTGTGATAAAAAATAAAATATCGTTTTTTTTCAAAAATATTACTTTACGGATAACATGTCATTTTACTGAAATATAAAAATTTAACGTATCATTTTACTGTAATAAAGTTGTATAATATGTCGTCTTACATAAAAGAAATAAGGACGTTTTTTCAGATAACTTGTTATTTATATTAAATATTAATAAATGATATATCATTTACATTGAAAGTTATTTAATAACATGTAGTTTTATTACTAAAAAAATTAATGTAAAAACGCACACAACACACACGATTGTATCTCTTCTATTATTCTCTCTTTTTTTTTTTTACAAACACATTATACAAAAGTAAAGTAAAAGTTAATAGCACACTATCATAGCTATAACACTTATAATAAGAGATAGCACGACAAACTTATAGGTAGTCTCTTAACTTATATGATTAAAAATCGCTTTAAAAAAAATTATTGTGCGTGTGAGTATGCTACCAACTTTTTCTTTGCTATTTTGTTGTGTTTGTGTGTGTGAAAAAAAAGAAAAGAATAGAAGAAGAGATATGGTCATTTGTATTGTATGTATTTTCTTTTATTTCACTATTTTTTTTAATCAAACGACATGTCGTCCATTTAATCGACATATCATCTATCAGCATTCTAGTAAACCGACATGTCGTCTTTAAAACGTTTTGATTGCACTCAAATTATACGATATGTCATACAACTATATTATAATAAAATGACATGTCATACATTTATGTTCTAGTAAAATGACATGTCACATGGTTGTATTCAGTAAAACAACATGTCATCCAAAAATAATACATTTTGCTGCAAGAAACGACATGTCATTTTTTATTACATTTTCTCTTTTACTTGTTCTAAAGGTAAAAATCGTCATTTTGTTAAAATTTCGTTAACTTCTTAACGGTAGCAAATGATAAAGTGGATGACAGAAGCGTTTTACTAACTTAAGGTATACGAGTGATACAGATTAAATGTGTTGTAGTATAAATGATATTAGTGATATTTAAGAGTATATGACTAATAATTTTCTTAATAATAATGATAAAAATATTATAACACATACAGTATTTAACCGAATCGAAATTTAAAAGGTGTGAACATCCATGTTAGAGAAGGACTTTAGATACGAGAGTATGCGTGTGTAAAATAACAAGGTGAAGTACAGGTCGGGACAGTACACATTGGGCCAGGCTGTTTTGTTAAGGAATTGGCTCTGGACCAAATATAGAGCCCACTAAATTTCAGTCCCCACTGCTGTTTGTGTTTGTGTAGTTTTAGAATTTGGAGCATGTCATTTCTGGCTTCTGGAGCAAAGCAGCTTCATCTTCTTCTAAGAGGCTTTGGTTTGGGAGTATCTTTGCCTAATCAGGTTCATTTCCCTTTTGTCTGCATTATTTTGTTGTTGTGTACTTAATTGCTGATAAATTGAGGGAAAATA
Organism: Murraya koenigii; assembly: GCA_025617385.1. Classification (NCBI taxonomy): domain Eukaryota; kingdom Viridiplantae; phylum Streptophyta; class Magnoliopsida; order Sapindales; family Rutaceae; genus Murraya; species Murraya koenigii. The sequence goes on from CM046817.1 coordinate 26,758,125, forward strand.
CAAGAAAAAGTGAAAATTAAAAGATACATTAGTAACTTACATATATATCGTGAGATACTATTATGAAATAGAAGATTATGAATGGTCATTTTTTGAGATTTCTTAACATTGGCATTAAACTGAGGTTTAAAAATATATAATTTTAAACCCATCAAATTCCTCGCTCTCTTTTTCATTTATTATTATTGTTAATTGTAACTCTATTTTTATATCTCCTAGGTTGGTTTTGGTTCTCTTTTGTGTGTAATCCAAGAATGAGTGTAAAGTCAGATAGAAATTTACCTGATGCAATTCGTTGCGATATCCTTTTATTTCTACCCACAATAGTTGCTGTGGCTAGTTGCATTGTCTTCAAGATGGAAGTTTGTTTGGTCTGAACTTCTCAATCTTTGCTTCAACGACTCCTTAGTCCTTATGCTTAAAGTATGAACTCACTTCTACTTTTGACTGATGAAAAACTTTTGACTAGGTTTGAGAATTTGGTAAGTAGGGTGCCTTTTTCTGGCTCAGTCAACATTCATAAGTTTTCTCTACGTTTTTGTGATTTCAGATATTTGTCTCTTTTGAAATTCTGGGTTCTCATGCAATTACTCGTAATGTTAAAGAGATTGAACTTGATCTTTTTCTTGAGGAATTGCCTGAAAATATTTGCTTTTCAAAAACACATGAAGTTCTCAAGCTGAGCGTTTATCATTTTCTTCTGTGTGGCTGAGAAGCCTTTTTCTATTTGTCATGTGCTCGAAGATCTTTCGATGGAGATTTGTGGACATCCAGTGCCTAACTTCAATATTTCGTCACTTACTCAAAAGAGGTTAACCTTTGGTATATTTATTAATCATCCTTGTTTGGCTAAGCGCAATGTTATGATTAGGGCTCCAAATCTTGAGCCTGTCTATCTCGATGATTATTCCTTGAGTTTCCATACCTTGTTATTCCTTGGTGAAGTTTATCTTCATATTCAAAGCTTGGGTATGGAAATTGAGGCTCACCATGTACTACAGCTTCTCCAATTTATCTCAAACGTTAAGTTTCTGTATTTGTCCACAAGTGCTCTGCAAGTAAGTTCTCTATTAATTGTCACCTTTATGTTTGAGGCTTTCTTATGTATATTCTACTTCTTCTTCATGTTTCATTTTGCTTAAAATCCACTAGTAATAACATTATTTTGAAATAAGAATGTTTTGACGATTTATGTTTATCAATGTAATTGAGTTTGGGCAAGTTATATTGGTAATTTATTGTTTCTTAAATTATCTTCTTTTCTCCATGATAGAAACTTTGTTGTTGTGGTAAAAAATTATTTCCTACATTTTCTAATTTGAATTGTTTGCACATAGAGATTGAAGAATTTTAAGGGCATAAGCTTCTCGCTGTACTTAATTGTTCGCCTTACTTAAAGGTAATGATGTGATGAACTTTTAAACCATATGGTAGTTAATTTGTTGTTTTGACATTTGTTCTTCTTAGTATTCAGGACATCAATGTATGTTTTGCTTATATAACTCATTGGATTGAACCGCAGTGTCTGCCCCATTGTTTGTTATTTCATATCAAGAGAATCAAAATTAAAGGATATGGTTCTAAGGAAAACTTAGAAATAGTCAAGCAATTTTTGAAGAATAGTGAAGTTCTGGAAACTATGATTTTTAGACACGAAGGTCTTGGGCCTTGTCAGAAAATACTAATGTTCGAAAGAGGTTCCAAGACTTGTAAAGTCGAAATCCTTTGATTTTCAATTGGTTCCTATCATTAGACTGTGATCCACATCTTTGTCTTGAAAAAAATGAAATTGATATTTGGACTTGTTTTCTTGTTGAAATAGTTGTGTTCTGTTTTCTCCTTGAAAGTTTTGTAGCAAAGTTGGTAATATCTCGTTCTCATTGGACTTGTTTAATATCTTTGTTGCAATTGCTTCTGTTCATATGTTGTGCATAACTTTGGATGTTTTTGGGAAGAGGAAATATAGCCAATATCTAAGTACTTGCAATGAGCGAATGAATTATATGTGATGAAGATGAACTTTTTGAACCGAATGATATTCATTTGTCGTTTTCCGGTATTCGTTAGTTTTTCTTAATTTGCAATTTGTAGATTGATATTGGTTTTCTATATCAAAAAGTTGAATGGATTGAACCACAGTGTGTGCCTCCTTGTTTGTTGTTCCATGTCAAGAGATTCAAATGTGGAGGTGAGAATGACTTAGAAATGGTCAAGTGCTTTAATTTGTTTAATCCCAATGTTGGATTTGGTCCTACTTCTATACATATGAATTTGGACGTTTTAGGTTAGAAATAATATAGGCAATATCTAAGTAATTTCTGAATAATGAATGTCAGTATGAAGTTCATTTTAGTGCTCAAGAATTTGGTTAATAGTCAGCTTAATTAGTATTCCTGTTTATGTAACTCTTTTGTAAGAAAACCAACTTGAACCCCATAAAGAATAACTATTATAAATCAGAAGTAGCCTAACTTGGAATTAAATACAATTCTTCTGTCTTGAGTAACTACAACGTTTTAATTTGATGATTCAGGCACAATGGAAGTTCTGGAACTTATTGTTTCCTGATTTTGATTTTACAAGTTTTTCTCTTCCAACATTTGGAAATTGTTATCAACCTTTCTCAAGAACTCCCCAATTTGGAAGTTCTTATCTTGGACTAGATGCGGCTTTGTCAAAAAATACTTTGTTAATCATATGTGCCTTACTACCTGAATTAATTTGTTTAATTTTATTACTAAAATGTTTGATTCTTCATGTTTCATTAGGTTCATTAATGGTTTCCTTACCTATTAGAAGACATTATTTTTGGATATGTTTATTGGGCTGAGCCGAAGAGTGTGCCTTGTAATAGTGCAAGTCTTGGAAAAAATTTCAATTGGTTTTTTGGGTTTGGAACGACAAGAGAATTAATGCTCCAAAAAAAACAAATTCTGACTTGTCCAGGCGGTTCAAAGACATGCAAGATTGAATTTATTTGAATATATGTTTGTAAGATGATGTTGGATTAATGCTATCGTGCTTGAAGCTTTTGCGTTTTTGTTTTTGGTTCTTTCTGTTGTAATGTAAGTTGAAGATTACGGGAGAGATGGAGTTGCTGTCCTTAGCAGAGAATAGGAGATGCAATTTTATGAGAAATCTAAAGTCTAGTGGAAAGAGATGAAAGCAATTTGTTATTATTATATAATTTTTTACTTTAAAAGCATGCAAGATTTAATTTTCCGGAAAACATGTCAAATTTTCAAACCTTTGTCTTAATTGAAATAGACAAAAGTTGATGATGTGTATGCCAATTGATAATTAGAATTGGTTGGAATAAATTATTTATTGTAAGAATTAAAATCAAAATGAATTGTATTTTTAATTTTTCATAGATATGTTTAGTTGTTTATTTTATATTAGAATTAAAATGAATTGTTGTGAGTTATTAAAATATCTTTATTTGTTATTATTATTATTATTATTGTAAAGGTGAAATTATTAAATTTAGGTGATGATAAAAATGGTAAGTTCAAATAATGAAAATTTGATTCACAATTTTCATTATCATTCTCTTTTTAGTTTTTGTAAGTAAACAACCTCAATAATTTGGATTTTACTTTCTCATTTCTCAATTTTATTGGTAAATACACCATAAATAACGGATCAATGATAGTAATGAAGTAACCTGGCATCATAGAACAATGTGGAACATTACATTAATAACATTGAAATACTAAATTATTTGATGCCATGTTATGTCAATCACGTGTATGATATAAGTTTTTTTTTTTTTTTTTAATACTCACTCTATTTTGGTTTTAGTCTTACTCATGTCGAATATAATGATGACACGTTCCCTCTGGAATGATCCATGCCCCATGCTTGCCGCAATTGTCCAATACAAAACAAACGACAAAGGGTTCACGGGCGCAACATAAACCACCAGCTCACGAGACACCCTCAAAATTCAATCATTCAATGACGGCATGCCAAAAAACAGCACTCTCCAATTCACATTTCACACCAAGCTAAAATGAAAATAATTGGACTCTTTGCTCTCATTGGAGCTTGCAATTCACACAAATTAATTTCGTAGCCCAACCACCCATATCTTCTTCACACTTATATACGCGATCGAATAGAGTAGATCACTCCTTGAAAATTTCGTGCCACAGACATAAAAATGAAGCCCCAGTTGCAGCCTCTCTTCATGATTCCTATTCTCTTCATCATCACCGCTAACACTGTGTTGGTCACTTGTCAACCTGAAACGCACCGTTTAAGCCCGGACAACGACAACGCAACCATATACAAGGTCTCCAAGCAACTATGCTGGGGTTGCATCGGCGAGGCGCTTCAATTCTTGTTTGATCACAACTTAGTTAGGGCCAAGAAATGGGAGCTACCATTGATGTGGGACTATGACTTGGAGAAATACGCGAGGTGGTGGGCGAACCAAAGGAAAGCGGATTGCAAATTGCAGCATTCGTTCCCGGAGGACAATTTCAAGCTTGGTGAGAACATATATTGGGGCAGTGGGTCGACGTGGACGCCGGGGGACGCAGTGAGTGCATGGGCCGGAGAAGAGAATTACTATACGTACGCCACGAATGCGTGCCAAGAGGGGCAGCAGTGCGGGCATTATACGCAAATTGTCTGGAAAAATACGAGGAGAATTGGATGTGCTCGTGTTGTTTGTGATAGTGGTGATGTGTTCATGACTTGTAACTATGATCCTGTTGGTAATTATGTTGGTGAACGGCCGTATTGATGTCTTGTGCTCGTACCATATATGAGTTGGGGATATATATATATATATATGCGAAACACATGATATTGTATATCATGGTGTTCGGTGTAGTTAATTAAATATTTAGGTTTAATTATCATGTATTTTATAATAATGAAGTATATTGTAGTTATATTTATGGAAATTAAAATGTATGATGGACTTTATTTGATGACTATCTTCACTGTGTGTTGTAATTATCTTTTTGTTAGTAATCTTCTAGCTAGTTATTTACGTTTGGTTTAAAAATAGACTGTATGTATCCTTTGGTTTTGCTTTAACTGGTTAATTACCTCCCTTAGATAAGTCAAAGTATTAAATGGATTTTAATTGACAGTAATCAGCAGTATAGAACACAGATACAATAAATGTTTTCCTTTCTTTTGCCCTTTTTCCTTAGAATGACAGAATCTGTAACAAGTTTTTCAAATTTAATTATGGATTTTCCATGTAAGGCTGGAACCATCATTATTTTGTCTATCTTATTGATTGTCTCCTTCTTTCTTTCCAGGTGTTAATAATCTTTCAGCATGCAAGAAGCACTATCTTTTGGAACACAACTCATGATATGGGGATAGAAAGATAGAAACAAAAAAACATTGCGCAGAATGAAAAATATATATAACCCATCACTCAAAAAGGAAAAAATAAATAATAAATAAAATAAATTAAGCGAGGCAAAACAAAACGACAGGAGGAAGCCTGTAACTGTAAGCATAAGTGAATGGTCTTAAAAATTAGCCGAGAAAGAATAATAAACACACAATATCACGCCCTAAGATGCACATATAATTCAAAATTATTATTTTTTATTAAAAAATTGGCCTAATCCCTTAATTTAGTTGGCAGAAATTAAAGAATATGTATATAGATATATATACACTTTAAGAAAACTTACTGGCAATGATACTTGGCAGTATATACTTCCAAGGCATAATTAAGCTTTTCTTCTTTTTTTTTTTATAATTACTTTTGTTTTATTTTACATAATTAATATAGCAAAAACATGAATAAAGAGAATAAAGTCTCTTAAAAGACTTTATACATAAAGACACACTAGTAGCCCATGTTCTATTTTTCCATTGGCAAAAAACACAAACCCAAAAAAAAAAAAGAAAAAAAAGGGATGGTCACAAAATTGATTGAAAAATCATCAAAAATTTTCAATCAATTTTGATAACTAATAAGGCCTTTCTCCAATATAATTACCAGGAGGATCGTAATTGCAAGTTATGAAAACACCTCTTCCACCAAGACAAGTCACTTTTGCACACCCAACTCTCCTTGTTCTGCTCCACACAATCTGTGTATAATGCCCACATTGCTGGCCGCCGGAGCACGAATTCGACCAATAATCATAGGATTTCTTCTCCGAAATCCACGCCATGACCGCCTGCGCCGGCGTCCAACCGTATCCGCTGCCCCAAAAAATGTTCTCCCCATAAGGTCCATTAGAATGCTTCAACTCACAATCATACCTCCTCTTGTTTGCATATTGTTGTGCATATCTTGCCAGCTTAGGGTCCCATTGCATTGGCCTCATTCTAAGAGCGTAACGAGCTGCATTCTGGGGCACCAGGAACTGATTTGCTAGACTCAAGTAATTATTGTTGCTGCCAGCATTGCTGCTTGAAATGAGCTGCACCAAAATGACGATGGTGGCATGGATTAATGCGCTCATTTTGGAGATATGTGTTTGTGAATATTGCGTTGTGATTTTGATTACAATTAATGCGGCATTGCATTTATAATTATTGTTGTTGTTGAAATCTTAGAAGTAGTTGGTTTTGCCAGAGGATATGAAGTGTCAACTGTGAGGTGGCATCCATGTTCGATAATGATTGCCGCATTTGTTTTGATGGGCGACAAAGTTATCAAACCAATTAAAACTACTTTCTAATAATTAATATGTCATAACTGATGTCGGCCTTATCTTCAAGTTTTTCTTTTCATTCATCCGCCGCAAGAAACGGAGAAGACGAAAATCATTCATCATCTCTTCATCAAATTAACTTTTACTAAATTCATACTAGTTAGTAAAACTTGTGGTCCAAAAGAACAGGATAAGAATTATCTCTGTAACACATTAACACTACAGGTTTTGTTGATGTTATTTTTTCCGCGTGTATTCAAACAGTATCTCGAACCTTCTACTCGCGGATAGCTACAGTATCTAGAAATCTCAGCTCGCGGTTAGCTCGAGCTCGAGCAGGTCTGCCTTCTTCTTCCGTTCTCTACTGCCTTCTCGAACGATGATCTCTCGGACTGCATTTCACGTAGCAGGTCGGGGTTGCGGGCGTGTTCCGCGAAACCCTCCGACGCTCAAGTCAGATATCGGGTTGTTCTTTTTGGTATCTCCTTTAATGAAGGAGACCGGAAAGATAAAACGGATATTTTTCGCCCTCCCTTTTTGAATGAATATTGTGTTTTCAAGGAATCTAGATAAGTGGAATTAGAATAGGAGGAACCTGTATGAGTTTACGGATTCTTTCCGAATTTGAATTTTCCCAACCCCCGTGACGTACCCGTTCGTTTCCTTTTATACTTTATTTTTCCCGCTCTTTCCTTTCCGATCGTCCACTCCGCGCTGGTGGTGTCCGAGTCCCCGACAGTACGGATCGCAGTAATATTCCCCGGGATGCGTGGTCGTCTCCTTAACCCGGCTCACGTGGCGGATCACCATGTCGGGCATGTGCGCTAGGAATGATGACATCGTGGGGCATGTGCTGACCATCGACAATGATGATCACCACCATTCCATGTGGGACCCTGGTCAGTCATTAAAAGGGATGCCAGGATTCTGAGAAAGTAGGTCGAGCTGACCCGGGCCGAGTCCCGTCCAGCTGTGCTCGAGGACAAATATTTGCGAGCAGAGGAGAGGTGCTCGGGGATCGTCCTTGACCGGCTTTGGCCGGGAGAAGCGACCTCGAGCAGGCAAGGGAGTGCTCGGGGCTCGGGTCGTTCTGAACTCCTTGACCTTGACCAGCTTTGACCGGGAGAGACGACCTCGAGCTGGTGAGGTCGCTTTTGTGCAAGTAGTCTGGCCTTCTGCTCGAGCTAGGCTGTCCCCGGGGTACTTTATTCGAGTTTAAAGGGCCTTGAGGAGACCTGCCCGATATCACCCAAACAGGTTTCAAAATAATAAAAATTATTTAAAGTGTAATTGTTATGTTTTTCTTCAAATAAATGTTGAGTAAGAATAAAATGCAATCGACTCCATGGACAATGCCTCAAATTTTTCCTTACTTATCTCAGAGTTTTGTTCTTAAAAAAAAATGGAATGCCGTGAGTATAGACATCCAGACTTATTGTACAGTGACGACTCTATAATATAATAGAGTAGTAATATATTTACAAATTTAGGAGAGAAAATTTATATCCAAAACGAATATGGTAAATAGATGGATATCATGCAATTCTTAATGTGACAATTTAAAAAAAAAAAAAGATGATAATCTCCTCACACACAAATATTATGATAAAATTATGCATATCCCACATTCTTTGAGAGTTTGAAGTATTGATGGATGATATTATTGAACATGGTAATATCATTATAACATTTATTCTTAGGAGACATGTTAAAAGAATTCTAAAATTTAAATTAATTTAAAACTATGGTCAAAGGATCATATTAGAGATGGCCCTTTCTTGCCATTTTTTTCAAAGTAGATAAAAGAGGAGACACATAAAGACTCTAGTTTGGAGTGGAAGCATTGAAAATAGGAGGAAATAGAGGTCTGAATATCCAATTCAATAATTTTATAGATCTGGACCGGCTCAGAGCTTTGAAATTGAATAATAAAAATCTTAGCTTACGTGAAATCCAATTGGATCACACCACATTGCAAAAGATATGTGTTTAGGCTAAAAATGTTAAATATTAAAGTTTTGTTTGGTATAATTTTTTAAATATAATTTATTTAAGTAGAGTATTTGTTTGTAAAATTTTTACTAGTAAAGTTTTTACAGGAAAATTAGTTATTTAATTATCAACGAGAGCTTTTATTAAAAATTATAAAATTATTTTAATAGGTAATTTTTTTAAAATTATGTTATGAAAAGAGTGAAATATGATTGTTAAATAAATAAAGAATATTTTAGACATTTTAACATTTAAAAAAAAAATTCAACATCGACTCTTAAAAACCTAAAATTTGAGTTTTTGCTAGTCTAGGTAAAATTGTTTATTTAATTTTTAAAATCTCTACTAAAAAAAATCCAAATAACAAGAAAAAAATATATATATGAAAATAACTTATAAAACTAAATAAAAACTTATGAAAAATAAGCGGTACTAAATATACGCTAAGGATGCACTTAGTGTGCTGTATTGTATTGGATTGTAATGGATTACATTGTATTGCAGTGTATTAAATAATACAATACCATGTTTAGTAGAGTATGGATTGTATTATATATTTTTCATATTTAATATTATTAAATAATACTAAATGGTTATTATTTATTTATATTAAATAAATATTATATGAATTTAATAAATATCTTATATTTAAATTAATTTATTATTTAGATTTATTAATAAAAATATAATTATCTGCAGCGGACGTTAGCATCCTTTTTTATTTATCAGCTAAAAATAAATTAATATATTAAAGATATATAATATTTGATTTGTATTGAATATAATAGTTAAACTAAAAAAAGGCTTGTGCAATTTAGATATGCAGGGGTGGCGAGTCTCTTTTGCACATTGATTACCGCACAATCTTGAAAAACATATACAGACCCTTGCAATTGGTTTTCCCAGCCACAAACACACGTTTGAATTTATATTACAGTGCAGACCCTTATAAACCTCCACCCTAAAAATGCCATAAGTTCATATTTGATTTGAAGAAATGGAAATGAAAGAGAGAGAGAAAATAAATGAAAAAAATGATTAATTTTATTTTCATTATTTGGATGGGCTTGAAATTTATTTTTCTCCTTTCTTCTCCTCTTCTTATATTTCTCCAAACTAAACATGTCATATTTAGTTAGAATAAATTATTACGGAGAAGATAAATGAAAAAAAAAATAATAAGAGAAGAGAAAATAATTGAAAAAAAATATTCGTCTAATTTTTATTGTTTGATTAGATATAAAATTCATTGTCTTCTTTTATTTATTTCTCTTTCCTCTCCTCTATTTATATTTATTCAAATTAAAAATACTAAAAGTCTTAGATGTTGTGTATAGCTAGCAATATAAAAATAGCTCTTAATAAGTCTTCGAACGGCACTAAAAATAATTAATAAATAAAAATAAATCTGTGTCATTCCCACAGAGTGTTTTATATATTTTTGGAAACAGACGTACAAATCATCTATTACTCTTTTGCTCGGAAACGTTGTATCATTGATAAATTTATTCTCTAATTCTGTGCAGGCATCCCAAAGATCGGAATCTTTGTAAATTCCACCCCGAACAGCTAATTTTGATATGACACACATTATTACATTATTTCCTTCACAATTAAAAAGGAAGGTCCTTAATTCCAAAGCTGCAAACTCTGCTAAAAATATTCATGGTTTGTATGCGACAGAAATGGGCTGCGCAGGCCCACGATTAAAAAATTATAAATAAATTGAATTAAATTGTCAATAAATGAAATTGTGACCTAAAAATCGATGATCTTAACAAATAATGTGAATGAAAGAATAAGAAGATGATTTTTTTTTTCTTTCTCAGAAGTCAAATAATAGATCTTTATTCAACAATGACATCGGCGAAATCCCGAAATTAAAAAAGAAAAAAGGAAAAAAGAAAAAAGAAAGACCACATCCTTAATCGACGGAGATGTAATGCATAATTACATTACATCGGCGAAATCCCGGAGAAAAAAGAAACACCACATCCTTAATCGACGGAGATGTAATGTATAATTACCACCTCAGTCAACGGAGCGGCTTCTATAAAATTTTGCTTTGCCATTTTTTTTTACTTTAATTTGCTGTGTTTTACATAAATCAATGCGGTCCAGCGATGATTCTTTAACGTAACCTATATTATAATTAGTGTGGGTATGGTTATATAATAAAAAAAAAATCTCATTATTTAACGTTGTTTAAATTGCAGAATACTATATATTCTTAAAGTACCATGAGTGTTTGTAAACAATATTGACAAATTTTTTTTAATAAGAATATTGTTGAATATGTGAGTGCTAATCAAAATATTAGTTAAACTTAAAAGGAGTTATAACACTAAAGTGTTTGTAAATACTAATTACTGTAGTTTTTAAGTTATGTTAATTATGTTAATATGATTTTTTACTTATATGATGTAAAATCTATTATGTTTTTGATAATTTTAATAAAATTATTATTTAAAAATTATACTTACTACATATTATTAACTTTTATTTTATAATTATTATTTTTTTCACAACAGTTGTAACTTTTAAATTATAACACTTTAATTTTAAACATATCATTAATAAATAATATAAAACCACTAACTTTTGTTACAAACAAGTGTACCAAAATTCTACCAGAGCCAATAGAATTTTTTTTTTTTTTAATGAAAATTTCCTTATTTTATTGAAGAAAAATTAGAAAGGTTTCCTAAACTTTTTCAGCATTGAAAAGTGAAAACGTAACAAGAAGCAACGTCTTAAAGTTTTCCAAAATTCTTCGAGAAGAGAGACATTGCATTCGTTAAGAGAAGCTGAGATTAGACTCGCCACCTAATGCTAATAACTAGTTCCACATTGATTTATAATTTTATATAATAATAATGATAATTATTCTAATGATTTATTATTAATTAACTAGTTGATAATTATTTATAAAATTTAAGTGAATTAATTATTTTTTTATCTTTTAATTGATGAATATCAAATAATTTAGGATAATTATTTTAAATAAAAAATTTAAAATATATAGCATTATTTTTTATATAATACATAAAGTCTCTCACTATAAGTTACACATCCTTTATATCATCCAATCGAATAATTTTAGAATATATTATAAGTAATATAATTAACAAATACATGTATGACATGTGTAATTGAATTTCATACAACCACTAACATTTACATTATGATTTTTAAAAAATAAATATACATATGTAATAACATCATTTATTTATTAAAAATCACTAACATAATATCTCTGATAAATTTTAAAATTGTCAACAAATGAGTTTATAATTGGTTGGTAACATCCGCAGAGTGCAAGTTTAAAATTATAGTAATTGCTAGGACTCAAATTAGTTGCGTAGAAATGAATATATCCTCCATTAATATAAATTGATTAAATATTCTAATATCAGATATAAATTTGTAATGCACTATAATAAAACTGATGAAGAATAGTTTTAATAAATTACTAGCAATCAAAATATTTACCAATCAAAATAAAGTGTTAATGGTACACGCATGGACCGTGTAGACACAAGTAAAATCATGTGAATTAAATGCATTTTCGGTGACAACAACATGAGAATTGAAATTTGCCATTTAATCAACAGGCCTTTTTCCAGGGACGGAGGCATTTGAGCCGTTCGTTGGTGGTTGAAATTAACTGCAACAATTAAAAAAATTGCCACAACCACAAACAATTAAAAGCTATAAACGCATCCACGTTAGCTGCAGGTTTCAGGATCTACGGGAACCAATTAAAATATGGGTAATTCCAAGTCTCCACAACTCACACTCTTGTGCCGTAGCCTTTCCTCTCCGCCAACAATTCCTCCGAAAATTTTGTTGAAAGCCTGAAATTTTTAGAAAATATTTTTAGCACATAAACCATGTTTAGAGATTAGGACTAAAGGTAGGGAAAAAATTAACCCAATCCTAAATTTAATCTCAAAGTAATGGGATTATTAATCCTGAGTTCAACTTGGGTTTAAACAAGATAAAATCCTTTTCATCTCTCTTTTCATTTTTATTGAAACTAATATTCATATAAATAAATATAAAAAATTAATTTTGTATTTTATTTAAAATAAAATTTTATATTAAACTAAATTTCAAAATTTTAATTCAATAATTTATTTACCCTAATATTTAATATAAGATTAAATATCAAATTTTTATTCAATAATTTATTTACGAAATGTTAAATATTAAATTTCATCAATCAGCTATATAATGTAAAATAATTATACTATTTAAATGATTATTTAGTTTCATTAAATTGAATTTAACATAGTCTTATCATTCTAACATAGTCTAATTTAATCTAATAGTTAGTCTAGTCCAATTTGACGTGTGCCAAACGTAAGGATAGAGTGCAATAAGTCCATCCAATAAATGTGAATCACAATTTGGGAGAAAAATGAATTTAAAATACATATATGGCAAAGAAATTCATACACCGATATCGGCTTTCCCTTATATTAAAGGTGACATGAAACTTATAATAACCTAATAATATCATGCTATGTATGGATGGTTTCCTCAAATTCCTCCGATTTTACTAGAAACTAATCAACATTCACAAACTTGACCATTTTCATGAACGATAGAAGCTACCAAACTTTTATTTGTTAACCGTTTTCTAAATTCTCACGATATTTCAAAACTTTGCTCTCATGATGTTAATTTAATTGAAGCGCCAGATTTTCCTCAAGGAGTTGAAACTCGAAACTAATATTTAATCAAGATTAACAAACCTAGCCATTATCATGAACAATAAATGCTACCAAACTCTTCCTTCTCTTGTTAAATATCTTCACAAGCAAGGGGCAAAAACATCAAATATTTCGTCAAGTAATAATAACACAAAATGTCAGAAGCAGCCAAAAGCACCCAGAAAAGACACACAGCCGTTTTAGCATTTCCTTTCGGAACTCATGCAGCTCCTCTCCTTGACCTCGTCCGGCGCCTTTCCGAGGCTGCGCTGGAGGAGGAGGTTACCTTTTCTTTCTTCAGCACTGCACAATCCAACGACTCATTGTTTATGAAGAAAGACGAGCTTCAAGATTGTAAGATAGTGCCTTACAATGTTGAGTCCGGCTTGCCTGAGGGCTTCAGGTTTACGGGCAACCCTCAGGAGCCAGTGGAGTATTTCCTGAAGGCAACACCTGGGAATTTTGTGAGAGCTTTGGAAAAGGCTGTGGCGAAGACGGGGCTGGAGATCAGCTGCTTGATCACCGATGCTTTCCTTTGGTTCGCGGCGGAGATGGCCGAGGAGATGCGGGTCCCATGGATCCCGTACTGGACGGCCGGACCCCGTTCGCTGCTTGCTCACGTTGACTCAGATATTATTCGGGAAATTATCGGAGTTAATGGTAAGTATGAAGATAGACTCAATTTAATTATTTCATTCAATAGTTACATGGTTATAATTCGACCAGGTCATTGGTCCGGAGGTAAAGACCGTTACCTAATATAGAAAATCACTTATATTTAAGTTATTTGTTAGACTTTTATGAGAATAGCTCTGGTCTGTATTCCATGCAAATTTGCAGAATCTTGAACTATGTGGTTGCTGGAGTTAAACCAAGTGTTTAGTAAATACTATTTATTATAATTTATAAGTTATGTTGATATAATTTTTTATTTATACGATAAAAAATTTATTATATCTTTCATAATTTTATTAAAATTATTATTTAAAATTATATTTATTACATACTATTAATTTTTATTTTATAATTATAATTTTTTTCACAGCACCAATAACTTACCTTAATCCTAATTAGGACTTAAATAGACTAAATTTACAAGCTAATATACTTTATTGTTGGATATTAGGCTACATTATATTATTGATCTGACAAATTTGTAAATAATTTTTTTCTCAAATTTTGTTGTTATTGTTGATTATTATTTTTATTATCAATATTATTTAGTTGATAAATTACTAAATTAATTGATTTTTCCATTTTTTCCACTTTCAAATGCAGGACCTGAAAACCAAACCCTGGAATTCCTCCCAGGATTTTCATCAATTCGCGCAATGGATTTACCTGAAGGAATAATCTCCGGACCCCTAGATTCACCTTTCCCAATAATGTTGGACAAAATGGGAAAAACACTGCCGAAAGCAACCGTTGTTGCAATAAACTCCTATGAAGAACTAGACCTCATTGTCGTTGAAACACTTAAATCAAGACTCCATAAATTTCTCAACGTTGGCCCTTCCAATTTAACATCTCCACCACCTGTTTCTGATCCTCATGGCTGCCTGCCCTGGCTGAATGAACGTGAAAATGCATCAGTTATTTACGTCAGTTTTGGTAGCATGATCACACCACCACGATCTGAGGTTATAGCTTTGGCTGAAGCCCTAGAGGCAATAGGGTTTCCTTTTCTTTGGTCATTTAGAGGTAATGCTGAAGAACAATTGCCAAAAGGGTTCGTAGAAAGAACAAAATCTTATGGGAAAGTGGTGCCATGGGCTCCTCAATTTAAAATCTTGGAGCATTCTTCACTATGTGTATTTGTTACTCACTGCGGATGGAACTCTATCATTGAGAGCATTACCGGCGGCGTACCGATGGTCTGCCGGCCTGTTTTTGCTGATCAAGTGTTGAACCGGCGGATCATTGAGACGGCATGGGGTATTGGTGTGGGGGTTGAGGGTGGGAAATTCACAAAAGATGAAACAGTGAATGCTCTGAAAAAGGTATTGTCAAGTGAGGAAGGGAAGAGAATGAGAGAGAATGTTGGTGTTCTTAAGAAACTTGCTTTT
The DNA here is from genome assembly GCA_025617385.1 of Murraya koenigii. Lineage (NCBI taxonomy): Eukaryota > Viridiplantae > Streptophyta > Magnoliopsida > Sapindales > Rutaceae > Murraya > Murraya koenigii. The sequence continues at coordinate 26,773,545 of CM046817.1, forward strand.
AAGGCTGTGGAGTCTGATGGTTCCTCTATTAAGAATTTTAAAGCCCTTGTTGAAGTTGTCACCAGGACATGATACTAGTATATCAAGTTTGAAATTGCCCTCCTTCAAAGAGGTGTAGAATTTGAATTGAAGTAATTTATGAATTTGTAATGTCTTGACATTTTGTGCATCGTGTTGAAATAGTTCTATGAACAATGTAAGAACAGAAATGGGAGAATGAAAGAGTTAAAGGGGATCCTAATCTTCGACGTTAGCTTTTATAACAAGAATTTTGAAGGTCGGATTCGTATGCAAAGTTAAAAATTAAATCCAAATAATTTAATTTTAATTATGAAAATAGGCATAAGTCAAAAAGCTATTACAATCATCGCATTAAAAGTCTTAGATTAGTAGTCTTAACATATATTGTGTGTAAAAGAGTGTTAAAAAGTAGGTTTAATCCATATATTTTGAGGTTTGAGGTTAGGATTTGTTTGGTCTCTATCTTTTTAAAATAACTTAAAATATTCATATCATTAAGCTATTGACATCCTTTAAGTTATTTTTCGTTCTTTTTAGCTTATTTTTATAATATTATTTTCTTACAATCATTTTTTTTACATTAATAAAAAGAAAAAAATGATTAAATTATCAATTTAACCTCAAAAAATAAAATAAAAATAAAAAGAATATATATTAATTTATGTAAAAGCTTACATATGTTAAAAAAATTAATATTGTAAAACAATTAAATTACTAATTTTTCTAGACATTAATAAAAAAATAATATATTAACTCTCAGGGCATATATATATATATATATTGCTTTTATTTTATTTTTTGGAAGTAATTTGATAATTTAATTTTTTTGTTAATGTCAAAAAAGAAAGAAACATTATTATAAGAAAGTAATATTACATTAAAAGGAATAAAAAATAACGCTAAGGATGTCAATAGTTTAACAATTGAAATATTTTGACGTATTTTTAAAACTATAAAGACTAAACAATTACCACCATTTAAATATAAGGACTAAATGAGTTTTTATCCGGAAAAGAATAATATCACATTTGTTAATTGTCATTAATGGTAAGGTAACCCCATTTAGTCAAACTTAAAACTTGAGTTGACTAGTACTAATATGTGGGCCTCGCTAACCTGAACCTAAGATGTCCAATAACAACTAAGTTAGACTAAAGTTGGCAAAAGTCTGGGTCCAACTGAGCATTGTTATACCTAGACCCAACTTGAACTTTTAAATATTTAGATATTTTAAGCTGAGATTTTATCCAAACTTTTTAAGCCTGAATTTTATATATAAAAAATTTAAAATTTAATATTTATGTATATATTTTTATTTATTTTATAATTTTTAAATTTATTTTAATAAAATTGAACATAAAATATCAACTTAAAAATTTAAATATTTAAATATATTAAATAGATGTACAAAAAAATATAATTATTTAAAATAATTTCTTTTTATAAAATTTAAATTTCGAATTTTTTAAGTGATACACATAACCGGTCCAGCCTCATCTCTTGGTCGGATCTGAGCCAAAGGCATATTTTTGCCACCCTAAGCTAGACTCTTGATTTTCGTAACATGCTATGGACATTGTGAATCTTCAAAACTTTTGGCGACTTACACGTACAAGTTACATAAAATTCTATACTCCTCTGGTGCACACAAAAGATTAGTGCTCTAGTCACACACCACAAGTATGGTTGGCTGTGAAAATGGAAATCGATTTAACCTACTTAGAAATTCATACAAGTGCAAATAATATGTAAACAAGGAGCAGCATCTTTAATGCACCATAAGGTGAAAGAACTCTTAATGATTGCAACATTTGAATCTGAAATGACCATGCTATTCAACAGTCAAATTGTACATGAGAAAATGAATTTTGTGACATCAAATTCATAGCACAATACTTTTAGTGTTGCTAAGAGCTATCACTTAGATGTACAGTCAAACAGCCGTGTAATTGTGAATAATCAGATGCGAAAGCTATTTTCGAAACAAAAAGTAGAAATGAACAGTAACAATTTCAGATCATCGCTCTCACACCAAAAGAATGTCAGTAAGGTCTAAAATACAACCCCCACTGGGGCTCATTATACAAAACAACACCTAGACTAAAAGAATTACTAGAATTTTCTCAAAGGAATGCTTCTTCCGTTCTGCAAAGCACTTCTGGGAGACTCCGAATTTGGTAATTCAATTATAAGAACCTGCACTTGATACAGCGATAAGACAAAAAGTACACTTGTTAATTACACAACCAAAACTTGGTCTCTGGTAATAAGCAATTCACATTTTGGTTGTAACATGCCAGTTACTAATGCTGCATGAGAAAACACTAAAGATGTGAATCATAGCCCGACTGGTTTGACTCTTGCAGTGGAAGCAAGAGGTCACAGGTTGTCCAAAGATATACATTTAATTTGAGGATGCAGAGGGATGGGGTGCAATGTAACTTTGAAAAAAAAATAATAATAAATAAATATATAGGGGAGTGAACACAGAAATGCAAGCAAAAGAAAACATAGGGTACCAATCAAACTGAAGAAACATGATGTTGGTTGTATAGAAACCTGAAATGAGACACTCCTCTCCTGAGTCAAAAGAATACTCCTATTAGTTGGTCAATCAATCTAAGGAACTGAAGCCAGGAAATCCATAATTTCATCATTGAACATAGGAGCAAGAAGAATGACAGACAGGAACTGGAAGTGTGTGGTCCTAATATTCCTATCATCATATCCTTTACACTAAGCCCAGTTTGGACTTTGGAGGCTATTATTACCTTGTTATTATCATATCTTCATGTGTCTAGCCAGCTTAAATTGGAAGTTAGTTCTGTTTTAAGTAAAATGTCTAACCCTAGTCTCAAAATTTTCACTCTGATGCACAGCTCAAATATCACAGGAAAGCATATATGGCTATAGTTAAATCTATTGGATACCAGGATTTAATGTGAAATCTTATCCAGAAAAGGATGAGGCTCCATTACTTTTTAAACTCCAAATGGTCTTCAACAGCAAAATTTTTTTCTGATTACAGATCTACCAACAATGGCCTATATGAGCTTCGGTCGACAAATTATTCCATTTTCACTTCTATAACCTCTTTTTCACTTAAGTTACAACTCAATGATAGAACTATTTTCAGACACACTTTGTATCAGAAGAAAATAAATCCCAACCAATAGGGAGGTTATCTACACCCACTCTTACCATTTGAAAAAAGAGGGAGGGGATTCCAAAATACACTAAGTCATTAGATATAGATATATCATGTTTTTGTACAGAGATCTTACCTGGAAAAGCATCACCCAGATACCAATTTTACAACAATGCATATGGCATTGAGTAGTATAAGAGGAACCCTCATGTACTGGGTTGCATAAATGAGACCAATGATCTGTCCCTTTAATGACTTTGTCCGCCCCACAGAAAATTCTGAGAAGCTCCATCCCCTTGGTGCAAGGAAACGATCTTCATTTATTATTGCTAATGCATTTGCAAGAAGCAGAAAGCCTTCCAGCAGCGTCCATAAACCCATTTCCTGCATGATAATCATTAGCAAATTAGACAACTTTCAAACAGCTTCAATTTCAAAGAGTTCCTCCCCATTGCCTTCATGACTAAGTACACAGTAGATATGACAGAAAGGAACAAATAAGATAACCATCTTGGTGATCTCCAGTAACCCGAACAACATCACTTAAAATTTCTAAATTCAATGACCTCAAGTATGTGAGTTTCCAACACAAGATGCCTATTATGTGAATGCTAATAAGTATGTGATACATTTTTGGGTTCTACCAGTAAAGAAGTAAATGAATGCTATAGACCAAACAATCTGTGATCATATTTTAGTAGAACAATGAATGGAGATTGTCAGATACAGAGTGTATCAATGTATCCAGGCAGTCATAAAACATGTAGATTCATCACAATGACAAGGGTGAAAGATCACATATCATTAAGAAAAATATAGCAAAAAATCTTAAAAACAAAGTGCCAGTGAGTAGCTAATTAGGTAATCTCATAAAATCATCAACATCCTAACAGACCCATCAAGATTTAACTGAACAACGTTCAACCTGTGTTACAACAAAGGATAATTTTTAAGTTCGAAAGAATGCAAACAGAATACCCATTTGTATGCAAGTTCCGCATTACCAGATCGAAATCTAAAATTTCAAAAAGCATTAAATAAATTAATTAATGCAGTGGAAAAAGTGAAATCGAAACTGACCTTGTTTATTCGTATCAGAGACTTGATGTCTAGATACCTTCTTTTTCAAAATTCCCAAACTCCGCCTCACAAGTTACACTGAAGAAGATGATTCAGAGAGCTCAATTGTATGTAATTGTAAAGAGCCGGGTACGTACTGGGCTGCTCATGCTAGCTCAAGCGAAACTTTTACAAGCCCAAGATTATGAAAGTCCAATAATCAATTCGATTATGTGGCCCATCTCGAATGCACAAACATTATTATAACCATGCCATGCAATTTAACATTACCATGTCCTTTTATGCGAAATATGACGATGAAATTTTTTTTGGATATTCTCCTCGTATGACACTTCTTTTTGTTGAATTTTTACGGTATGTATTTGTATTTTTATGATTGGTTGGAGATATAAGTAAGAGGGAATGAACTAAAAACACCCAGAATTTTTCTGATCTTCCAGATTGTCTATGCACACTAATTTCCAGCAACAAGATCACCCACGTAAGGTTATATATTATTATATGCTATAAAATTTTTGAAAATATTACGTGAAAATAAATTAATATCTTATAAAAGTGACAAATCATAAACATTTGTTATTAGAACGAGTTTTTGATAAAAGATTAAAAAAAAAATATAGATAGAACAATGCGGTGAGGATCAAAGATCCTAATTAAAGAGACATAATGAATCTTTTCTCATTTTTATTTTTAACTTGTCTGATAGTAACTTAATGCAACTTATATGGTTGTCTAAAGCCTAACTCCTGAACTTGTATTATTCAAATTAATAATGTTATACATCTTAAATTTTTTATCTTAAATAATTATCTAAAATAATGTGATATTCATTAATTGATTGATAAGAATAATATAATTAATTTATTTTAATTTAATTAATTAATTAATTAATGTCATATCATTTAGAATGAGTTATTTACGATAAAAAAAATTAGAATATACAATATTACTCTATTCAAAATGCAATTAAAAAATAGTTAACTTTCTTAATCAGAAATATTTGATTGCTCCATTAATTTAGCTTGAGTCTTAGAAAAAAAAGAAGAAGAAGAAAAATTGGCATACTCCCAGCCGTATAATTACTGTTGGTACAAGTCTATACTCGCAGCAAATTCATAATTTCCATGCCTGATCAACACTTTTTATCACTCTCCTGCAACTTTGTGTATTCCTCTTAAGCAAGCTCAATATTATGAAAAGCCCATTAATTAATGTGGCCCTCTCAATTCATAAACATAACCATAAGCCCATAACCATTGTGTGCAATACCGTGTAAGATGTCTCCTATGACAGAGATATGACAATGAAAAAATTTGGGGCTCTCATTGCATTTCACTTTTTTGGTTAAATTTTTATTGGGTGGATTTACATTTTTTTTGATTGGTTGATCAGAGTTACAAGTAAGAGGGGATGTACAGAAGATCAATTAATCCTGTAAATTTTTTGAAAATATTTCATGAAATTAAATTAATCAATACCTCTTACAAAAGTAACAAATCATATATGTTTTTGTTATTGCCATGAATTTTTTGATTAAATAAAAAGGTAGAAAAATGCGACGACGATCATAGTTTGAATTAAAATTCATTGTTGAGCTGAGTTTTTATTGAGCACTGAATGAATGGTTATAATTATTTTAAAATTTATTTTGTTTTATTTACTTTCTCGAAAAAATAATGATTCAGAATTTAGCTAATACTCAGCTGAACACTACTGATTCCTTATCCTCAAAGTTTAATGCCCTAAGTCTCTGCTGCTAGTTGCCACCTGTCATTTGTCATGGGAAGTCATATAAGCCAAGTTTGTTGCAAAATCTATTATTACACATACACGCCTTCAAATACACTGTAACCATTTTCTGTCTATATTAGAAAGAAATTGTCCTAAGTTAAATTTTCAATATTTAAATATGAGTTGTCATAATTAAGGAGATCACTTGGGATGCACTTCATTAACCACTTGTGTAAGGAGTAAAATACAAAATTATATCTTTAACTGCATTTAAATATGATTTTATTAGTTAAATTTTTTGTTATATATCAAAGAAAATAAAGACGAAAACATTCTCAGGACAGCAAATAAAATACTTCTTCCTGTTGAACCTGGGGAACACGAAATTTAAATTTCCAATTTAGAGAAAAAAAAGAAAAAAAAAAAAGGAAGAAGTAATCTTAGTAAAAGAGACAATGAATCCTACTCCTCGAGATCGAGTAAATATAAAATCTGATATCAACTGACCCTTTCTATTAATTCCAATTAAGCATAACATATATTTAATTACTCTTGGTGATTTTCATTAAACAACGGAAGTTACAAACTTTTTGCGACGCACATCAAATCATAAATGGCAATAAACTTACAATATATAACATTAAAACATTATTATTCACATAATTTACAAAACCTTATATGAAAGTCTCCGTCTCCCAGCATCTTATGATCATAACAAATAAGCATACAAATCATTCTAAATATTAAATATTGTAACCTAATTCATAATCTTGAAACATCCCCTCAGACTGATGAATAGCAGGCGTAGAGTCCCAAGAGTTAGAGGATGCCGATTTTGATTCAAACTCATTTGCCCACCAAATCAAACATTCCTTATTAGAACCATTCAAAGCATTGAAACAATCAAATTGAGCAATTTGATCCTCCTCTTGTGCTGTGAATCCAACTGCTTTGCTGTTATTAAGAAAATTTTCAATCTCATCTTGGAACGTTGAGACCTCCTGGTTTGTTGCATTATATGGCTCAATTCCGTTCACTTTAGGCATAGCATTTGAATTCATCACATTGTTATCAGTACAGCTCACAGGAACCGGGCAATTTGACTCTGGAAAATCTTGTGGAACTGTAGGAGGAGAATTGGTTTGTTCAAAGAAATTACCAACATTTTGCTCATGCAACCCAAGCTGAGAACTAGGAAGAACATTTTGCAAATTAGGGTTTTGGTAACTTTGGTTCAAAGATTGAAGATTTTGAACCATCTTTTCTTGGACAGGATGCAACTTGGGCCAAAGGGAAGGATTGTTGTAGAAAGAAAGAGGGTTTTGGAGGCTTTGAAGCTGCATATGAAGCTGAAGCCTTTCTATAGCGGAGTTACTCAAACCCTGTGAATATTGACTATTGTTGTTATCATCACCACCATTATTGACACCATTTGCATCTTGCCCTGATGTCGATATTAATCCATTGATGTTATTAGATTGCTTACGCCTTCCGAGCAATTTCTTCTTCAGTCTGGTGTTCCAATAATTCTTGATGTCGTTATCAGTTCTTCCAGGCAGCTGAGCAGCAATTATAGACCATCTAAAATCCAAGGAAATTTAACTCGGGCTAATTAATTAATTAACCTAACTAGACAGAAGAAGCATCGTGGATGAGGTAAAAGGACAAGCAGTTCATGTTGGGAGAGAACAAGAGAGAGAGAGAAAAAAAAAACCTGCTGCCAATGCTTATGTAAAGGCTGCAAATGATATTGTCTTCTTCTTCAGAGAATCCACCATGCTTGATATTAGGCCTCAAGTAATTTAACCATCTAAGTCTGCAACTCTTTCCACACCTCTTCAGCCCTATATGCATCAATTATACCATTATTAATTTATTAATTTAATCTATATATGCACCTTTCCAAAACCCTAATACAGAACACAACATACCAAGGAGAGAGAGAGAGAGAGAGAGTTTCAATTATATATTATACCAATTTTCTGAGGAAGAGCAATCCAGTTGCCTCCAGTGCCATATTTTTCAATATATTCTTTGAGTTTAGCATCTTCTTCAGGTGACCATGGTCCTTTCTTCACATTAGCCTTGTCGCAGCACGGTGCTCGACCCATAGTCTTGACCTTTTCTTGTATTTGTTTTTCTTCAAGCAAACAGAAAGAGAAGAAGCTAAGTGTTTGTGTGTGTTTGATTGTTGGGAAAAAATGGGGAAACAAGAACCAACATTTATAGGTAGGAAAAATGGGTGATGTGATACTTATAAGGACAAAAAAGTCTAATGTGCCTCACTATTATTTCTCTATAAATATTATTATTAATTTTTCTCTTCTGGGTATTTTTACAAAGTCTCTCTCTCGCTCTTGCTTTTTGGATTAGTTTGATCATCAAATATTTAAGTATTCAAGCAACTGGACAAATTGTACCACAAATTTCTTCCTTTAGGCATTTTTAATTGCACTGCTTTTTCGGGTTGATTAGTATATTATTTGAACCAATGTTGCAGGTATTTGATTATCAAATTAAAAAGAAGCCTCCATTCCTTTCATTTGTCCCAAACATTAATTGTTGAAATATTCCATATATCAATGTAGATTATGAATCCCTTTGTTAGAAGGTAGAAAATTGTATCATAGGCGGCTATCACGTATAAACAACAGTACATTTTCAATGCTGTGAAGTAACTTGATTGACTGAACCAAGTGATGCGTGCATTAGGAAGCAAATCAAAGTTGAACTTTAATTATTTCAAATTAATAGACTTGTTGATTCACCTTATATTTTCTGTTGCATGAATGCATTTCATTTCTAGGTAGTTTATTCTTTAATTCAGAAACAAAAACTAAAAGAGTTGATATCTATATACAATTCAATCCAGGCTTGTCAGCAGGTACAGCCTCTCAGGTTAATTGAGGAGGGTTTCGTTTAACTACCCAGCTGAAAAAACAAGTAATTATTTTATGATTAAGCTTCTTCTTCAAATGAACAATCTACATCTGCATATATATTGTTTTAAATGAAAACAAAGTTGTAGTACTTATTTTATTATTATGATTTGATTCTTAATTTCAACAGCTATATGCGCCCTAGTACTGAAAAATGAGGCACAAGAAATTGTCATTATCATATGTCTAGTTCGGAAGAGAGACGAGAGAGCATATATAGCAACTGATTATTTTACTTAAAAGTTTGAGGAGTGAAAATTAAAAAAAAAAAAAAAAAGGAACACTTGAAAGTTTCTTTTGAACACACAGACCTCTATTTGTGAATGTATTTTTTAAAATCTATTTAGTCATACGATACTTTTTTAAATTTCCATGATATGATACCAGTAAAATTGATCTCATGAAAGAAGTAATAGAGAAATCGCACACTCAGGCATTAGCTATACCTTCCCTTCCAAAATAAACTGGAAGAGCTTATATGTGTCCTTTCTTAAAATATTGGGGGTGGTAAAGAAAAATTGAGAAACAAGAAAAATGCATAATCACTCTTTCCTATATATTAAAAAAGAATAATACTGAAGATACTAAAGGAAGACAAAATGAGATATAACACTGCGTGCTTTATAGCGTTACTTGTATTTCTTCTCTTATACCATTAATTCTATCTTTCTTCTGTTTAATTTTTCTGTATAAACAATAGCGCTCTAAAACAAAACTTTAAGAGCCGAAATGTCTTTTTTTATTTGCTGAAACCAAGTACAAAAATAAATACTAACATTAAGGTCGTTAAGTCTTTACTGGGATTGTCATTTAAGCTGTAACCCAAAGTCCCTACAGCTTGATCAAGTCAATTACACAGTTCCTTACTAATAATGAAAACTAAGAGAAAACAAAAATGCCGGTCGATCAAACAAAGATTTCCCAAGTCACAAAATGACCAACATCTCTTTATTATTTAAAAAATAATGATCACCATTATTATCAAACCCTAATCGTGACAAGTGGGCAGGCTACAGTACATATAATACTAAAAAACACAAAAGCATGAAAATTAAAAAATTATTTAAACAAGAAAAGAAGATAAAACCAAAAAGATTGGCATGCAGAAATTCAAACCTTTATAGAACAAGTACCATTGATTGACCTCGGTTTCCTACTTTAATATTTTTTCAAAGGTTATAATAATGAAAGAGGCCACAGGAACCGCACCTACGAAGAAATAACAAGAGGAAACTATCAAAATTTCAAAAAGCTCTCACTCCCACAAATACATATTATAAGTAGAATTAATTAATATCTTAATTAATCAACAAATGGACTCAGATCTTTAAGCTGAAGAAAACATGCTTCTGCTTGTCTTTGTTATAAACCCTAGAATCTATGCACTGACACTGCGATATTTGCATCATCAATGAGACCAAACCTTAATAAATCTCTCTTGAGTGAGAGCTGGTAAAGAGTGTCTTGATAAGATCAAGGTAAGCTTGGATAACCATTGGCTAGATTTATATATTCATTAATTAATAATAATTAAAATAATAATAATTAATTTGGAATTATAATTATTGGTGTGCTAAGTTGCTCTAAAGAAATTCAATATACTACTCTTAACAGAATTTTTTTTTTACGATTAGACCACGCTTTCCTATCCCACTGATATTAATTCATACATGGTTTAGAAATAGACATTTTGTTTTGTTAAGAACTTAATCTCCTTTTTGGTCCGGAAAACTTCATAAACTCATTCAAGTACATGACACTTGACCTCTAACTTCTACGAGAAAGTCAATCAATTGGGCTATCATTTAAGAATAAAGTTAATTAATTTATAGCATTAAAATCTCATAAATGTTATGATTAGATGCTTTGCATAATAATTTAGGAATTAAGATCCCATGCTTTATCTGTCTTTAATGATGATATTTGGTAAGGATTTAACTCTTACTATTATTTTTAATTTAGTAATACGCATGTGATATAATTAAGTTCATATCATGAGGGAATCTTGATCCTTAATCATAATTCCATAGTCCCCAATAATCCTGTGTGTTAAAAATTTTGCAAAAGCTTATCAAATGAGATAAATTTTGAATTATCCCTCATGAAATGATAATTTTTAAAATATCTTCAAACTATTATAAGCCTTAACTTACAGCTTTTCTTTTCAAGAAAAAAAAAAAAAGGTATTCATTAATGCATTCCCATTTTTTTCTTATCTTTTAAATAAATATGAGAGTATTTTAAAAATTATCATTTTAAGAGAGAGTAATCCAAAATTAACCATATTAAGAATAATAATAATAATAAATCATGCTTTAATGTTATTTATCTTAATTTGGGCTCCCCCTATGGACGACGGAGAAATTCATTATGATCAGGATTAACCCAACTAGTTAAAATAGTGCAAAGATTAATAATTCAATAGCATATTTTAATACCAACTGTTTGGATTTACTTTAGAACATGAGAACTACATAACAGATGAAGATGAATAGTCTATTTAAAAATTCATATATTAAGAGATTTGGTTACTCTTAGCAAATGCCAGCTAAATTTGAAGAATTTTATGGAAGATCTGAATTGGCAGGTCAAAGTTAATTACAATGGGAAAAGTTACTGTTGGTTACGTATGAAAACATGACAATATGCTCTCAAGTCATTTTCAACAAATAGTCAAAGATTTAGCATGAAATTTTTCACGAAAATGAACCCAAAAAACTAGAGAAAGATCACCTTGCGTGACAGGAGGAGTTGACAAAGATGCAATTAATAGTCGGCTTAAATACCATTAAACATGTTAATAATATTCCATGAATAAGACTGTATCGAATAATAAATGATGAACTGCTTCGACTTCAACAGAACGTAACACACACAGATAAACTAAGCTAATATAAATGATTAATCAATGTGTTGCTTTCTCCATGCACTTTATGTAAAATAATGCGCAAAAACGTTGCAAACAGACGCAGTTGGTGACCTCAATTGGTCTCAAATCTCCTACACCATCAACAATTGTCAACTCTTCTTATTTATTTTAGTGTTTGTTTAATTTCATTTTGGTAACAAACCCATCACTGTGAGCATCCAAGGGATTGACTTATCCAATTTGTACATCATAATCAGGATTTTTCTTTCTCTTTTTTTTTTCCCTTTTTTTGTGTTTACCTTCCATGCAAATTCAAACTGGGGCCAACGCGTCATTGATTTTGATGTAAATTGCAATAAATAAATAATTGTGTTTACTAAGTTTGTGGGGAGTGATTTTGTCTTTCGAGTGCAATACTTGAAACTGAACAAAAAGTTTAAAGAAAAAGAAAGAGAACAACGCCAGAACGATTTCAAAGCACAAGTAATCATAATGTTAAGTTTGAGAGTGTTTTGATTATAAATTTTCTCCAGGTGATGAAGATGAAAATTAGAGATCTCTAAAATAACTTTGAAGCACTCTCTAGAAAGAGTACCTAGCTAGCTAAAACGAATGCTTTTCTCATAATCACTTCCATGTTGTTTTCTTATTCGAAGCAGACGAAAGAGCTTTCATGAAAAAATATTCATCAAAAGCACTTCAAATCATCTTTTCTTAACATTTATTTTAACCAAAAATTAAATACACGGGAATGACAATTTTAGCTATCTAAAAACATTTTTTTCAGTGTTAAAAGCACTTTCAAACATGCCTCTACGTATCAAATAACACCATTTTAGCATGAAAGTACCACCAAACATTGGACCAAGTACGGTCCCAATCGGAAGAATTAAATACACAAATAAGAATGTGGCTAGTAAAAGGAATGGCTATAGATTTCTGAAGGAACATCAGAAATCGATGATGGTGTCACAGAATTTGACCTTTGGAATTATATATGCTTTATTTTCAAAGAGTTGTTGATGCCATATATGCCTCCTACTTCACCTTCATCATACTTTAATCAATCATTAGTACACCACTTAAACCTATTTCAATGTCACGTTTTAGGCGTAAGAACCTGCGAAGGAGGAATAATTAAGTCAACAACATATTTGAAAATGTACTCTTTTGCCACTAATTTAATTCTGGGTCGTCTTAATTTTCTTATTAAAATTCAGGACTTTAATCTGCACACCCAATATAGAGTCGGTAACCATGGAACCCACCAACATTACCGAACCAAGAGCTTCACTAGATATTTTATCCCCTATGAACTTCGAAAGACATAGGACGAGGATCCAGAAGAAATTGAGTTGAACAATTCAAGAATGTTCAATTCATAAAATGATGCCAATTTGCACATTTTGTAGAATCATTAAGCTGCGAATTAAAAGTGTATCTCAATCCAAAACGTACTCTTAATTTAAGATTAAATGGATGTGGTATTTAAGATTCAATATCAAATATTATTCCAAGAAATCGCACACTCAGGATTCTAAATATTCATAAATCAATTAAATAAAAGAGAATTTCCCGTACAGGAAACCGTGTAACACTTGGAAGAGCTTCGCAGCAGCATTTTTATTCCAGAATAGATTCTCTCTGTGGATCTCAAGAAGATAATCATATACATTACACATCAATAGGAGAGCATAGAGTATATCCTATGAAATATCGAGGAGGCGCCAGGTGAGAAAGAACTTGAGGAAATGAAGCAGCACGTCAAAATAGTTTTATAACCAACTTGGTTCCAAGTTCTTCTGATATTCTTGAAGCAGTAAGTACGCCTGTGTTCTCTCATGATAAAAATTAGAACACGTTAACTACTATTAACTTATGTACAAATACTTCAGAAGAAAACTCATTCCCACTTCAATAATAGTCACATCACCCGTTGTACCGCCATCATAACCATATCGAGAATAATAAAAATCCTGTAAGAGAAGTAAGACCACTTAGTTACCCTGTTCAAGTGGAAGGTAAAAGTATAATACTATGTAGGGATAAGCAGTAGGGACTAGGGAGACTCACATTCTGATTGTGCATTCACGGCTCCAATTGGTGTGTTATTAAGTCTTCAGGGTAGAATCCAGTCTTAGGCCGCATACAATTATAGGTAGTTGCAAAGACCAATACCCTTTCAATGGCAGTACAACAGAAGGTTGATTAACGATGCACCAAGGCTTTATTAGCCTGCAATACTTCAAAACCAAGACAGATGTGATCTTAAACTGAATTATATATTCTTTTTTTATTATTTCCATATTCCAATACGACAGGACAATATGTTAAATCAACCGGTTCGAATATAGCTATTTCACATTTATTGCAGCAGCCATGCTCCGTAGCCTCTGAGAAATTTCTGAAAACGAAGGTCTCTCAGCTGGATCAGAGGCCCAACAACTTTCCATCAAACACTTCCATTCAGGATCACACCATGTTGGAATTTGGGGGCGTAATGTGTTATTCACAATTCCTCCTGCAAATCAAAATTAAGAAACAAATACAAAGATCATAATCTTACATGCAGATGCATATAGGAAAGAATATACAGTCTGCTACTATTTTATGCTTACCAATAATAGAAGCACAGTGCATATCAGCATAAGGTTCATCCCCCGTCAGCAGTTCCCACATAACAATCCCAAATGAGTAAACATCAATCTATAGAAAAGAAATCAATAAAACATTAAATAAATCATAAGGAAAACAAAATACCCAGAGAATAACAGTCATGGGACCATTTAAGTTGAAAACAGCAGAATTTTAAAATAAATAATGTTACCTTTTCTGTCACCATGTGACTTTTTCCACTCAGGAGCTCAGGTGCCATCCATGGTAAAGTTCCACGAACACCTCCCGACACTAAAGTCTGTTGTTTCACCTTCGACAAGCCCAAATCACCAATCTAAAAGAGTAGGCACAAGAAACTTAGCACAGAATTCAGAACTTCTAATACTTTAGCCAAACAAGAATTTAGGCACGGAATATAATACAGGAGTCTAAGCAAAGCGGACATGAAAAGTACCGCACACAAACATTAAAAAAATTACCTTGCATACAGGCCGTTGAGGGTCTCTCATATTCACCAACAGATTTTCACATTTTAAATCAAAATGTACGATGTTTTTTCCATGTAAATATTCCATTCCAAATGCCGCATCCATAGCTATGATGAGTCTCTTACGACGGTCAATAGTTCTATTCAAAATGTTACGGCATCAGATTTCCACATTAAACAATTGCATTGCTTTTATATAAGTCTAGATCTAAAGAATCTTCATCCACGCAAATTTTTGTAAAGCAGAAAGATTTTTTTTTTTAAGCAGAAGATAACAAATCAAAAATACAAATTCACTAAAGTGCCATCACCATACCTGTCCTTCTTCTGCAAAAACTGTTTCAAAGATCCATTAACCATGAATTCTGTCACGGTTGCCAAAGATCCATCAGGACCATCACGTACTATACCATAAAAAGACACAACATTTGGATGATGCAAGGAACTCAATAACAGAGCCTCCTTCCAAAAATCTGCAATCTGCAACAGCAAAACAGATAAAATTATAATCGTGCAAACAACTCCAAGCAAAAGATAGAAGGGGTTGCAAAAAGACAGCAGTTGACATATGGATAGGATTCAGCAAATCCCATATAGATAGGGCATTGTGGAGTGCACTACTGAGAATTAAATCAAGTCCATATCACTGAAACACCATTGCCAATATAAGGTTCCTAACTCCACCAGAATATGCAACAAACAATTGAAAAAGACTTGAAACCAACTAGCAAAAATTTTGTTGTAATGCCTTTAGTCTAATTTTGACAGAAATCGTACTATCATTTTAGTATATATTGTACTTCTAAATGCTGTTGCTATGTTTACATTAAAAATGCTAGCTGTTAGAAGACTATAAGACTACTCATTTCCTAAATGCAGACTAATTTTTAATCTCATATATGCATCAGTAAAGACAATGACATTGAAAACAATAACTTTTTTTACATCAGTTGATTCACAGTAGCTGAAAGAATGTTGAACCTTTATGGGATTAGACAATATTTCATTGCCATCTCTGGTATTTAAAACATATTAGCTATATACTGCTGGAAAACGTATACCTCACACCTAGAGGTTGAGTTAGTAGTTCTCTTTAATAGCCAGCTACAAAAATACAAAACTGATAGGTCTAATTTCGCACTGGTTTACAAGCGCACTTTGATAATACACCATTACCATTTAATCATTTTGTGGCATACTAAATTACTTTTACCACCTGAATTAAACAGGAACGCAAGGAAACGTATTTGATAGGAAGGGGAATGAAAATGGATATACCAAACGTTCTCTTTCAGAAGGTTTCCCAGCAAAACAGCTGGCTTTGATTCTCTTTATCGCTACATCAGAACCCCTCCACTTTCCATGGTAAACAGATCCATATGTTCCAGAACCTAATTCTCGAACCTCCTCTAGATCATCATTTTTAATTGTCTGCAAAAGGAGTAAGCAAACTGTCTAAGACCAAAGTGCATAAAAGACCATAATATACATGAAAATGACTCATTATTCAGATGAGATCATTCAGATAAAAGAAATCATAAAATAAACCATAATTATATCAATATCAAGAATGAGACAGAGAAGAGGAACCTGTAATCCCCTCGCAATAGCTTCAGCCTCAGCAATTGTTGGCTCAATTTTCAAAGTCTTGACAGTGTCGTTATCAGAATCAATCTCTAATTCACCATGAATGTTCTATGGGACAAACAGGCAATTAAAAGAGAGCGAAAAAGTATCCTACTTTTGGTAATTAAATTTACTTCATGCTCACCACTAATTCAGCTTCGTTTGTAGGAGCTTCTTTTTTGGTTGTATCAGGCTTTACAGAATCATCATTTTCTTCAACTTTGGCTTTCACCTCCTCAGCCCCTTCCAACGCTGCTCTTTTTACAGAAGCAATCAGCTCAGGTAAGATACTTAAACTGTGAGCTGAAAGCTTCGAATCTTCTGGAGGTTCAGAAGGAGCATTTTCACCTGGCTTCTCAATATCGCCACTCACTTCCGTCACCAGCAGAAAAGTTGAACCTATAGGCTTTTGAGGAATCATATTCTGCTCTAGACAAGATCTCTTTACATCAGTATTTTCAACCTTTACAACTTGATTTGCTGCTTTTTCTTGTCCAAAGTTACGATTCTCCTCTGTTCTAACTGCTTCACTAACATTGTTAATTCTCAAACCCAGATTGCAATCTGTAGTAGAGGAAACCAATTTATCATGAACCAATGCTGAAAAAGAATCTGACTGGTGTACAGGATCTGGGAGTTGGTTTTCCTGATTATAACTCTGAGGGTTCATATTTTGAATCTGGCTGTAATAATATTCCGGAGGGGTGGCTGTACCTTCAAAACCTGGTAGTCTTTGTGAGGGATCAATCCAAGAATCCCCAACAGCAATTCTTGGATTGCCCTCCACTGCACTCCTAAGATATGCAGGAGTAATGGAACCATTAATAACCGAGCCAGATGCTTCATGAGAGGGAGTAACATGTATGGGGTTCTGAACATTTCTCCACAAAGTTTGTGCAGTTGCATGTCCATGAGACACTGGGTAAATAGTATCTGGTCCATAAGGAAAATTCCCGTACCGCACAACACGCTCTTCAGGTGAAGGAATGTGCAGATGGGGTGCCACTGCTGCAGCTGGATCATGAAATAGTTCGTTCCCCATTTCAGGTCCTGCTCGATGGTGAACATGATTTGGAGACACATGGTGGCCATCCACCAAATTACTATGCCCAGGAGGAATATTCATGCCAGGACCATCCACCAAGTAATGATCGTTCAATCTTCCAGCTCCAGAAATATGAGTTCTTGCTTCATCAATCCTAGGATTCAACTGATGCTGCAAAACCCATCCTCTTTCATGACTGTGACTTTCATTATACACCAATCGGCTGTCATTATCTTTGGCGTACATACCATGAGGCAACTTTGCTTCCGCATTCAAAACTAAATTCTCCCTGTTAGGGTGGCATTCAGCACATGAAAGGGGTACCTGAGGAAGCCCATTGCCCATGTTGGGTTGATCCAAGTGCAATTGATTTCTGTGGTAAGAAAGCCTGCAGTGCTCACATACACCGTTCCCATCAAAAACATTATGGCCATGAAATAAATTATCAGGAAAACCACTCTTGTCTCCAGAGACAGTTCCAGGAGGCATCCGTACCAAATTTTCAGAAAATTGAGGCTGAGGTTCATATGGGGAATGATGATTTAAATGCTGCCTCACATATTCTTCAGGAATTCTCTCGTCTCCAAATGGCATGCGGAACCGGGCAGAAGAAGGTGAAGATGGAAACTCCAGCAATGGTCTAGGAGGCTCGTGATGCCCATAATGCCTAGGAGAATAATATGCAGGACTCCACGGACCTTCCATTTCATTATATCTCTGAGAAACAGGCTGCTGGTGCTGCCCTGAACTCATATGAGGAACCGTAAGGTGATGAACATTATACTGTGATTGGTTATGAATGCCACCCTCAAGACTCATTGTGTTAAAGAACCGCTCAGCCATATGGACATCATCAATTGAACTAATCACTGGAGAGTCAGGATGTTGCAGCTTCCTAAAATCATTACCATCGTTCATATTATTCAGTGCATCCACATACCTCCTCTCTGACTCCCGATCATCCCCATCAGCGTAGTGATTTGAGCCATCTTGGTCCGAATGTGAAAACAGAAAAATCCTCAATCTCGTAAAACCATCACCTGAGCCCAACTTCTCATACTCTTCCATCATGTTAATCACATCATCATCATTCACAACCGACACCAAAGCATCAAGATCCTCATCCGGTTGTTGGTACTTCAACACCACCGCTCCCTCATAAAGTTCCCTCATCCTACTCATCAACTCCTCATAGGTCACATCTCTCGGCAAGCTCACAATTCGCGTCTCTCCACCCACATACCTCAACTTCCCATCTTGGGGTCGAGGCAAAATGCTCCCTAAGAAGCTACACAAGAACTTTACACGAGGGACATCATCATTGGAACCAGCGGTTGAACCCGAACCAGGAACGTTAGCAAACGGGGAATCCATCAAGCACACAGCTTGGCGACCGGTTTGCTGATAATCGATTGAGCTCTCAGAGTGTAATAAAGACTGGCTCAAGGATCCAACATCTTTATTACACATGGAGTGTATAAAACTCACACCACGTTGCTCATAAGCTTTGCAATTTCCACCCAAAACTCAAAAGGCACAATACAAGAGTTTCTCACTATGTCTACATTTAGCAAAGCAAATGAACAAATTATCCATATGGGAACTCGTCAAAAGTCCCAAAAATCCATCAAATCTTCAAAATAAAAAAAGAAAAAAAAAACTAACAACTACAACCTAAACAGATTATACCCAGATAAAAGACTCAATTTTGAATCAAAACTAAGCATAAAGACAACTCATCCTTCAATCCTGAATCAAGATTTCAATAAAACAACCCCAAAGTTGCCAATTTAGAAATTAAAAAAAATGGAGTCTTTAATGAATAAAGTACCTGAAATGAGACAAGCCCAATTCAAGATTCTTCTTTTCTTATCAATAAATTATGATAAAGGGGTGGTGTTGTGATTTAGAGGAGAGGCAGACGAAGAAAGAAGAAGAGTCTGGTTGCTCTGTTCTTGGGGATGCGAATGCAAAGATGCAAAGATGCGATGCCTGTACGCCAGGTAGTGTCACACGTGGCACTAGCCGGTTTTTCCGTTCTCCGCAGCATCTTTCCATCTATCATCTTCATTTTCGAATATGCCATCTTATTCTAAAATCCCACGACCCGAGGATTAAACTTTAAAAATAAAGTTTGTAAAGTCCAAAATATATATATATATATATATGCACACACACACAAATATGAATTTTCCGGATAACAATATTCTGATTCTTTAGTTTTAATAAAAACACAAATAATTATACAACTATATTCTTATGTTCTTTTATTCAATTCCCTCTCCTCTCGTATGATTCTATTATTCTGGCCACATTAAATGCTATCTCCTTAAATCTTTGTAATATATAAGGTGCTAAATCAATGGAGAAAAATTCTCAAAATTATTCTTTAATTGAATTGTTAACACAAAATTTGTATTGACAAGTTAAATGAGACTTATTAATGCAATCTAGTGATTTATTATAATGCAATTTAGTTAAGTTCGATCTAAAAATATGCTTGACTAAACAGGATGAGATTAAATAAATCTTCAATCTCAATTTTAATGCGAAGGGGTGATAACTACCGCTAAGAGAATAAGGAAGTGATAACTACAATTAAGAAAACAAGGAAGTGGTTGTTCCTAATAACTAAGATACGGCCGTTTGTCAACAAAATAATTTATTATGTTTATCATTTTTAATTCCATAAAAACTTAAGGAGTTTGTTGTTATACCACATATGAAGATTTGTTCCTAATAACTAATATACGGCCATTTGTCAACAAAGCAATTTATTATGTTTCTTATTTTTAATTTCATAAAAGCTTAAGGAGTTTGTTGTTATGCCACGTATGAAGATTTGTTGCTGAGAATATTTTTTGATTTTATAGGTTTTTATTATTACTTTAATTAAATTATCCATTGTAGTTTTTAAGCTTATGAAAAATAAAACACGTATGTTCCTAACCTTTTGTGCGACATTCGTTGTATAGGAATGTAATAAGTATAAGACATTCAAAATATTTTTTCAAATTTCATCTCAGATGATGTCGAGATAATTTTTCATAATTTTTAAATAAATTAGTTACTTATCTCCTTATCTACTTGATAAATTTTTAGATGTCTTGTATTACTCTTTTGTTTTTAATGAAATATTTTCATTTTATCACTTTAATATTTTATGATATATCATTTTACTAACAAATATTTTTTACTATTGTTTTTTTCCTATTTAATGATTCCGCTTTTATCATTTTATCACTAAAATGTTAACTCCATTAATAAATAATTGATGTCAGTAACATATTTTAGGAATTTCCATTTATTCAATATTTTAATAATTCACAAAGTATAAAAATTTGATAAAAGTATTATTTCTTCATACATAATTAATTTTATATTTTTTTTAATTTAGAGAGTTAAATTACACTTACACAATTTAGAGGTAAAATATATTTTTATTATAATTTCTATTAAATTTTAGTTAACTTTAACTGTTTGGTAATAATGTTGGGATTATGTACTCTTTAAAGCATATTAATTTTCTGATTAATAAAATATTTCAAATATTTATTCAGATATTTTGAATTGCATTAATATTTTGAGTAAAGTTCATTTAATCGTATTATATGTATTTATGCGATCACCATATGGATTCGCAGAAGACATAAATACAAGTTATCTTATGATTAAATAAATTAAGTTCGCAGTTGATAAATAAAGTTGGTCACTTTATTTAGGTATAGATCGTAATAAATTCATTGAGTGATTTGTCTTAATCATGTATGAATTTATTGATGTAGTTGTCTACATTGAATCGGATCACATATGAGATTTAATTAACCTAAGTAATAATCTGTCGACTTATTAAATCTCATAGGCATTGATTCTATCGTAATCTTAATCTTGAGTTAGTTATGATTTCATGATTGTTGTTGTTATTTCATTTGAGTTACCAATGGGCATGACATACACATGTAGTTTAGATTACCCTAGATCTTGGTAGGAGCAATTACAAGTATTGAAATTGTAGATTAACAATATAGAATTTATACGACACATCTCTTGATGAGTTTTCAAGATCTCGATCATAGTAATTCTCCGGCCAGAGTGTCTCAACATAAATAAGTATGTTGAAAAGATCATTAGAGAAAACCAAGTAAGTATAAAGAAAAGATGTAATTAAATTGATTGGACAGTTGAAATATCAATTTAAATTAACGATGCTAGTACAAAGGATCGTGCAAGAAAGAAATCAATGTGGCTCAGGTGAATTATATTCGAGCATACAATTATGGAGGTCGGTCCAATCTTATAGTGGAGTAGAATTGAATTAAATAATTATATTTATTTAATTACAAATTTAATTATTAGTAGCTACTATTAGTATGTTCCCAAACGATCCCTAGGTTAGTTTCATTTAATCGACAACACCATCATCTGACCCAAAAGCAATGAAAACTCAGATATTAGATGAAAATTATAATTATAATATTTGTTAAGGCCTAGTATGTTATATTAAAGTAGTAAATGGAGCATGTAATGTTTTTCAGGTAGTCTCCTAGTTTGTTATACATTCATTCCACTTTTAGGTAAGTTGAGAGATAGTTAAAAGAGAAATTTTATTTTAAATAGAAATCCTAATCCTAACATACTAGGGTTTTTCATAAGATATTATAAAATGGACTTTATACTCTTAAATTGAGGTAGAAGAGCAGAACCCAGGGTTTTTAAGAAAAATAAAGAAGACATCTAAGAGGTCTGAGTTATAATTTGGGAGTGGTGAAACAAACGCCATGCGTCCAGATGTTGATCAAACTTGAGTCATAGCTCGAAAGATCGTTTGGAGGCGGATTCTAACTCTCAATTGTTCATCTTCTCAAAACACCAGGTATGAATTTATAGATTACTTAATTCTTATATGTTGTATGAGATCGGTCCTAAAAGGTTTTAATTTAAAAATTGAAAAACCTAGTTTATATTTCCTTCAAATAATATGTTGAAAACTGAACATTTAGTAGGAAAAAGAAATTATCAAAAAATTTTGGTTGTAAAGTAATATGTTAAAAAATATTATTTGCTAAAATAATAATACCTCTCTATTTATTTTAGATTAATAAATAAATGTTTGATTTTGCATAGAACTATTTCTATTAATAAAATAACCATA
Organism: Murraya koenigii; assembly: GCA_025617385.1. NCBI lineage: Eukaryota > Viridiplantae > Streptophyta > Magnoliopsida > Sapindales > Rutaceae > Murraya > Murraya koenigii. Next base: position 26,796,259 of record CM046817.1, read on the forward strand.
TTATTTAACACAATACAATTTAACTTTTACAAAAAATATTTTTTTATCAAATAAAAATAAAATAAATAAACATGTCGATTTAAGGCGGGTACAGACAAGTTCAGTTACAGTACACTTTGTTATATAATAATAATTATAATTAGAAGAAGAAGAAGAAGAAGTTGAAATCATTTTGACATATTTATGGGAATTAAATAATATAGACGGATAAGATTAGGGATCAAATTGCATCCACGATTGGACAACTTCACAAATATGATATCGTTTTATGAAAATAAGAGAAAACAAAAAATTTTATTTTAAAAAAATAAGTTTATAATTTATTTATTTGAAAAATGAAAACATAATTTGATAGATAGCGTCATATAAATTTGCGAAGCAGTAATAAAGCGAAAGCCCAAGCGCTGGCTCGCTGGCAGTGAGCTTCACTTTCTCATGCCAGATGATTATATAACCAATAATTAGGTGACAGATGGCACAAGATCCAAAACGATCGCCCCGAATGGTGTGCTCTCGGGTTGCGTGGGCCCTTCACTTTTGTCATTTAGTTTTACGTAATTAATAATAATATGATGCTTTTGTTTGTTTTACTACTTATTAGTTGTTTGTTTTTCTTTGCTAATTTCCAAATTACATTTGTTATAATTTCGTAACATAAAAGTGGACAGTGGACCAAAAAGTCTCTGTCTTAATTTTACATTTTTTTTTAGTAGTATAAGTTAAAGGCAAGGTTACATGGGAGATGTTACGTTTAATAATTTTTTTATAATTATTATTAAAATAATAAATAATAAAAAATATTATAATTTTAATTATAATTATCATTTTATAATTAATATTATACAATAGAATATTTATACTATAACCGGTTTCTATTTTCAAAATATACTTTTTCATAATCTTGTCAATTCATTTTGTTGTCTTTAGTTGATTTATTGATTTAACAGAAAGCAGTGACAGCAGCCAAACATGGCGTTGTGGGCTACATTTAGTAAGATTTGCTCCTATTGGATATTTGTTGGCCTAATAGATCTCTGTGAGTATGGGATTTTGCATCCACAGCACACATTTGTACACTTACACTTCCTATATTTAAAAAAGAAAAAATTCCTTCTCGATTAATGGGCCGTTAGCCCTGATGAAGGAGTCCAAGCCTATTACCCCATATGGAGTTGAAGAAGTGTGTTGTCCCAATCAATTGCCCTCATTTTTCACAAAGAAAAACCTTATTTACGAAGCTAGATTGTTTCTTATAATTTCACTTCAAATGATGTGAAGAAATTAAGTGAATCATGAGATAGTGCAATATTAACCATGAGTCAAATTCACCTTTAAATATGAGGCTTCAAATAAAATCCTGCCCACAACATTATTACTTTCATAAAAATGTATGACCAATGAGACCTTAACAAGGCGATGTGTCCAATAGTAACACCAGTAGCCGCCAGTCCAATAATCCCTTAATCTGCCCTTCATTGATGGTATGCTTGCATTGTGATTCCAAAGAATTTTTTTCTGAATGATTATAGAAATACTAACGAATAAATTATTTCATCCACCAACCCACCATATAAAAATAACCCATTAAATCGTTTTTTTCATAGATCATCACAAGAAAATCAAATTCAATTCTAATATGAGTTTGTGCTGATTTTTTAGAAGCTTTTAAACTCTAGTTAATTCCTATCACCGTGGCCAACTGGCCATGCAATTAAATTTATTCTATTCATTTATCTTCACTACCTTTATTTCTATTCTTTCAATTTCGAAATAAAAAAGGTTAATGCATTGCATTGTGCATTCCACAATACCTCTTTCAGACCAAAACTTAATGCAAATCTTCCATAAGTAAATTCTTTACAAGGCAGTTTGATTCTTCGAGATTCGTCATTTCTGGGTCCAAGGGAAAGACAAAAAGAGACAAAAATCTGTACGAAAACAGTAAACATTTTTAAATTGTCAGGGAGCAAGTTTGATTTGAACCTGGCAGCAGATAGCCTATGCCAAAGCCTGTGCCATTAGAGATCGCTGAGATACCTGCTGCTCGTAAAGCTCACGGAATATATGGTATTTTGCGTCGTGATACTTCTTCACCTTCGGGTCTTTTGATGGATGTATGACCTGAACATATTCAGGTATATGTGAAAATAGAAATATATGCCAGGGGTGTCAACTTTTTGCTTAAAAGGAACCAAAATTCATGTTTCTGGGAACATATATAATGAACACCGATTTTGGAAAATGTTCATCCGATATTATTAAGTTGTCATGCAGAGGCAACATGGGGCTCAGCACATGTGATACTATTATGTCTAATTACTTTTCATGCTAAGAAAACATACTGTCAGCAAATAGGAATCAAACAGTATCAAGTTCTATGGACCATAAAGTATTTCTCGAAAGAAAAGTCAATCTTAGGGATGACCTTGGTGTGTATAATAATACAACAAGAGCAGGTTACATCAATGTACAGTGCTCAATCAATTAGATTTATTTCTCAAAGGAAAAGTCCTTCACAATTGTTCACAATATACCATATATTCCTAACATTAAGCCCCCACCAATGAACACCGAAGCAAAAACTTTTTGGTGCAGTTTGGTAATAAGAGTCTCCCAGTGGGGAAAAGTCTTTGTTGATTATTGGTAGGAAATGCCATAAATGCTGGCTTGCCTCAAGGAAATAAAAATGAGTAAAAAAGCACAAGATCAACTGGCAAATTTTTGCCTCTTTGTCCCTTGTAATATATACATAGATACAAATACATTAAGAGGGGAAGGGGAAGGGGAAAAAAAGACCATCATACATACCTGACCAGCTGCATTCATTGCCTTCATGGCCTCAAAGAGACTAGAGTACCTCTTTGCTGCAACAGCGCCAAGGATAGCAGCACCCAAGAGCACAGACTCTTTTTCACGAGGAAGTATAATAGGGCAACCTGAACCAATTATGAGCAAGAAGGCCACAAGTTTGTCAATTTGTGTCAAAAAATGCCAAAAGGCTTCTACCAACATCTTCTGTAATGCAAAAGATTTTTCACTTCTTGACATAAAAAGAATTTGATTACATACAAACATAGCTAAGCGGGTCCTGTTATATGATCTACCATACCAGAACAAGAGTAAGCCATAAATTTCTATCATACGTATAATGCACACGATGACTTGTGTAATTAACCATCTATCCGTACATGCATGTGGTGTTTTAGACATATATATACACAACAGAAGGCCACAAACAAAGGGAAGGTGGAGACTGAGGAAGACAGAAAGAATACCAATTATATCTGCATGTTGTTGAAGGAACAAGGGATTCTTCGCAAGGCCACCACAGGCAAGTAATGTGTCAATCTGCAAATGAAGAAAGAAACATATAATAGATAAGACTTGCGAAACTGATAAGTCAATAACCAAATAATTATTACTTAAAATCATAACACCCCTACATACAAAAACACATGCATACAAATGAAATTCATTTATGATGATTGATTGCAAGTTGATTTTGTATCAGAACCTTCTTGACCACGAATTTTCAAGACCAACTTCAGTTGATTGTCCAAATCAGACATCTTAATTGGCTATCAGAAGGTTAATATATATAGAAGCATTATTTTGCTAAGCTATAGAGTGATCTACATGTTTCTTTAGCAAATGCAAGTAAAAAAAGCGACCAGAGAAATTAAAGCTCCCTTATGGTTGGACATCAGCAGGTGCAGTCAGATAGAGGAAAAGGTGGGTAGTTTTCATATGAAAACCAGTGGCCATACAACTAACTAGATGCCTGGACGAGTTGATTGCTCTTTTATTGATCTTCCTACTTTGTATTCATCACACTGGTGACTGGTCACATCCATGCCTGACCAGCAGTCTCTGAATTTGTTAACTCATGGATTCTTCAAACAAATCGAAGTTTAAACACAATGCAATGGATTGGGTTGCTGAACAAGATGGATTTCTTTCCAACTCCATGCCTGACCAGCAGTCTCTGAATTTGTTAACTCATGGATTCTTCAAACAAATCGAAGTTTAAACACAATGCAATGGATTGGGTTGCTGAACAAGATGGATTTCTTTCCAACTAAAGCCACCGTGGGTTATCGCACCTTTGAAATTCAAAACTTTCACCTCCATTTATCCACATACAAACACAAAATGGAAGGCATTTCATACGGGTCCTTGTTAGTCATAGAAACAAAGAACAAACGGGGTCTCACTTGAGCAGCATGGACGTCAAGCAATGTTACAGACATGATTGTGGTAGCAGTTGTGCTGTTACACTCAATAGTTAAAAAGTCAACTTAAGTAATTGTGAGGCATGCATCGTCTCTTGCCTATGCAAGTTCTTCCAGTTTCAATAACTATTTCTACCAACAAATGTACTAATCAAGAAAAAAAAAATAATGTTCTGAAAGGCGAACCAGAAGCATATAGAGTAGAGAAACTTAGTATAGACGATCTGACAGTTCTTAGATCTGTTAACATGTTCTCTTACTTTATGACCATGGGCATTGCAGTGCTCCACAATGTGACGTGTACCATAGGCAATGCCCTGTACAGTGGCGAGGTATAAAAGAGCCAACCGTTTCTCACTTGAATCGAGTGTCATACCACATATTACTCCTTTTGATTTCGGATCAGCAATGGGAGACCTGTGCCATCACAAACTTACTAGCTTATAGCTGCAACACATATTTGGGCACTAACACCTAGCACCATATATATGCTTTTAAATATTTACCTGTTTCCATGGAAGTCAGGAAGAACGTGTATATCTTCAGTCAGAGCAGCAAGAAAAGGAGAGTTCCTCTCATGCATCATTGATTCTAAAGTGCTATTCAGAAGTTCAAAAAGGGATACATCTGGAACATATAGGAGGGAAGAAAATTAAAAAAGACTAAGCCAGATATGCATGCAAAGAGAAGCAAAAAAATTTACATTACCCTAAAATTTAAAGGAACTGAGTTCAGATAAAAAAAAAAAAAGGAACAAATAAGTATTTGAAAAAATCAGCAACAAATAGCTTACGTCGAGAAGCAGCACGGTTCGCAAGGCTTCGAGAAGCAACATGATTTTCAATTATGTAATCTAACAATGCACCAGTAGCACTCTGCCCGCCTTCTGTTAGCCAGAATTCAGGCACCATTGCTGAAAAACAGAAGCAAAAGGAAGTTCACATTAATATACAATAACTTCAAACTTGTCCATGACAGAACTGCAAAGAAACTCATAGCTCTGCACAAGGTACTTATATTTGCCTAAAATTTATACTATGAAATTTTAATTTAATTTGGTCAATGAAACATCCGTTAGAATCAAGGTGACCACTTTGATCTATGCCAAAGTGAAACTTATGGGTATGATATTTCATGTTAATTCAAGTTGGAAAAAGAATTGAAATAAGTTGCAAGAAAGCCTTTCAAAATTTTAAAAACGAAAAGATATATACAGAAATCTAGTGTTGGCAAGAGTTTGCACAAAAGAAAGTTCCAAATCCTCACATAAACTTTCTGAACAAAAGACTGAGAGAAAATTTATCAATGTACCTGACCAAAATGGTCCCCATACTCCAGGAATAAACAACTTGTTCCGTGATACAGCCATATGGCAAGTAGAAGTGCCACAGACTAACACCATACGGTGGCATATAGCTTCCTCTTCGTTCTCTGAACATAAATAATTTTTGCAAGATTGAAGATAGTGTAATCAAGTTGCAACTGATACGAGGAAAAAGTTTATCTAGTCAACAATAACCTTTGGTTTCAGAAACTGACTCAGGCAAACTTTCCATTACCCCCACACCTCCAGCATGAGCATCAATCAGCGAAGTCCCAACAGGAGTTCCAGGTACCAGACCGAGTTCCTGCAATTAGGGGTCATTTTCTGAAAACAATAAAACTAGCCACTATATATTGCAATAGCAGAAGAACCACCCCCTAAAGCCCATGGAAAAGGATGTATATTTGTGCATTCTATCTTAGTCAATGGACCTCAAGGGCGCGATCAATTTGAAATCTTCAGTACAAAATTTCTTGCCTTCGCAGCAGAAGGAGTAAGGCCAGAACCCAGTGGATGGCCAGGGAAAGCTACGCTACGTCCTGTTGACACATTATTACGTCAAGTTAAAATAGCAAACATTGTCAAATGCGCTTCTACAATACTGATATCACCACCAAATAAGTTTTCAACTCACTATTTTTATCATTTCATAGGAACAGTGAGAATATTGTTTGTGTCAAACAAAGCTTCTAAAATATATTAAAAACTGCAAATGCATTGTAAGGTTTATGGAGAATCAGATCAACCTTACAGAGAGCATAGATGCATATATAAAGAATGCATAACTGCAGAGTAATCAGACGAGAAATTACTGATCCATCAATGACTCAAATGAAAAAGAAATGTTCTTTATAAATAAAAAATTACAAGAATTTAGTTCTGGCATTCTGATGATTGTAGCTTGATCTGGGTTTCTTAACTAACCAACCACAATAAAATTTCTCTAACTTAGAAATGAAAAAATAGCTTTTAGATATTGAACAGCAAAGAACTTAAATTTTGATCATTAAATGTCCATGCGTGCAGCTTATGTCCACATTAATACAGAAAGAACTAAACAAAAGAAATATCCAAACACACCAATCTTAGCATGATGCCCATCTATGAGATCACCCAAGCCAATCTCCTCCCAGAATTCATCATCCCACCCACAAGCTTCCATGTCTCGAGAACCTTTCTCACCCATCTGTTGCATGTGTGCATGACCAAGATATGTCCATTTGCACACTGTGGTGCAGAGACTTCGAGTGTCATCTCCTGTTGCCCTGGAATGCACAAAATAAGGACAAGTTCATGGAATAAAAATACAATGAACAATTGACTTAGTGGAAAAGAATAATGTCTAGTCATAAAAAAGATTATAATAATTCAGGACTAGCAGGTCCAAGTACCTATACGACAACCAGTCACTCAAGTCCATCCATCTAAATACCATTGACCAAGATTCTTGCAAATTTTCTTTCACCCATAAAAGCTGCCACAAAAATAATAAAAAATCGAAAATCAGACTTGTAAAAACACCCCCACCCGGAAACAAAAGGTTAAAAAAAAAAAAAGAATTATTCGTTCAACTTAAAGTTGAGACATGAAGGAAATAACAAGTTAACTGCAAGTAACCACAATGCTCGGAAAATATTAAATTTGCACAAAACAGTAGAACATAAAATTATATCTTAACCAGGATTACATACTTAGAGCATTTAATGGCTTTCAATTTCATATAACTTGACAACTCAAACCAAGAATCCAAGGAAAAGCTGTAGCCCCGGGATATAAATTAAAAGCAATCATTACCTAATGCCCTACTCTTTTTCTTCCAACAAATCAGAATGCAATGCCCTAGCAACGACCCAGTCCAGCCAAAATAAAGTTATATCAGTTCCAAGAAAAATAAGATTTATAATTTTAAAGTCAAGTTTTTTATCCTCGATTCACTCCCACAAATTTCTATATTAGCCAACTTCGCTTTGTTAAAGTTTGCTTTTAACAGAAAATGATGCATTTAACAAATCAAATCCCTAATTGAAAGTCTCAAATGTGTAAATTGCACCAAGACAACTCACAAGTCAATTAGAGTACTAAATATGTAAAACTCTAATGAAGCTCACCCACTGCGACAACCCTCCTCCCCCCTTCCAAAACCACAACCCCAAAATATCAATAATAAATAACTATGCAACAAAAATAAAGGAATCACTAATTTACTGTGCATAATGGCAATTTCAGATAGTCATGAAATCAAATCGAGTGCCTCAAATCAACCATAACTCACTGTCAAGTTGAGTAAAACAGAAGGATAGCTAGTTTTATTGTTTTCTTATTCCTTTATATTCTCGTGCCATGCCATGTGTCTTCAACTTATAATCAGAAACTCATAACAATATATGTGAAGGAAAAGTCTTAGAAGGATAGACCAGCCACTCAGATACCTTTGGTGGCTGCATCTCAGGGGAAACAGCGCCACCACAGTATTGCAACACTGGGGAATTGCGAGAATTGATCTTCTCAGCTTGCTTTACAGCTCTGTGGTCCATCCACACAATAATGTTTCTTCTAGAATCACCATTCCAAGAAACTGAAACAGGAGAGCCATCAGCATCCACTGCAACTGCAAGGAAACCATTTTATCCAAATTATGAAATCATAGTAGGCTTCATATTCTCAAAACATCGAAAATAAAGTGTTTCATCACAGTATTCTTGAAGAATTAGTCACGAACCAAGCGAACAAGTAGCTGCAAAACCCACGCCCTTTACTTCTTCCCCATCAACATTTGCAAGAGAGCAAGCTGAATCCACAGCAGCACAGGTTGCATGCCAAATATCTGTTGATGATTGCTGATTTTGAAATTAAAAATAAAAATAAAAAGTAACATTAGTCCAAGCATTTCAAAATTAATGGTTGTGAATTAAAGTCTTATTGTCCTCCACATTTTTCTTTTTCTTTTCTTAGAAAGAACGAAAGTTGTAAGGCTAGTTTCCCACACAGTAACACTTCAAATGTTTCAAGAACTTCCTTCGACGCACTTACAAAACATCAGAAATTTTTGGGAAGTTAAAGATGATCAGTGCACCTAACTTCTTGTGCATGTAGTAAGTAATAAATACTAACAAAGTACCTCAACACAGTCACCCTCTTTCCATATTTGTATTGGGCTACTAGCAGATCCAAGAAGTTTTCCACTCTCATCAAACAAACCTGCATCATCAGGCAGCAAGAACAATCAATAAACTACTGCAAAATCTCAAAAGCCTAAGATTCATATTGATCCTTCCTAATAGAACATACAGCAACTGGTAGGACTTCTAGTCTTGAAATTAAAACTATGCTCAAGACTACTATGCTGCTACTTAACTTTAAAACCATGGCAACTATAAGTGTTTGACGAACACCTACTTTTACACAGCAGCTAAAATTTACTACTCATACCATTTATATTTAACATCTAGTGATTCCACCTAACAACAGGCACTAACAACAGCTGAGAATTAAAAAACATACCATCTCAATGTGTCTGCGCATGTATGTGTATATATATGTGTGTGTAACCGGCACAATTGGTGTTAGCAGTCTTATCCGAAATTCATAATGTTAACACAGAATTATAAAGAAATATCTGTTTCTTAAATACGACAAAGGTCAACTAATTTGTAATCAACCAATGATTTCATAGGTGGAAAAATAAAATAATAAATATTCAAAGAAGTTTTGTACATTTTGCTTTCTAATTCTTGTTTCTTACTAGAAACTGCGTTTCATGATTTCAGGAAATTTAAAATTGTAGTCTAGCAATCATTTCATTGACCTGCGCGGGCGCTGCCGGTGCCGACGTCGACGCCGAGAAAGACGGAGCGGGAACGAGCGGGAGGTGCGGTGGCGTAAGCCATCTCCAGGAGGCCACCGGCGGCGTAGGATATGCGGTTGGTGTTATAGATTGGGGAGATAAAAGATCGGTGTTTTTGGTCAAGAAGTGGCGTCGTATCGGCCCACGCTCTTCTGTTATCACCAGACATTTCTCTTTTGTTCCCTCCTTTTTTTCTTTTTATCTAATTCGAATTATCTTTTCAATTTCAATAATTTCTGTAAATTTTCTTTTTCATTCAGTTTTTTTTTTTAGAAGCACTCAGTTTGATTTGATTGATGATTTCGGAGTTTCCTTTGGATTTTCTGTTCTGATTTTTTCGTTCTTTTTAATAATTCTGTTAAGGACTGCTGATGATGATTTATTAATGCATTAGTTTAATTATTATTTTTTTAATATTGTAATTACAGTAAAAAAATGTAAAAAAAATAAATATATTTTCTTAAACTAATGAACGTCTAATAATTTTAATATTTATACGTAGAAATAATTAACTGTAAATAGAATTATTTAAATATTTAATAAATTTTATTTTAAAAAATATTATAAATTTTAAAAATAATCATATATATTTAATAAATTTTATTATTAAATTATTTGTAAGAATATAAATTATTTAGACATAATATTAAATAAAATTTATTTAAATATTTAAAATAAATATATATAATATTTTTATTATGTATATATAATAATTAATAATTAAAATAAATATTTTATATTATTAATTTTATTTTTTTATTTTATTATATGAATATAATTTATAATAATAGTAATTTTTTAAAATTAATGATTTATTTTTAATAAATAAAGATAATTTTATATTTTTATAATATATATGAGAATATATATAAAATTATATTAAATTTAAAAATAATTCTTAAAATTAAATTTTAAAAATTATTTCTATTTTGTAAAAAGCTTTGTAATAGAAGAATTTTGTTTATGTTGTGAAACAATGAATTTACTATTACGTCTATTTATATGAAATTATAATAATACCCCTACATATTTCTATATAAAGAAGAAAATTAATAAATAAAAGTGAGATGGATTTCGAAGGCAGTATTCGTCTTTTTCTCTTATATGTTTCCATTTCAATATAAATTTTTGTTATAAAATAATACAATATATATATATATATATATATATATATATAATATGCTTAAATATATCAATATAATATAAAAATGAAACTTTTGACGATTGAGTATATTGCTAGAAAAATTATTATGATCAGAGCACAAACGAGTCCGGAAATACAAACCGAAAAATTCTGGATTTGTGAAAAAGAAAAGCTAACTAGGTCAACCAACCCGATCTGTGAACCTAACTCGATTGATTCTCGCAATTCCGGCCATATGTCCGGTGAAGAAAGGCACCGATTGAAAGCTCTTGAGACACCGATCATTTCCCTGGCATCACTACCGCATAAACATGCTAGAAAGATGCCAAACGAAGCTGTGAAAACCCATAAACTGTCCACCTCGATCCGCCGTGATTTCGTCAGATTTGTGGTACTTCACCGACTGGGTTTTGATTATTATATCACCCTCTTCAATTTTCGGCCATCGACATCCGATGAAATGTTGCCGTTTGCTGTCGATCAAGCCGCCTGTATTTTAAGCTTTTGAAGCCTGATCTATCCCTGTCACGGCGCATTGAACCTTACCACCGGCGCATTTGGATTCCTCATGGCCTGAAATTTCAATTTCGAGCTTCTCGGTCATCGAATCGTGATTTTTAGTCACTAGTCAATGATAAGGGTATTTTGGTAATTTCAAACTCTTAAGGCTATTATGATAATTTTTTATTTTTGAGTTAAACATCTTTCTAGTCCCTAAAAGTTATTTAAATTAATATAGAACCCATACATATTTAATTTAATTCATATTGTTGGTGATACAACCTAAAGTTTATAACAAATATGAATCTTATAACATGAAATTATTTTTGTGACTTGGAGCTCTTAAGTTATAAATCGGGACTTGAAGTTCTTGATTTTCATAATAAAACCGAAAGTTCTAATTTTGTGATTTTATGTACATGGACCAGAAGTTCCATTATCAAGATTTGTGCATATGAAATGGCTATACATGAAATAATTATGGAGATTTTAAATTTGATATATGCGGATTTAATACAACTCTACATAAAAATAATTGTAGAGTTTCTGATTTCGATATATGCAGATTTGATATAGTTGTACATGAAATAATTATAGATGTTATGATTTTGAGATCTGCGAATCTAAAACAACTATAGATATAAACTTGAAATTTACAATATTATGGACCAAAAAATATGAAATACGCTTTTGTGTATATCTGGACTATAAGTTTTAGATTATGTATGGTAACATATTTACTAATATTTTGAACCTAAAGTTTATAATTATAATATATAAAACTTAAAGTTCGAGACATGCACCTAAGTTTTGTGCAAAGTACATTGATTTTATTTTTATTGTTATTATTATCATATTAATTTGATTTGATCAATTTATTTTATTAATATAATCAGTTTAACTATCTATTAACTTATTTAATTTTAATAAATTATAACTAATTTAACCATATATTGAATTACTTTAATTTTAATAAATTAAGATTTATTTTTGCATATATTTAATATTATTATTGTAACGTAAAGTTTACAATACAAATGAGGTGGAAGAATATGAAATTTTGTCCCTATTAAAATTTAGAACTTAAAATTCTAAATACAAGTAAAAGTATAACGTGATAATACTTAATTCATGGTAGAAGTTTATTATTTACTGAAATGAATATAAGTATTAGAAAAATATTAATATTATTTTGATATTATAATTTATTTAATATCATTTAAAAAAAACTATTCATTATATTTGGTCATATAGACCAATTGAATGCTTGAGAAGAGTTATGTCTTGTTCTCAATCAGATCCAGAAAAATCTAATGTGTTTTAAAAATATCAAATAAAATAGATATCATGTCGATAATATATATATAAATGCATTGAATAGATAAAAATCTACGCAATAATAAATCATAAATTTATTGTTTAAAATATTTATATTGTTGGCTGATTGCTTTAGACATTTATAAATTATAATAATGCGTATAATTATTAAAATATTCTTATAGATATTTATTAAAGAAACTGAAATTTTTATTATCCATTAAAATTATTTATACTATTTACTCATAAGAACAATATGTGATTGGATCATTTCTTCTCATAATTGGTCATGAATGTCTACAAAAAATTTAGGGAGTATGTGTAGACTAATTCATCCATATATTAGACTATTTCGCTAATTTATAATTTTAAAAAATACATTTGCATGGTGGTCACATATTTATTTGTTATGCACATATAATATTCTATTTGTATGGTTGATTGTATCATTTTATGATGATGATATCTTAAACCATTGTTGGGTGATTTTTACATATTTATGGATTGTTATTTGATGAAATGATTTTTTCATCATTAAGAAATAGAAAGCCTCATGAAAAAAGGCACGAATTAATTTGGAAAATTTTTTTTATTTTGTCTCAGTTAAATCCTCATACTAATCAATGTGAGAATAAAGTATGAAGGATAATATTTTTGTAATAAATTACAAAATTAATTACTAAATACATATTTAACAAAATAACCAACTCATTTTACAACTACCAATACACTAATTCAGGTGATTGTTCCTATCGAATAATCAAGTTAATGAGTAATTACTATATTATCTATTATATGTTATAAATGTGGTAAACCACTTATTTTCAAAGGCAGTACTCTCAAGAATAGGAGAATGAAAAGTCACAATCTTGTTGAAAATAAAGCTCGAGTTATAAATGTACCCACATTATCTGCATCATATTTTTAGATAAAATTATTATCTTTGAAGTGACAGTATCTTGTAACAAGGTAAACAAATTCAGAAGTGGTTAGATTTTTATTGATTATTCTCAGAGTAATTTATATAAAGATGTTTGGTCTTTGATGAGACCCAATATCTTGAATGATTTCTTGAAGAGGTACATACCCATAATGAGGTATCAGCCATTGAAGTGGCTAGTAAATAAATTGTCATCAATGATGTGTTTGCGTTTACAGTTGCTATTAAAATTATAATTGATCATGATTTGCAAACTATTGATGAATATATACTATTGCACGATTGGCCCAAAATGGAAATAAGCAATTCAATAGAATTGACTTATTTAATAAAATGTTAAATTTTTTTATTTGTAGTATGGATACTTGACGATGTCAAACTCGTTGGATGTAAATGGAAATTTATTAAGAAATATAATTAATATAATAAAATCACTTAATATAATATACGTGCAACTAATGACATAAAGTGTCTTTCAGAGATTTGGTATTGATTATGATTCTCCAGTAATAGATACTCTCATGTTTCTATTTTTAATCTGTTTAGCAGTCTAAGATAGATTTGACACTTGTCTTATGGACGTAATGATTGCATTTTTTGTATGGGTCAATATACATTAATATTTATGTAAAAATTCCAAAATATTCAAAATACCTGAAGCATTTAAATCAAATGATCGTAATTTGTGTTTAATTAAACTACAACAATTGTTATATGAATTAAAATAATATGAACACATGTGGTACAATCTTTTAAGTGAATATTTGATCTTATTTGCCCTTGCGTATTTACTAGAAAATCTAAATTTGGATTTATATTTCTAACAGTTTATGTTGTTGACATAAATGTAATTGAAACTGATGAAAAGCTCATAAAATTGCTAAATATTTAAAAAAGAAGAAATTAACATTAAAATTTTTTAGAAAAATAAAATATTGTCTCGACCTGTAGATCAAGCAAAAAAAATAGAATAATTATCCATTAATTAGTTTATATTAAAAAATTATTATGAAAAACACTCATTTTATTACATTATAGATGAAAAAGAAAATGAGGAGGAGTTACAAATCACAAAGATAGATTTAAATTTACTATTTTACATTTCTTACTACTCTCAGTATTTGACAAATTAAGTTGATAAACAATTGGATTGGGTTCATGATGATACTTGTGTAATTGATCAATTAATTCAATAGTATTTTTGTCATAAACAAATATTCTTCATGATGAAGGAGAAATAAAACTATGTCTCGTGATATTATTAAGAGGCCATAATAATTATTTATATTTAACAAATGAATAAGTTTTTTTTTTTTTGTGGATATTCAGTTATGCCTATGATGCAATCATAAAAATTTCCTTTAAGGTATCAAGCTTACCTGACAAAGTAATAAAAATATCAGCATGTTTAATCATTACTATGATTCATTCATGCATACCTGAGACAATGAGCTATTTCCTCTTTGTTTTTATCGATGATGTATTCTCTAACTAAAACTTTTGAGATTATACAAAACATTTAGCTTATTCTAGTATTTGCTACTAGTGAAACAACTATCATTAATCCAATATCACCTCTTCCTTATATTAGATGAATTTTTCTTCTAGATAATACATTTTCAAGGTTTTTGTCAGTTTTAACAAACTCTAGAGTATGTCTAGAAGATGATTTACAAAATACACAAATATTTTTAAGTTATCGAATTAGAGATTCTACCATTATTTTTGTGGAAGTTTTACATGTTTGAACTGAAATCTCTAAAAGGTTTATACTAATGCATCACATTACACATTTCTTATATACACAATTATTATCTATACTATTACATTATTATTATGAAGTTTTCAAGAAAAATAAAACTAAGCACTTGACTAGTGATGCTTATACAATATTGAAGTTGTGTGTAAAAATAATTTTTTTGTTTGAAAATCTTTTAAAAAACCGCATGGTGATTATCCCATATATAGGTACGCTTGATATTATATTTTGATTTAACTTCAAATAAATAATATTTTGTTTAGTTTTTGGGGAGATTTTCTTTAAACACATAATTTGATGCGATCGCTTGCCGTCGTATATCTCTCATAATTTAAAAAATGGAATAATAAAACTCATATTAAGCAGGTACGCTTCCATTGATATAAGATTTGTTTGCATTAATATTCCAGAAGATATTTTATTAGGGGGGATCGTATTTTTTGAAATAAGATTTTTTACAATTATATTAGACAAAAGTATGCCATACTATTTTTTATTTTTTTACCAAGTTTTGTCCCACTAAGTTTTACTAGTAGGGTTTTAAGGAGATAATATTAAGTATATCAAATAATATTTTTATATGTAAATGAACGTAAATTGAAGGGAGAGTGTTGTGAAACAATAAATTTACTATTATATATATTTACATGAATTATAATAATGTCCCTACATATTTTTATATAAATAAGAAAATTAAAAAATAAAAGTGAGATGGATTTTGAAGACAATATTCGTCTTTTTCTTCTCTATTTTCATTTCAATATAAATTATTGTTATATAATAATATATATATATATATGATAGTAAATTTACAACAGTTTATATATGGCTTCTTGAGAGAAAATAATATATAGGGTTAATGTGGAATTTAAATGGATGTTGCCAGAAGTTGTGTGATATATATATTCTTTTAATGTGAAAGTTTGGGCTTTTGTGGAGTTTAGAGGAGTGCTGTTAGGTTCAGAACTATGGAGGCCCGCAAAAGCCCAATAAATGAAAAATTCCAACTGGGCCCGTTTAACATTGATGGGTCAAAGCCCAGAAAGGATAGGTTTGATGATTGACGTTCGGCCGCCGAACTGGTCCCCTCCAAAACGTTGTTTTCCCTCCTTAATTAACAACACTTCGCCAAAGACCTAACAAGAAAAAGTCGGTGACATTTCAAAATTTTTAGACTCTAGCCGTTGCACGTCACTATCTCAATTCTCTCTCTCACACACATTAGCTCCTATATCACCATGCTCCGCCTCCGACGACGCCACTACCACGTCCACCACCGTCGTATACTCCTCCGTCTCTTCCACCACTCGACACTTCATCCGCAGCCACTCGATCTTCCGCTCTCGCATCCAACGTATCAAATTTGGTCCTCCAACACCTCTCTAGGCAAAACCCTAGTCTCCGCCGGCCTCTCCTCTTCCTTCCTTCTCTCCCCTACCTCCACTTCAAACAAAAAATTCGTCTATCTCAAACCAATCCAAACCGGCTACCCTCGCGACTCCGACTCCCGCTTCCTCTTCACCAAGCTCCCCTCCCTCTCCCGCCGACGCAACTTCCCTTCCTCCCTCTTCCTATCCAGTTCAATCCTCTCTTCCTCCTTATTCGCCGCAAAGTCTTTCCTCTCCTCTAGGGACCTCCAATTTCAGCCCGAGAAATTCAATTCAGGAATGTATGATTTGAATTTCCGCGAAGAGAATCAAATTTCGGGCGAGGAGGATAGTTCGGTTTCAGAACTGGTTTGTAAGACTTTGTTTGCATGGGAGGAGGCTGTGTCGCCGCATTTGGCAGCTGAGAGGGAGAGTGGAGGAGTCGTAGGAGATTCTAAGGTGATTGAAACTTTGGGAAAATGTTTGAGAGATGGCTTGGAGAGTGAGAGTGACAGGGGTAAAATGGAGATTTTGTGTGTTGTTGAAACCGCTGGTGGAGTTGCCAGTCCTGGACCTTCTGGCTCTCTTCAGTGTGATTTGTATAGGCAAGTGAATTTATGACTTTGAAGTTAATGGTATCAATGCATTGATTAATGGCTCAAAAAGATGATAATTGGGGATTATATTGGCAGGCCTTTACGGTTGCCTAGTATTCTTGTTGGAGATGGGCGGCTAGGTGGGATTTCTGGCACGATTTCAGCGTATGAGAGTTTAAAGCTTCGAGGTTATGACGTTGTTGCTGTCGTGTTTGAAGACCATGGCCTTGTTAATGAGGTGCCGTTGATGTCATATTTGCGAAATAGGTAATTTAGGTTACTTTCCTCTTCCCTGGGACGTGGATCCTATTCCTCTTGTCCATGGTAAGATGTATAAATCATTTTGAAATAATTTTTTGCGTGTTGTACTCTTGATGTTTCATTTGTTACGAGTTTTTTGTGTGTGTGTGTGTGCGCGGTTGCACACCTGTGAGTTTCTGTGTCTGTCTATAAGCTTCTAGCATATATTATTTTCTTGTTCTCACACGAATGTTACATTAATGTAATTTTTTCCCATTTTCATATTTTTCTTTTCTCTTTTACAGAGTGCCTGTGCTTGTGCTGCCATCTCTTCCACAAGATTCATCAAATGACCTGATGGAATGGTTTGATGAATCTCAAAGTGTCTTTGATTCTCTGAAGAACATAATGTTATTGGCTTATTCAGAAAGAATACAGAGACTGCTTGACATGCCAAAGAGGGCAGGAGAGCTCTTCTGGTGGCCGTTTACTCAGCACAAACTTGTACCTGAGGAAGCTGTTACAGTAATTGATTCACGCTGTGGAGAAAACTTTTCAGTCTACCAGGTTATTTACTGAGAGATGCTAATGCATTTCTTATCTTTTAAACTTTATTTCTTTATTTGTTTGTTTAGCTTTCCCAACTGCTAAATCTTTGTTTGAA
Organism: Murraya koenigii; assembly: GCA_025617385.1. Classification (NCBI taxonomy): domain Eukaryota; kingdom Viridiplantae; phylum Streptophyta; class Magnoliopsida; order Sapindales; family Rutaceae; genus Murraya; species Murraya koenigii. The sequence continues at coordinate 26,814,187 of CM046817.1, forward strand.
ATGTTGATTGGGAAATTATTACGTAAAAATGGTTTTTATCTGACGTGCCTTGGGCCTTTGTTTTATTTCTCTTGCAGGACCAGAAAAATAAATGCATTAGTCAACAATTTGATGCATGTGCTAGTTGGTGGACTCAAGGACCAGATGCTACCTTACAGGTCATTTTATGCATATTGATTATGCACTTTTTGTAAATTTTTTATTACTATGTTTGATTTTCCACGGCTGATTGATAAATAGATTTAGAAAATATCTCATAATTGTAATCTTTGTTTTTTTGGTTCTTAATAAATTCCTCTGCTGTTAGAAATGCTGTTCCTTTTACTCTTGATATATTTTCACTAATGAATTTAGGATGGGTCAGGTCCAGAGTGATAGCTCAAAAAAAACTCCATATAATCGTAATGATGAAGGACCGGAAAGAAGGAAAAAGGAGGAGCAAGACAAGAGAGAGAAAGAGGGACAAAAGAACTAGAGGAGAAGGGATTTCTTTACTTTAATAGTCAATCTGGGTTCTGAAAGACATAAGTGAAGATTTTTATATTATTGCTGTCATAAACAGAAAGGAGATAACAAGAGGAAGCCAAATTTTACTCTGAAAAAGAAACTTGTTGTTCAATACATTTAGAGAAACAAAGCGCCTAGAATGTGTCAACTTGGTCTCTTTTTTTAAAATGGTTTTTCTTTTGGAACTGAGACATATTTTTTATTCATCAAATGAGCACTCTGTGTCAAGCATTCTCTCATTCTTTTTCATCTTTTTAGCCTGAATCCTTAAAGCCAACATAAATTTCAACTTGTTTTTTCTGCTTTGTGGCGATCATGTCTCTGAAAGTTTTCTTAATCTAGTTATATGTTTAGGTGGTTTCAGATTGAGCTTGCGAGAGATATGGGTTATACTGTTGCAAGATTTGGGCACGTCATGTTCCCTGAGAATGTTTATGAGCCAGCCTTGGAATGTGCAGAACTTTTAATTCAGGGTGTTGGGAAAGGTTAGTAATTTTTCATTCACCGTCAATGTGAGAATCATCTTTATTTAAAGTTATGTTATTCCAGTCTATTAAGGCACTTTCAGGTAATTTATGAATCCTCATTCAATTCTATCCTTTAATTATTAATTTCTTTAATTTTAGGGATCAGTCAAAGATATTAATGATGAAAGTTGGATTAAAAGTTTTGATTCGTTGAGAGGATGCTCTTATTTTTGTTAGTTTCTTTTCTGCACATTTCTCCTGACGAAAGTTCATAAGTTCATTGGTTTTATTCTCCAAGTCATCCTGTGATTGTTTTGGTTTTTCCATTTTGATTTTTTTTTTCAAATCAAATCTAGTGCAGCTTTTGAAATTCTTGCTAGGGTTATACCTTAGAAACTAGGTTGCAGTTTGTCTTGCACATAGTCTTTAATTAGACTCTGTATAAATTTTTGTGCAGGCTGGGCTTCTCGAGCATACTTTTCAGACAACGGATCTACGGCTATTGAAATTGCTCTCAAGATGGCATTTCGGAAATTTTCTTTTGAGCATGAAGTTCTCGTAGATTTTCTTGGGAAGGACAATACTGAAAAGTGCATTGAGCTTAAGGTGTTGCCCTTTTCTCCTTTTTACATTTGCCTTTTGACTCCATACCTTGTGCAGCATGGTTTAGTAATAGAATTGTGATCTTCTGTGCAGTAATTTTAAGTTGGTGAATCAATTTGTTTGAATTATTTTTCTTCCAGGTCCTAGCACTTAAAGGATCATATCATGGTGATACTTTGGGTGCCATGGAAGCTCAAGCACCATCGTGTTACACAGGGTTTCTCCAGCAACCATGGTACAGATGTTTTGTCCCAATAAAGATTCAAGAAAATTATCATTTACACATTAAAAATTCTTGACTTTTTGAAGTTAAATTTTCAGTCTTAATGTTTTATCTCAATATCAGACTGAAAAAATATAATCTACTTATTAATAGATGTTTAAATGTGTTTTGTTTTCTTGAGCCTTCAAACTGTAATCATACAGCATTGTTATCAAGTGGTCATCTGGTGATGTGGGAGCATTGTCTTATTAGTTATCCAAACTTTTGATGTTCTCTGTGAAACTCGAGTGCTTTTTCTTGAAAGAGATAAATTCACAGAATAATCAATTCAAAGGCAACCCCTTTCCTGCTTTTGAAATGTGTTTGGTTATTTTATCAGGAAGTGACTTTCGATAATCTACAAAGTACTTAGGCAGAACCTTAGTTGTTTCAAATCTCTTCTACTGTTTTCAATAGCTAATCAGCTATCCCAAATTCACTCATAATCATGATGGCTGTCTTAACTGGAAATTTAAATCTCTATTGCATAAATTTCATCCGATCTCATTTGATATTACTTGATGAATTAATTATGGATTTCTGAACTTATACAGGTACTCTGGAAGAGGCCTTTTTCTGGACCCTCCTACAGTTTTCATGTACAACAGCAAATGGATTCTTTCCTTACCTGAAAGGTTGTATTCCGAAATTGTAGACCATAAGGATATAAGTAAGTGGACTTATTCTCCTCCCTATCTTCCTCTTTGGTTCCCCTGTCCGCAGTCTACTGTTATTTTCTACTGTGCTTAAAGGTATCATCTTCTGATATGCATTACATTTGTTTAAAATCCTACAGCCTTTTGCTCTCGTGATGAAATTTTTTATAAGGACAGGGACAATTCGGAGCTTGCTTCAATTTATTCATCATACGTATCACAGAATTTATTGCAAACTCCAGGATTAAAAGGATCTGGCTGTATTGGAGCTTTGATAATAGAACCAGGCAAGTAAAACATTATATCACGCTATGGTGTTTCATTTTCCACTGCTTCTAAAGTTTAATTTTAATTCTTACGGTGATAGACATAATTGGTATGCTTAGACTATGTTGTACTTAAGGCCGATGGATGGCGTATTTTATTCAAACATTTGAACATAAATTAGAGAATGAGGAGCACAAGTCTGATCCTTGAGTCCGCCTCCCATTATAATCCCCATCCACAAATTAATTGCTTTCCTTAGGTAATTGCTTTCAGTTCAGTTTTATTGTATACTTTAGTGGTTGGACATTGTTCAACAGTTGTACATGCTGCTGGAGGAATGCATATGGTTGATCCGCTTTTTCAGCGGATACTGGTCAAAGAATGTCAGAATAATAAAATTCCAGTTATCTTTGATGAAGTTTTTACAGGTTTCTGGCGATTAGGAGTAGAGGTCAGTTGCTCTTGCTTGCATGTCATGACTCATTCTCATTCATTTTGCTTCTTTCTTTCTTGTCTACATAATTATATAATGTTAAGATTGCTGGATGCTTTTTATTCTTTTACAGACTACAGCAGATCTACTTGGTTGTGTACCAGATATAGCATGCTATGGGAAACTATTGACTGGTGGGGTTATACCTTTGGCTGCCACACTGGCCACAAATGCCGTTTTTGATTCATTTGTAGGAGACTCAAAGGTAGAATATTTTTGTTGATTGACTTGTACGAAAGATGAAAAATAGGACAATATTTAACACTGCTCTTCCGTTTTTTCTCAGAAAAAAGAAAAGAAAATGAAAATCAAGTTTTGGGGAGTTAGATTTGGGAGTAGTTGTCATTTAACTCAGTTTTAATATCAGGCAATTTAAGTGTGTAATTATTTTTTTTGGGGGTCAATTTTAAGGTTTAAAGTTTGATTGGTCTTTTAGCAATCTCATGTGATGTTACATTTATCAATGTCCAGCTCTTTTTATCATCATCCTGTTTTCGGTGATGTACATTTAATTTAAAAGTTTACTGGCTGTGCAGCCCATTTCTAGAAGTATTGCAGTTAGGTTGAATGCTGAATGAAGTAATTACAATTTGAAAAAGTTTTAATTTGTTATGACTATTATTGGAATATTCTTTTCAAGTTTTTGATGATCTTAACACCGTAAATTGTCAGCTGAAGCTTCTGACATTTCTTTGGTTAATGTCATAATAAATGATATTTGAAAAATGAGTCAATAATGTCCTTTTTTGCTTTGAAACTTGAATATATATTATTGTCCCAGTTTTCACCAAATGATTTTTGGTTTTTGTCAGCTGCTCTTTCCAAACAGCACTTTGGTATTTATGATATTTTGCCTATCTTGTTATCCTGTACATTTTTCTAATGACATAAGTAATGCAGTTCATCTACGTGGTTGTTTTTGTAGCTGAAGGCCCTTCTGCATGGGCACTCATATTCTGCACATGCTTTGGGGTGTGCAGCAGCTGCTAAGTCCATAAAATGGTTCAAAGATCCTCAGACAAACCTTAACATAATTCCGGAACGACGGTTACTTAGGGAAGTAAGTGAAATTATTTATTTGTTTCTATTCTTCTCTTGTTAACTAGTTCTACCAGCTTTCACATGCTGCCAACTAAAACAAAAGGTCATTTTTCCATTTTAGATTACATATTGATAGTCTTGATATAGATGTTCATTTATATTATCTAGTTCTGGCTAAAATTTGGTAAAAAAATATATATATATATTAAATGGAGGTGCGGATGTTATAGATTTTGGTCCATATTGTGGTTATTTTGGCATGATTAGTTCTACATCCCCTAAGTAGATATCAATCATTGCACGCCAATCTATATATTGAAAAATTTGTTCCATACTTCTACTCTTTTTGATGATAAAGTAAGTGGTTAGTGTGATCTAATGATACTCCTGTGTCGTTTGCATTTAAATGCTTGCAGTTATGGGATTTGGAACTGATACAACAGATCTCATCACATCCTACTGTCCAAAGAGTGGTTGCATTAGGGACTCTCTGTTCCTTAGAGCTACGAGCAGCAGGCTGTAATGCCGGGTATTGTCTCATTGACTTGTTTTTATATAATTTTCTGATGACTGGAATGCATCCATGATTACTTAACCTTCACTTTGTTAACATTCCCTGATGCGAAAGGTAGATGACGTTTTTAAAAAATAGCAAAAGCAGAAATCGGAAGATTTCTGCAAATATTTTTGGCATGTTATGCACTTTTTACATGTTACAACCCCATGTTCTGGACTGTATTGGTTGATTTTTGCTAACAGCATCTCCAGTTAGATTATATAATCGTATATTCAGGAGTAATAGGTCATTTTGTTTTGTAGTCTGGTCCCTTGATTACAACTCCTGATTATTGATAAAAGCTGTGTGATATCCATTTGTGCCGGCACTAATTCTGTAACCTGGTTTTTACTGTCTTTTGAACAATTTTATCTATTTTTCAGGTATGGATCACTCTATGCAGCTTCTCTTCTTAAGAAGCTCCGTGCAGATGGCGTTTACATGAGGCCTCTTGGTAATGTTATCTACCTCATGTGTGGACCCTGCACTTCTCCTGAGGTCTGCAGCCAACTACTTGTCAAGCTATACCAAAGACTTGAAGAGTTTGACAAAGTTGAAGAGAAATTGAAGTCTTAATAGGTAGTAACTCAAGTAATTCTTTACTTCAATAATGTGTGGAAGCCGTTGGTCTATAGCTTTTTAGATGTCAATTTGATTTTATACGTTCTTCAGATCTTTGCATCAAGTGTGTCCGTGTACCCGAATTCTTGAATCTTGGTACTTTATGGTTTTCAGCTTTGATTTTCTGTGGATCAAAATTAACCATGGCAAAAATCCTGGTCTAGGCTGGGTTTGTGCCTACCCAGGCATGGCCCGGACCAATAAAATTGCTGTCCGGACTTGGACTTAAGCTTGGATTTTACACATGCGGGTCAGGTCAAGCCTGGTACCTATCGAGCTCGGGTTTTTAATCTAAGCTTTCTAGCTCGCATGTGTCTCTAAGATTCTAAAATTTTTGTGACATTTCAACATCTCAATTAAATTATTTTAATCAATTTAGCAAATTTTAATTAATTAATACATAAAAATTATTTCAATATATTATTTATTACTTAAATTTATTGGATCTATGTTCAAGAATATAATAATTATTAAATAAATTTAAATAAATATAACATCTAACATATCATAAGTTTATAATTACAATATTAATTACCAATATATTATAAGTTCATAACTGCAATACTAATTAGGTAACTATAAACATAACATATGAAAATTATAAAATATATAACAAAAATATTTTAATGTAAAATAAGTAAATAACAATTTTATATTATGCTGTTAGATGATTGTGTCACATTATCATCATGTGAAATTATTTCCTCTCCAATAAAAATCTCATTCTTTGGAACTCTACCTAAAAATAAAAATAATACATTTAAATTCAAAAGTATTTTAAGCAAAAAGATATTACTATAATATAATTTAAATTATTTTATACCTCGAAAAGTAGAAGTCTAAATTTAATTTTGAGCACACATCAAGGATTCTAAAGTGTCAGGATGAAGTTTGTTATGATGTGAACTCAAAAATCTACCTCCAATACTAAAAGCCGATTCAGAGGCAACAGTAGATATAAAAATAGTTAAGATATCCTTGGCCAACTCACTCAAAATAAAATATTGGCCTGTGTGTATCTTCCAAAAAGTTAAAATATCAAAGTTCGGAGTAGCATCTAATAATTCTTCATCTAAATATCTATTTAACTCCAACTTAGTCATCTTAACTCGCTTATTTTGGCTTTAAAATGTTTCCAACTTATTTACATCCCATAACTTATTTAGATTCGAAAAAAATTCTGAATGAACAGTTTCCAATCCAATATCCTGCTCACCACTCAAAATCATAGCCTTCAATTCGTATTCCTTCACTAAATCATAACAAAGTTTACGTGTACGCTCAATATGCTCATATGCTTTATTACCATAAATCTTTGAGAAATAAAAATCAATTAACAACATCTTATATCTTGGATCAAGTACAACAATCACAATTAATATCAGATGAGTTTCAATACAATAGCCACTCTTTTCGGTGTTTGTGTCCAGAAAGTCACGCTCTCCCTAATCTTTCCAACCTCATTTTCTATAACTTTCAACCCATCCCGCACAACCAAGTTCAATATATGAGCAGTACATCTCATATGAAAAAATTTTCCAGTAGAAATTAAGGTACCATTATCAAACTTTAACAGCAATCTCTCCATAGTCACACCATTAGTGGTACAATTATCCAATGTCATTGAACATAGCTTTTTATCCACATTCCAATCTAGAAAATATTGAACTAATTCATTAGAAAGGGTATCAGCAGTATGAGGGCTTAAAACATAGATAAACCTATCAAGTATTCAAGTATCTATATTAAATATACAAACTTAAAATATTATAACAGTTTAAAGTTGAAAAAAATTTATATATAAGTAATAAAAAAGTTAAAAAAGATATTAAGCAGATAAAAAGTTATAAACAAATTACCTTAAAATTCGACTATGCAATTTCAAGAGTTGTCAATAAAGTGTGCTGTGACAACCATATATCCCTTTTTCTGATGACTAACTATTCATAAATCTATAGTATTAGCCACTCTACCATGATTTTTCTCCAATAAATGCAAGGTTTTAATTTTCTCAATTTGATACAACTTCAAAATTTCATTCTTTAAAGTGTTTCTGCTTATTAACTTAACTACAAGGTTGACATGTGCCATCATCTCTCTAAAGGCTTTATATTCCACAAATCTAAGTGGAAGCTCATGCATTATCATCATTCTTGTAATCAAACTCCGCAAAATATTTTGATTGAAGCTGTTATAGCCAATGTCACAAGTTCCATCTTCTCTTTTAATTATTTTGAGACTTCCCTCAAGTGCTCATCTATTTTTGGTTGATCTCTTTTAAAACAATATTCCACGTGTCTATTCAAAGTTGTAGTCCTCGATTGGTATTTGACCTCTAAAATTGCACTACAGTGCATACACTTTGTCTTTTACTCGCCATTAACTTTTATTTTTGTAAAGTACTCCCAAGCTTTAGATACTTTCTTCACTTCTATCTATCGCTTTTATCATTCGCGGTTGACAATGAAATTTTCTCAACTTCAACCTCATTATCATCAACATTGTTGGATAAATTTGGAGCATTTGATGAATTGATTTCTACATTGTCAGACATCGTACTGCTGTTTATTACAAAAACAACAATAAATAATTATAAACAATTACACAAATTAAATAATTATAAATATTAGGTAACAAAATTAACTTAAAAGCAACCTAAATTCTAAATTCAGCTCCTATTGATAAAAAATAATCATGCAAATTATATAATTATAAATATTATGTAAAAAATTACCTGAAAAACGACCTAAATGCTAAATTAAATTTAGGTTATTAATAAAAAATAATCATACATGAATTACATAAAGCATCCAAGAAAAATTAATCAAACATAATCATACAAGAATAGCATTCGAGAAAAATTCAGCTCTTATTATTGAAAATAATCATACATGAATTACATAAAGCATTCAAGAAAAATTAATCGAATATAATCATACAAGAATAGTGTCCAAGAAAAATTGATGGTTCTTTCTCAATGCCATCTCTACTACAGAACTAGATATGATGGTTCTTGCATCTAATTAATCTATTTTAAATTTGTATATCGTGTTTAGATATAGAATTGAAATATTTATGTTCTATTTATAGATAATTTCAATGTCTTTTTTTTTTTTACCATTCTAACAAATCTTTATTTTGTTTTGCTACATAAAACATATACATAACACAAAAACAGAAACACAGAAACAGAAATACATAGAAACAAAACATAACAGAAACACACAAAAACAAACAGAAACATAAACACACAAAAATAGAAACAGAAACAGAAATAAAAACTCACAGAAACAGAATAATAATAATAATGATTAGCTTAATTTCATCATTTTTTTCAAAAAGCTGGAAAAAATTCAATACCTTATTCTTGTCAGGTTGTGATGGCAGAGCTGCTAATGAGCCAATCCTTGTGCGTATTTCGTAGTGGAGGTGTGTTTGTGCTTACTGATGGCGGTAATTGGTATATCGTATTTAGATATAGAATTGAAACATTTATGTTATATTTATAGATAGTCTCAATTTTTTTTTTTTTACCGTTCTAACAAATCTTTATTTTGTTTTGGTACATAAAGCATATACATAACACAGAAACAAAAATAAAAACAGAAACACAAACACAAAAACAAACAGAAATAGAAATAGAAACACACAGAAACACAAACACAAAGATACAGAAACAGAAACAGAACAATAATAATAATAATTATATTAATTTCATCATTTATTTTTTTAAAAAGCTGGAAAAAATTCAATACCTTGTTCCTGTTAGGTTGTGATGGCAGAGTTGCCAATGAGCCAATCCTTGTGCGTGCTTCGTAGTGGAGGTGTGTTTGTGCTTAGTGATGGTTGTGATTTGTGAAAGCAAGAAGAGCTGAGCTGAGTAGCTGACCGTGAGGTGATTGCCAAGGGAGTTCGTGCTTCTAGCTCTGTGATCATGAGGGTGCAGCTGAGGACTGCACTTGGAGTGTTGCAGAAAGTGTTGCAGCATAATCGAGAGTTGGAGCTTCGAGCCTGGAGAGTGGAGTGCCAGTGCGACCGCTGAAGTCGCGTATCTTGGGCTGAGCCTGACCGCTGCTTGAGTTTTAGGGTTAAGTAAATTAGAAATGTTTGTTTTGACTTTCGATCTTTTAATTTTATATTTTTATTTTTTTAAAAGAAATCGAGCACAATTCGGGTTCCGGGTTTGCAGCTCCTTACTTGGACCCCTGTCCAAAAACGCTCGGGTTTTGAATTTCAAAACTCGGACCATTTTTTTTAAAATGCGGTTCGGATTTCATCCGGATCGGATTGGCCGGGTACAGGCCAGATTATGTCCGAGACGGTTTTTTTTACCAATTCTAATCGAAACAACCCCTTGCCTATTTTGAACCAAAGTGTTCGATGCATGTTTGCTTTTTGGGAAAGAATTTAAGCACATAATAATAGTGTTGTCGAGAGAAATACATCTTCATTGATCGATTTTTAGCTCTTGAACAAGTTGGTTCTATCAGTTTACGCAAATATGGTATGTTGGCTAAATGTTATATAACCCAAGAAAGGCTGTATAATGGGACTAAAAGCAACCTTAAGCTATTTCATGTCAAAAGAATTAGGGTGAATTTCGATTTTTTTTTTTTATGAATTGATTATTTTTAAATTATTTTATTTATTATTTAAAATCTTAATTAATTAATTTATTTTTTATTGAGAAGATAAAAAAACTTATCACTCCACTATTTTTTCTTAGGTAACTTAGGGTTTTAAAAAATAAGAAGATAATTAAAAGATTGTCAAAGCAATGGTTTTTTTGGTAATAGTGTAAGTGATTGAAATTATCTTAAATCTTATTTGTGCGGCTGGCTGATTATTATAATACAAAACAATAACAAAACACTTTTATGTTGAAACCTTCGTACACGATGGGAGCTTCACTAGTAATGAGGTTTGTGTGTTTGTTTTTGAAACAATGGGTGTCTACATCTACATTAAATTAAAAATTAAGGAGTTGGGTGTAAAATGTTGAAAATAACATGATTCTAATTTCCAGGTGGTAAGCTGACAAAAAATCACAAATAAGAGAGAGAGTGGTGACGTGTGTCTACTAGAAAACATATGACGCAAATACTAATAGTGACGTGGAAAGTGTCATGAGTTATCTTATAACAAGTTGAGATGTTCGTTCAAGATTGCTTTACTCTCCTCGTCCGGATGATCCTGCGCACATATACAATCCTGAATCTGCCGAGAAAAATATCTGCTGCTATACAGCTCACGCTAGTCGGTATATATCTTTAATCAAAAGTCAAGACGATACAGTTATTTGACAAAAATATCGACATGTTGATGGTTCAAACGTGGTCCGCGAAGCACCTGATTAATACCTAACTTCCAGCCAATAGTCGCCAGAGTGGACTTCAACTAAAAAAGTGTGCGAGGCGAATGAGAAATCATCACTTCACAATAACATTCAACATCCCATTACTTGCTGTTTTCGACTTTCTTCTCTCTTTGCACCAGAAAAAAAAGGGGGAAAAATAACGTGCAGGTCTCTCTTTTCTTTTCTGTTCTCTCACTGTGCTTCACTGTCTCTCCCTTTGTTTGGCCACCGAGAAAATTTCCAAACGAACGTTACAACTTTAACTTTAAATTAAATTTCTAATTTTGTTTTTCACTTTCCGCCAATTTCTCGGCATCCAACCGTGGGATTAGGGGTTTGAATTGTGTGGAAATACTTTATTTTTGTTTGAATTTGGGACATTTGTGCTTAATTTGAGTTGAATTTACGAGTGTCTGTTTGTATGCGTGAAATTAGGGTTTATTTTGGGGATTTTTTCAGATCTGAGAATGCAGAGGCAAACGAGGTATATGGAGAGGACCAGTAGTATGAGCAGAGGGAAGAGGAGCTTAGAGGGTAATGAAGAGGAGCAGCCGGAGCGAAAACGCCCAGCTCTCGCCAGGTAATTTTGTTTGTTTTAAAAGCAGTAATTTTTATTTTTTTTAATGTTTGATTAGTTATTGTGTTTGTTAAATTGGTTACTTTGTTGTTAATCTCTAATAGTTTCTGTGATAAGCTTTATAGCTGTAGTTGCATAATTATTTATAACATAATATTTAGCAAAAAAAATTTAGTTAATAATCAGTGGTTAAATGGTGAGTCCAGCGACAGATCAAGTTTCATTATTAATTGTCTTGTACTTTTTGTATGCATTTTATGCTGATATGTTAAATACTATCATTTGATATTATGCATCAGTCAGAAGCTTGTGAGTTTGAAAATATATTAATAAGTTATATTTGTGATGCAGTGTCATTGTAGAAGCTCTGAAGGTGGACAGTTTGCAGAAGCTTTGCTCTTCATTGGAACCTATTCTCCGTAGAGTTGTAAGATAGACTTCTTTTTTCTTACTTCTTTCTCTTTTAAATTTATGTTTTAAAAATCTTCTACCTTTTTCTTATATTTATTTTATCTTTAACAGGTGAGTGAGGAAGTGGAACGTGCTCTGGCAAAGTTAGGTCCTGCAAGGCTCAATAATGGACGGTAAGATATTCATGATTATATCATATGTCAATTTAGTTGGCTTACCAAAATTAGTTTAAATTATTTGTGAATTTTTCCTGTTGACATTGTGTTGGAACATTAAGTCATGTTCATTTTCACTTTAATTATTTTTAAAGATTTTATATCACATGTGGTTGCTAGTCAGTCTTAGTGTCTCTCTTCTCTCACTTCAGTCCCCTTGATTTGATTTTATCTTTGCTTGAATAAATCATATATTTTGCTTTCACAACTGGGTCTTTTGATACATTCTTCTCACTTATTTACTAAATCTGTTTGTGAGTATATTAATCTAATACTTATTTCTAGGGCTTCTCCAAAACGAATTGAGGGTCCTGATGGACGGAATTTGCAGCTGTACTTCAGGTCAAGGTTGTCTCTTCCCCTCTTTACTGGAGGAAAAGTGGAGGGCGAGCAGGGTGCTGCAATCCATATAGTTCTAGTTGACGCGAACACTGGGCATGTTGTAACATCTGGGCCTGAAGCCTCGGTAAAACTTGATATTGTTGTTCTTGAAGGGGATTTCAACAATGAGGATGAAGATGGCTGGACACAAGATGAGTTTGAAAGCCATGTGGTGAAAGAGCGTGAAGGAAAGAGGCCATTGTTGACTGGGGATTTGCAAGTGACACTCAAGGAAGGTGTAGGAACTTTGGGGGACCTCACTTTTACTGATAATTCAAGTTGGATAAGGAGCAGGAAGTTCAGGCTTGGCTTGAAGGTTGCCTCGGGATATTGTGAGGGCATCCGTATTCGTGAGGCAAAGACTGAAGCTTTTACTGTCAAAGATCACAGAGGGGAATGTATGTTAATGTTCTATTTTGTATTTATTCTTATTTCTCAATATGTCATGAAACCGAATTCACGCCTTGTTCCTTGACAGTGTACAAGAAACATTATCCACCAGCCTTGAATGATGACGTATGGAGACTGGAGAAGATTGGCAAGGATGGATCATTCCACAAGAGGCTAAATAATGCCGAAATATTCACAGTTGAAGACTTTCTTCGTCTTGTTGTGAGGGACCCTCAAAAACTACGAAGTGTAAGTGTAGCTTTTGGTTCTTGAATAAAATGCTCATGCATTGCAGCACTTTTTTAAATTCTAACATTTATTTATTGATCATAGATTCTTGGAAGTGGCATGTCAAATAAGATGTGGGAGGCTCTTATAGAGCATGCAAAGACCTGTGTCCTAAGTGGGAAGCTTTATGTTTATTATCCTGAAGATTCAAGAAATGTTGGTGTTGCTTTTAACAACATCTATGAGTTGAGTGGTCTTATTTCAGGGGAACAGTATTTTCCTGCTGATACTCTTTCAGACAGCCAGAAGGTTGGTTTGATATATATATATATATATATATATATATTTGTTTTCAGCCATATTACTTCTTGTGGTATGTTTTCTCAAGGGTTCTTTGTATATTAGGTGTCCGGTATTATGTTAGACTTAAGCAATTTGCGCAATATCGCTTTGCTAGATTCTTCTATGCCTTTCATTTTAGTCAGAAGAACTATATTTAAGTTATTACTACACTTTGTCTTTTGGCTTATTTTCTTTGGAAGTTAGTTCCCTCTGTTTTATTGTTTATGCTAATCTACAAAAATTGATGCTGGACTTGTTAATTAAATTTTTGGACAAGTGTGGTTATATCTTAAGCATATATTTAATGCTATTCACTACATTTTATGCTCTTGCTTTCTTTATTTTCTGATTGTTATTATTAGTATTATATCTTTGCCACACAAGATTTCATAGGCTTTTTATGCCATAACAGGTTATTTTTTAGGCAAGTGCATTGAGTTCCATATTTAATTTTTAGCTTTCTTTGTATTTTGTGCTGTTCAGCCCTGGATTGGTCTTCATTGCTGTATTCAAATTTTAGATTCAATATTGTAATAGTTTTGATTAGTAAGGAAATAAATTATGTACTGCAGGTTTATGTGGATTCGCTGGTGAAGAAAGCATATGACAATTGGAATCAAGTTGTAGAATATGATGGCAAGTCATTTTTGAGCTTCAAGCAAAATAAGAGGTCAAATGCATCTAGAAATGAACTTCAAATAGGCCAGATAGATTTCTCTAATGCTTTAGACGGTCAGTTGCAACTATCCCGCTTGCCATCTGCAGTTCCTATTGAGCAGTCTTCAGCTCATTCAGGCCATGCCATTGGAGGTTAATATTTTAGTTTGCATATATCGTACCTCTGTTTTCCTTTCTCATTAATTGAAGTTCTCTTTTTATTGCTTGATAATTAATTTCTTACTATTTGACTGAATAATACTATACATGTGGCCATTTAATGAAGCACTGAGAGTTATGCTTAATTTGGCTCTGCAAGCCTTCAATCAGCTGTCTGGGGTGCTTACATATGCTGTAATAGTAAACAGACAGCAGTTTGTGATATTTGAGGTTTTTAGATATAAGTACAATAGATGGAGTTTGTGTTTTTATTTTAAAAAAAAAAAACTCATGAAAAGAATTAAGTGGTAAAACACCCAAGTTGGTATACCCTTGTTAATTTCGTAAGTTGTTGAAATGCCCATTGCTTTGTCTTGCATTGAACAGGATAAGACGTTGGCTGCCTGAGTATCAGATATGAATTACCCTGATGATACAAAACTAATGATATCAAATTTCAATTACATCTGCTTTGAAATATCCAAATGCAAAGAGATTCTAGATAGATCCCTGCCCTGATTTCAGCTGGTCTTAAGTTCTGACAGAAAATTTCACTTTTATGATGACCCATTGTTTTTCTAACAGAAGCACAAGTGAATTTCAGCTGATGATGCTTGAACTTTGCACAATGTATGATATAGTCATTCTCTTTCTGTCTCGTTTTGCTAGGTTCAGGTTATACTGATAATATGGCCACGAGATACTCTACCCAGCCCCAAATTGTGAATTCAAATTCCCGTGCTCAGTTTGATGGCACTTCATTTGTGTCCAATGACCAGCTGGTTGACAATTCTCACCAAATTCAGAGTACTAGATATGATACCAGCACTGTTGGGCTGGCTCTTGGGCCACCCCAATCATCTAACTCAGGATTCCAAGCCATTGGCTCTTCCGATCAGCCATCTAACCTCAATCCTTTTGATGACTGGTCACACAACCGAGACAAGGGAGTTGAAGACTTTTTTTCAGAGGAGGAGATTCGCCTGCGAAGCCATGAGATGCTTGAGAATGATGATATGCAGCACTTGCTTCGAATCTTCAGCATGGGAGGCCATGCATCAGAAGATGGGTACTCATTCCCGTCTTTCATGCCATCACCAATGCCAAACTTTGATGAGGATCGCACCCGTCCTGGAAAAGCTGTCGTGGGGTGGCTGAAGATCAAGGCGGCAATGAGATGGGGTTTCTTTATCAGGAAGAAAGCAGCTGAGAGGCGAGCTCAGATTGTTGAGTTAGAAGATGAATAATGGCTGGTTTCTGTTAAGCCTCTTTGTACTGCGCTTCATTATTCTGCAAGTTACAAAAGCTCTTGGGGAACCAGTGACAACTTGAGGTTTTGAGATCCATGATATTTTTGGCTCCATAATTCTCAAGTACCTTTTGGTGTTTTTGGATTCTTATTAACGCCTTGATTACCTATGGTAATCCAGTGTTGTTGGCGATGGTAAAGCTCATCTTGTACAGTGGCCTGTACAGTAAGTTGTTTATATATTTATTTTTTGTCCTTGGTAATATGTTTCTCAGTAGTACTTAATGAAGTTGTTTATGTATGATACCTGGACTTAACATTAAGGTCCCGAGGAGTATGTGTTTTTTGGTCAGTGACCCCTTTTGTTCTTGTTGACTAATTGGGGAAACATTTCCAGTATTTTAGGCATGACTTCATTTGTTGTTTGGACAAATGTACTTTGTTAGTGTGATGTCTTACTATTTTCTTGTATCTGCTAGTTACCCTTTTTCATTGTTCTTTTTCATAGAATTATGAAAAATGATTGGTATTCCTAGATGAAGGCCCAAGTGGCATGTCTTCAATAAAATAATTTGTTTGTAAGCATTATTTCCACGCATTGTTTATGTCTCTTTCAATTGCCTTTTCCCTTTCTTGAGATGGATTGTTAATCAGCATATAGTGTTTCTATATTTTTGGTGGTTGTGCCCCTAGCCAATGCAATGTTGTATTGTATGTAACTGACATGAAATAACTTGTATTGAGATAGAGAAAACTAACCAGGGATAAACCAGTGCCCGACCATTTCGAATGCCAGCAACAACAAACCAACCAGGGAGTGCCGGCCATTTTGAATGCCAGCACCAATTATAACCTGCTTTGTTTGGCAAAGGTTATTTGATGAGCCGTGCTTTGAATTATGTATTTCTCGAGTCTGCAAAGAGGAGCAGAGAACACGTTCATATTTGATAGGAATTTTCTGCTCACGCAAGCATCCTAGGAAGAAAACTATAGTCGGATAGTGGTTGCATAATGTTTGGTGACCAGCTAAGTTTGAAAAGATGACATTGTGGGAGGTGAGCACTGAGCAGCCACTATTCTGATATGCCTGTTTTGCGCAGGGGTCAATTCGCTAGATAATTCAAGATTTTAAGATGCTGATAAGCCAAGTCTTTCAAGGCGTTAATTTCGGCATCAGTTTCAGATCCTTCAATTCATCAAATGTCAAATGCTTGCGGCTGGTTGGCATGATTACTTTTGCTAGAAGTATTCGACTGAAGTGTTGTTTGGAGGTCACAAATAGCAGAACTGCATTTGCGGTGTTGCCGATGTACTAACATAGTTTCACCATTTTCTAACAGGCAAACTTGTTAAAAGGCTGTTTGATAAAACTTTCACAAAAGGTTGTGTTTTTTTTTTAGGAAAATAAGTGGTTGGGCGAAGTTCAAGAATTGAATTCGGTAGCCAGCAATTCATTATTTATTAGTTACTAATCCCATCACGTCCTTGGGTCATGACAGCCAAAAAAATATAGAAAAATCTTCATTCATATGTAAAAGACTAGAGAGTATTTCAAAGCAAGATCTCTCTGTACTCTTTCACTATCTTGATGCCTAATTTTTTGTTGTCCCAATGTGTGTTAAAGATCTATCAAAAATCTATTACAAGGAGCGAGTATGTGGTATTATAGTCGAAAGAGCGAATATCAAATGCATACATATGCAAAATAAGAAACAAGAACCTCTGAAAAAATCTTTTCCAAACAGCGAGTACGTGGTATTAAAATGCATAAACGAGTGACTATCAAATGTATACATACGCAAGTCTCCGTATGTAATGAGTAAAGATTGGATTTAAAGGAAAAATATCTATTTATGTGGCATTAAAGTACAAAAATGAGTGAGGTTATCACAACACACGTGTAGATATGCAAAAGCTCCATATGTAGAGTACAAGAGTTCGAGGTAAGATTTTCATTTCACTCCTCGCTACTTTTAAGTCAACTTCGTCTATAATTTTACCCAAAAAGTAAAAGCCAGAAAATGTCTATGAGAATCCATTACAGCTGGTGAGTACGTGGCATTAAAGTTCACAAATGTCGAGGCTAGCTATCACTCGCCTCTCTCTACATGCAAAACCCACTATATAGAGAGAGGGTGATGTAGTAGAAGCAAGAGTTGGGGTTGGTAAGGGTTGTGGCATTTTCTATTTCCTTTAATTTCCCAACGAAATTAAGGAGAGAAAAATCAGAAACCCTATAAATGACCCCACAAGGAGCTCTCCCTTCAATCACCGCAAAAATTCATGAGGTATTCTAAAATACCTCATCAACCGGCCGTTGTTCTCTTTTTGGTCTCAGTATCATGCGATCAGCTGTTATACCTCAAAATTAATGCGGATCGTATATGAATTTAGTCCACACACACACACACACACACACACACACACACACACACATAAGTTAGTGGAGCTATAAAGATGAGTACCCCTGCGATATGTTTATTTGTTGGCTGTGTTTTCTCTCATTTTCTGGCTGTCCAAACTACCTACCGAGAAAAATTGTGGAGATGATTTCAGCAGCCCTCCATACAGGAGTTTCTTCTTCTTATTTTTATTTTTATTTTTTGTTAATAATATTGGACTAATGATGAAGAGTGGTTATTAAAACCATTTTTTTTCCTTTTCATGATGCCAAAGGAATTGTAATTCCGTATGTGTACACCTCTTTCTCTATCAAATATGCCTTTTACTTTTGTGTGTTATTATGACATTTACAAGAAAATTAAAGGATCAGATTAAGCATGCATTCAATTTGATTATGTCTAACAAATTATCATAAATCATACCGATGGGGTGGCACAAAATGTGTTTTTAATTAATAGCAAGATGCTAAAATGATAAAATTCTAAGAAAATATTGGCCTCTTTCCTTTTTCCTCACTCAAAAAATTTGTATTACTTTGAAAAATTAAGTCATTTGATGAGAGTAAGCTATTGATAACATCATTTTGTATCAATAATTGCGTGGGTAAGGTTCGATATCTTCTTTTGTACTTGATTTTAGGCATTTATTTTATTAAATCTGGTCTGTTTCGTTGAGATTCACCCAATTATAATAATAGCAACGATTTTTGTTTTGTTCATGTGATAAAAATTCAAAATGAAATCATTATGTTTTGATTTATTAAATTGTTGACATATGGGCATTTATAAATTAATTTCAGAGTGTTGAATGACAACAAAAATCATTAAAAATATTTGCCTCTTCTTATTTTGTGCTCCTCTTTTGAAAAATAGAATTAAAATTTTCATTTACTGATTTGTGTGTAACAGTAAGTGGATCAAATGATGACTTTGTTTCATTTAGCCCATGCAAATCAATTAAAATTTTGGAGAAATGAGAATAATGCAAACCATAAGTGGGCCTCTGATAATTTTCTTTCCAGTATGTGGAGCTCTTTGGAGATATAATACTCTTGGCTGCCCTCAAAACAGAAAAATAATAATAAGTAATAATAAGGCAGTAGCTACGGTAGAGCAACTTTATGAAAATCTGTTACTTTTCTTATGGATTTGGATTTTTTTTAAAGAGATTTTTCGGGTACATTCGCAAAGCTTTTCCGTGTCGTGATAAAAATTTTGTTTGTTTGTTTGATCATTTTCTCTTGATTTGTTTTAGTTTCCATCTTGCCACAAAGAGAGAGAAGTCAGCAATTTAATTTATTTTTTGTCTTGTCACAAAGAGAGGGAAGTCAGCATTTTAATTTATTTTTAAAATGAGATCATGTTGTATTAGTTTATATAAAATAAAATTATATAAAAATTTATAATTTTAATATTATTTATTTTTATTAAAAGATAAGGATAGATAAAATTTATACCAATTTTTAACTTCTATTTTTTTTTTAAATTTGAACTCAAAGTGGTTAATTAAAAAAATTACTAAAAATTATGCAAGGAACAGTAATATAATTTTTTATATTTAAAAAAAGAAGTGGATAAAATATAAATTAAATTTTTAATAAAATAAAATTATTTAACTAAACCTTGGAAGGTAATTTAATTTATTTAATTTGATCAATCTTTTCTTTTAACCTTTTTCTTATTCCACCTCATAAATTTGTTTGACTGACAATCTATGATGTGTGTGTGCATGTAGTATTACTTATTATGAAGCAAATAAATGTAAACCAAAGTTTTCACAATTAATTAGCAAGTACGTGGCATTAAAGCGCACAAAAATTTGCTATAAATAGAGAGGGGTTGTAAACACTAGAGAGGGGGATTATTAGGGTTTGCACCCTACATTTTTCATTTCTCAACGGAAGAAGATAAATTAGGAACCTTAAAATCCCCCTCATGGAGCTCTCTTCATCATCAGTCCATAAGTTCTTGAAAGTGAAAGTGAATCATGAAATATATCTATATCTTGTATCATTTTCTTTCATTTTCTAGCTAGCTTCCCAAACAAACTTCCCAAGAAAAGATAGTGAATATACATCTCTAATTGCGATGATCCATTAAGTTAGGGCATCCTTAGCCTCTCTCTTCCCTATCTTTCTCTTTCTGTTCAGGAATGTAATTGGATGTTGTTAGACCAGTTTCTTTTTCAATAATGGAATACAGCTTGATTGCTGATCATAATTCACCAAGCTCTTTTCTTCTTCTTCTGTTTTTTTCCCCCCAAATTCTTTGATCATGGTGATTGGTTTTAATTTGTCCATTATTTGGAAACTTGTATAGAGAATAAGACGTTAATTAATTATGTTAAATAATATTGTTGAATATAAAGTGACCAAAATGCATGTAAGACTACACCGGTGGAAATATACTTGCTTACAATTTGATTCCAAAACAATATGAAGTGATTAATTAATATATAAGCGATATAATTAATTATGGCTTAAGTCAATATAATGCCATGATTATTTTAAACTTCCATTTTGAAGATTAAATCTTTTTGCTGCTTTACATATGTGTTAAAATAAAATTAGAAATCGTCCTGCTTGGTTGATTAAATGATTCATATACATATAAGTAATAAACTAATTTCACAATATTGGATGTCGACAAAATTTTAATTAAAAAAATCGTGAAAATGTTCATACACAATTAAAGTTGAATAATTGAATAGGTAGCAATATTTGAAGAATATTTAAGACTTTTTCCTTAATAAGCAATTATTGCTTCAATTTTATATTTGTGTGTTGTGTGAATAATTTACAGTCTTATTGATATAACTACATAATGTCAACAGACAACAGAGTTATTAAAATGTTAAACCTTTTTGTTTGTTTTCCAAATATTTTTGTCATTTCTTTTACTTTTGGAGAATGACTTTAGTATAAGGACGACGGAAAATTTTTATAACCTTTTCATTTGGGAACAAAATATGGAATGCTAGCGTCCATTATTTGACTGTTGAATATATAATTGAGGATTTTATAATTTGTTGAAAAGGTGATGAAAAGTAATAAATATATGTGATCTTTTATTTTTTGAGAATGTCTAAGGAATTTAAAAAAAAAAAAAGGTTCAAATGAGCTATGAGTCCCACCATTTGGAATCCAATGCTTTATGTCAAATGTGTCTCACCATTTTTTTGTGTTACTTTATTGTAATGAGAATTCTAAACCAACAGCATGTTTATTTTTTAACTGAAACACATATATGGTTTTTTAAGTGTGTTTTTTGTTGTAACATTAAATCCTTACTAAATGCGTAATAAAATTGTGATACATTTATAAATCTTAATTTTTTAATATTATCAAACACTTACAAATAAATGATATATACAAATACAATATTTGAGATACAGACTTTACATCTGAATTTTATAAATATATAATTACTCATAAAATTAAATGTTTATTTTTTTAACTTATTGCTATTTGATTGTATTTCATAGAGGTGTTCAAAATCTAATCCATGCACTCAATCAGTCTGATTCGTAGAAAATTGATCCATAAAAATTTAATCCGTAGATTGGTGGATTGAATTTGATTAAAATTTAAAAATTTATAGTCGGTAGATTGGATAAGAATTTACTTTTGTAAATTAACAAAAATCCGCAAACTCCATAAAAAAATTTATTTAATTAAAAAATAAAACTTGTTGTTATGGCATTATTATTTACTAATAAATAAATAAATAAAAATGTAGTTGCATCAACATTAGATTATATCTTATCCAATAATAATAATAAAATAATTGAATAATTAAATAAACAAATATAACTTTCTAAATAGTAATACAAAACCATAACATATATTTAGTATTAGTAATCGCGCTCGTGATCTACATCAATGCTAACTATCTACAATGATGGTGGAGACATTAATTTACACACAAAATTGGTTATGTTTAACTCCTACAATCCTTGATAAAATATTAGATAAGATTGAACATACTGAAATAGGTAAATGTAGTAACTTAACTTTAATAGCATTTATTAATTATTATTTAACTTTATATTATTATTCTATTTTTAATTATTGATATTTTTCTTTTGTCTTACATGTACAAGATGTTGGCAGCTTACAATAATATAATTAATGAAACTTGATAGCATTAGATTGGATAGTAAGTAATGATAAATATTAATTAATTATTATTATTAAATAGAATAATTCTATTTGTTATTTATTTCAATTATTTTTATTTTGTTCATGTTAGAATATGAAATATAAATTGAAGGTGGACATTTTGATAGACCATCAACTTTCTCAAGTTTTAATTTTTTTGCATAGATTTAAATTCAAAATTTTAGTTAATTTTCATATATTAATCTTAAAAAAAATGAGATTTTCTCTTTTCGGTTGTTATATTTTAAAAATTTAAATATATTATTATAGTTTTTTAAATAATTAATTTATTTACTTTTTATTTAATTTTGAGTTTGATTCATAGTAAAATTATTTTTTATATTATTTATTATTAATTTTTTGATCGAAAAGACGAAAGGTTGCAACTATTAGGTGTACTAGCCAATGTTGTTTAACAAAATTGCATTCACGCCCCCAAACAAGAATGTGCTCAATCCCAAAATGTCGTATTACTTGGATCCTGAATTTATGAACATGCATGAAGAACTACGTACTATACAACACTTATGAAAGAATCACAATATGAATATAATAACTAAATGGAAAAGAATTAAAAAATTGGGATATAATTGTATTTGTTTTTGATTTTATCTTTTTACTGTCATATTGTTGTTGGGTGTACTATTTTATTTGAAGGGACATTAAAAAAAAAAAAAAATCTTGAAAGGTTGTCAGGGTGAATTTTAATCCTTTGCTTGCAAGATGTTTGATAAAAGTCCTGACTGAGACAACTTGTTTTGCTACCAGTACATCAATGGCAATTGAACATTTTGCTAGTCCTTTCGCATACCATTGCACTTGTGAAGAGGTTGGTGGTTTATATGTTATTTACCTAGCCAAAAAAAACCAATTAGCAAGCATGTGAAGGGTAGAGAACTTAATCTCATGATATTTATATGCTAAATTTTGTATTGCATTGAGAAAGTTGGACTAATGTGCCATTTTATTGACGAAAAATACAGCAACGAATCAAAGAATTGACAAAAAGAATAAAATATTTGATGTATTTGTAGATTTAGCAAAAAATTCTAAGAGGTTCTGCATTCTGCAGGAAGGCCCCGAGGAAATCTCTTTGGGTCTGTGCAATAATTGTAAATCATGTAATTCTTCTGCACCCATTTCAGCCTTTCTTGACTTGTTGAATCAAGCTCTTGTGAGAACCAGGCACTGCTGCTGGATGGAGAGGAAGGTGAACCAGAAGCGCAAGAAGATTTTCCATTAGACCAGACACAGGCATCAGCGTTGAAGTTTCTGTAGGAAGCCGTGAAGGGAGCATGTGTCCAATCTGTCTTGACAATGCCACCTCTTGTAGCCCAGTCATCAGCATTCCAGAGAGATGAGTATATTCTCGTTGGCTGATTCTTTGGGAATGCAACTCCAATTGACTCTGAGTTCTTGAACTCTCTTATGGGAGTACCATCCACAGAGAAGCTGAAATTAGAAGGAAAATTATTCATCAGCTAAAACAGATTAATTAAGTTGAAAAAAAAAATTAAAATAAAGTAACATGGTTGTGATTCAAAAACTTACACAATGCGCTGAGGATTCCAGAGGATGGAATAGGTGTGAAAGTCAGCTGTAGGGTCAAACCACAGGTGAAATTGTTGCTCTCTGTCACCTTTGCCATTTGTAAATACATTAGTATGCAGTGTGTAAGGATCACCGCTTAAATTCCCCAAGAACTCGAAGTCTATCTCATCCCATGTTGATCCTGGTGATTTTAACTGCGTAAAAATTAAAAAAAAAAGGGTCTATATGTCAGATGCAGGATGATCATACATGCATATTATTTATTCATATAACGGGAGGAACTTACATAATAAGCAGTAACAGTGCCGGCAGAGTTGCCAGGGACTAGTTTGAGTTGCATATCGATCTTGCCATATAAATACTCATTCTTGGACTGGAAGCCCGAGCCCGAGGCTTTATCAAGGGAAAGAGTAAGAAGCTGGCCATTGTTGAGTATATTAGCACGCCCATCTCCCCAAGTGATATCAAAATCTTGGTAGAAGTTACCAGCAGAGGCAACCATCAAAGAGCCAAGAAGCAGCAGCAACAGATGCAACATCGAAGACATGAAAACTTTCGTCTGAGCAACAACAAGATAGAAATATTTGAGTCAGAAAGAAGTTTGAAATTTTGAATGCCAAGCTAATCAAGCGATGTGTTTAGGACCTCACCAGGGTTTGGTATTTATAGCCTGATTAAGCTGGTGAAGGTGAGTATAATGAAAGCAGAGGAAAGTGATGGGAAGCTGCGGTGAGTTCAGCTGTGGCCAGTTGTTTGCTTAACCAGCTTGATGTATTTAAAATAGCTGTACATAGCGCACTAACAGAACACGCTACGGCAGGGACTATTTTTTTTATTACGACACGCGGCTTTGCATTATTTTTAAGACTCAAAAGTACTTTGGTATGTACTACTGTTCTGTTCCCATCACCGGCTTGCTCTTATTAGATTTTTTTTCGACCACCGCCATTCAAAAATTAATAAATAAATAAAATAGAATTCACTGGGTGCTCTTTTCTCTCAAGATTTTCAGTCTCTATCTTTTTTTTTTTTTTTACTTTCATTCTATGCTCTAAAGAAAAAGAAAACGAAAAGATGGTTCAATGACGTATTTAATTATCGGATTTTCTCGATAATTATATTTATTATCAGGAAATCATTTCATTCAAAAGCTTAAGATGTTAATCAGGGGCCCAGGAAGTAGTATTAAAGTGTTAGAAAGACTTGCCCATGTGAAACATGGATCCAATTTGAAGGTCATGTCGTTCCAAGACCGGAGATAGAAGATTCAATTAGAGGTTCTTGAACATACTAGAATTGAAACATATTCATGTATTCACAGAAAAATTAGCGCACTGGGGTTTGAACAAGAAACCTTTGCTTTGTGAAAAATAAAAATGATTTGACCCAAGAAAATTATAGACAAGTCTTTACTAGTCTCCCAAGCATGAATCATGGATCTAACATCAAAAAATTATGAATCTCATTATTAATCAACAAGTACATTCACTAATTTCTTCAACAATGCTATCCATCACTCTTCCTCATCGACTTGTGTAAGTTCATTCAGTTATTCTTTATTTTATTTTTGCCATTTTTACCATTTTACTGCCCTATCAAATACTAATCAATGACCAAAATTTCTCCTCGAATGATACAAATATGATGACGCCCACACACAGGACATTTTCTTCTCATTCTAGTGGAGACTCGTTTGCTCTTTTCTTCATGCTTTCTCGATAATTCGCATATTCCAATCTAGGATCTAGAAGCTTTTATTAATGAATCATCATGTCGATCCCTTTTAATTAGGCTTATAACCATATGCTAAAGCTTATCAAAGAATAACAGCAAAGCAGGTATGTTTAGGGAACATAATCTTTTGAAACTCTGCTAAACATAATCTTTTGAAACACTGCTAATGCTATGTTTACTTACTTAGAATATTTAATTTGTGTACTAACTGTTGTGATAAATGATGTGACATTATTTGATTGGCTTAAATGAGAATTAATTATTATCCAAATTTTTTGTTACATAGTAAAAATTGGACTAATATGCCATTTTATTGATTGCAAAGAAACGAAGAATCTGACTCCAGAATCTACATGAATTGAATAATAATTGAATGATTACATGAAAGAATAAAATAATTTGATTATTTTTTCTAGGAGGTTCTGCATTCTGCAGGAAGGCCCTGGGGAAATCTCTTTGTATCAGTGCAATAATTGTAAATCATGTAATTCTTCTGCACCCATTTCAGCCTTTCTTGACTTGTTGAATCCAGCTCTTGCGAGAACCAGGCACTGCTGCTGGATGGAGAGGAAGCAGAATTTGGAGCGCAAGAAGATTTTCCATTAGACCAGACACAAGCTTCAGCATTAAAGTTTCTGTAGGAAGCAGTGAAAGGAGCATGTGTCCAATCTGTCTTCACAAGGCCACCTCTTGTGGCCCAGTCATCAGCATTCCAAAGAGAAGAGTATATTCTCATTGGTTGATTCTTTGGGAATGGAATACCAATTGACTCTGAGTTCTTGAATTCTCTTATGGGGGTGCCATCAACAGAGAAGCTGAAAATTACAAGTAAAAATTGGTAAGTCTACGCAGATTGAATGACTCGTAAAAAAACAAATGATGCAAATTGAATGTAAAATTACTTACACAATGCGCTGAGGATTCCAGAGGATAGAATAGGTGTGAAAATCAGCGGTGGGGTCAAACCAGAGGTGAAATTGTTGCTCTCTGTCACCTTTGCCATTTGTGAATACGTTGGTATGAAGAGTGTAAGGATCACCACTTAAATTTCCCAAGAATTCAAAGTCTATCTCATCCCATGTTGATCCCGGTGATTTTAGCTGCATTAATAAAGAAAAGAAAAGAAAAGATATTTAGATGTATCATCACATACGATTATTCAACTACGAGCCATTTTGCATGCATAATACTTGCATATGATTAAGTTATATAGAAGGGATGAACTTACATAATAAGCAGTTACAGTGCCAGCAGAGTTGCCAGGGACAAGCTTAATCTGCATGCCAATCTTGCCATACAGATACTCGTTCTTGGACTGGAATCCTGAGCCAGAAGCTTTATCGAGGGAAAGAGTAAGAAGGTCGCCATTGTTCGGTATCTTGGCACGGCC
Organism: Murraya koenigii; assembly: GCA_025617385.1. Classification (NCBI taxonomy): domain Eukaryota; kingdom Viridiplantae; phylum Streptophyta; class Magnoliopsida; order Sapindales; family Rutaceae; genus Murraya; species Murraya koenigii. Next base: position 26,840,862 of record CM046817.1, read on the forward strand.
ATCTCCCCAAGTGATGTCAAAATCTTGGTAGAAGTTACCAGCAGAGGCAACCACAAAAGAGCCAAGCACAAGAAACAAATGCCACATTGAAGCCACTGACGTATATATGCTTGAGCAAACAAGGTACAAGTAGTGTTTGAATTAACTGAGAGAAGTTGTTTGTAATTCGAAAAGTGAAGCGATGAATGTGTTTAAGACCATTGTGTTGTATATAAAGCTGGTGGAGATGGGGAATGTAAAATGCCGAGGAAAGTGAAGGGAAAGGTCTAGTGAGCTCGGCTGTCGACAGTTGTTGGCTTGAAAAAAGTTTAATAAAATAGCTGTATGCATCGCACTAATGAACATTATCCAACCAGCCATATTGTATTATAACACGCGGTTTTTGTACTATTTTTGGGACCAAACTACTTCTGTTTAGTATTTACCGCCGTCGTGGTCCTATCACCAGCTGACTCTTATTAGATTTTCCCACCTTCAACACTAGAGATTTTCAGCACTTTTTTTTATTGGTTAAATATTCTCTAATCAAGAGCAAATAAATAATATTATAATAATACTAAGAATAACATAGAAATTATTAAGAAATTTTAGAATTGAAAATTCTGCTCACTAGCAATTCAGTATTAATTAACCCTTGACCCAAGTGACAATTATTTTATGTTATGTTTATTTAGTTTGAATTCTTAATTAGTAACTTAATTGATATAACTTCTTTGATTGTTGAGACATATTTCCAAGAGGAGGTAAATTTTGTAAACAACAAGTAAGAAACATGAAAGAAATTGGTTGGGCAATTTAAATATTCAGAACTTGAGGAAGGATTTTAATCAGATTAGAATCCAGTATATGCCAATATCTTATAATGCAATTGCTCGTTCTCTAGCTAAACAAGCTTAAGAGAAATGCGAAAATGTTGTAGGGATGGGATCGTACCCTTCAGATTTGATGTCTTTATTTGCTTCTTCGAGTTAATAGAAGTCTTTAACTTTCCTTAAAAAAAAGAAATATAATTGATATAAAATAAATTATTTATTGTTATGTATATCATATTTATTTAATTATTTATTAATAAATAACACTTAAAATGTGATATTAACTAGGAGACAAACTAAATATCCGAATTGAGTTAGCATAACCACATGACATTGCTTCAATTTGTTTATCACTATAGACGGTGATGGGTTTCGCTCGCCATTCAAGTGGACCTAATTGTATGTAAAATGAATGTTTGTTTTTTGAAAATGAAACTGGGCCGCGCCTTGTCTCCCCTTTCTTTATCAACAAATCAAGCAAAACCGCGTCTGAAAAGTTTGGTCTGCGCGATTTTGATGAACAACCATTTTGTTACATTGCTTTGCCAACTGTACCACAACGTACTGAAGTTTTCTATGAATTTTCTCTCCATTCAACTATGCCCAAAATTCTAGTACAAAAAACACCAACCAAGCACAACCTTCTCATCATTTCAGATTCCCATGGCTTGTCTTCTAAGTTCTTCATCTATTCCATTAATGTCGATGGTCAGGTTTGAGATTTTCTCTCTAATTGTTGCTTCTACTGCTAACTTCTACCAAGATTTTGATATCACTTGGGGGGATGGCCGCGCTAAGTTTCTCAACAGTGGCGAGCTTCTAACTCTGTTCCTTGACAAAGCCTCTGGCTCAGGCTTCCAGTCCAAGAATGAGTATTTATATGGCAAGATTGATACGCAACTAAAACTTGTCCCTGGAAACTCTGCCGGCACTGTCACTGCTTATTAAGTAAGTTCATCCCTGCGTATTAACTAATCATATGCTATATTATTTATCCAAAATAGCTAGTTATTATCATATTATGCACGCTGATTGATAGATCATTTTATGTTGATTCAGCTAAAATCACCGGGATCAATGGGACGAGATAGACTTTGAATTCTTGAGCAATTTAAGTGGTGATCCTTACACTCTGCATACCAATGTATTCACAAATAACAAAGGTGACAGAGAGCAACAATTTCACCCCTACTGCTGATTTTCACACCTATTCCATCCTCTGGAATCCTCGGCGCATTGTGTAAGTACTGTTTTTTCCTTTAATCCCAATTATGTTCTTTTCCTTGTCATTAATCTACTTTTTCCTTGTAATTTCCAGCTTCTCTGTTGATGGCACCCCCATAAGAGAATTCAAGAACTCAGAGTCAATTGGTATTCCATTCCCAAAGAATCAGCCATGAGAATATACTCTTCTCTTTGGAATGCTGATGACTGGGCCACAAGAGGTGGCCTTGTGAAGACGGATTGGACACATGCTCCTTTCACTGCTTCCTACAGAAACTTTAATGCTGAAGCTTGTGTCTGGTCTAATGGAAAATCTTCTTGCGCTCCAAATTCTGCTTCCTCTCCATCCAGCAGCAGTGCCTGGTTCTCGCAAGAGCTTGATTCAACAAGTCAAGAAAGGCTGAAGTGGGTGCAGAAGAATTACTTGATTTACAATTATTGCACTGATACAAAGAGATTTCCCCAGGGCCTTCCTGCAGAATGCAGAACCTCCTAAAGAAGTTATCAAATCAACAGATAAATCAGTGTGGAGTTGTTACATTCAATTATATGTTCTTTGTAGAGCTATTAATTCTTTGCAGTCTTGGTCATCAATAAAAAGACAGATTTGTAATTGTTTATATTACAATTGTTATAATACGAATTTTATTGGTAAGACGCAGATATGATTTATTATAAATTCAATATCTCATAATGCTAATAAGGGACTTTAAAATTTGAGCTTTACTCTTCTAAAGTTCCCATAGACCATATCAATGTAATCCCTTTCTATTGCATATTTGCATCTTAATTCATATGATAACTGGTACAACATCAATGCTATTATTATAACTTTATTTTGATATTACAACATAAAGTTTGAGCATGAAATAAACTACAAGCTCTACCAAATATATTCTTAAGTACATATTAGCAGTGCGTGACTTTTAAAATAACTATATAGTTTGTCATTTTTTTTTTTATATATTTCATTCTGTAAGCTCTCATGATGATAAGATTTGAAATGCATGCTTTTTGAGTGTGCTATCAATGGTAATAAGAAGTATGATTAACTTTTTCTTATTTAAAACATTTTTCTTTAAAAATTCACCACAGTCCACAAACAAACAAAATAATGGGATCCAGAGCAAGAAAGGTATTGTATAACTGTGCCAAATTTATATGATAAAGTGTTGTTGTTATTGTATATATGTTTATGCGGAATCTAGCTATGAAGCACTCGTGGCTACAGCACACTCAGAAGGAAGCCCTTTTGGGAAGCGCTTTGTGTCTGTACAATAATTATAAATCATGTAATTCTTCTGCACCCACTTGAGTTTCTCTCGACTTGTTTCATCAAGCCGATCGATCTTCATCCATGCAGAGGATGAAGAATTTGAAGGGCAAGGTGAAGAAATGATTGGCCCTGCTGGGTGACGAGTGCATGATTTGGCATTAAAGTTTCTGCAAGAAGCTATAAACGGGGCTTTTGTCCAATCTGTTTTGACAAGACCGCCTCTTGTTGCCCAGTCATCAGCGTTCCAGAGACTCGAGTGTATTCTCATTGACTGGTTTTTTGGGTAAGGAATGTTGATTGACTCCAAGTTCTTGAACTCTCTAATTGGTGCGCCATCGACATAGAATCTGAAAAAATTTTAAACAAAAATGCTAGAGAAACTGTTTAACCCAAAAGCGCCCAAAGAATATATGAAGTACTGAAAAAAAAAAAAAGTCGAATAATAGAAATGATTAGTAACTTGAATTGTTGCTTGTGTTCAACAAGAGATGATTAGTGGTTTGAAATTCTTACACGATGATTTTGGGATTCCAGAGAATGGAATATGTGTGAAAATCTGAAGTGGGATCAAACCAGGGATAAAATTGCTGCTCTCTGTCACCTTTGCCTTGTGTGATTACATTTGTGTGAAAAATGTAAGGATCGCCACTGAAATTTCCCAAGAACTCAAAGTCTATCTCATCCCATGTTGATCCTCGTGATGATAACTATAACACAGAATTAAAAGTAAGCTTACTCTTAAAGAGAAACATTTTGGTGCAAGATCATTGGCGACTTACGCCTTACATAGTAAGAAGTGACGGTGCCAGCAGAGTCGCCTGGGACGAGCTTGAATTGCATGTCAATTTTTCCAAATAGATAATCATCCTTGGACTGGAAACCTGAGCCTGTGTCTTTGCCAAGGTAAAGATTGAAGACTTCTCCATGATTGAGAATCTTGACCTTGCCAATTCCCCATATGATGTCAAAATCTTGATAAAAATTACTAGCAAGTAAAACTAACACAAAAGAGCTAGATAATAAAGCATACAGCATTATCAGCTCTGCTAGTGATATAGCCGCAGCCATTGTGGGATATTTAAAATTTTGTTATAGTTTTGGATTTTTATACAGATGAAAAGAAAGAAGCGATTTGCCATTTGGAAAAATAAAAAGGAGAATCGTAAGAGAGAAGACAGATGTTGGGGAAGAGTAAGAGTCAAGGCTTAGGCGAGCACTTGTGGCGCAAAGAGCAAGAGCGGGAAACAGATGGCAAAGAGCGAAATTAGTGAAAAAAAACTGTGAAAATGCGGACTTATGCATGTCACACAGGTGACAGCCATAAGCATGGTTTATTAACACGTTGGTATTTCGGCTGATGGGTGCTTTTTAACCACTCTATATAGTCTCTGCATCTACTGACCGAACGGGCTGAAGCCTAATGTGTATAGGATGACTTTGGAGCAGTTTCCATACTTCGAATAGTCCCAAAATATGCTTAAAAAATGAGAGGCTTATTCTTAAATTGAAAGAAATTTTACTGTTATAATACACATGGGAAGAGTCAAAGGGATGGAGATATGTCAATTGTTAGACCAAGGAAAGTTATTAAAACTTTAAACTTTTCTTTAATAATAATGTTAAATCTTTACGTAACAGCTTAAGCTTTTGGGCGAAATGATTAACTAATCTTCTAGTAAGTTTATTAAGTCATACAATTCAGGAGTATTACCTTTAGATAACTAGAGTATGTGTAATTAATCTTACCAATTTGACACCTATTCATGGACTACCCAAAATAAAAAGTTTAAGGAACTAAAGAAATGAACTAGCTTCTCTGCTAGCAATTCATGTCTAAGAGGAGGGCTATTGGCGCCCCTCCAAAATCCACTTAATTTTTTTTTTCAATTATAGTAAAATTTTGATAAATTACTAATTTTGAGGTCAAGAAAAGTCTACTAATTTAGCAAATATTAAAATAACAATTATTAATTTATAAAAATAATATCATGTTTATAATAAGAATTTTTATAAAATATAAAAATAGTATAATTAGAGAATGTAGTGATTTTATTAAACAATATGATAACATTATGATTTGATTTTAATTGAATGGATCAGTCAGCTGATAATCATTTGGCTGAATTATGATTACATTGCAACTCATCATAAAAAACTTTTTGGAGGCGATATATTAAGTTGATTTCTCTCTTATTTATCTTAACATAATACACATAATACAACCATTCTTATCATTTGAAAGGTGTAAAAAAATAACTTTAACTGATGAAATGCATAAAACATTATGGTAGTATAACAAAAAAAAAATCATAGGCATATCATATATTTAATTTCAAATTAATTAATTATTAATTTTATATTAATTGGGTCCCATATAAAAATAATATTTTTAAAAATTTATTACCTAATACGTTTATTGAATTATTAATTTACCACATTAGCCCCAATTTGAGACTCTAAAAAATATTATTTAATAAAGTTTATCAATTTATCGAACATTAATTTAACAAGATTCTATTATATATTATTTAATGCTAAAAAAACCTTTAAAAAAAAAACTTTTCCAAACCTTCTCAAAAACGCTAACTCCAAAAAATAAAAATAACCAATACGAAAAAAGAAAGAAAAATAAAAGGAAAATATTAATGTTTCGAGTTTGTGCAATTCAATTATATAGATAAAGAAGGCAGGATAGATAAGGAGAAGCGAATATGATTTAATTAGTTATGGATTGCAAAGGAAATAGAATTTATCTTTATTAGTTTATTCTTGAGCTATAGCAAACGATTCAACCTGCGGATAAATTTCAAGTTTGTTAACTATACGAAGGTTTAATTAATGGTAAATGATGTTCAAAGTATTACAAGATGTTATCTTTGAGTTATTTCAACAAATATATTTAATAGAGAAAAAAATAAGTGGGATTAATTTTAGGAAAATTATCAGTTATATACTATTAAATGTCACAAATATAATTTATGTTACAATACTTTTAATATGTATCATTCGTATATCATAAGTTGACAAAAGATATCTGCCGTCCACCCTACCGTTTGCTACTATTAAGAAATTAACGGAATTTTGGCAAAATAATAATTTTGTCCTTGAAATAAGTAAATGAGAAATTATGATAAAAAATGACATGTCGTTCTCTTTCAGTAAAATATATTGTTTTCGGACGACATGTCGTTTCACTGAATATAAGCGTATGACGTGACTTTTTACTAGAAAATAAATATATAACACATCGTTTTACTGAAATATAATTATATGACAAATCGTTTTATTTAAGTGAAATGATAATCTTTACAAATGACATGTTGGTTAATTGAAATGTTGAAGGATGACATGTCATTTTTTTGGACGACATATCGTTTGATTACTCAAAAAATCAGCAAAATAAAAAGAAACACACACAACAAACATGACCAAATATCTTATTCTCTTCTTTTCTTCATATTTTCACACACACGCACAAAACAAAAAAAATAAAGGAAAAGTTAGTAGCACACTCACACATACAATAAATTTTCTTAAAGAGATTCTTGGTTATATAAGTTAAAAGATTACCTTTATATCTGTTATGTTGTCTTTAGGGTTAGCAAAAGTTCGGGCTAGGCAATACCGGACCCAGCTCAGACTTTTGAAAACCCAGGTATGCCAATACCAGGTCCAAAATCTGGGCCAGATTTTTTTTTAGGCTTTTTAAGTCCGGATTTTATATATATATAATTTAAATTTTTATATTTATGGATATATTTATATTTATTTTATAATTTTTAAATTTATTTTAATAAAATTAAACATGAAATATGAAATTTAAATATTTAAAATTTTAAATATATTGAATAAATGTATAAAAAATATAATTATTTAAAATAAAATATTTTTTTATAAAATTCAGGTTTCGTGTTGGGTTCTGGATTTCTTAAGTGATACCCGGACCTGGCCTAGAGATTAATCCGGACCGGGTATTACCCAGCCCGCATCACCCAGGTCCTGGCCGAGCATGTATTTTTGCCACCTCTAACTGTATTTAATTGTAAGTATTGTCGCTATGATGACATACTATCAACTTTCCCTTTGTTTTTGTGTAGTGTGTTTATAAAGAAAAGAGAAGAGGAAAAGAGATTCAATCATGTGTTCGGCGCGTGTTTTCTTTTGTTACACTAATTTTTTTTAGTAATAAAATTATATGACATCCAATATGTTTTAAGTTAAACGACATGTCATCCATTAATGTTCAATATAAACGGCATATCGTCCGAAAAAATGTTGTTATTTTCTTTATATTAAACGATATGTCATACAAATATATTACAGTACAATGACATGTCATATAGTAATATTTCAGTAAAACGACATGTCGTGCGTAAAATAATATATTTTACTTAAAAAGACGACATATCATTTTTTATCATAATTTTTCTTATATTAAAAGATTATACTATCCATATGACATCAGTATATTTTAATAGTTGATAATAGATTGATGGATAACAGAAGTATTTTATCAACTTAAGATATATAAATGATACATATTAAAAATATAATAGCACAAATGATATTGATAATATTTAAAAGTATATAATTAATAATTTTTTTTTAATTTTATTTATATTTATGTAATTGTATTGGAATAGGTCAGGTTTCAAAAAGATCTCAAAAGTGTGCCGATAGTCTCACCCCATATCTAAACGGTTCTAAAAATTCTAAATTGAATGCTTACGTGGGTTTGAGGGCCCACATATTATTTGATCAAATCCAATTTTATACTCTTTATTGGCTCAAACTTCAAATAGTTTTGAACTTATTTTATATTTTAAAAGTCTAGAAAAATTTGAGAAACTATTAAACTATGACATTTTAAAGATTTAAAATTTAAAATATTTAAATTGTGTAGTTTTAAACTTTTTTTAATTTTTTTATATTTTAAAATTCTAGATTAGAATATTTTTAATATTTAAATATATATGTCTTTAAACAGTTTTATATTAGTACTACTTATTAACTTTAAAATCGGAGAGTAAAAATAATCATCTTAAAATTACAACAGGCCTTAATACATTTTTCTTCACTTTTCTTTAGAGTAATCTTGACAATGCGAAAATTTTAATTGAAATACTTAATCATGATTTACAATGAGACATAATGAATCTTATAAAATGAAACCTTTGACTTCAATTGGATCGTGAGTTGCACAACCACTCTCGCTTTATACATATTGTGTCTAGATATAATCTGTTTAAATGAATTTTAAGAACTTATATTCAGCCTACAATTTGATCTAACAAAGTTCAATTGTGCTCGTCATTACTGTTAAACGATAGTAAAGTTTTAGCAAGATGATATGGATATAAAGGGCAAAACAATTTGGGTATATTTTGAGCTGTCATGTTTACATAATTAACTTAACAGCTAATATTTTTATCAAGTATTTATACAATAATAATTAATATTAATAATTTTTGCAGCAACTCAATCCTACACTTACCTCTTTTTATTTTTTATTTTAAATTAAACTTTACCTTTAAATGTGTTGACAGATATTGACTCCTCCAAATTAGGTCCATCAACTGAAATTTACCGCCACGTTTCTCCGACATCTTAGGCTCCAGCTACACTTACACGTGGCAAAAAGATAACTTTATACTTATTTGATAAACACAAAACTATAACTTTAATTAATCAAAATAGAAATAATAGCTACCTGATATCCCAAAATATTTGTATGAAGTCACATAAATCTTATCACAACAAACAAATTGACTAGCTAGCCATCACTTCTATTTGGTCCATTTTTCATCTGCATCTTTTTCCTAAGTCCTGTATGAAGGACCAAAAACAGAAGGAGCAGCTGGGGTTTGAAGGGATAAACCCTAATGGTCAAAACCCTTGTGGAGAAAACCCTAATGGAGAAAGCCCTAGAAAGCAAAGTGACGATGCTTCACTTGTACGGCATCCTGTCAAGTGTACTGGTCATCATCTGATCGTTGATGATTCTTACTTTGATTCATTCCCGCCTGGTTATCGATTCAAACCCCACGATGGAGAGCTTGTGGTTTATTACTTGCGGAGGAAGATACTGAATCAGCCATTGCCACCAAACCAGATCAAGGTGGTGGAGTTGTATAGGTTTAATCCTAACACACTTACAGGTTGGAAAAAGAAAATGAAAACACTTTTAATTTCTTATTTTCTCAATTTCGGTGTTGTATGTTGTTTTATTGGCACGCATCATATATGATTATTATTATTTTTAAAAAAATACTGTTTATTGATTATTTCTCGAGATTATTATTTATTAATTAGAATGGGAATTTTCTGAGTCTCTTTAGTTAAAATGGTGTAGTTCTTTATCATTCAAATTTTGTAATCTTTGCTTTTGCTCTGAATATTTGTGGCTTTTCTACTCTTTTTCATGATAGATGTTTATGCCATTACATGTATAATATTACAGTGTGTTTTTATGTAGTGGGATTTTACATTAAATATGATTTTAGATTTAGATGGTATTGTAAATCAGCATATATATAAAATTTAATCCCCTGATCATATGCAAAATGTTTATATATGAGCTTTCTTTCATGTTCATTTGTCTATATTTTCTTCATTTGTCCATTTCTTTTATTTTGATGCAATCATGTACAGAAAGGTACAAGTCGCTTGGTGAAATGGAATGGTATTTCTTTACACCAAGAGATAGAAAGTATCGAAATGGTCTAAGACCCAATCGAGCTGCTGCAGATGGGTACTGGAAGGCCACAGGAGCTGATAAACCTGTTAAACACAATGGCAATTTGGTTGGATTCAAGAAGGCATTGGTCTTCTACAAGGGAAAAGCTCCAAAGGGTGATAAGACTAACTGGATCATGCATGAATACATAGTGAATAATACACCACAGAAACAAAAAGGCCGAAATGATATGAGAGTAAAATTATTTTCCTTGTTGTCCAAATTCAATTTTATTTTATTCTTTTTTTTCCCGTTTAATTTGACTAATTTTTGCTTCATACATAACCTTGCAGTTAGATGACTGGGTTCTCTGTCGGATCTATAAGAAAACAAAGCAGTCAGCGAAAGCTTCTATTCGGAAACGAGAGAATTCGGAGCAGGATCAACAATCAAGAAGCGAAGTTGCAACTCAATCTCAAGATAGTGGACAAATTTCAGTTGATGAAAAAGATAAAATGCTTCCCAAAACAGAAATTTTCAAGCCTGAAGGCCTTGGAATCTTTGATGTGCCTGATTACTACAACCAGGGAAGATTGTTCAGCTCATACGATAATGTTCTTTTATCTTGTCAGAGTCCATATGCTAATTTTCAGAATGGTCATCAGGGTAATTCTCAGAATTGGCTTCCTTCAATCCCTCAGTCGGGGTTTCAGCAAATGCTTCATCATAATCCTACTTGGGTGGCGGATCAGAGCCCTATGAAGCCTGAACAGTTCGGATATCTCCCGGATGAATTGTTTAGTGATCTCCCCTTGGAAGACAATTGTTTTGATCCTCTCCCTCATAATTTTATGAACTTCTAACTCTTTTCATTTTGTGATTCGACTGGTCGATGGTAGCTGACATTAATTGGCATTGATAATAAGTTAGTTAGAGTGTACTTTAGCAGATGTGTGTTTTCTTGAACTCAGTTTTTCATACAATTCTTCAGAAAACTCGTGTACTTTGATTGTTATTTATATGAATGTCAGCTGCATGGATATTGAAGGAGAGTTGCTATTTCTGTGGTCGGTAGGCTAAGGCTCCATTTATTTTAGCTTTTTGGTACAAATACCGTTACCACTATCAAATTGTTTAAAACAGTTGTAACTCGACTTTGACCGTACAACTGATTATTTCTCACAGTTTTCAGTTGCGCTCTTTGACCAACTAACTTTTTCTAATCACTAAACTTATGTACGTGTATAGTTTTCTAAAATACCAAATTATTTACATGACGAATTGACGATCATATTCTTTGTTGGTCTCAAAGCCTGAGTTGTTTCTTTTATTTTTCTTAATTCCAATTCAAGAGCTGTTTTCAGATTTTTTTTTTCCCTTAATCTCAATACAAAAAATGTAACGGAACAATTTGATATGAATGTAATGAGCCATATATATCACAAGAAGGGCATAAACCGCACTATTTTTTTAATTCATTATGAACGATGTACCTCCGATGATTTTTCTTTTTTTTTTGGGTCATTTTGAGATAAAATTTTCTCCTGGATCTCTTAGATGTTCATAACTAAATATTCTTTAAGATAGAGCACAATATTTTATCCATGCCACCACGACCCTATCTTAAAGGAGACTAGAAATTTGAGTTGGAGAGACAAACTATAAGGGCCAAGAAACTTGATTCAATCTATAGAAACTATGAAGCCGTGTGATATGATGACCGAATGCAGCTGGAGGATGGCCTTCGAAAGTAATGTTAAAAGCTTAAAAACTTTTGAGTTTCCTTTAGCAAATGTCACATGCGTTTATTTAATCGCATGAGAGAATCTAACTTACTATAAACTAAATTCTAAATATAATAAAGGTATGTTTGTGATTGAGATTGAGCAGCTATAATTTTTAAGTTACAGCACTAAAATGTTTATTAAACACTAACTGTTACTAACTATTATAATTTATATATAGTTTAGAAGTTATGTTAATATAATTTTTTATTTGTATGATGAAAAATTTATTATATTTTTAATAATTTTAATTAATAATTTTTTAAAATTATTATTTAAAAATTATATTAAGTATATATTATTAACTTTTATTTTATAATTACAATGATTTTTTTTACACTAACTGTAGTTTTTAAATTACAATACCTCAATTACAAACATACCTTAAATTATTATCTGATCCCAGTCAAATCGACTGCCATCAATTAACAAGTTCGTTAGGAGGAAACATGTTCAATTTTTTTTTTATTATTTAATTTTAAGGTGGGAAATTAATTCGGATGGCGGGTTGGTCCAACCACAGCACTCATACTGGGCCGTGATGGTTAATCTTTGGGCCAAGTTCTCAGTATATCCATCTTATTTACTCAAGTGTTTGGATGACCAAATTGCCCACAAACACCCTACAAGGACCAAATTCCCCCAAATAGACTGAGAGTACAACATGCGGTAACAAAAATTTTGGGACGCCTGCGTAAATGACTCCTCTTTATTGCCACAAAGCAGTCACAAAAGGTCATTTGTGACTGCGAGCAAAATAACCCATACTAGACCTCCTAATTCTTCATTTTGGAGAACTAAATTATGTAAGATCAATTTGGAGAACTAAAAATATGTTAATGAAAATAGAAAATCTGGTCAGATCGTTTGTCCCTCTTACTTATGTATCAATTTTTTCAAAAAACAATTCTGCGAAACTACCAGCAGCTGCCGAGCTGGAAAGGAGCAAATATATCCGATTATGCTAAGGATTGCATTTAAATTAATAAGAAACTATCCTATATTCTCTCATTTTGCTAAAAGTTACGGCAGTAAAGTAAATTCTATTCTACTTCTACTTTGAAGAATTTTACTGCTCCTCAATCAACTACATCAACAGAAACTATCACATTTCGCCACATCAGCTTCAATGACAGCTACTAAAGCGCACACTCTAGAATCATAACCATCAAATCATATACCGCCGATGGATTGGCATCTTAACTGAATCCAAACGATAAATCATCAGTTAGAAAAAATAGCTACTTCATTTAATATTATATAATCCAAATATATTAGTATAAAATAAGCCCCATGTATCTGATCACAACGAATATTTTTTTGGGGTTTATTTTATATATAGAGTAGCGTCTACTTCGAGTTTCAGTAAAAGTTATCAATGGCGGACCAGCACCAGGGAGATAAGGACCAAGACCGCAATGGCGAAAATCCTAATGGTCAAGACCCTAAAGAAAACAGGCTTATAGATCATACTCATGATGCTTCACCACCAGTGCAGAATCGGATGAATACTGCTGCTCAAGGTCCTGAATTCGATGATAACTTTCCTCCTGGTTACCGGTTCAAGCCTCACGACATAGAGCTTCTAGTTCATTACTTGCGGAGGAAGAGAACGAATGAACCTCTGCCACCAAATCGGATTAAGGAGGTTCACTTGTACAAATTCAATCCTGAGACACTTTCAAGTTAAAAATACCCACTATCCCATTTCTCTTTTTTGTTTCTTTTATTGTTTTACAATTGCCTTGTTGGTACTTTCCGTTAAATTAAGTAATGCACTTATGCATATTAAGTTCTTTCATTTTCTTGAGTTCATTTGGTTATTAGTTAGGATGAAACTTCTTGAGTTTCTTGAGTTAAAAGTGTTTCCTTTGCGTTTGTTGTACATATGGTCTCATAATTTGATTTGTTTTGGTATTTTGGTAATGCTCTTAGTGCTTTTCTCGTGTTCATTTGTTATAAGAGTGGGCACTTCTTGAGTTTCTTGACATTAAATGGTTTGTTCTTCAGTTTCTTGAGTTAAAAGTTACTTCTTTGCGTTATTGAATGGTGATTTAATTTTCTACACATGGTCTCATTATTTGGTAATTTGTATGTACCCAGAGCAAAGACTATAAATATTTATGTTGATGATTATTCTGTATTCAATATAATTAATCAGGATGTGTAGATTTGTGTTTTTTTTCGTGATTGATATAATGATGTTTCTATATTAATAATGCACAGAAAAGTATAAGCCTTTTGGTGTGAATGAATGGTACTTTTTTACTCCAAGAGAGAGAAAGTACAAAAACGGGAAAAGACCCAATAGAGCTGCGGGAGATGGATTCTGGAAGGCAACCGGAGCTGACAAACCTATCAAAAACGACGACGTCGTTCTTGGATTTAAGAAGGCATTGGTGTTCTACATGGGAAAACCTCCAAGGGGAGACAAAACTGACTGGATCATGCATGAATTTAGGTTGGAGGGTCCTCCAAGGATCAGAACCAGCGGAGATGACATGAGGGTAACTAAATTTTGTAGTTTCTTTCAGTATTATATGTGAAGTGTTGCAGCAATTTTACAATGTTGGTTTGCTATGAGTTTCGGTTTTATGTATTGTGTTGACTGCAGTTAGATGATTGGGTACTCTGTAAGATATATAAGAAGAGGGACCAGGACAGATCTAAGCTGTCGTCTTCAAGACCTTCAACTTCGCAACGAGATGATTCAATTTCAGGCCAAGATGATCCACAATCAGACACTGAATTTCAGGATAATGGAGTCATTGATATGGGAGTTGAAGACTCTGCTACGCTGCCCAATGAAACTTTCATGCCTCACCGTCATGAAGGTCCTCGAATCATTGAAATGTCTGGTTACCACAATCAGGGAGGATTTCTCAATTCATATGATGATACTTTTATTTATCAACAGAGCCACTTTGGTAATCATAATGTCCCATATTCTCAAAGCAGGGTTCCTGAAATGCCTAATTACAATGTTCCATACGCCCAAGGCAGGGTCACTGGAATGCCTAATCACAGTGTTCCAAATTCTCAAGGAAGGCTCCCTGGATTGGCTATTCACGATGTTTCAGATTCTCAAGGAAGGTTCCCTGGAATGCCTAATCAAAATGTTTCAGTTTCAGTTTCTCAAGGAAGGTTCCCTGCTATTGCTTCATATTCGTATAACAGTCCTACGGGGCAGAGCTCTCCATGGACTCAACATATAATGATTCCTACTAATAATCAGAATCCTTATCAAGCTGCCGAATCATCATCAGCAGCAGCAAGAGCAAGACCTTTCCAGGCATGTCCTCATCAACATATGTTTGCTACTTCAAATCGGAATCCTAATCAGGCTGCACAATCATCATCATCAGCAGCAGCAAGACCCTTCCAGACATATCAACATATGTTTGCTACTTCTAATCAGAGTTCTAATCAAGTGGCAGAATCATCATCAGCTGCAGCAGCAAGGCCATTCCAAGCTTTGGAGTGCGATATGAAATTTGAACAGTTAAATGAATGTCCCCCGGATGATTTTTTGAACGACCACTCTGATGACAATTGCTTTGATCCGGATTATCATAACTCGGGGAAATTCTAACTCTGCCATTTTGTCATCCTTCAATGATCGATGATGACTGGCTTTGATAGATCAGTTAATTGAAACAGTAGTCATAGCTACTACTAACTTTGTGCTTTATGTTTTCCTAGATTTTTCTTTAGGACTATTGTTGGATTATTTTCTTAGATGAATCTATTTTCTAATTTTAATTGTGGACCCAATTGCTATTGCTTTACGAGTGCCTCATGTTGATGGATTTTAAATTTGTCCTGATTAAATAAGGTGGATGTGGGGTATCATTTTATAAATCACACAGATTTTCAGTTACATAAATGCTATTCCTGCTTCCCATGTCATTAAGAGCATAGATTTTTGGTTTGTTATAGGGGGACCCAGCTGAAACTGTTTTGTTTCAACTGTAATGGTTGAATTGCTGGTTATGTTACTTTATATTTGGTTAACAGAAGGTTATAAGCTTCTTCCATGGGGTATGTCCTGATTTTTCAGCCTTAAAAACTCTCGAGGCCTCCCTGGATGTTTCCAGAATCCTAAGAGGGAACCGGGAAAATCTAATGCTACGATATAATAAATCCAAAAGCAACTTCATTTTGATCTGGCAACTTATGGGTGTCCACTATAACATAATAGAAAACAAATTTTCGTCGAAGTGGCATCGCATTATTAGTTGGTGGTTATGCCAAATGCTCAGGGGTACGTGGAAATAACCTAGGAAGCAAGTAGCAACTATGCTCATTTTCTCCTGTAAAATAATGCCTGCAAGCAATTTAACTGGCTTAAATTTATGACAAAGATGCCCATTTTCAATGTGCACTTGTTTTTGCTATCCAGCTGTTCAGTTCTCAACTCAGCCCACCAACCAACTACATATTTCAATATTCAGCGAACATTCCATGCACTAACCAGCAGCTCCAATAAATAGCCTGGAACTCAGTATTCTCAAGTGTGACAAACCAAAGTTGCATAACTTTCCTCAAGTCAATGGCTTCCTATTCTTATTCTTCTTATCCAATTTTCTTGTTCTCTCTAATTGTCATAAGCTCTTTCATTGTTGCAAATGCTGGTAATTTTAACAAAGATGTTGATATTACATGGGGTGATGACCGTGCCAAGATTCTCAACAAAGGCAAGCTTCTTAGACTGTCTCTCGACAAAGCATCTGGCTCTGGCTTCCAGTCGAAGAATGAATTTCTCTATGGAAAATTTGATATGCAGCTCAAGCTTGTCCCAAACAACTCTGCTGGCACTGTCACTGCCTATTATGTAAGCTCCTTAATGAAAGTTTCTTGTTCCATTTCACATATAATTTGCTTGTCAGTCGTCACATCATCATGCTAATGCATAGACTTGCTATGGTGCAGCTTAAATCTCCAGGGACATCATGGGATGAAATAGACTTCGAATTCCTGGGCAATTTGAGTGGCGACCCTTACATTGTTCACACTAATGTCTATACGCAAGGAAAAGGTGACAGAGAGCAACAATTCTACCTCTGGTTTGATCCCACTGCCGATTTTCATACGTATTCAATCCTCTGGAATCCTGGTCACATTGTGTAAGTACATACACAATCCTGGTCTGAGCATAATTCGAGAATTTAATTTTATCAAGCTTGATTAACTTTTTATTACATTTTCTTTTCGTTCAGCTTCTATATTGATGGCAGACCCATCAGAGAATTCAAGAATCTTGAATCATTTGGCATTCCATACCCGAAGAACCAATCAATGAGAATGTATGCTAGCCTGTGGAATGCCGATGACTGGGCTACAAGAGGAGGACTGGTGAAAACAGACTGGTCTCAGGCTCCCTTCACTGCTACCTTCAGAAACTTCAATGCCAAAGCTTGTGTTTGGTCCAATGGAATATCTTCTTGCAGCTCAAATACCACAAATAAAAATACATGGTATTCACAGGAGCTTGATTCTTCAAGCCAAAGGAAGCTGAAATGGGTGCAGCAAAATTACATGGTTTACAATTATTGCACAGACACAAGTCGGTTCCCTCAGGGCCTCCCCCAAGAATGCACTGTCACCAACAAAAATTAGGATGATGAATCTTTTTTAATCCATTCAATGTTTAGAAATTCAAATTATAGAGAAATTGTGTTTTTATTCTTTCTTCTTCTTCTTTTCTCAGAGAGTTTGTTGATTGCCATTAATCACATAACATAAGAATATTGCTTCCCACTTGATGCATCTAAATAATAAAGTCTTTGAATAATGAAGTTTTTCTTTTGAGAAATTGGGACTGGACTATTTCTTTTAGTAGGCTACTTAGAGTAATGATGCAATGTCAGCATTGCCATGTTTCATTGAGCAATTGAAAAAAAAAAAATTAATTATTTGTATCACCTCAAATTCACTCAAGATTTTCAAGAGAAATTTGGAATGAGAACCTCATAACATTAATCTTGTTATTATTCCTAAAAGAAAATCAATATTGTCTCGAAACATAGTCTCTAAAATAATAAATATAACAATAATCCTCTAAAATAAAATTCAACTCTAAACAATAATTAAAGTAGTAACAATTGTTTCACCAAGAAAACGTCAAAGCTTTAGCTAATAAATCCTCTTTTCTAAACTCAAAAAGTCCACATCTCTAAAATCAATCTACAGAATGTTGGAGATGAGAAGTGAGCCGTTTCAATTCGATAAACAAATTCATATATAAGATTACTAATAACGATAAGGTATACAATAATCATTATGAAGTACCATAAATTAAAAAACATTAATCATTTTATATAATTAATTAAGTCATAACATAATAATCATTTTCAATAAATAATCGTTTAAGAAATCATTTATCAATAAAATCTTTTATTTATTCAATTTGCTCATGCCATAGTGTTATCTGTATTCCTAATAACTTAGCCAATAGTTCAATTAGGGTATTTTATCCTGCAATAATCATCAATAGATACGCACAGCTATTTGTTTGGTCATATTAGTAATGACAACTATGGACAATGAGCCAAAACCTTAAATATTTTTTTCAATATTTCAATATCATTTATTCAGTAATCTATCCATAAATCTCTCTTATAAGACTTTAATTGGCAAAACTTTACTATTATTTTTAAGGAAAAAAACATTTATGGAAAGACAAGTATTTTAAAGTTATTTTGAAAACAAATTTAAGAAAACATTTTAAACAAGCCTTTAACTAGAATATACTTATTAACATAAACTATTATAGTAAAATAACTTCAAAACCATAAAATGCCAATCCATGTGAACAATATTATTCTTTTCATATATATTTACATATATACTTACAATAAATATTATGTATGAATTTGTTTATCTCGATCTAAAATAATCAATTATAACTCCAATCACACAAACTCACTCTTGGCCTATAATTATCAAGACAAAATTCTTATCAATATTTTTTATTCAATTCTAACCTTGATAGGAAAACCCAAAAACCCTTAGACCATTAACTCAACTTAAGCATATCAATTCACTAAACTACATTCGGCCATATTACAGGAACTAACTTTTAACAAGCTATAAATTTATCGGAAGGTCATAAATATCACAAAGAGCTACTGTAAACATGTTGGCATTCAATATAAAATATCACAAGATAAATAAGAGTTCACGAACATTTTTGAAAACTAATTTCCCACAAAAATATCAAAATTGTCCAGTGGTTATATACATAGAAGACTGCTAATTCAAAAATTCATAACTTTAGTTATACATCTCCAAAAATAATGATTCAAGTTTTGATGATAAGAAGAGACAAAAGGGAATCAAAATTAAAATTTGTAAGGCATTCAATGATGAAAAAATAACTTGCTTTGATATCAACCCTCACAATTTTTAAAAATTGTTTCCAAGATTACAACAATCATTTTTAATGATTTTTATATAAAACCAAAAATTACAAATTTAAATATTCAGAAACTAGACATATAAATGTACAATAGTAAAAATTTTCAGAATTTTGAAAAGTCTATTGGGTTACAAAGTAAATTATAAAAGTGAGAATTACCACTGAAAATCGAAACTTTCCAACACCACTGTTCCAATTTCGAAAAATTATTACAATTAATATACGATGAGTTTTTGAACATTAAACATATGGGTAGAAAGATAAAGATGTCTAGTTTAATAACTCAATAAAAATAATAGTGGTATGACATTCAATCTATATTGTTCACAGTTTTCTAAATAACATAATAGCACTACTTCTACTCAATAACATCATAAATCAATACATAATCATGTTTTCACAATTTTATCTATATAACATACACAAAATCATTCAATCAATCATATAAAATCACAAATAAAACTAGAAGTTCAAAGAATTCTAAATTGTTATCTACCCTTAAAAAAAAATCAAAACTCAAAACTTCTTTAATGAAAATGAGAAGCACAATCAAAATCTTTCCCTATTCTTATTCAAAGACGTGAGTTTACTATTGTTTTTGCTGCTATATTCTTTTCTTTGTTAGCTTCTAGGTTTTTTTGGGAAACAAAATAACGTTATAGGCCAAGCCTTTTAATAATCTTATCCATTAAGAAATTTATTTTCTTTTTAAATAAGGTATTTAATAAATAGGTAAAAGGTTAAGTGATTTGAAATTTAAAATAAAAAATGCCCTTAAATATCATCGGCCTAAAATACGATATTATATGAAATAGATATCTAATAATAATAATAATAAACAACGGGTGTTGCATTATTTCTCATTGGCTTTTGCTCTTTTACCTACATAATCCAATCCAATGGGAGATTCACTAGAGGGCATGATATTAATCGTTTAAACTTGAAGTTTGAAAAAAAAAAAGTTAACTAAAATGACCTTTTATTTATGAAAATTACATTTATAAAATATTAAAGACGTAGGGGTTTATTTAATATATTTTTTTTCAAAAGAATTTGTTGACAGCAGACTTTAATGAGATACATACCCAAATGGAATGTTCAAAGTTTAAACTAAATTCAACTCATGAACCAAATGTCTTAATATAAAAAATATATAAAATCAAAAGCGTGGATTGAGCCAAAAGGTCGTGTAGTGAAGGGAAGTATTAAAGTTTTAAGATAGATGAAATTTTACTTATACAATAAGTACATGTATATGATATATGCGAGGATAAGGATGGAAAGAGATCGGCCATGCAAGCCATGCACTGGCAGTGGCGTTCGGCTTTTCATGTTTTAGATGATATATCACCAGTTGGGCTTTTGTTTTTGTATCATAGTCATCCTTGACCTGATCTTGTTAACAAGTATGGCAATGACTAACCGACCGTCTATCAAAAGCTTGAAAGAAATTGACGCGGGATTTAGCCCCAAGGCCCATAGTGTTGGAATCGGCAGAAGCAAGAGTGCAAACCTAAAGCCGTGTGCACACAGATATGTGCGAGCGCTCCGGATAATCATGATCGCAATTCAAGATCAAGGGAGCATGCATGCAGGCACCGAACCCAATTTGGAATTTGGGGCCATGTCATATGATCTCTCTGCAAATGAGGAAAAACGAAATCTGCTCTCTTTCAATTTATGGCACAGCCAGCTGTTGCCAACTTTTCTCTTTCAGAAAAGGCAAATATGAAACAACCATCCAAATCGCACCCTCTTCTTCACAATCTTTTCTCCATTTGTACACTCCAATGTCCAATCCCCTATATAATATTACATTACGTAGATGCGAAACTAATAATAATTTAAGTACGATTCAATATAGCGAATTTCAATTCCCAAAACTAATAATATTACATTGCATCATGCAAAATTATAATATTAAAGTATTTTATAAATACTAACTGTTGTATTATTAATATAATTTTTCATTTGTATAATAAAAAATTTATTATATATTTAATAATTTTATTAAAATTATTATTTAAAAATTATATTTATTATATATTGTTGTTAACTTTTATTTTATAATTACGAATTTTTTTTTCTACGATAACTATAACTTTTAAACTATTACACCTCAATCCTAAACATATTTTTAAAATGTCATTCGCTTCTACAATTTTATTGACTTGCGTTGTTCAATTAATTGCATTATTTCAGCTTCTCTGTTGATGGTTTTCCAATTAGAGAGTTCAAAAACTTGGAGGCTATAGGTGTTCCATTCCTAAAGAATCAGCCAATGAGAATATACTCATCTCTTTGAAATGCTGATGACAAGGCTACAAGAGGTGGGCTAATCAAGGCGGATTGGAGCCAAGCTCCTTTCACTGCTTCGTACAGAAACTTCAAGGCTGATGGTAGCTGTGCCTGGCTCTTGCATCAAATGGATTCCACAAACCAGCGGAGGCTTTAATGGGTGCAGAAGAATCATATGTTTTACAATTACTGCACTGACACCAGGCGATTCGCCCAGGGCTTTCCCAAAGAATGCGCTGTCCAGTAAAGCTAGCTGTTTCAAAAAACTTTAGTGCCTAGATACAGGGCTGTCTTCTATAATATTAAATGATAAAATGTAACGTAATTAGTAGTCGTAATGTAAGTAGATAGGTGCTCTGCTTGCCTAAGGACACTCTAATTAACACACATATATATATATATATATATATCAAATAAATATGAAGTATGTATCAATATATTTAATAATTTTTTTTAAAAAAATTCTTGTTCATATAAAATTGATTAATTGTGATTGAAACCAAATATATTTGAGTTGCAAGCGACATCAAGCCGATCAATTAAATTTGCAATTCAATTTTTTTTTTCAGCATCTTACATGCAACAAATTTTTCTCATGATAAATATTTTAATGACATAAATAATTAAATATCATTGAAAAAGCGAGTATTTCGATATTATATAAAAAAAAGCATAGATAATGGGGAAAAAAGAAGGAAAAAATAAAAACAATTTGCTTAGTTGTCACAAAATAAACTTTGATTGGATCTCCAAGGAACTCAGACTCGCTCGACATTTTGAAGCCTAGTTACACAAATCAAGGCCCACCCAATTCTCCCATAATCTTGGAAAGGGGTCAACTTTAGGCCTTTTGAAAGGAAGGGCCCAACTTCAATCCAGCTTAAAATATCTTTAAAATGCTGTAGATTGTAGGACAGGATTTCGCCTTACTTCTTCAATGGATTGTATTTAACCATTTCTGTGTCGTTTTGAATTTGATTATCAAATAGAAATAAAGAATGCGTCTAAGTTGTTCACCACCTGCCATCTGCATGCTCATATTTTTCAAATGGTGATCATCGTATAAGGATATGAAGTTCAAACTTCTGATCAATAATTATAATTATTTTCCTAACACTATAATGTTTTATGATGGATAAGTATTGACTCATAATAATGGAGGTAAGTAGATTGTGACATAATCAAGTTGACAAATGGCAACATTAGTTAATTAATAATTAAGTTACGAATGCAGCTTTTTTAATTATTTAATTACTTTGATATAATTAAAATTACTTTGATTACATAATCAAATTTGACCCATGCGAGGATAAAGCGGCAGCCACGAATTATTATAACTTTTTAAATATACCCTAAGGTGGACGCGGCTTCAAAAGGAGCTATGCTGTTCATGATTCGTCCATTTAAATCATTATTCTCTAGAAACTTTCATAAGGATGATGAAGTTGGGTCCCGGGGGATGCTGTCCCACGGAAGCTGGGAACTCACTGGTCTGGATAAAAGGTGAGAGAGTTGAGTGGGAATTGAAATTGTGCCACGGCCACCGCTCGCTATACCTGGCTTCATCCGTACAATAATTCAAGGAAGTGTTGACTAGTGTATATTTAGTCTAAAATTTACCAATTACGCTATTGACTGTATTAAACACGTTGAATACAAAAAATTTGTTAATAATATATTGGAAAAAAACAGAAATGTGCTATATTTAGAGTCAGTTTACAAAACTAGTGCATTTACTATTTTCTTATCTGGGCATTTTGTAGAGAATTGACACCCTTTATATCATTTTTAAGAGTTGTGTTAAGAGTTCTCTATGTATATAATAAAAGTGTATTTTCTTTCAAATATATAGAAATAAAATCGACTTATTCTAAACTCAAATATTTAGAGTGACGAACATAATGCCTTCTCTTAAGTAATTTTTTCTTTTTGCACTAAACAAACGCTTCATGAACTGTCAACGTGACATATGTCAACCGCTTGATCAATGAAGCTCAACAAGCAACCAACATGTCAAAGAGTCATATGTCCAATCTATGAGCGATCACCGATCAACGGGTAGTCGAGTTGCTGTCACGGACGTTTATGTTCTTTAGCTACTAATCAACGTAGAAAGATAATGAATGTGTGCTACTTTTATAAATTGCTCTAATTTTAGGCTATTGCTATAAATGGTGCCTCTAATTTTCTTCTCGTACATGTTTCATAATCAATGGACACATAGAAGCGTGGCCCACCAAAATTCTATCTATAAATATTATCGTAGGATTCTATATAATCGATGGATCCTAATATTTTCGGAGTACTTTTTATAGACGCGGTCCAAACAACTCTTTGGAGTATACGCAACACGATTGGTGAATGACGATGACATAAATGGAGTCGGCTTGCTAGCTCGGTAGCTCCTTCTCGCTCTGTTCGTGTACGAGTTTGGTGAGCGAAAGAGAAAGACTATATGTGGTCCAATGTTTATCATAATTTAGTGTCAAAATCCAGCTATCTCCAGCTCATTTGCCTCAATCAATACTAAGAGCACGAAGGATCCTTCCACACACTCCCACCCCTCATTCTTATGTATAAATAAGAGCCCATTACATATTCTCGACTCACACACACAAAAATATCAACCCTTATAAGCTGCTTTCTAAAACCTCTCTCTTTATTAATTGTAGTACGTATACTATGGCTTGTTCAAAAAAAATTGCCCTGCTCATCTCTATAGCGGTCAGCTCTTTGATGGTTGCTTTTGCTAGTAATTTCAACCAAGACTTCGATATCACTTGGGGAGATGGCCGTGGTAAGATACTCAACAACGGCCAGCTTCTCTCCCTGTCCCTTGACAAAGCCTCAGGCTCAGGTTTCCAGTCCAAGAATGAGTACCTTTTTGGCAAAATCGACATGCAACTCAAGCTTGTCCCTGGCAATTCTGCCGGCACGGTTACTGCATACTACGTAAGTTCCACAAAAGTTGATACTATTTATATTACATATATATACAAGTTGTTTATCTCATATACCAAAGATTAGCTAGCTCATTAATATCATATCATGCATGCATGCTGATACATAGATTTTTTTTTCCTTTCTCTCTCCGTTCAGTTAAAATCACCAGGATCAACATGGGATGAGATAGACTTCGAATTTTTGGGGAATTTAAGTGGTGATCCTTACACTCTTCATACTAATGTGTTCACAAATGGCAAAGGTGACAGAGAGCAACAATTCCACCTATGGTTTGACCCCACTGCTGACTTTCACACCTATTCCGTTCTCTGGAATCCCCAACGTATTGTGTAAGTAAATCAAATATCTCGTTACGCGTTTCTTTCAAAGACATTTCTTCTTTGACAAGTATGCTTTCTATTTTCATTATTATTGACCTGGTAAAAAAATTGCATGCATATTTTTCAGCTTCTATGTTGATGGCTCGCCCATTAGAGAGTTCAAGAACTTGGAATCAAATGGCGTACTCTTTCCCAAAAACAAGCCGATGAGGATTTACTCAAGTCTCTGGAATGCCGATGACTGGGCCACGAGAGGTGGCCTTATCAAGACTGACTGGACCCAAGCTCCCTTCACTGCTTCTTACAGAAGCTTCAATGCCAATGCTTGCGTTTGGTCTAATGGAAAATCTTCTTGCAACTCAAATAATAATAATCCGTGGTTCTCACAAGAACTTGATACCACTGGCCAAGAGAGACTCAAATGGGTGCAGAAGAATTACATGATATATAATTATTGCAAGGACTCAAAACGATTTCCCCAAGGGCTCCCAAAAGAATGTGCATTCAATATATAACTGATTCATTTTTTATATGTTGTTGTTTATAACCTTTTACATCTTCAGTTTTGATGTTTTGTTTCTTTTATTATGTGTAATAATGTTTAGTGACAAATAAAATGTATGGTTCATTCTTTTTTGTATTGAGAGTGCTAGGAGTAATAAAATATTGTTACTTTTGTTAATGAATAGCATTTTCTCCTTTGTCTCGTGCAACTCATGATCTAAAGATAAGCAATTTAAACATTGAACTCTTGAGTTCAATAAAAGTAAGATAAACTAGAGGCTATTAATTAAAAAATTGCAAAATATATAGATTAGTCACAAACAGCATAATTTGAATTTGAAATTGCACTTTTTGAATCACGTGATAATGACCATCATAATGGATAGGCTCGTTCATACATGTTGTAAATAAAAATATGTTTAATTGACATATTTTCTACTTAGCTTGAGTTGTTGAACTTATTATTAACGCGAAGTACTTATTATATGCTAAATAATAAATAGTAAATATTAGCTACGACATTAAAGGCATTTATTCTTTCGTAGTATCTTTTGAGTTTTTAACAAATAACAAATTATTTTACTCTTCACACATCAAGTTTACTTGAATTTAGTCCATTCTTTTTTATTAGATGAATGTTCTTAAAAAATTTCTTAGCATTTTATTTTTCTTTACCCTAAATGCATATATTGAAATTGAGTTCAACTAGTCATTATTTTTATTTTATTTTTTTATGAAAAAAATAAAGAGATTTCCATTCTAAGTAGCCCCATAGATGATGGATCTGTGTAACAATAATAAGCCTTGGGAGACGACAATGACATTGCACACATAAAATTTTGATATCATAACAGCTATTGACAGCTGCTGATTCGTGAGTAAGACAAAAACTTTTGCCTTTTCAACCCAATGGGGAAAAAGTAAAAAAAGTGGGCTTGCCTGTGACTTAGACTTTAAAGAAAACAAGGTGGGTTTGTAAGTGGGTGCCCAAAGTAGGTGGGGTGTATGGACACAGCCAATAAGATGGGAGAATAAAATATTTTTGAAAAAAATTAAAAATAGGTAAAATCAAGTTATATATTTTTCTATTTATTTAAGAAATCTAACAGCATATTATTTCATCAAATGATTGAAAAAGCTAAGTAACAGCTGGGATTCTTCAAGTGGCATTACAGACGAATCAAACTGATGAAATATCTTCATTATGCATTTATGACAGTATTATCCCAGAAAAAAACTGTCCTATATAAAACCTGTGAACTTTGTTAGTGGATGGTGAGTTGGCAAGCCTTGGTTCAAGTGTTGCTCGGTCTAAACTCTCAATAATCAAATATCATTGCTCTCCATCAAATTCAGATTACTATTTCTTGGCCCAGGATTCATTTTTACAGCTTGCCTTACTGAATGAATTAATGCCAGCAAGCAGCAGCTTGTTATTACATCTTCCATTTGCATAAAAAGTAACAAGGCACCACCCCTCGCCAACAAAAAAAAAAAAAAAAAAAGGTAACAAATTTGACTTAAAAATTAAGATAAAATGTCAATCTGCTACACAGGAAGATTCCAGCTGGAAGCAAATATGCATGCAATAATTTTGCTGCTTTCCTTAGCTCACCTAAAATTTGTGTCAGTTTTGAGTGTTTGACAAGTTTCTACTTGGCAATTGGTTAGAGCAATCCAATCATAGCTTCACAATTTTCTATTATTATTTGGATAAGCATTGAAGGCATGCAAGTACATGCATTTGTTTTTGGTCAGAATTCGGATGCATGAAACCTAATTGAAAACTTCTGAATTCTATTTGAGACAAGATCATACTCTTCTACTGTTAATATTGTACGCCTACGACCACGAATGTGATCTTAAAAACATCATATGTAAATTTGGACAATCTAATATGAAATTTAAGAAAAATTTCGTGAATTAGATTTTTTTTTCTCTTCCTTAAATGAGAATATATATATTTCATTCACATCTAGATATAGATGTGGACTAAAAATAATTTATAGACATTCGAATTACGTAACAATAAGACTAATATAAATTAGGTTTAATTGAATACCTCTTTTTTTTTTTTATTTCTTACCATTAATAATAGTTGATCATATATAATATTACAAAAATCATCAACTACAATTTAGTAGTTTTGTAAAAAAAAAAAAAAGAGCTAACAGCTGTGTACGTAAATTCCTTATTTATATAGTTTCTTGTATTATATGTTCAAAAATACTTGGTATGGATAATGGATGTTACCTTGATGGCGGCTGTAGCTGTTAGATTGGATTGGACCATCTAATTTCTAGTCTATTAGACTCTTAGCTGGTGATGGGAACCTGTGGCAGCATCGACACAAGGACCGCGTGATATAATAAAATAAAAAAAAAAATTTAGTGCAAAACCGCGTGTCATAATAAAACGTTCCTGGTTATTTTTGAAGAGCGGGCCAGGTTGAATCATATTTGCTAGTGGCCCGTACAGCTATTTTACACGTTTCTCATTTAAACAACCGGCCATAGCCCAGCTCACTGGACTGGACCTTCCTCATCACTTTCCTCTGCTTAGCCGAGTCATGCTATAAATACCAAGCCATGGTCCTGAGGACATTCATCGCACCCCTTCCAAACTACAAAGTTCTTTCGGTTAATTTAACTAATACACATCAATGGCTTCAATGTTGCATTTGTTTCTTGTGCTTGGTACTTTGATGGTTGCCTCTGCTGGTAACTTCTACCAGGATTTTGACATCACTTGGGGAGATGGCCGTGCCAAGATACTCGACAACGGCCAGCTTCTTACTCTTTCCCTTGATAAAGCCTCTGGCTCAGGATTCCAGTCCAAGAATGAATATCTATTCGGCAAGATTGATATGCAACTCAAACTAGTCCCTGGCAACTCTGCTGGCACTGTTACCGCTTATTATGTAAGTACCCCTGTACAGCATTGTTAATGCAAAATAGCTAGTTATGATCATCATGCATCTGATACATGAGCTTTCTTTTTCGATGCAGTTAAAATCACCAGGATCAACATGGGATGAGATAGACTTCGAATTCTTGGGGAATTTAAGTGGTGATCCTTATACTCTTCATACGAACGTATTCACAAATGGAAAAGGAAACAGAGAGCAACAATTTCACCTCTGGTTTGACCCTACTGCTGCTTTTCACACCTATTCCATCCTCTGGAATCCTCAGCGCATTGTGTAAGCACTTTTTTCTTTCAATCCTAACTACGTTTTTGCCTTCTCATTAATAAACTTAGTTAGACTTGTGGCTTTTTTGCTTGTAATTTCCAGCTTCTCTGTTGATGGCACCCCCATAAGAGAATTCAAGAACTCAGAATCAATTGGAGTGCCATTCCCAAAGAATC
Organism: Murraya koenigii; assembly: GCA_025617385.1. Taxonomy (NCBI): domain Eukaryota; kingdom Viridiplantae; phylum Streptophyta; class Magnoliopsida; order Sapindales; family Rutaceae; genus Murraya; species Murraya koenigii. Next base: position 26,869,509 of record CM046817.1, read on the forward strand.
AGCCAATGAGAATATACTCTTCTCTTTGGAATGCTGATGACTGGGCTACAAGAGGTGGCCTTGTTAAGACAGATTGGACACGTGCTCCCTTCACTGCTTCTTATAGAAACTTCAAAGCTGATGCTTGTTTTTGGTCTAATGGAAAATCATCTTGCGCTTCCTCTAGGTCCAAAACCAGAGCCTGGTTGTCACAAGAGCTTGATTCAACAAGTCAAAACAGGCTGAAGTGGGTGCAAAAGAATTACATGATTTACAATTACTGCACTGACACAAAGCGATTTCCCCAGGGCCTCCCTGTAGAATGCAGAACTGCTTAGAGAAGTTACTAAATCAACAAATATATGCATCTATCCTTTCATAAATATTCGTTATAGCTAGTCGGATATTCAATATGTATGTAGTTTCGACCGTTTGATTCTTTGATTATTTGGCGATGACATAGGCCAATTTGGCCACATTTTACAATGTAATATAAAAACGTTCTATAATATAATGTTGCTTTCCGTATTACCTTCTTTGTAAACTCAATTTTTTAGAATTTTTCACCTGTTGAAAAAAAAAAATCTCTTCGTAGACTTCAATTTATATGGAAAGAAGTAAAGAACTTTTGACATTAAAGAAATCCCTTTCAACCAAGAGTGATTGTGCAAGTTACCACTTCCCTTGTGCTTATTAGGACTTTTATCAAACACCTATGAGAGAGGGAGGGTCGAGGAAGGAGTTTGCTCATTGACAAAAAGTAGTACACCCAATAATAACATGCCAATATGAGGATAATACAAAACAATAAGCAGCGATGTATGTGGTTCATCAAACTAAATTCACTATGCCACGAAGGTCACGGATTTCACTAGTAAATAAAATAATAAATTGTGATGCACACATAAGGTAGGACTCGACTATGTCCAAGAATATCATTGACATCACTAGCGATTAAAATAATAAAACTTCTAACTTAGCAAGTAGATTCGAATACGTACATGAAGATTTCACTCATAAATAGAATAACAAATTTTAGTGATGTGAGACTCAATTAGAAACATTACAAACTTACAATTTACCCTTCTTTCAAAATCGATGTCCAAGGCAGCCCTTAGGTTGAGCTGGGTGACTTTTTGGAACGCACATGAGGTGGATAGTAGCCCTCTACAGTTTACTTCATTTGTGAAGATGGCCTTCAAGTGCATATAATCCCTCACGCCAAGTTTTAGTTTAGTGATATGAGACTCAATTAGAATCATTACACAGATTTATTAGTTTTACTTTAATCATTAGTTTTAGTCTCTCAACCTTGCAAATCTCACATGTTTTAGGGTTTTTCTCTGATACCTAACTCATATTAATTAATAAATTAAGCCTAACTAATCCTAATTAATAAGTTAAAAACGATTGTCAAATTAGGTTATATAATTATGTTTATTCAAGAATTCTACTAGCATATGCCATATAGTCTCAATAAAATATATGCATGTATAATTTAGAAGCATGCAATTTAAAAATAATAATTTTTGAATGAAGAAAGAAGAAGAAGAAGATCTAAAAGTCATATTTTAAAATTTGAATTTAGAATTCAAATTTAGAATTTGAAAAATAATAAAATAAAATATATATTATTATTATTTTAATATAATGAGGAAATGAAATGAAGTCTATAAATAAAAGTTTTATTTTCCTTACAAGCATACCATCTTCAATATTTCTTTAAGAAAGGAGTATGTGTAAGAGTTTAAAGAGTTTAATACTTTTGTAGAATTAGTGAGTGAGAGATTGGTTATATTGGGGTTATGAAAAGTGAGATAAAATATTACAATACTTGTAATTTTTATATCATTAGTAAAATATTTTTCTTCTGTCTTCGTACGTATACATAGGTTAAAAGTCGAATCAAGTAATTTTTGATATCCTAATTTGTGCTTGTTCCTTATTTTATTCTAATTTTATTTTAACTATAATCGTACTTCACCCATAAATTTTGTAACAATCTCATGAATTTGTCTGCTTTTCATTGTTATGCTCATAAGAAAAGCTTTCTCATAAAACTTGTGAACTGCGCTACTGGGAGGTGAGTTGGAAAAATTTGGTTCAAGTGCTAATAGCCATGTAAAAGTTGAACTCTGAATTCACTCTCCTCCACTATTAATCTGATTATTATTTCATGAGCCACTTTTACGGCTTTGCCTAGCTCATTGAATGCCAACAAGCAGCAACTTGCAACTCGTTATTACATCTTCCATATTTGCATGTAAAGTTGTTGAAAAACGGAAAAGCAAGATATAATATTCCGATTTGTTACAGAGGAAAACATCAGCCCACCGAAACTTTGGTTACAGTATAGAAAATACATAATGGGATTTTAAAAATTTGTCTGTTTGGCAAACGGGAAAATTGCACCGTAACCGAGCTTTACTCAGACATAATTCTGATAGCTTTTAAATTATAGTATTATTTTTTTTACCATAGCTACAGGCCTAAAACAAATGAACAAAAATAAAATACTGTAATGAAGGCCTCAGAAAGTCAATTCAACCTTTTTTTTGGCTTTGCTTTATCCCTATTTTTTTAAGTTTTAAAATCTTAATTTTGCGTGTTTGTCTTATACTGTTCTTACTGGTGGTAGTTGGAAATTTAAGACTCTGGTCTCTGGTGATGTGCACTTGGGAAGCAATGAGACCATTACATTGGTGTCTGAAAAAATAATGCAAAACCGCGTATTAATCATGTTTGTTAATGCTGCATGCACAGGCACTTTATAGCACTTTTCTCATCCAAACAACTGGCCGCAGCCCGCCTCAATGGGTCTTCCCGTCACCTTCCTCTGCTTAGCTCAATCAAACTTATAAATACCAAACCCTGGAGAGGACCTAAACACATTCATCGCTTCACTTTCAAATTTCAATTTACAAATAGTACTCCTATCTTTTTATTGCTCATTTCAAAGCATATAATCAATGGCTTCAATGTTGCCTTTGTTTCTAGTGTTTGGCACTTTGATGGTTGCCTCCGCTGGTAACTTCTACAAAGATTTTGACATCACTTGGGGAGATGGGCGTGCCAGAATACTCAACAATGGCCAGCTTCTTACTCTGTCCCTTGATAAAGCCTCTGGCTCAGGATTCCAGTCCAAGAATGAGTATCTATATGACAAGATTGACATGCAGCTCAAGCTTGTCCCTGGCAACTCTGCTGGCACTGTCACTGCTTATTATGTAAGTTCCTCCCTTTTATATAAATCAATCAAACGCAGTTATTTATGCAAAATATATAACTAGGTATGATCATCATGCATGCTAATACATAGACTTTTCTTTTTCCATGCAGTTAAAATCACCAGGATCAACATAGGATGAGATAGACTTTGAATTCTTGGGGAATTTAAGTGTTAACCCTTATACTCTTCACACAAATGTATTCAAAAATGGAAAAGGCGACAGAGAGCAACAATTTCACCTCAGGTTTGACCCCACTGCTGCTTTTCACACCTATTCCATCCTCTGGATCTCAACGCATTGTGTAAGTATTTTCTTTCTCCTTCAATGCTAATTAACTATGTTTGTGCCTTCTCTATAATCAGGTTAGTTTATGTTGTGCGGAAACGCGGGTTGAGCAGATCACCAATTTATAATAACTGTGACTTTTGGAGAAACATAAATGTGATGTAAATAATTGCAAAGAAAATTGACACGATAATTTACGTGGTTCGGCGTAAAGTCTACATCCAGGCAAAGACTGGAAGATAATTTTACTGACGAGTGAGAATTTACAAATTGAAAAAAACTCACAAAAACCCAATACCCCAATACATTCAAATGAATTCTTCTAGCATTCAAGTGTAAGCTCTCTCTCAACTCTCTCAATTGCTTCACTTGCAATTGCTTTCAATTTTGAGATGCTCTTAAAATGAACAATTGACTTAATATTTATAGCCAAAGATCGTGCACGCATGTAGTTCTTAGCTACAAAAAGTTTTTGAATAAAGTACAACCAAAATCAACAATGTTGACAAATTCAAGCATCATTGCCGACCGTTCATAATAGCCGAAAACCATGTGAGGTTTGCAACCACATTTCAAAAAATGTGCACACTTTATCAACAACTTGTATGTGCAATTTGCTGTCACTTTGAATTTTCCATATTCAAGTCAATATTTCAACAAATCTCTACATTGACTTAAATATTACTGAACTCTCTTATATATTAAATGATCCTCCAATCTCTACCTTTCTTATTGTTTTAAACTTGCAGGATATTGACCAAGTTTAGACAATGCTCAAACTTGATCGTTGTTACCATCTTGGTTAACATATCTGCGGGATTATTTGAAGTCTTGATTTTCTGAAGAAGAATATTCCCCTCATCAATAATTTCTCACACAAAGTGAAATCGTACGTCGATATGCTTCGTACGCACATGATAAACTTGATTATTTGCTAAGTGAATAGCATTTTGACTGTCACAATACAAGTTAACATGCTATTGGACCAATCTTAAGTTTCCAAGCAAGCCTTGTAACCAAACAGCCTCTTTAATAGCCTCCGTAATTATCATATACTCTGCCTCTACGGTTGACAGTGCAACTGTAGACTATAGTGTAGACTTCTAACTAATTGGTCCTCTAGCAAGAGTAAATACATATCCGATGGTTGACAGTCGTTTGTCTATATCACCCGCATAATCAGAATTAATGTACCCAATCACACCTTGACCAACTGTGTCATTTCGCTCAAATAGTAAACTAACATCAATGGTTTTCTGAATGTATCGTAGAATCCATTTCACAACTTGCCAATGTCCTTTACATAGATTATGCATATATCTACTCACCATACTAACTGCTTATGAAATGTCAGGCCTTGTACACACTATTGCATATATCAAGCTACCAATTGTATTTGAATACGGAACTTGCAACATGTATTCTTGTTCCTCATCCGTTGAAGGAGATAATTGTGTAGAAAGCTTGAAATGAGAAACCAATGGGGTACTTACAGGTTTTGTCTGATCATTCATGCCAAACTGTTGTAGTACCTTCTTCAAATATTGCTTCGAGACAAGTCGACTTTACCATGAGCTCTATCTCTGCATATCTCCACGCCAAGAATCTTCTTAACTTCACTTAGATATTTCATCTCAAATGTATCGTAGAATCCATTTCATAACTTGCCAATGTCCTTTACATAGATTATGCATATATCTACTCACTATACTAACTGCTTATGAAATGTCAGGCCTTGTACACACTATTGCATATATCAAGCTACCAATTGTATTTGAATACGGAACTTGCAACATGTATTCTTGTTCCTCATCTGTTGAAGGAGATAATTGTGTAGAAAGCTTGAAATGAGAAACCAATGGGGTACTTACAGGTTTTGTCTGATCATTCATGCCAAACTGTTGTAGTACCTTCTTCAAATATTGCTTCTGAGACAAGCTGACTTTACCATGAGCTCTATCTCTGCATATCTCCACGCCAAGAATCTTCTTAACTTCACTTAGATATTTCATCTCAAATGTATCGTAGAATCCATTTCATAACTTGCCAATGTCCTTTACATAGATTATGCATATATCTACTCACCATACTAACTGCTTATGAAATGTCAGGCCTTGTACACACTATTGCATATATCAAGCTACCAATTGTATTTGAATACGGAACTTGCAACATGTATTCTTATTCCTCATCCGTTGAAGGAGATAATTGTGTAGAAAGCTTGAAATGAGAAACCAATGGGGTACTTACAGGTTTTGTCTGATCATTCATGCCAAACTGTTGTAGTACCTTCTTCAAATATTGCTTCTGAGACAAGCTGACTTTACCATGAGCTCTATCTCTGCATATCTCCACGCCAAGAATCTTCTTAACTTCACTTAGATATTTCATCTCAAATTCTTGATTGAGTTGAGTTTTCAACTTCTCAATCTCATCTTTGCTCTTAGATGCTATTAGCATATCATTGACATAAAAGAGTAAATATATGAAAGATTCTGTTTGTAGCTTGCAAAAATACACACAATGATCAAATTTATTTCTTGTGTACCTTTGCCCTTTTATAAACCAATCAAATCGCTTGTACCACTGTCTCAGAGATTGTTTCAATTCATAAAGCGACTTTGTCAGTTTGCAAACCCAATTTTCTTTTTCAACAACTCTAAATCCATTTAGCTGAGTCATGTAGATTTCCTCTTCCAAATCACTGTGTAAGAACACGGTTTTCACATCAAGTTGAACTAGTTCAAGTTCATTTCCACAATAATGGCTAGTAAAATCCAAATAGACGAATGTTTCATAACTGGAGAAAATATCTTATTGTAGTATATTCCTTCTTTCTGAGTGTAACCCTTCGCTACCAATCTAGCATTGTATCGAATTTTATCTTTACAAGGAAATTCTTCTTTTTTTATATATACCCATTTGCACCCAATTGCCTTTTTGTCCTTGAGCAGTGTAACTAACACTCAAGTTTTATTTTTATGAAGAGACTGCATTTCTTCACCATTGCTCACTTCCACCGTACATTTTCAGGGCTACTTATTACTTCTCTGTAAGTGAAAGGAACATCACTATCTACAATTGGAAGTGCATAGGCCACTATATCAACAAAGCGAACAGGTCTACGAATCTCTTTTCGTGGCCTTCTATATGCAATTGAATCTTGTTGCTCTAAAGGTTCCTGGGTTAGAACCTCTTCTTCATCTTCGGTCAATTGAGAATCATCTATCTCTTTTCAACACTAGCTGGATCATTTTTAACTTTTTCAAACTCTATCTATTGCAGAGTACCACTGGTGTTGTCATCCTTTTGTGAATCTTTTTGTTTTAATATGACTGATTCATCAAAAGTCACATAATGATCTTCTTTGTATTTGGACACCATAAACGGTATCCTTTTACTCCACCAATTATACCAATTAACAATGTTTTCTTCGTTCTTGGGTCTAACTTAGATTCCTTTACATGATAATAAGCAGTTGAACCAACGACATGTAAAGTATTATAATCAGTAGCAAGTTTACCAGTCCACATTTTCATGTTGTAGTTGATGGCAAACGATTAATCAGATGGCACGCATATACAACAATTTTAGCCCAAAATTTCTTGCCTAATCCAGCATTGGACAACATACATTGAACTTTTTTTAATATAGTTTGGTTCATGCGTTCTGCTAACCCATTTTGCTGTGGTGTATCTCGAACAGTGAAATGTGGCACAATGCCTTTATCTCGGCATACATGTAAAAATAGATCATTCTTGTACTCACCACCATTATCTGAGCAAAGTTTTTTACCTTTCGACTAGTCTGAGTCTCGATCATCTTCTTCCATTTTAGAAATATACTCAAATCTTCATTTTTGTTCTTCATCAAATACATTCATATTTTTCTTGAATAATCATCAATAAAAGTAACAAAATAGTGCATACCTCTCAAAGAATCCCTGTGAACATAGTCTAGAATCCCTTTGGTATCGTGAATTGCTAAACAAAACTTTACTCTTTTCTGCTTACCCAGAACACAATATTCACAAAATTCCAGTTTGCAAGAATTTGTACCTTTCAATAAACCTTACTTAACCAAAGTCTACAAAGTTTTTTCACAAGCATGTCCCAAAAGCATATGCCACAACTTGATTGTCTCTGAATCTGCATCATTTCTAGAAATTGTTGATGCATCATTTCATCATCGTCAGTGCATCAGCTACTACCTTCAAGAATCCATCTCTTATAGTGAATGTAAGCCCTTTGGATTCCAGAACTCCTAATGAGATGAGATTTTTCTTTAAGCTTAGTACATAGCGAACTTCTATCAAGACTTGGATTGAGCCATCATGATTCTTCAATTGGATTGAACATATTTCCATGGTTTTACAAGCATTGTCATTGTCATAAAAATAAATCCACCATCTAGCTCCTTGAAGCTAGAAAACCAGCCATTGTTAGGACATATATGATAAGTACAACCTGAATTCAAAATCGACTCATCTGATTGACATGTCAACGTCATGCCAACCAGACTAAATTCTGACTCCTTATCATTCTCCGCTACGCATGCATCAAAAATAGCCTTGCCCTTTTGTAACTTAGGACAATTATTTTTCCAATGCCCTTTCTCGTGATAAAAAGCACATTCATCTTTGGCAGACCTGCCTTTAGACTTACCTTTTTTTTTTTCCAGGTTTATGGCTTTATGAACGACCTCTTGTTGTCAATAATTTTGCAACTGTATCTCTGTGATCCTTTCTATCTTTCTTTCTGATCTCAGTATTATACAGTGCACTACATACAATATCAAATATGACACTATCCTTCCCATGAAGCAAAGTAGTGGTGAGATGGTCATATTCATTAGGAAGTAAATTTAACAGCAACAATGCCTCATCTTCATCTTCAAATTTCTAATCTAAATTTAGTAAATCTGCTAATATTTTGTTGAATGAGTTCACATAGTCATTCATCGACATACTAGGTGCATACGTGAATCGATAAAGTTTCTTTTTAATATAAAGCATGTTTTCAAGGCTTTTCTTCATATATTTTTCTTCCAGTGTCTTTCACAATTTCTTTGTTGATGTTGCCCTCATGACAGAGTACTTCCGATCTTTAACCAGACATAAGTGAATAGTACTACATGCCTGTCAATTAATTTTTGTCCACTCCTTGTTATCCATCTTGTCAGGTTTTTCTTCTAGAGCGAGATCCAGCTCTTACTGACATAAGACATCCAACACCTCACATTGCTACATACCAAAATTATTGGTACCATCGAATTTCTCAACTTCAAACTTTGCATTAGTCACAGTAGTCATTGCTGACGAAAACAATGACGACGCTTCGCCATCCTTTTCAACCTCAAATAATCAGTGCCTTCAACAATTATTCATACTTAAAAAACAGTCTCTATGATGTTTATTTCGCGTGAATAAATACTCTAGAAAGTTCCTAAGAGAATGGAGGGGTGACAATGGTCCCATTTAAAATTCAGATTTCTTAGACTCTTATCGTCTTGTTGATAGAACTTTTCTAGACATGCAAAAATACACACTACTTACAATAGACTGTTCTCCAAGTATAAATGGTCGTATCTACCATTATGAACAGTACCGTATCTGTGAATAGTATCATATACGTGAACATTACCGTATACCCCAAGTACAAACCTTCGACTCTAATACCAATTGTTGTGCGGAAGCGGTTGAGCAGATCACCAATTTATGGTACCTGTGACTTCTGGAGAAACTTAAATGTGGTGTAAACAATTGCAAGGAAAGTTAACACAATAATTTATGTAGTTTGGCGTAAAGCCTACATCCACGGGCAAAGACTGAAAGATAATTTTACTAACAAGTGAGAATTTACAAATTTGGAAAAACTCACAAAAACTCAATGCCCCAATACACCCAAATGAATTCTCTTAGCACTCAAGTGAAAGCTTTCTCTCAACTCTCTCAATTGCTTCACTTACAATTGCTTTCAATTGTGTGATGCTCTTAAAATGAACAATTGGCTTAGTATTTATAGCCAAAGATCATGCATGCATGTAGTTCTCAGTTTCAAAAAGTCTTTGAATAAAGTGCAACCAAAATCAACAATGTTAACAAATTCAAGCATGATTGCCGACTATTCATAAGAGTCGAAGACCATGTGAGGATTTGCAACTAAATTTTGAAAAACGTGCATACTTTTTCAACAACTTGCATGAGCAATATGCTGTCACTTTGAATTTTTCATATTCAAGTCAATATTTCAACAGTTTATATATATGCGTTTTTGCCTTGTAATTTTCAACTTCTCAGTTGATGGCAACCCCATAAGAGAATTCAAGAACTTAGAGTCAATTGGAGTTGCATTCCCAAAGAATCAGTCAATGAGGATATACTCATCTCTCTAGAATGCTGATGACTGGGCTACAAAAGGTGGCCTTGTCAAGGCAGATTGGACACATGCTCTCTTCACAGGTTCCTACAGAAACTTCAACGCTGATGCCTGTGTCTGGTCTAATGGAAAATCTTCTTGCACTTCAAGTTCACCCTCCTCTCCATCCAGCAGGAGTACCTGGTTCTCACAAGAGCTTGATTCAACAAGTCAAGAAAGGCTGAAATGGGTGCAAAAGAATTACATGATTTACAATTACTGCACTGATACAAAGAGGTTTCCCTAGGGCCTCCCTGCAGAATGCAAAACCTCTTAGAACTTTTGCTAAATCAATACATACATCAAATATTGTATTCTTTTTGTCATTTCTTTGATTCTTTGTCGTATTTGTCGTCAATAAAATGGAGCATTAGTCCAATTTTCTCAATGTAATTCAAAATTTAGCATACAAATATCATGAGATTATATTCTCTACCTTACACATGCTTGGTATGTGGTTTTCTTTGGCTAAGTAATAACATATAAACAACCAAACCTCTTCACATGTGCAATGGTACTCTAAATTTTTACTGCTTAATGCGAAAGGACTAGCGAAATATTCAATTGCCACTGATGTATTGGTGGAAAACAACTGGTCTCGGTTAGGATATTTATTAAGCATCTTGCAAGCAAAGTATTAAAATTCACATTGACGCCTTTTTAAGATTTTTTTAAACGTGCTTTTAAATAAAATAATATCATAAAAAAGTTATGTGCCAAAAAAAGTTTTGTAGAAGCTCAGTTATGTCCTAAAAAAAGTTAATATCATAAAAAAATAAATTATCAATTTTTTGGACATTAATAAAAATGAATATATTAACTCCTCAATAGAGTGTTCCATATATATATATATATATATATATATATATATATATATATATATATATATATATATATATAATTTTAACTCCTCAATAGAATAGATTTAAGCTTAACTCCGCGAAAAGACTAGGGTTATTCACATAGCAAGAGGAAAAGGAAGGTTTAGCCATTAGACTAAACTACTGCAGTGAAAGTGAGTAGTTTTATGATTCGCTCGGGATCTTTGAATAAAGTAAGAGCAGAGCTCCTCCTACGGCCCAACAGTTTAGCCTGTTCCTTAATATACGATGATAGTGACTAGCTCATTTGGCATCTTCTTTGGGTGCCTACTCCTCCGGCTTCTTACAAAGGAGTCAATCATCCTTGAAGTTTCTAACATATATATATATAATTTTATTTTTTAGAGTTAAATTAGTAATTAAATTTTTTTCTTTTATTAATGAAAAAAAAAGAAATAGGATAATATTATAAAAATAAGTAAAAGGTAACAATAATGGTAATGTTAATCATTTAACGGTAGCGATATTTTGAGGTATTTTTAAAAATATTGAGACTAATTTTCAACCTATTTTTAATAGGTTTTAATATTCATTTTGAAGTAAAATTTATATCTAGCCAACTTCGTGTCAATTATTAATGGTAGCGATATTTTGACGTATTTTTTAAAATATCGAGACTAACTAGGTTTTTAACCCATTTTTAATAGATTTTAATATTCATTTTGAAGTAAAAATTTTATCTAGACCTTGTTTGAGATTGGGGTTAAAATTCAATAAGCTTTTTATAATTTTTTATAAAAATAGTGTTTGGTAAATTTTACAAAAGTAGTTTATTTCATAATTTTTTTTTTCATTTTGTTAACAACTTTTAAAAGCAGATAAAGGGTTGCTTTTCATAAAAAACTTATTTAATAAGTTACCACGCCTTTTTAAAGTTCTTATTATAACCTTAGTATTTTAAGAAAAGACAATTATACATTACTTATCCATAAACCATAATATATAGATCAGTAGATATCATATTACCACTATAATCTAGTTACCACCATAACTACATATGTCCTCTCCATTACTAAATTAGTTTTGATTAAGTAAGTTGTAATTTTATAACTATGGCTTTTAAAGTTTAATATATATATATTAATATTTTTTTCTATATCCATTTTTTTATTAGAATGATGAATATTTAAAATTTTGAGTATTAATATGTTATTGTCCATTGATTTGTACTGTATGTCATATTAAAAAATTTGAAGAATTTTATTGCAATAAATTAATGTTATTATAATACATATTAGTGTTTATTTTATTTAGATTATATATAAGTATAATTTTTTTATCATATTTTATATAACAGATTATGAAGTTCTTTATATTTTATTTAATTGAGTTCTTTTTTTACTTTATGTAATTTTATGTATTTAAAAAAAAAGTATGCTTAAACAATTTATTAAACATATTTTAAAAATAAATAAAAAAATTTAAATTTATATATATTTTAATTATTATATAATAAAATAACACTTTCGTAATAAAATTTACTAAACTAACCCGAGGCCAACTTCCATTTTTCCTTGGAGTTATCGTGAGTTTAATATTAATTTTGAAGTAAAAAAATTGACGGTTAACAAGATATCATTAATGTTTGGATCGTGAGTTTTAAAACTTAAAACAAGGAATGTTTAATTTCATTAAATAAGAGGAGGTTGCGGTCGTTTTCCTATTTTTCTCTCCAAAACCGTGTGCATGTATGTTACTTTTTGGGACGGCAGCTTTGGTGCAGAATTTTTAGATGATCGTGGGAGCCCACTAGCTTCAGCAACAACCTTTATAAACAACTAATTAATTTTTTGCTCGCCAACACCATACATTACATTAATACACCCTGTCCAGTGTCCTCTCCCTTAAAACACCTTTCCCCTATATAAATCAACTCAGATTCTCACTGCAATCATCATCTCAACGCCAATTAATTTCTAGCTGATCTACGTGCACATCAACAAATATATATGGCAGCTTCTTATAATGTTCTTTCTTCGAGAGTAACAACATGGTTGCTTTTGTCAACGCTAGCCAGCAGTTTCTTGATGGCTGCCTCTGCCGGTAACTTCTACAATGATGTTGATATCATATGGGGACATGAGAAAGTCCAGATTCTCAACAATGGCAACGATCTTACTCTCAATCTCGACAAATCTGGCGGCTCTGGCTTCCAATCCAAGAATGAGTATCAATTCGGAAAGATTAATATGCAGATCAAACTCGTCCCTGGAAATTCAGCTGGCACAGTTACTGCCTACTATGTATGTATCTTCTCACCGACTTTATTGAGGTGTTGGGACTTAAAACTTATTATTATTGTAGAAAAAAATATATAATTATGACATAAAATTAATAACATGTGGTTTATATAATTTTTCAGTAATTATTTTAAAAAAAATAAAAATATTAAAAATTTTTTATCATTCAAACGTGAGATTATAACTTAAAAATTATAACTATCCACTCACAATATCAAACATAATCTTAATTTATGTTCTAATTATTTATAATATTTTACCCTCGCGCAGTTATCATCAAAAGGCGAAAAATGGGATGAGATAGACTTCGAATTCTTAGGAAACGTGACCGGTGAGCCTTACACTCTTCATACGAATGTGATTTGCCAAGGCCAAGGCGCCAGAGAACAACAGTTCCACTTGTGGTTTGATCCAACGGCTGATTTTCACACATATTCCATCCTTTGGAATCCCGAGCGCATTATGTCAGCACATCTAATTCTCTATCATTTAAATCAGAGTATCAGAGAGAGGCTGATTCTTTTTTGGGCATTATCAATAATTTGTTGTTTGTTTGTATTTGTACAGCTTCTATGTGGATGACATTCCCATTAGAGAATTCGGGAAGATGGAGAATCTTCCATTCCCGGAGAACCAGGCGATGAGAATTTACTCAACTCTATGGAATGCCGACGACTGGGCAACGCAAGGGGGACGTGTGAAGACAGACTGGAACTATGCACCATTTACTGCTTCCTACAGAAACTTCGATGCTGATGCATGTGTTTGGTCCAATGGCGCATCTTCTTGCAATTCAAATGGATCATCTACTGGATGGACCAGTAAGCCCTGGGTATGGCAGAGGCTTGATGATGGAAAACGAGGACAGATGAAATGGGTGCAGGAAAACTACATGATATACGATTACTGCAAAGACAATAAACGTTTTCCCCAAGGTCTAGGACCCGATTGCACGCGCGATAAATGATAAATATTAAAGGAGCAAAATCAAGCTCTTTCTTTTCTTCTTCTTTTTTCCCCCCTTAATTTATTTATTTTTGAGTGAAGTGTGACTACGGTTTTGTTGTAATTTCCTCAAAAAAAAAAAAAAAGTTTTGATGGGGAAGAAAATTTTGCATTGCCTTATTTTCAGGTAAGTTTATCTATTCATTTATCTATTATCAGGACAGTTAAATTTACTTTATTCTCCTTTTTTGTTTGAAGCACTAAGTAGTACAAAGAGATTCAGCAGAATTTGGTTAGAGTTATTTATTGGTTCATGACTTGGAATTAATTGTTTAGTACCGAAAAATATGCAGAAAGAATAAGCATCAAACATGAATTAATGTCTAAATTTCTCTAGAACGATAATTTAAGTATATTTATAACTAATAATTTTTTGGTTGAGTTGGTCGGTATCTCTATTTTTTTTTAAGACTTCAAGTTTGAGTCTTTTCATAAAACTGTAATAATTTTTATGTGGTCTTGATGTCTATTTTGGGGAGTCAGGCCAGTTAATTATTAGACACTAACACTAAAAGTAATGTTTTTGTGTGTGGGATGATAAGAAGTACAAAAAATCTTGTTCTAAGAGTCTAAGAGGTATAGGATCAATCCTCCTCATACTCGTAATGCCATTGGGGGTAGTTGTTTAATTAATGTTCTTATAATATTTCATGTAAATTACTTAGCATGAATTAGAATTTCCCTCTTGATTCGAACATTACTAGAGGTGATGGCAACTAAATACAAGTTGTAATAACTTCTGTCAGCTGAATAGACTAAAACCTCCTTATATGATGATCTATTTACTTTCTAAAAATATATTTCAATTTTCCTTTCTTTAGGGTTAATTTACTTGCTAAATTTTTAATTTTTGCAGCTCTTAAGTGGTTATGTTGTGATCGACAAACAGGATGTTGGGAAGGGAAATAATTAATCACTAATTCATTACAGAAATGACGTTTCTTGGATAAAAACATCTTGACTTTTTCACACAAAATGGAGTCTGCAGAAATCTTAACGGTTGAACGAGTTTTGAGGTCCTATATTATCTACTCTTATATTTTCTTTTTAATCTTTCAACGAACTTTATATTAAAATTTTTTGCCACAAAATAATATTTTTAATTAAGAGAATTGACTTAATTTGCTATCATATCGAAGAAACCAAAGAGAAAAGTAGAAAAGAGTTGTGTAAAATCAATAGAAAATAGCCACAAAAAAATGTTTAGATCAAATGTTAGGGGAGGAAGTTACAGGGCATTGAATTCTTCAGGCGGCAGAAATCATCATCAGCTTAACCAAAAAAATGTGATTTTGTTTATAGCACTTACAGTTTCATGTCTGTTTCTTTATCACACGATCCGTTATTCCTCTTACAATAATGTTATTTCGCCATTGATCAAGTCTAATATGGTGAGTTTTTTCTGTGTCCTGTTGGTTTAGAATAAAGTCTTTCTAGCCCAGATGAGTGATAATTTTCTGTGATGTATTTTTTATTCATTTTCATTTTTACCCTTGTTTTTCTTACTGTCATATTTTTGCAAGGCAGTAGCAAAATTCTTTGTTCATTAGGTATTGTTGTATCCAAATAATATACCTTGTGGGTGAATCCATGTTGTACATTCATGCTATATTCCAGATTAACGGACTGTAAAATCAATCACTTTGATGATTTACAAATAAACTTACATTAGAGCTAATACTATGTTTCAACATTCATTATAGTCTATGCCCGAAATTACATTATAAAATCTCTTGCATTATGCTAAAAGATTTTATCAGTTAAACCAATTGATGCCTTTGACTTCTTTATTGATAACTTTTCAGGCAACTACAGATGACTCCAATCTAGACATTGTTCTGAAAAGGGCCTCAATGAAAGACAAGACAATTATCATAACAACATTAAATCAAGCATGGACAGAGCCTCACTCTAACTCACTATTTGATATATTTTTAGAGAGTTTTCGAATAGGAGATGGAACCCGTAAACTTTTAGATCATTTGGTGGTAGTATCATTGGATCCAAAAGCACATGCTCAGTGCAAATACAAGCATCCTCATTGTTTTGCTATCAACACTTCTAGCTTCGATCTTCCTAGCAGTGAAGAAAACACTATGACTCCGGATTACATCGAATTGATGTGGATTAGAATTCATCTCTTAACTTCTATTCTTGAAATGGGCTACAACTTCGTCTTCTCAGTATGTTCTTAAAAATATTTCTATTTTCTTTCAATCTAACTAATTGTGTTCAATGCTTCGTTTGTTATAGTTATCTGGCAGCTGATTATTTTCCACAGATGTTTACAAATCGCCGCATAATAATCTCTACTTTTTCTTACCAGGGTGCAGATGTTGTGTGGCTTCGGAACCCATTTCCACACTTTTACGCAGATGCAGATTTCCAAATTGCAAGTGACAGATTCATAGGCAGCTCGCGCAATTTGAAAAATGCAGCAAATGGAGGATTTAAATATGTAAAATCCAACAAACGAACCATTGAGCTCTACAAGTTCTGGTACGACTCAAAAAAGAATCATCCTGGCTTACATGATCAAGATGTTCTAAACAAGATCAAATTTGATCCATACATAAAAAATATTGGGATAACCATAAGGTTTCTAGACACGGCATATTTTTCAGGGTTTTGTGAAGTTAGCCAAAAAGATTTTAACACAGTTTGTACCATTATTTCCAATTGTTGTTTTGGAGTAGAAGCAAAAGTTCATGATCTTAGACTTGTGCTCTTTGATTGGAGAAAGTTTATGGAGTTGCCTCCGAGACAGAAGTTACTTCAACAATCCTGGAGTGGGCCCCACAAATGCAGGTATATATATTTCTTTTAACGCATTTATATGGCGTATTACATTTGGATAAACCAAATTAAATCTTTGACATTAAGTCCGGTTCAATATGAGTTGTCTAATGACTATAAATAATTATTTAATCTCATAAGTTTTTTTTCTAATTTTTTTGTTGTTTGATTATTTATTTTTTAGTAGAGATTTTGAAGATTAAATAATTTATTTTGTCTTTATTAGTAAAAAGTTTAAATTTTGAGATGTTGGGAGTAGAGGTTAATTTTTTTAAAATGCTAAAATATTTAAAAAAATATTTACTTATTTCATAATCTTATTTCATTTCTTTTATAACATGATTTTAACAAATTACATTTTACAATTTTTAATAAAAGGTAATTAAACAATTAAATTTTTTTAATAAAACTTCACTTACAAAAGTTTTACCAATAAAAACTTTACTTAAATAAATTATATTTAAAAAACTATACTAAACTTAGCCTAAAATTGTGAAAAAAGGAAACACGATTTTTGGGTCTTTTACTTGCATAATTTTACTGTCCATCTAGAATAATGTGTTACTCAAAAGGTGGAAACTGCGCTTTAATTATCCAAAATTATCATCTCAACATCTATGTATTACTTGCTGCTCATAGTTGATATATTTAGCAATGGCAGCTTCTCATTTCAAAATCTTCAAGTTTAACAGCTTGGCTACTTATATCTAGCCAGCTTCCCGATGATATCCTCTGCCCGTCCTAGTAACTTCTACAACGATTTTGAAATCACATGGGGACATGGCGCTAAGATCCACGACAATGGCAAAGTTCTTACTCTGAATCTTGACAAATCCGGTGGCTCAGGATTTCAGTCCAAGAAAGAGTATCTATACGGAAAGATTGATATGAAGATCAAGCTTGTCCCTGGATATTCAGCTGGCACTGTTACTGCCTACTATGTATGCATGATCGCCTCATTGGAGTTTACATTTCTCCATCATGGGTTTCTAGCTTTTTCAATTCAATGCTTTTCCCTTTTACAGTTATCGTCCAAAGGTGCAAACTGGGATGAGATAGACTTTGAGTTCCTTGGAAACGTAACTGGTGAACCATACACTCTCCATACAAATGTGTTTAGCCAAGGGAATGGCGACCGAGAACAACAGTTCCACTTGTGGTTTGACCCAACTACAGATTTTCATACCTATTCCATCCTTTGGAATCCCAAGCGCGTTATGTAAGCGCACTTCCTACCTAATATTTCTTGCTTTCACCATTTACTCTCGTACAGCTTTCAGAATATCTCATTACCTCTTTGAAGTCAAAACTACTTCACTTAAAAGAGTTGTCCATTTATGGCTAGAATGAATTTTTTTGGTGAAAGTTGTGACATCAAGAGGGTGACAGGACATTACGAAAATTGCAAGAAAGTGTCGATCTCTTTCCTTTTACCAGTCTCTCTTCATATATAATTTTTGTTTTGATTTTTCATTTTTGGTTTATTATTCAGCTTCTATGCGGATGACGTGCCCATTAGAGAATTCAAGAACCTGGAGTATCTTGGAATTCCATTTCCGAAGAATCAGCCTATGAGAATTTACTCTTCTTTGTGGAATGCGGATAGCTGGGCGACTCAAGGGGGACGTATTAAGATAGACTGGAAATATGCACCATTTACTGCTTCCTATAGTAACTTCACTGCAGATGCTTGTGTTTGGGCATTCGGAGCATCTTCCTGCGATACAAATTCTCCATATTCTAATTCTAACTCAAAAACCAAGGTCTGGCTACGGCACGAGCTTGACATTGCAAAGAAAAAAAAAATGCGTTGGGTGGAGAAGAATCATATGATATACGATTATTGCAAGGACCATAAACGATTTCCTCATGGTCTCCCTCTAGAATGCAGTGTTGATAATAATTAGTTTTGATTATGAATGAGGGAAGACCAATTTACATTTGCTCCTTTTCCTTTTCCCAGTTCAATTTTTGATGAAATTTTGAATTCAATTGCTTTTTTGTTATTCCGTGAATAAAGCTGTATATCCATTAGTTTTTTTTTTTTTTCAAATGATGATATGTGAAGCACTTAATTCTCTCCTAAAAGAAGAATTTAATTTATTTATATATTTTTTTAAAAAAAATTGATTTCGTCTTTCTGATCGAAGCATTAAGAATCGAAATGAAAAATAGCATTATATGGTTATCGAAGGAGCATTTTAGATATTGCATCTTTTGTTCTTAGACTTATAACCAAAGCACATGAATTATTACATATATTGAATCCCACCATTACTGAAAACAAAAAACAACATAATTAAAAACAGAGGAACATGGCCTGGAAACATTCAATCTCTATAATCACCATCAACTGTAGAAGGCTATGTGCTTTCATGGTGCTTGATATAGATCAAAACACAGGCTTGCGAACGAGAACAACTGAGTTGATGACCTCATCTATCGGATGGAAGATGGAGAGAACCTCAAAATCGAGCAAGTCAAGCTTCTCCACAACAGGATACAGAAATGCCCTGGCTCCTTTTGCACTCCTCACCAGCAAAACTCCTCCATCCTTCATATACTTCCTTATATGCCTTATAATCTTCACTTTGTCGTCTTTGCTCATTCCAACTAGAGCTGCCAAGAATATGCAATCGTATTCCCCTAGCTTCTCCTTCACCTGCATTATGTCACCGGTCACAAACTTCATCCTCTTCTCAAACTCAAAATCAGTGGCGACAATTCTGTGAGCCACATTATTGGCTGCCTCATCAATATCAAAGTTGTCAAAGTGGGTGGCTTTCAAGTGATTTTTAGCCATCACAATAGACGTAAGAGGCATTGGACCAGAACCCACAAATGCCACCTTCTTCGGTTGCACCACTCCATTTTCCTTGAGGATTCTACATTCCAAACTGGCTAACTTGACATAATTTCCATAATATGGGAAGAGATTGAGATTGTTAAGTGGCTGAGGAATTTTGGCTAAGCATGTTGCAAATTCTAGCTCAAGTAAGCCTTCAGCGCGACCACAAAGAACGATGAGACTTTCACGCATTTCTTGAACTTCTTGCGGTAAGTTTTTTATGTCTATGGAATGAGGGGGAGTACATAATTTCACAAGATGAGTGAAGAGGCTATTGACTTGCTTTGATGGCTTCAGAGACTCAAGCTTAGAAATGCTAGCATGGAGTTGCATAACACGTGCTATAAGAAGCTCAGTAGGAATTTGGCTCTCAATGTGGGAATTTTGGAGGGAAGCCATTGATGAAAATATTGGGTGATTTAAATAACTAGTAGTGCGTTTGTCTTGGTGGATTAGCCTTGCTATACCACTATTTATAGAGGCAAAAAGCTAATTTGTGTTGATGCATGGAAATGATGTTGATTTCTTGAAAATGCGTACAGGTTGATATGTAGGCGGGGTTTTCCATGCCGTATGATCTTAACATCAAGGGTAACGACAAGAAAACAAGTTAAATAATTAAAGATTCCCCCTCCATAAATCTAATTCTTTAATTGTACAGGGAAATATTTGGTTTTAATCATTATATTTTATCAAATTAGTGCAACAACACGTAATTAAGTAGTTTGAAGGTACCAGTGTCTTCCACGAGTGAACACATTATTTTAATTTGATGCTTTTTGCTCGATCCCTTATGTCTGATATTTTTGTACTTGGGTCAAAATATGTAGCTCTGCGTGCCTATGTTTTTGCATCACATTTTGTACCCCACTTCATCAATTAATAATTAAAACCTTGATGGACTTTGGCTTTAGATTTTTTTGAAGGCCAAAGTCAGTGAACAAACACAGTATGTTAGAGCTAAATTCTTTTCCCACCACGTGTCATTTGTTCTTTTTATGAAATACTATGATGTTAGCATATGCCATAAAGTGTTCACACTGGAAACCCTTAGAGAGAATTAAACTGGCCTGGAGTCAAGGGTAGATGCGGCATGAAGAAGGCCGCCAGAACCAAGGGTTCATATGGCCTGGAAGCAAAGTATTATTTGTAGAAAGATTTCTTGCTATATTAATATTTTGTCGAATAGTCTAACTAATTTATTCAATCTCTTTTATTGTGGGTACCGGTACAAAAATTTAGGGTTTGAATCCTATTTACATAGTATGGACATAATTAAATTGCCATTAAATTATTAACAAAAACAGATCTATACCGAATCCCATTTACGTAGTGGAGAGTATCAAGAATCTCATTCACATGGTGGAGAGTATCAAGGATCTATGGCATGAAGAATGCCGGAACCATGGATTCATAGGTTTCAAATAGATTAGTTTAGTTATTATATGTGAAGTTTTGGACAGCAAGAGAAGCAAACAACATTATTAATCACTTTGACGTTGTAATGAAATCAATTAGGACTTAGTCCAGTTGTGTTTGCGTCCTAGCTTTCGAAAGCGGACAATTAACAATAACATTTTTAGTCTAAGCAACGGAAAAATGCTTATTGAGACTATTTTGAGGGCCAATCGCTGAGTTTAACGAAAAAACCATTGCATAAATCTTGGGTTCATTGGAATTTGGACGAAGTCAACAGCACATCTTACACTCTTTTAGTTATGCCCATTTACTTATAATAATTTCTACTTTGGCCTTTGAAGTTTTTACTTTCTTCCATTATACCCTAGCTTGCCAAGTTTGTGCTCAGGGGATGACTGTGCAGTTTGAGATTTATAATGCTACATATATAAAGTTTGGATACAAAAACTAATGTTATGAGAACCAATTAATGTTTAATAGGTTTTGATAACTAACACACATTACTAACGTAATAATAAAGTGAACTATTACTTATTACATGACAACTAATAATTAGTGACATCACTTTGAATATAAACTCTGCATCCATATTTGCATAATGTTATTGCATATACAATTACCGAATATATATGAGTTGGTGTGTTTATATAGCTATATAACATTCTTGAATGTTCACTTATAAACAGTCTTGACTTTCAACTCATATCATAAACATTCTTGTTACTAATCTGTAAACACACCACTTTTTGTTCTTTTGTTGCTTCAAATTGGTTTCTTTGCATTCCCTTTGCAATAAAATGGCTGTTGCCTTTTCAAAGTTTAAACCATCTTCAGTAGAGACTATCTTATCTTCTCTGTCCCCTACTTCTGTGGTTTTAACCCAATTCGAGCTCAAGAAAATCGTCGCGAACAAGGCAGTGGAGTTATTCAACTTAGCGATGGTTGTTGGGCTCGGTACTGTCTCCACAGCCAAGCATGCAGTTGATGAAATAAGCGAGTTATTTCACCAAGGGAAGCTGAAGAACATTGCAGGGATCCCCCCTTCAAAACGACTCATGACCAAACCGTTTCGTTAGGTATTCCTTTATCTGATCCGGATTCGTATCCAGTTATTATCTGGCCATCGACGGTGCTGACGAAGTTGATCCGTAAATGAATATAGTGGAAGGCCGAAGCGGGTCTTTGTTGAGATAAAAGAGGTAGAGCGTGCTTGTAAAAACTTCATTGTTAATGTTGACGATTCGAAATTGGTGACTCTTTCGAGGGGCAGTGGTCTGGCTATGCCGGTTGAAGTTCTGCCCTTTTGTTGGAAATTTACTGCAAAGAGCCCGCAGGATTTGTTTGATGATTATGGAACGTTGGGATTTTGTCCTCATTAAAACATATCAGTTTATTTATTTATAATAAATATATTTTCTTATTAATAAAATATTTAAGATATTTTATCAGATATTTTAATTATATAAATATTTAAATAAAGTTCATTTAGTCATATTTCATGTATTTACGTGATCATCATATGAATTCACAGAAGACATAAATATAAGTTATCTTATGATTAAATAAATTGAGTTCATAATTGATAAATAGAGTTAGATACTCTATTTATATTTAGACTGTAGTAAATTTATTGAATAATTTGTCGTAATTATATATAAATTTATTCATGTAATTTGATTATATTGAACTGGATCACATATGAGATTTAATTAATCTTAAAATAACTGTAAGAATTATTAAATCTCATAAGCATTCATTTTG
The DNA here is from genome assembly GCA_025617385.1 of Murraya koenigii. NCBI lineage: Eukaryota > Viridiplantae > Streptophyta > Magnoliopsida > Sapindales > Rutaceae > Murraya > Murraya koenigii. The sequence continues at coordinate 26,892,369 of CM046817.1, forward strand.
TTGTAATCTCAATCTTAGAGTTAATTATAGTTTCATGTTTATGATTGTTATTTCATTTGAGTTACCAATTGACGCGACATAAATTTGTAGTCAAAATTACTCAGTATCGTGGTGGAAACAATTATGAACGGTAAGATCATAGATTTAGAATTAAATAATCAGAATAGTTTAATTACGGCCTAATTATTGTAGTCACAATTGTACGTACCCATATAATCCCTGAGTTAGTTCATTTAATTGAGGTTGATAAGTAAGATAACTAGCTATTTGGGTTAAAAACCTAAATATGTAATTTGGTGAGTGGCTTCATTTAATATATTTATGTGTAAATGGCCTTGTGTTATTTTACAAGGTGGACTCCATTACAAGAACAAGCTTAACGTTACTTTTGGGATTTATCTTATTTTTACTTTAAGTCAAATATTTTTATTTAATAAAATTAAAAAAATAAATAAAAGCGTGGTTCACTCAAATCGGTATTTCAAGATGAGGTCCTGCCTTTTGCCATGATTCACTCTTGGGTTACATATGGTGCAAGATCACTAGAAGTTGAAGGAAGCCCTGTTGGTCGCTTTCTTGCAGGCTGGACCAATATCGGCCAAAGAGTATAGGAGCTTAGGGCTTCCATTAGTAGAATATAAAAAGGTTTGTTTCTTTACAAAATGAGATAGAACAGAAGTCGCAATATACATATTAGAGAAAAGAGAATTTTTCTCTCTAACTTTCAGAGAAACATTTTCTCTGGCTAGTTGCTTTTAGCAGTGATAAATGCGCCCACAAATCAAGTGTAGATTAAACTTGAGTCATAATCTAGAAGATCATTGATGACAGATCGTGATCTAATAAGATTGGTTATGAAAAATTATGACTTGGAAGTCAAAGTTATTACAACGAAAAAGTAAATGTACGATTTCTGGATTATGATAATTTTATATGTTATATGAGAAATGCGATTATAATATTTCCACTACAAAATGATTTTAAACCAACATGTGGATGTGTTGTTAAGCTAAGAACTTGCTATGAGAATCTATTTGTTATTGATAATAAAAATTACGTAATCAATTTGTATTTCAAGAAGGATATTGGGGATTTAAATGTTGCTAACAATAAAATGGAATATTTCTTGATATGGCTACAACTGTAATATATAATTGCTGGCAAGCTCAGTTTCACCATCAAGAACAAGTAATTTTTTTTTAGATGAGCATTTTTTTTTTGGGCCTATTTATTATTGTTGTGACTTGTGAAATACTTTTTTCCTTAACTATGTTTAAAAAAAATCATTAGCTACGAAGAAGAAGGTTGAGTCGTGAATTTGTGTTCTAGTTTTATAGAAAGTGTTATGAGTTTTAAGAACATAATAAAATTTTATGATTTTGGTTAATTTTACTATTTAAATATTAACATACATTCTAATAGCCACTTCTAAAGATGTATAGTAAAGCACGTGTGATTAATGAAATTTTTATTGTGTCATCTTACATCACTTAAAATTTTTCAATTTGTAATTAAAGTCTGGAACAAATTAATTTTTATTATATTGTAAACTCATTTATGACACCGTAAATTTGACTTAAATTTTAATTTCAGATCTGAAGTTGACTTCTTATATCAAAGCGAATGAGTTTAAATAGGTTATAAAATTTTGATTCTTTTAGATAGGAGATGTATTGGGCATTACAAATTCTACACATAAAAATTTGATAGATGCAAATAATAGTTACTTGTTGGTTGTTGCTCTTATGCATGAATCTAAACTATTAGACATATAGTCATATGCTACATTAGAGTATTAGAGTATTAGAGAATTTTGAAAATTAAACAATCAAAATATATTATTTTATTTCTTCAACAGCACTCCTAAAATACAACTCTTATTTTTTTTTACTCTCTACAACAGAGGTTTTGTTGCTTCGCTTGATGCATAAACCAAAGGGAAGGGGGTATACTTGTAACAATATAATCACAACCTCACATTTATTCAACTACTACTCAAATCCTAACCATTGATCAAACCTAACACTCACCAACCACACCAATTAAACCTACCACAAAAAGCTTCTATGTATTTAGGCTTGAGTTTGTTTGTTTTTTGATCAAGTTTATGATCCAACACCCCCCTTTAAACTTGATCATGTAACTCTAAGCAAATTTTTGAATTTTACAAAGTCTCCTTGCTTGAGTGGTTTGGTAAAAATATCAACTACTTGATTTTACGATTTGGCATACTTTACTTGTACATCATTTCTATCAATATACTCTCATATGAAATGGTAACGAGTATTAATGTGCTTGCTTCAATCATAAAAAAATGGATTCTTGGATAAGGCTATTGCTAACTTGTTATCAACATAAATCTCAGTTGGCTCTTCTTGTAGCAAACCCAATTCTTTCAAAAAATTTCTGAGTCAGATTACATGACAAACACTTGATGTAGCAATTATGTACTCAACTTCTCATGTAGAAAGTGTGATAATTGGTTACTTCTTTGACATCCATATGAAAACCGTATCTTTCATGAAAAACACGAAACTATGGTACTCTTTCGATCATTTATGTCACCACCCTAATCACTGTCACTTTATCCAATGAGCTTGTACTTGTTAGACATTGAGTACAACAAGCTAAAATTGATTGTACATTTTAAATAACAAATAATCCTCTTAGCTGTCTTGAAATGAGTGATAGTTAGAGTTTCCATATAGCGACTAACTAGTCCAACAACATAGAGAATATCAGGCTTTGTACAAGTCAAGTAGTTCAGACTTCCAACCAGGCTCTTGAAAAGTGTTAAATATAGTTTTTCACCTTCAACATGTTTTGACAATTTGACTCCGCATTCCATTGATGTGCTTATTGGCTTGCAATAATTCATCTTGAACTTCTTAAGCATCTCCTTTGCATAACTTTCTTGTAAGATAAAAATATCATTTGTATGTTGCTTAACTTTAATACCCAGATAGTATGCCATTAATCTGATGTCGATCATCTCAAACTCCTTGGTCATTACTCTCTTGAACTCACTAAATAAGCTTGAATTATTTTCAATGAAAATGAGATTATCCATATAAAGGCACACAATCAGAATGCTTACATCTTTATTTTTTACTTAGAGAGCATGTTCATATGGGCATTTGAGGAAATTATTTTCTTGGAAGTACTTGTTAACCCATAAAATGACTTCTTTAATTTCATAACTTTGTCTTTATGCCTTTTTACTTTATAGCCCATTAATTGTTTAATGTAGACTTCTTCTTCAAGAACTCTATTTAGAAAAACAGACTTTACATCCAATTGATCAATCTTCCATTTGTTTTGAATAGATAAAGAAATAATAAGTCTGATAGTTTCAAGTCGGGCTACAGGATCAAATACCTCATTGTAGTCTATGCCAGCCTTTTGACTATAATATTTTACAACTAACCTCCCTTTATGCCTTTCAGTTTCTCTCTTTACTTTTTTTTTTGTTTTATACACCTATTTTACACCGATTGCCTTGTGACCTTTGGGAAGAGTAATAAGTTCCCAAGTGTTATTATTTTCAATTGACTTGATTTCTTCATCCATCGCTCTTCTTCATTTTTTTATTTTGCACAACTTCTTCAAAGTTGACAGGCTCATAATCAACAAAGAGGTAAAAAATAGTGAGATTACCAAGTCTCTCAGTTACCTCATAAAGATCTTGAAAACTTCTTATGTGTTCTTCAATTCTTTCATTCAAGAAAGATGGTGGTGAATCTCCACTTGTGGTTGATGTTGATGATATAGATAGAGTAGCTGGCTCTTGTTGTTCTTTTACTCATTTTATCTGTATATGATCATCTTCTTTAATAGGAAAAAAGTTAAAGTCATCCACATCAGAGACAAAATCTCATTTTCTTTCTTTATCGAGGATTACATCTCGGCTGATCATAATTTTTCCATTATTTGGATTGTATAGTTTATAACCTTTGGAATTATTGTCATAACTGATAAAGATAAACTTCTTACTTTTGTCATCCACCTTAGTTCTTCTCTCGTTTGGTACATGTACATAGGCAATACTTCCAAAAACTTTTAGATGGGTAGTGATAAGCTTCCTTCCACTCTATGCTTCTTGTAGTGTCTTGCCTTACACACTTCTTGTTGGAGACTGGTTGGATAAATACAATACACATGCAACAGCTTCAGCCTAAAATTCTTTGTATAGTCTCTTACTCTTGAGCATGTTTCTTGCCATGTCGAAGGGCTGAATTCATTTGTTTCAAAAAACTCTACGAATTCTTTAGAAGTGAACTCTCCACCTTAATCAGATCTCATGACTTTAATCTGATGTCCACTTTCTTTCTTTACTGCATCTTTGAACTTCTTAAAAACTCTAAAAACTTATGACTTCTGCTTAAAAAAACACACATAAATTTTTCTTGAAAAATCATCAATAAAGATAAAGAAGTAATTACTTTTACTAATAGAGCTTGGGTTAAATGGACCGTACACATCAGTATGAATAAGTTCTAATGTTTTCTAAGCTCTTGAGTTTGACTTCTTTGAAAAGCTCTTTCTAAACTGCTTGCCAAGTAAACATCCTTCACAAACTTGATTAGGATGATTAATTAAAAGTAGGTATTTCACCATATTCTTCTTTAATAGTAGCTCTAATCCTCTGAAGTTGAGATACACATATCAAAGATGCCAAATCCAAGTTTGATTTTTATGACAAGTCTTGAGACACTTTATAATATTATTTTGAATATTTAAAGGAAAGATTTTATTTTTTGACATTCACACTTTTATAATTAGGTTTCATTTATCATCTCTTAGAAAAAAAAACTATAATCTTTTATATGGATATCATACTTTTTTAAGAATTAACCAAAATTAAAGATGTTGCTTTTCATATTAGGCATAGTAAACATTTGAAATTAAATAGTGGCTACTGTCTATGAAAAAGAATTTTACATTTTCCCTTCACTAGTATTTTTGAGTCATCTCCAAAAGTGACGTTGCCATTTACTAATTCATTAAGCTCCATGAACATACTTCTATTTCTACTTATGTGATTGCTAGTACCCGTATTAAGATACCATGTATTTTATTGGCCTCTATTAATGTTATTACGTGCTAGTAAAAGTGTACTACCTTCATTATTCTTCTCTTCAACATAGTTTACTTTCTCATCAACTCTAATACTTCGAGCTCTACATTTTAAAGCATAATGTCCATGCCCAAACTTGTGACAATTATAGCATTGAACTTAGGATTTTCTATACCTTGAATTTGAGTGGACTTTTCCACGTCCTCTACTTGAACTTTCTCCTCTTTCATAATTAGAGTTGTTGTGGTTGAAATTCTAGCCTCGTCTATGACCACGATCTCTACCTCGTCCTCGGTCTTGGCCTCTCTACCTTATACATATTGTCTTCTCTCGTTGGTGGGGCTTTCTTTTCTCTTCTTTGGATTGATTTACATCTTGAGAAGTTGTTCTTCGATGCCTTGCTTCTTCTTTAGTCTTTCTTCATAGGCTTGCAACATTCCTTCAAGTTGCTCAATCACCATAGTCTCCAAATCTTTGGTCTGATCTATCGTCACGATAATATGGTCAAACTTTGAATCTACTTATCAAAATATCTTTTCAATGATTCTTCTCTCTTTTAACTCCTCATCATTTTTTTATTCATTGAAGATTAGGGGTGGACATTTGGTTCTATTCAAGTTGAACCGAACCGAATCGAATCGAATTGTATTATGGCAGTTCGGTTTAAAGTATAAAAACCAAATGGTCAGAAATTCTGAACCATTTGGTTTTTTATTTGGTTCGGTTCAAAACCGAACCAAATGATCAACAAAACCATTTGGTTTTATTTGATTCAGTTTAAAACCGAACTAAATGGTTCAACAAAAAAAAAAAAATTAAAAAAATGAATTGATATTTAGGTAATAAAGTTAATATTTTTATTTATTGGCTAATAGATGTGATTATGCATGCCATAACATACAATTTATTATTTAATTGTTGAGACTTGGCTAATGACATACTTTGACTTTGAGAGATAATATAAGTATTGTGGATGTAGTTATTAAAGGATAAAGAAGTAGTGATTGAAAGAGTTGTCGTTGCCAATAGAATATTGAAGTTTCTTTTATAATACATAGTGGATATCTAAATTAATATTGGACTTTGTTATGTTAATTTACTATTATTAGATTTTATTATGTTGTTTATTTTTTGTTTATTCTAGATTATTATTGAACTTTATTATGATAATGTTATTATTAAATTTTATTATGTTGTTTATTGTTTATGGATTTATAGACTCAAAATTATTATTATATCATTTTTTTATTAAATGATTATATAAGATGAAAATAAATCACTAAACCGAACCACACCAAACTGAATCGAACCACAAAACCGAACTAAACTGAACAAAATTAATTTAGTTCAGTTCAGTTCGGTTCTATAATTTGGTTCGTATTTGGTTCAAAAATCCATGAACCATTTGATTTCAGTTCGGTTCGATTCTGACCCTGAATTGAACCGAATGGAATAATGACCACTCCTATTGAAAATGGTCACAACTCGAGTAAAATAATCAGAAATTGACTCACTTTCATGTGTAAGGACTCAAATTCACCTCTTAATGTTTGGAGACAAGCCTTCTTAACTTTTTCTGCTTCTTTATAAGAGGTCTCTAGTTTCTTTTATGCTTCTTTTGAGGAGGTTATATCAGCGATCTTTTCAAAAGTATCTTCATTTAATGATTGAAAGATGAGACACTTTGCTTTATTTTTTTTTCTTCTTCAAATATTTCAAAATCTCCTTTTATGCCGCAGTTAAATTAGTTTCATTTTCTGATACCATGAAACCTTTTTCCACTTCCCACACATCATGTGCACCCAATAAAACCTTTATTTTGATACTCCAAGTGTCAAACTTGCTTCCCTTCAATTATGAAACTTTGAATGACATCATACCTCCGTTTGCCATAACTCACAAATTGAGTAAAAATTTAGAGATTCTGAATGTACAGATAAATTTAGAACGTCTACAAACCTTGGGAGGGCCTCAGATCAACTTTCGGTCAACAATGAAAGCTCTAGTTCTGTTCAGTTTGTTTGACTGTTACCTGCTTGATTTGACTCTGCTCGGCTCGATCTGGTTTGGTTTAGTTCAGTTCAACTTAATGAGCCGACTCAGTTTCTAGGTAGGAAATTTTTGTCGGCGATTACGAGGACATTCGGACTCAGATCAGGTTGATTCTTAAGGCGTTACATTCTTTTCATTGAGATCTTTGGTTTGATATATCACACGACTATGTTAAGCACCAATTACTAGCTCTGATACCACTTTTTTGAAGAATTTTGAAAATTAAACACTCAAAACACACTATTTTATTTTTTCAACAACACTCCTCAAATACAACTCTTATTTTTTTCACTCTTTACAACTGAGATTTTGTTGCTTCACTTGATGCATAAACCAAAGGGAAAATGGGGTATTTATACTTATTACAACTTAATTACAACTACATATTTATTCAACTACTATTAAAATCCTAATCATTGATTAAACCTAACACTCACCAACCACACCAACCAAACTTACCACAAGAAGCTTCTAAGCATTTGGGCTTGAATTGTTTTTTTCTTTATCAAGTTTCTAATCCAACATAGAGTACCAAACCATCACAAAACTTGCATATAACTACATGTTGTATTCCAAATTGCAATTACAGGACTCTTAAACATGGTTATATTTGTACAGTAGATTAGTGAACAAAAAATTATAAATTGAGTCAATGCATTCGGATAATTAAAAATACTAGAATATTGGGTATTGCATAGAGAGGTTTATCATACTTTTACGTATTCAATATATAAAAAAAAAAAAACTTGAATTTTGATACAAATCATCTTAGTGGTAAAATACTTCAATGGATTTCACTTCATTTATCATTTAGCTAAGATTTTATAATCTCAAGTGATTTCCCTAATGTGGGACAAATCTGGGTCTATGATATTTTTTCTCTCTTTCATTTGGATTTAGATTTGTGATGGATATAATTATTTTTTGTTATATGTTAATTTATTTTTCTTTAAGTTCTAATTAGATCTGCAAAGTATGTGTTACATATTGATCTTTTCGAAGGATCTATCACTTTATCAATCGCTAAAAACCACTTTGATGGTGAGTGACCGAGCGAGCTCAAGGAATGTCACTGAAGAAACTCTAATTTGTTATGTGCATCATTAGCAGAGATATTCTTCATATATACAAGTATATCTTCTGGCCATTGATTTTCTCCTTATCCCTCACCTACAATTTTTTTCATATAGTGAAGCAGACAATTTATTGAAAATAAGGAAAGAGAGGAATACAAACAAAACATAACGCGACCCAAGGGATATGGATTCTCTCCTAATTTTTTTCCTTCTAATTCTTCTTATTTTTCAATGATTGATCCAGTGTGTGATAATTATGTCAATTTTTTTTTAAAAAAAATATAGATATTTGATCAATTATTGAAAAATAAAGAGGGTTAGGAGAAAAGAAAAAACTAAGAGAGATTCGTAGTCCCAACCCAAGTCCATAGAGGAAATCGTGTCTAAAAGAGATTTAAGCTCTTAAATCACTACGAACAATAGAAGACAATGTACGTTGAAGCTGCTCGATGTAGATCAAAACATAGGCTTGCGAACGAGAACAATGGAGTTGATGACTTCATTACTTGGATGGAAGATGGAGAGAAGCTCAAAATCGAGCAAGTCATGCTTCTCCACAACAGGATACAGAAATGCCCTGGCTCCTTTTGCACTCCTCACCAGCAAAACCCCTCCATCCTTCATATACTTCCTTATATGCCTTATAATCTGCACTTTGTCTTCTTTGCTCATTCCAACTAGAGCTGCCAAGAATATGCAATCGTATTGCCCTAGCTCCTCCTTCACCTGCATTATGTCACCGGTCACAAACTTCATCCTCTTCTCAAACTCAACATCAGAAGAAACAATTTCGCGAGCTACATCATTGGCTGCCTTGTCAATGTCAAAGTTGTCAAAGTGGGTGGATTTCAGGTGATTTTTAGCCATTACTATAGAAGTAAGAGGCATTGGACCTGAACCAACAAATGCCACCTTCTTTGGTTGCACCACTCCATTTTCATCGAGGATTCTATATTCCAGATTGGCCAGCTTGACATAATTTCCATAATATGGGAAAAGATTGAGATTGTTAAGTGGTTGAGGAATTTTGGCTAAAATTGTTGCAAATTCTAGCTCAAGTAAGCCTTCAGCACGACCACAAAGAACTATGAGACTTTCGCGCATTTCTTGAACGTCTTGTGGTAACGTTTTGATGTCTATGGAAGAAGGGGGAGTACATAACTTCACAAGGTGAGTGAAGAGGCTATTGACTTGCTTCGATGGTTTCAGGGACTCGAGCTTGGATATGCTAGCATGGAGTTGCATAACGCGTGCTATAAGGAGCTCAGCTGGAATGTGGCTTTCAACGTTGGTATTTTGGAGGGAAGCCATTAATGATTGAAGAGATTGTTGGGAATAATTTGGAGTGTGATATCAAGTTATTGTGTGTTTGCCTTGTGGAATATTGGCCTTGCTATAGCAGTATTTACAGAGGGAAAAGCTCATCGGGCAATTTGTACGTTTCTTGTAATAGTTTTGCTTCAGTCTCCTTAACTGCTGATGCTTGAAAATGATTTTGATCTCCTGAAAGTGATGTGTTGATCCCTTGAAAACGGTATTCGGCAGTGTAGGCGTGGAGTTCCATGCCGTGGAACCATTATTTATGATAAAAGGTACAATAACAGAAAATAGAAAGTAAGGAATTAAAAATTCGCTATCCGTTATTGATCCTGTGCTTTACTAGTGTAGGTTGCTACTTAAATAGTTTCCAATTATCGAATTTAATTTGAATAAAACATACAATTTAATTAATTGACGCCTTCTAAAATGGAAATTTATAAAAGTCGTTAGTTCATCACATTTTGTACCCACTGCATCAATTAATTTATAGTTAAGAAAAAACTCAGATGAGCATTGGAGTTTAAATTTGTTTAGGAAGCTAGAATTAGTAAGCTAACACAATGAATTGGAGTTTGTATTCTTTTCACACAACGTGTCACGTTCTTTGCATGAAATATTATGAAGTTAGCAACTTAGCATATCCCAGAGACCCCAGACGAAGGTTCATGTTCACACTAGAAACCTGAAAGAGACTGAAATAGGGAGTCAATGGTCTATACGGCATGGAAAATGCCCGAACAAATGGGTCCATGTGTTCTTGTAAAACGAATTTAGTATTTGCTTTGAACTTTTGGACATGAAGAGAAAGCAAACATTAACAATATATATTTGATTTTGTAATAAAAAAATTTAAAAGAAATAGTATTACTCATCAAGAAAATAATTTATTTCGTTAAAAAAATAGTAATTTTTAAAAATAATATTTCAAATTCAATAACAACCAAGACCCATCAACCATGCAAGAGCATGTTTAGGTAAAGAGTTGGCCTGTTGGTACCCCTTCAAAATACTATTAACCCCCCTCCCTCTCTCTAATTACAATTGTATTTATTTCCTCTTTCATTAAACTCCCCAACACCCCCAATTATTTTTCATCAAATTCTTTGTATTTTTATTTTTCTTCATTAATTAACACAATCTACTGCTTATGAAAAAAAAAATTAAGCCAAGCAATTTTTGGAACAATTGGGAATATCTCAATTTTTTGTTAAATCGGAATAGACTTTCTAGCTAAAAAAAATTCTTAGAGCGTCACAAAAAAAAAATTCAAATAAGATTTTATTACTTATTTGAAGAGTCACATTAATATTTTAAACCTTAAAAAAATTCTCCAATTAAGATTCCTCAAATAATAAATATTTTTGTCTCTTCAATTTAGTCTAGTGGCTTTCCATCTCTTTAATTTATATTTTATTACTTTTTACTAAAGAAAAAGAGAAGTGTTTTAATTGCTATTTATTTTCCTTTAAAAAAAAGTTGTTTGATAAAATAATATTAACTTATTTATATTTGAAGAGTCTTTTAGAATAAATCATAGTTTTTCACTCTCTTATTTACCACATAGATAAACAAATAGATATTTGAAAAATAAAATTAGTAGACTTTGTTAGAGTTATGCTCTTATATCAATATTGAAGTCACTCACTTCAGCCCAGCAACTTGCATATACTCATGCTCCTTTGGCTCCTTTAATTTGTATTAGCTGTTTTAACATTATTTTTTAATTTTTTACTACCCATAGAAAATTGTTTGTGTGGAGGCTAAGATAATAAGACAATAAAATAATTTTAGGAGCAAGAAAATAAATGAAAATTGAGAGATTCACAAATTAAATTTGTTTATTTGGAGCCATTAAATTTAGTATATTTTAAAAGGATTATTTAGGGATGTTATTACTTATTAGCTTCAACACTTAAAAAATCTATATATTATTGGTATTTAGTGGAATATTATTCTAGAAAAAAAAAAGATATCAAGAGAATTTCATAAGGTTGCAAATAGCTCATCTGTTAGGTAAATAATAAATTTGTTTCAAAACATGTGAATTAAGCTCACTTTTTTCTTTTAAGTACAGTATCACGGAATGAGTGTTTGTACAGTAACATGTGTAACACTTAGATAATTTTTAGCACAAAAGTTGTTAAGTAAATCTAATAAACTTCTCCAGAAGTACGAGAAATGCTAGAGAAAAAAAGAGTAAAATATGGCTAAATATAATTTTATTACCCACAATAAAAAATTACAAGAGAGTTTTACACATGCTCGAGTGTGATGTGTGTGTGTGGATATTTGGTGATCTTGGAGAGATCTTAGAGGATCTTTGTGGATGTCCAAAATGGTGGGTGCTAAGTCCTATTTATAGTGTGACTTTCCTAGGTATAAAGATTTCCATACTAGTTGTATAATTCAAGTTGTATAAGTAATTGTCTAGATAAGAATAAATATATATATATATAAAGATAAGGATAAAGATAGTGATAAGGATAAGCACGAAGAGTTCTAGAGATAAAGTGTTGTAGAGAGTTCTAGATAATCGGCCGAGCTCGCTAAGTGCATACGCCTTGTGACAGCCCAATTACTTAATACATTCGAACTAAGCGCACAACGTCTCACTAATTATATGAGGCAAGCAATTGCTAAGAACAACCCGCTTACTAAGTGTATCCGGCCATTATATAAACTTTTACTGAGCAAATCCGTGTGCACGAATTAGCCTCTTTTGGCGGTGAGCTTAAGCAACCCGTGACAATAGACTTTTATTTTTAACTTTATTAAAACTTTAAACACTCACGTATATGAACTGTACCTGTTTAGGTAAATTATTTGAATACTAAAGGACTTTAGGTCCTTTATTTTATTTTTAAAATTAGAGATGAACAAATTTTAAATTAAGTGTTCGGCTAATCACCCAAGTTTGAAATCTAAAAAAAATTATCTTTCTAAAATACAATAATATGATTATTTAATAAAAAAACTAATAATAAATAAATTTTGATTATACATGAATAATAATATAATCCAGCAGAACACAAAATCTTTAAAAACTGATATCTTGGAATAAGATTAAAGATATCGGACAGAGACAGACTAAAATTCTCCACAACATTGACCATTGTTAGATGCCTTGAGCTGATCATCAACCTTTTGCTTAAGGGTCTCCAATTCAGCTTCCACCTCGAAACTCCTTTTATCCGCCGCTTGCAATGATTGCGTAAGTTGCAATATGCAGTCTCTCAACTGACGATTCTTATCTTGTTCTGACCTGATCTTCTCAGACAGCTCAGTTACCTGCTTCTGTGCAACCTCCAAGTTTTGCGCCATTTGTATGTAGGCATCAAAGCTTTTCATAGCTAGAGGTCGGTGGAGTTCAAGCAGAAAGGCTACCTTCAAATAACGATAAACAAGCAAGAAGAGTAAAAAATTTAAGGGGCCACATGCACAAAAAAAAAAATGTTTGTGAAACCCACAACAGATACTGAAATCAATACAGAAATTTAAATTCAAACGGAATGATTGAAACCGATACTAAAAAGCTGGTTGAGAGATTATCAGAATAAGACAAGAACTGAAATAAGAGATTTTGACTCAGATAGCAAATCAACAATCAAGTCTTTTATTATTATTATTATTTTTTAAGGTACTACTACCGTATGGTAGTGCGAGAAAAATTGCTACACGTCAAAATTTGAGCGGACATATACGTGTATGAATCCAACGTATTCTAACAAGCTCTCCTCGTATAAAACACAAGCCAAATTTAAAGTATTTGGGACCTAAGCATAAATAATTTTTTATGAGCCTTTTTTTAATTCAACAATTCCAATACTCAGATAAACGTAAAAAATTTTAAAATTTATTCTACATTTAAATATTAATTTCAAAAATAATAAAAAAGATCTTAAAATTTTCCAAAAAAAAACTTTAAAAATAGTAAAAAAAATATTTTTTACTTCCATTAGAACTATTACAAAAAAATAAACAAATAAATAAATAAGAACAATACTATTTTCAAATAAAATATTTATGACTGTAACATATAAAAAGTTGAGATAATGAATTAATGATCGGATAATAGATGTGGGTTTTATATTTTAAGAAACTATTTTTTTTCAATTTTTAAATTAACCAATGAATGTAATAATTTTCTTTATAAATAAGACATCAAGAAATTTCTTCATGCACTAATTTTTGAGATTATAAGGTTTTTAATGTAAATTAAAAGCTAAAAGTTAAATATTCAAATGTTAAATAATTAAGTTTTCTTAATAAATTGAAAATGTAATGAATCTAATTTTTTTTCTTCGAAAGACTAATAATTAATGAATTAATAGTTAAAAATTATTAGTAACCGTATCTCTTTAACACTAAGTTATCAAATATAATATGCTTTCTTATAATATGTACTTCAAAAAAATTAATTAATTAGAGAATTATTTAAAAAACTCAAAAATATAAGACTTTCTTAAAATATAAAACTTTAGGGGGACTGTCTTATTTGTCTATATTAAAGTCATTACTACAAGAGGTTATTAATGGCCAAGAGGCAAGGGTCCAAAATAAGAAACCGATTAACCAAAAAACTTGATAAAAGTTCAACAATATTACTTATGAAAAGTTTAAAGTAACAGATCATGTTAAAGGTACGTACTCTAAGCAAGTTTGCCAAAGCAATATCCCATGTAGTTGACAAGGGAATTTTTTCAGCATCTGCTGCATGGCTTTTGGGAATGACCCTATCTGCTTTCTGGATAAGAGGAATGAGGTGTTCGACCTTAGCTCGTTTCTCCCTCAAAACGTCCGCGAAGATTAATCCACTGGATGAAGATTCCATCTCAAGCCACTGATCGCTTTGAAATTTGGCTTGAGAGGAAGAAGGAGCCTCTTTTGATGCCTCTTCAGCTCTGGCCGTCTTCTTCTTCTTCTCTGTGATCTTAGCAGGTTCCGAGGCATCTAACGCTTGAAGGTGGTTACACGGACATGAATTGGCATTGAAAAGATAAGATTTATTGTTAGGACTAGCTCGTGGTAAAAGCTTGTCATGAAGAAGATGAGACGTGCTCCTCGGTCTATTTTCTTGCAACAGGGGGACGCTCTCCTTGTCCTTTAGAACAAGTTTAGGAGGATTTTTCCATAATTCTGCAGGAAAAAACAGTTAAGAAAGTTATTAAAAATAAGTAGTGGGGCAAAACCAAGATTTTGGTTCAATAGGGGCTAAAATGAATAAATTATAAACGTTGGAAGATATAATATAAATCTATAAATTGAGGGGCCAAATATAAAATTTTCAAATAAATGGGCATAATTTTAATTACCACCCTTATTTTCATGATTTTCTTTTCCCTCGAAGGACAAGTCCTCCCAGGCCACATCATACTTTCGACCCCTTAAATAAACTATTGTATAACAAAATAATTAAAAGTAAATCAATAGTATTCTCTCTTTTAAGCAAGTGTCTTCGCACATTCATGAACTTAGTCAACAAGCATAATGAACTTTATCCCTTGATAAGACAATATTAGGAAACCAAACTCATAATTCTATATTTTATGTGTACAAGCAGTAGTGGATCTAGAGGGCTAAATTATATAAAAATACAAGATTTTAAAATGGAACTATTTTATGGATTTATAAGTTTATTATGGTTATTTTTAATAGATTTTAAAATGGTTAAATTAAATAATAATAAAACCACCCACAAGCATTATTGTTGATTTTTTTAATTAAAGTATGAATATGGGTTCTTATAATTCTTAAAGTTAAAGTTTAAATTTGATGTGTTTATAAGGTTATTTTTATAGATTTAATGGGACTACTTGATAGATTTAACAAGTACTAATTAGAAACTAAAATAATTTTCTCTTTACTTTTTATAATTTATTTTCTCCAACAGTGCTTGAGCTCCCTTGATTATGAGCGGACTCCTGAGCGCAAGAGATTAATTAGGAAAAGAAATAGAAAACTCATTGCTTAGTATAAAATTATTTGACCAATAGTTTAAACTACTAGATAATGGCTATATTAGTACTAAAGCTCCCTTTTCTCTAGGTCGATTCAATTTCAAGGTCATATATATGTTGCTAAGAACCTGTAAAATTCATATTCTTTTTAGGTAGTTCTTTTTTTTTTTTTTTTTGGTGATGATATTTCCACCTTATAATTTTTATGAACCCACCCCATTTTCAAAAATAATTACAAAAGGTACACATTATTTTTCAAAAATTTTAAATAAAGAAGAACTTTGGAGAATTAATAAATTAAATCTATATTAATTTACTTTCTTGTGACTTAAATTTTTTTTATTATTATGTTAAGCTTAAATTGACTATTTCACCCTTATAAGGTAAAACTTCTAAGAATTTACTTTAACTTAAATAGTTTTTTAATTTTATACCAAACTCATTGTTTCTAATACTACTTTATTAGTACAATTATTCAACTTTAATTAAACTAACACTAGGTCTTTATGGCACAATACGCATGTTAATTATTAAGCTGTCAAATTTATGTCATTTACATATAAGGATGGTGAAAACAATAATTAGATTTCATTTAAAAATATTATATTATTAGTCACAAAATTAAATGTCTAAATTATTACATATAATAACTTATTTTTATTGGGGCAATTTAGTCGTTTTATATAATAATAATAATAATAAATAGTAAAATAAAACTTATATTAAAGTTTATGGTAAAAATTTAAAAACTAATAAAAAATTAGTAGAAGAATTTAATTAATTAACTGTACAAAACTTTTATTGATTTGTATTTTTTAAAAATATAGTGAACTCACTGTAATTAGTTTTTAGAAGAGGGATGAATTTACAAAAATAATGAGGTGGAAATATCTCTCTTTTTTTTTGTTTTAAAATAAAGGTGGTCAATAAAATAGAAGAGAGTTATTTTTATAGAAAGTTAGTACAAGATTACATCTCTCAATTTATTAAAGAAAAAATTAACCTACAAGCCAATCCTACCTCCCTTATTTATCAAAGCATGTGCAGATTAAAAACTTACGCAAAAGAACAACTGAGTTGATCACATCATTAGTCGGATGAAATATGGAGAGGACCTTAAAATCAAACAAGTCATGCTCCTCCACCACTGGATACAAAAATGCTCTAGCCCCTTTAGCACTCCTCACCAGCAAAACTCCTCCTTCTTTCATGTATTTTCTTATATGCCCAAGAATCTTTGCTTTCTCTTCTTCACTACCTACAAGAGCTGCCAAAATTATACAATCGTATTCTCCAAGCTTCTCTTTCACTTCCATGATGTCGCAGGTCAGAAACTTCATCCTCTTCTCAATCTCATCATCCGAAGAAACAATTCTGCGAGCCAAATTATTGGCACTCTCATCGATATCAATATTATCGAAGTGAGTAGATTTCATGTGCTGTGAAGCCAAAATGATAGAAGTAAGAGGCATAGGACCCGAACCCACGAAAGCTACCTTCTTGAGTTGCACCACTCCAATATTTTCAATAAGGGCTCCATATTCCAATTTGGCTAGCTTAACATAATTTTCATAATAAGGGAAAAGATTTAGATTGTTTAAGGGCAGTGGAATTTTGGTTAGAGACGTTGCAAATTCTAGCTCCAGTAAGCTTTCAGCACGAGCACATAGAGTTATGAGACTTTGGCGCATTTGTTGAACTTCTTGGGGCAAGGCTTTAATGTCTATAGATGAAGGAAGGATACATAATTTAACAAGGTGACTGAAAAGGATATTGACTTGCTTTGAAGGCCTCAAAGACTCGAGTTTGGATATGCTAGCATGGATTTGCATAATGCGAGCTATAAGGAATTCACCCGGAATTTGGCCTTGAAAATTAAGGTCTTGGTGTGAAGCCATTGACGAATAACTCTCTGTATGTCAGTGTATGGGATTAAAGCGAGCAAGTTGTGTGCTTGTTTTGATGAAATTAGGCCTTTCAATGCCACTATTAATAGAGGCAAAAGCATCGAATTTAGTAATTTTTATTTGTATTAATTAGTTATGGGAGCAGGTTACATAATTGTTGGCGTACGCATGAAAAATGATGCTGATCTCCTAAAAATTACTTGGTCAAAAGAGGCGTGGAGTTGCATGTTATAATATCTTAATTGAAAAATTCCGGAGTTCCATCACAAAATTAATAATTCAACATTGCTAGGTACCTTAAATTTTTTATCTCTAATAATCATTCCAAATAATATGACATTCATCAATTGGTTAGTAAAATTAAAGTAAATTAATTATACTATCTTACCAACTAATTGATGAATGTCACATCATTTGAGATAAAAAAATTTGAGATATGTAGTATTATTCTTAATAATTTTCTCTTACTGCTTTAAAACTTATCAAAAAAACTCCCTATCATTTAAATATCATAGCCAGACAACTCGTTTAATATAATAAGCTAGATAACCATGTTAGAAGTTAATCATTTGTACAAAAACCCAAATTAACTTTCAGAAATTGCATGTAACTGTCTGTTAATGTTTTAACAATCAAGGGCTTTTTTTTTTGTCCAAACACAAAGTTATTGAGAAAAAATGGTTGACTTCGTTGACAGTTTGACAGCACAGGAATTTTGGTGGTTTTTTCAATTTCATAAATTTACACCGTGCAAGTATACCAATTAATGAATAAAACCTATAAATACTCACATCCTTTAGATCTAGTTATTGATTAGCTGGGACTTGTAATATAATTCTTACTGATCTCCGGCGAGATTAATTCAAAAATAATAATAAATTTGCCGGTGAATCATTTCCATGATGAAAGGAGCACATATTAATTTGCCTCGGTGTGTGTTGTGTAGTATATAAATTTTTTTCCTATAAAGTTTGATATCAACAGAATTTAATTCTGAAAATTATAAAAGTGTGTATGGTAAAAGTTAAAAAATTAAGGAGATATTAGTAATCTTCCACGAAATTAATTACTTTAGAAGTATTGAAAGAGGAGGAATGCTAGCTACATATACAGTATATAGTTTGAATACATAATTTGTAAGTGATGTGGCATATTGCCTATCATTCACTGATAGGTGATGTAAGATTACATCATTTATGATGGAAATAATTAACAACTCCTTGGAGATGACAAATTTTGAACGTAAGATACGATATATCTCGATATAAAGTAGAAATATTGAAGGAATATATGTCAAATATCCAACTACCAAAATTATAAAATTAGATCATAAGCAGCTCAAAATAAATTAACCAAATTAAGGTGGGTGAATGATAAGTGTTTTAACTAGATTTTTGAGTAAAGGAAAATAAAACTAAAAACCTAGTTAAACACAATAAAATTTATATTAAGGGTAACAGGGATGCCTCGTGTAGCCGGGATATGTTATCTGAGATGACTTTGAATAAAGGTTGAGAGTGAAGGGAGGAAGTGAGTTAGCTTTAGGAGACTTGGATCTAAAGAGAGGGTTGCTTAATAGGCTATCTTTAACCAGCGAAATAGAGAAAATAAGTTAGAGATGGAGCTAACAGTGACCAGCGACTACAATTTGACGCTCAAGTCAGCTACTGAACTTCTGTGGAGGTGAAATGGACGCTGGAGGTTGAAGAGAACCTTAGCTCCTTGTGTGTGTTTTGTGTGATGAATATGCATGTATGAGAAAAATAGAACCTACTTTTATATGGAGTTCTACTAAGGTGCCCTAGTCGCCTACTACCTAGATAATTTTTATTGGTCAGCCTTAAAGTATATGTCATTTCTTTGGTTTATATATTTGTTTAGAGCATTGGGAGTATGTTTGGAGATCAAGCAGAATGGTTTTTGCTTGGTTTATTCTCTTTTACATGCAGTGCATACTACATGGTGGTCTTAGATACCTCAGCAGAGGCTTTCTGACATGGCTATTAAGAACCACTTTTTGCAGATGTGACAACTAGTTATCTCCTATTTTTCAGCAAGATATTCCTTATTTGATTTTACTAAATCAAATATTTCCTTTTAGGCGATGGAGATACCTTGTGCAACTACTACTCTAGATAATTTCTTTACTCACTTCACTTCTGATATGAGGTACCCCACATACCAATTCAATTATCAAGTGTACTTAAAATAGGCCAGATACCTCTAAATGATTACTTATAATCATAAAATTTTGCGTCGACATTTGTTATTCTGTTCTTAGACTTATATTTTTTTCCCCAGACAATAAGCATATAATTTATACATAATTTACCTTTAATTGATATTTATTAGTTATTTTTATTTTTTTGAACTATTTTATTAAACATAAAATTAATCGGAGATTATGGGTAAAAAGTAGATAAAGAATAATAATTTGAAAAGCACTGAAGAATAATTGATTTTGGAAGCAATTGGGCCGAATTTGCACGTGGAATTCAAGGCAAAATAACCAAAATTCAATTAGTTGCAAATAAAGATCATGCATGCGCGGGAATGAATTAACGGTTGGCTTCCTAAAGTCGGTTAGCGAACTTTTAAAGGATTTAGGATTTAAGCATTAATTCGGTGACTCAAATTTTGTTTGGGACTTAAATTTTGTTTGGATTGAAGTTGGACAGCTGTAATTTAAAAGTTACAATATTAAATTATTTAGTAAGTATTAATTACTATAATTTAAAAATTATATTGATATAATTTTTTATTTTTATAATAAAAAAATCTATTATATTTTTAATAATTTTATCATAATTATTATTTAAAAATTATATTTAATATATATTATTAACTTTTATAGTTACATTTCTTCTTTTACAACAACTATAGCTTAAAATCCTCAATTCCTAATAGGGTTTTAGCTTCTAAGAATCCTAATTAAAATTAGACAAGGATTAGGCCAAGTTGCGCAATATACGAAGAGAAGCAAGATCACACATGGGTAGAGAAGAAGAGGAGCGGCAGCAGTGTTTCTCAAATTATCTCATGGCTTGTTCTATTTATTTTGTTGCTCTTCATTTAAGTATGTCTAATTAATTTTTTTATACTGAGGTTAAGATCCTTAAAGATGAAATCCTGTTGAATAAAATAATTGTCTTTTTAGCAATTTTAATCCCCTACATGTTTTTTTATGATTATAGTTTTTGTTTCACATAATTGATCAAATAATTATCTTTTCATCTTTAATATCATTTTTTAAAAAAATTAATTGATTATTTGATTAAATATAACAATTGGTAAAATAATGATTAATGTGATTCTCTTTGATTATATGTTTTTCAACAAAGTGGATACATAAAATACTTAGAAAACTTTAATTCTTTATTTTTTAATAAGATACTATAATGTTTAGAAATCTCACCTTTAAGTAAAAAAGAACCTACGTTAAATTTAATTATTTGGACTTAATTTTTATATCTATAAGGTGATATAGATTGATTTCGAATTATTACTATAAAATAGGGATGAACAATAATTAAATAATTACTAGTTAAATAGTAGTGGATTATAAAACCTTAGTAATCTTTTTTTTTTATTTGTTTTATTGAATATTTGTTGCATTTAATTGTTTTCTTAGTTTAATTCTCTTAAAACTGAATTTGCTCGACTATGTTAGAATTAATATTTATTTAGATTTAAATTAGACTTTTCAATTTCAAATAATCCATGTGGGTTTGATTTTGGTACCACTACTACATTTCTAAAGATGCGCCTGCCTGCGGGTTTATTAAAATTTAGCAGTAAAGAAATAAAGTCATCCCTATATTCACAAGTATACTACAGAGAGAATACAAATGCAGATGAAGAAATCAACAAACTGAAAAAATTCTTCAAAACAGCAAAATAGCAGAAACTGTATAGAAAAAGAATTAAGCCATAAGGTAGAGTGATCGATTGAGAATCGCAACAAATAGAAGCTCACGCATTTCATTTGTGGTGATTTAAAGATAGGCTTGCGAGTTGCAAACAAGAACAATCGAATTGATCACGTCATCATTGGGATGAACAACTGAGAGAACCTCAAAATCCAACAAAAATGCCCTTGCCCCCTTTGCACTTCTCACCAGCAAAATTCCTTCAGCCTTCATATACTTTCTTATATGTCTAAGAATCTTAAGTTTCTCTTCTTTACTCATACCAACAAGAGCTGCCAAAATATGCAATCATACTCCCCAAGCTGCTCTTTCACTTCATCCTCTCCTCAAACTCAGCATCCGAAGCAACGATGCTGCGAGCCACTTCATTTGCTGCCTCTTCAATATCAAAGTTATCAAAGTGAGTGAATGTCAAGTGATGTTTAGCCATTATAATAGAAGTGACAGGCATTGGACACGAACCCACAAATTCAACCTTCTTGGGTTGCACCATTCCATTTCATTGAGGAATGTATATTCCAACTTGGATAGCTTTACGTAATTTTCATAATAAGGGAAGAGATTGAGATTCTTTAGGGTTGGGGAATTTTGGTTAAAAATGTTGCAAATCCTACATTTTAGCTCTAACAAGCCTTCAGCACGGCCACAAAGAAATATGAGGCTCTCTCGCATTTTTTTAACTTCTTGTGGTAAGGCCGTTATATCAATGGATGTAGGGATGGTACATAATTTCACAAGGCGAGTGAAGAGGCTATTGGCTTGCTTCGAAGGCTTTAGAGACTCGAGCTCGGATATGCATGACGCTAGCTATTAAGAGTTCAGCCGGAATTTGGCTTGCACAGCTAGTTCTTTGGAGGGAAGCCATTGATGATTTTTTTTTTTTTTTTGGAGATTTGGATATTTAAATGTAAGTTGTGTGTTTGTCTTGTGGAATTGGCTAGCTATGTATCAGTATTTATAGGTGTAAGAGCTGGTAGTTTGATTGATATCATAAATTATATGTCCATTATAATTGTCAACTCAATGGCACGTTCCATGCCTTGAGATTTCGGCCTATAGTTCATTTAAAACCTATGGGCTTAAATGTCTTCAAAATTCTTTTCTAAGTAGGTAACGGATACATTTTGTTTTTTTATATCTTTGTTTGATTGAGAAAGCTAGCTAGCTAGCTAGTATTCTTTTCACACAACGGGTCAATATTTCCCTTGAAGTGCTGTCAAGAAGTGAGCAAATACCAAAGAATATTTATGTTCACACAATGAGAATGAAATTGGAGTCAAAGATATTCAACAAGGCATGGGCGCATAGCCAACTTAACTTAAGCTTTTCAAAGTATAGTGGATTTTTAATTTTGTTTTTAATACTAAACAAGGGTTGATTTTTTGCAAGCCATGCCCACCTCCTTTACCGTAAGCAATATCAAAGAAAAAATTAATATATTTTGGGTCCAACAAATGTAGTAATATATATTTCCGTGCTATATATTTCAACAAAAAAACAAGTGCTAAAAAATAATCAAATTATTTGAATCCTTAACTATGTACCACGTTAATTAAAAATACTTTAAAAACTTCAATTTATTAAGTGTGCTAGTAACACTAGTATTTAAACTGGGTCATAACAAAATTAACAGTAATTTTTTATTGCAGTGTTTTCTCTACAACTGGGCCTTTTGGTCCATTAGATAGATATTGCGTGTGTATAGATATGACAGTGGATGTACTTAAAAAATCTGGGTATGTCGCCACTCACCAGCCTCTTGTTAAAAGATAGAACCCGATTCGGACTTAGGCTTTAATTTGGGCAGGCTACTATTGACTTTTATTATATGATATTTATCTAAATTAGAATTTTCAATAGATCTTTACCTTTTTTATTCTTTTTACTAATTTATGTACCATTTTAATAAATTAATTTCGTACTATATCTGTTGCGTATTTATTAATAGGCTGAGATCTTATAACTTTAAATTTATGAGTTAAATCAATATAGAAAGCGTTAATGTTACTTTACTCCTTAGGATTGAGTCAAATGTACAATTGACCCTCATATTTTAAAAATTACTCAAAAAATATCTCGGTTAATATATTTGTATTTATTAAAATATTATTATACAAACTAAGGTTATATATTATAATTAGTTGAATTAATACAAAAGAATAATATGATTCACATAAATTTTTTCATTATTTATATTTCCAATCAACCAATATTATGTCATGCTATATCAAATTGTACGAGATTATTTGTATAAATATCTGTGACTCTATAATTATTATTTAATTATATGCCCTTCTTAAGTTTGTCGTTTTATATTATGACCCTGTAATTCGAACTAAAATTCTTGTCGTTAATTATTAAAAAAAAAACACTCGGCTATACGCTCATAATTGTGAAAACAACAGTTTGAGCCTCTAAAAAAAATATTGTGATGGTTTAATTATTTTTCAATTATGTGAAGACAATCTTCTCTCTTATCATATGTAAGTAAAATATAAATTAATAACAGTAATTGTCTGATTGTAAATAAATATAAGTAAAATGTAAACTAGTCCAAAAAATATAAATTAATTTCACTAATTGTTTGATTGTAAATACACATAAGTAAAATGTAAATTAATTCTAATAATTGTCTGATTATAAATATAAGTTGTAATATCAATAATAATCTCATATAAATAAATTAATTAATTAAAAAATATTGTATCATTACTACTACAATAATGTTGTGTAAATAAAAAAAAATGTTGTAGCATTACTACTACAATAGAAGAATCGAGGAATATATTTACTGAGTTACTACAGCGGAAGAAAGTAATTGCAGCAAGCATATTAATTCCTTGATAGCATAAAAGAACTGTATTCAATGCAATGGCAATTTGGCCTTGACAGTTGAACTGCTTCTCTCCTTCTTCTCGTTTTTTATTTATCTTAAAACATCGCTATGCAAATACCATGAATTTCATCTTCAAAAATCAAAAGAATTATTTAAGGAAAGTTCGAAATTAGTATTGACGAACTGCTAAGTTAACAGCTCAACGGAGAGAATTAATATTTGACCTAATGATGATATTCTTCACCTCATCATCTCATTTTACAGATGAAGGTCCGAATATAATTTATTTTTCACTAGATAATACCAAAGAATGATTTCATTGAAATAGAAACACAAACAATATTAAACTAGGATTTTATATTAATAAAATAATTCTTACCCAAAACCCTCACACACTCTCTTCCCCACGTTTATATTTACCCACGGATTCATAGATCAAATCTCCCATAACAATGGGTGGAATAACATCAGAAAATTTAAAGTTAGCGGGTGCAACAAGCCAACAACTGTATTTAAAGAGGCAGTTGGGTAGACCAGCTAACCATATGCAAAAGTCATTGAAGATTTAATGAACATCATCAATTGGTCAGCCCCCTTAGAATGGGGACAAATCTAATCTAATCTAAACAACATTAATTACATAATTAAACACAGTTAATGCTTTTTGACAATATTATCGAGAAAGGTAGCAAAATTATCAAGACAAAAGTTGATAACTGATTTGAGCATATTAATGTATATTGGATGTTTTATTTAATGGTTACAATTTATAGATGTATTACAATTGATTAATGCTATATATTTTAAATTTTTTATTATAAATAATTATCTTAAATTATGTGATATTCATTAATTGATTGATAGCTCTTTTTACAATTAAAGTAAATTAATTATATTATCTTACCAATTAATTTATAAATATTATATTATTTAAGATATTTAAAATGTGTAATATTATTACTTATAATTTAGGATA
Source organism: Murraya koenigii (assembly GCA_025617385.1). Taxonomy (NCBI): domain Eukaryota; kingdom Viridiplantae; phylum Streptophyta; class Magnoliopsida; order Sapindales; family Rutaceae; genus Murraya; species Murraya koenigii. The sequence goes on from CM046817.1 coordinate 26,917,499, forward strand.
TATAAAGTTATAGTATAATTCATATATCTAATGAGGTTGGTTCAAAAATTTACTTCCACCGATAACATGAGAGATGAGTGTCGTTTAAAGAGAAAAAGGAAAGAGCTCGCACAACATGTTGAATATTTCTCTCAATGGTGTTAAGAGCACGAGTCTGTGCCACCATTGGACTGCATGACCAATGGATAGCCTAATGGCAATGTTGAATATTTTTATTAAAAAAAAAAAACAAAACAAAACAAAACGTAGAGCAGTGGATAAAGTTTAAATTTATTTTTTATTTTTTACTTTATCAAATATTCCAACTTGAATAGAACTTAAATATGGCGGCGGCTTACAAATTGATGATAAATTATTATTTTCTTGTGCCATATTAATAACGATATTGTGGCTAATCATATTTCATAAGTGTCCGTTCATTTTAGTTGGATTTTTAAATCATATGACACTTTTGGTCACTTCTATGATCATAAGCTGATATTACTGACCCACGAATTTAAGACACAAATCGCGGGTTCAAGAACAGTGTAATTAGGTTATCATTCTATATTTGTCAAATAATCGTGAAACAAATTAATGCTTTAACTAATTAATTAACGACCGGAAAAGGCACAGCAAATTTTGCTAATTCTCAAAACGTCATTAATAATTCTATCATCAATATAGGAGAAAGTGATCGTTTGAGTTTCTATTTTTTAATAGAATCATGATAGGGATATAGATTTTTATATAAATTGATGTGCAAAAACACCATTTGTTGGATAAAAATATAAATTTAATATAATTAATACAATGGGCCTTGTGAAAGTAGACCGGTGATATTCACCCGCGGGCCAGATTCACATCAAGATTCTTAGACGTATCCAAAAGGCAATAATACATTGAATCATCATCGATTTGTATAAAAAAAGTTCATAATTATCATTATACATATTTTCTTAATTTATCAATCCTCGTGGACTACTCTGGAATATTAATGCCGGTACTTGTGTTTACAGAGTGACATAGCGCAAGTTGCATGCAAAACCCGCCTGGAAATATCAAAGTGCTTGGCGGCTTTGGAGAGATAAGCAATAGAAATTGAAATGGATGTTCAAAAAATTGAGGCTTTTGTAAGGGTTTGTGCAGCGTTGCTCTTGCTCTTGACAGCGTGTTTAGTTGGCTTGGATACTCAATCCAAGTATATTTTTTACGTCGACAGAAAAATTACTTACAAGGAATTGCGTGCTCTCCTGTAAGTTATTTATTACATGCACTGACTATTATATATGATTTAGGCGCTATGATTATATATTTTGGTAATCTTTTAGTTTTGTTTTGACATTAGAGCTTTGGTTTGCATTGCTTCTGCTGCTGCGTGCTATAATCTTCTTCAACTGGGTAGATGTGTTTTCGCGAGCCGCTATATGGGAAACTCAAAGGGGTCTTACAGATATCTGGCTTGGGTTTCTTATTTGTTGGACCAGGTGAATTCCCTTTCCTTAAGTTAAATTTCTATTAAATCGAGATCATACCTAAAGAAAATATTATATTTGAAATCAACTTTTCGGTAGCAAAACACAAACTTTGTACAAGAAAATCATCTTTTGTATCCTGATGGTAATTATACAAAAATAGCTGGCTAATGATGGTATGACATGTATACATTCCAACAGATGGTAGTGTACATAACATTTGGCACAAACTCGGCAGCAGTTGAGCACTCAGTGCTAGCACTATACGGCATGAAGGAATTTCAGTGGATGAAATGGTGCAACAAATTCACCAGATTCTGCTTCCAGATCGGAGGGGCTCTGGTATGTGGCTACGTAGCTTGTGCTCTAATGGTTTTAGTAACATCTATCTCAGCCTTCAATTTGTTTAGGCTCTATTCACCCGAAAAGTTTCTGCGCTTAAAGAGCACATGATGAATTTGTTTTCTTACCCTCCAAGAAACTGCATTTTACTATTTTATCATGAAGTCGCAGATACTTTTTGTCATCAAATATTTCAATAATTATATTAACACTTGGTTTCTCTTGCACTAATTCATCAACTGATCCCTGTCCAATCCAGGGGCTGTATACAGTTTAAGATCCTGATGAGATGAAATAAAAGGACATCTGCGTAATAGTAAAATTATATGTATACACTGCATCAAATACTATATTTCACTGCCAATGGGAGAACCAAGATATCAGTTCGGCAAGGGCTAGAATATGAAAACTTCAAACTTAAGCAGTCCAAAACATAAAAAAATAAATGGAAACGAGCTAAATTTCAGTTCAAATCTTTCCTATATTTTGCTTTTTGGTCTTTTGCGAGGCTCCCCAAGCCACCTGGTAGATCATTAGACGTTGAAGCACTCTTCCTCCATCTAGGAGGACAAGTGTTGAAATCCCTTGGTCTTTAGTAAATGTTTATAGATTTGAATCAATAAGGCCTTCGAAGGAAATAAATGGTTATGTTCCATCATTTTCCCTGTACTAATGTAAATACGATAACATAAATTTGGTTTTGTACCCATCAGAATTCAATGACGTACTGCTCAAGAATTTATTATAAAAAATAGATATTCTAACTAAAACTAACCTTTATTCGCACACGTGCTTTATTTCAAATAGAAATGGGCCAAAAAGAAAATCATGAATTCGAAAACCCAAACCAACTTAATCGCTTATATCCAATACAAAACGTTGTACCCAATAACTTAAGATATATTGATAGTTAAACAACATTTGAATATGTGGGTACTACACTCGGGTAGTTGTAAAGCACATATAATGTAATTAGCAAAACCTGAATGAACAAGATATCATGATTTTTTTTTTTTTTGAGTTTAAATTTAGATGAAGAGATTACTCCAGGACTATCACATTACTTTTACTGATATTATGAGTTAAATTTATTTAATTCACTTAACCCACTTTAAACTGTACTAATTAATTAAAAGAAAGGGATTAACTTAAATTTCCTATCAATTCATTTCATTCTATTCAATCTAATGGTGTAGATTTAAGGTGAAAGAAAAAGAAAAGTTAAAGAGGATGATGAAAATGATTGCCATTTTCCCTTTAAAGTTAAAGAGGATGATGTGTTGCCATCTTTCAGAATTATTTAAAAATAATAATAATAATTACAATATGTTAAATGTGTTAGTGTTGCAATCTTTCATGAAAAAAAAATAGAAAAAAAAAAAAAAACCACAAAAAGTTGATACGTCTAAAGATCACATGGAACACATAATGATAAACTTTAACACAAGTTCAGTTCATTTGGGACTTTAAAATCAAACTAAGCCCACAGTTTATGTCAGGATTGGAAGCAATTAATCTTGAGATATATGGCTTTTCTTATTTTTCAATTAAAATATACATGGCTTTAATGTAACATTATTGTCTGAAACACTAAGTGACTATAGACTATCATTAAGTTGAAAGGTATTGGGGCTCTATGCATTCATTACGTTTGCGTGTAAACTTGTCTTATCCTTATGTCAATTTTTATTTTTATTTTTTGAATTTAAGTAATCCTTGTATCAGCTAAGTGGTCGAAGTCTCTTAAAACAAGAGAAAATCTTGGTAACTTTAGAAGTATGTGCAGAAGTGAAGCATTATCACGAAGTAGTTGTCATTATGACTTGCCCATCCGTAGCTTGTTTATATGCATAATCTTCGAATCTTGGGTAGAGGAATCAAGATTGTGCCAAGCTAAATTTTCTTTTAAAATATTAATGTTAAAATTAATACAAGCATAAAAATAAAAACTCAAAAGGTACTGTGTGATGTGAGTTAAATGGTACATAAATTACACTTTATGATTGATTCATTCTTGTAAACTTGTAATTTTTTTTTATCATTTTAAAGTAATTTCAATAGTACAAGAAACTAGTAGTCAGTTTTCCTTTAATTTAAAACTTGTAGTCCTCTAATAGATAATCTAACTTAATTAGGGAACATAATTAAGGTAAGTATTGCCCTTCAAATTTGCATATGTAAGATCTATACTTCAATAAATAATTCTCTGCATCGATTTCTATTTAATTAATTGTCTATTGAAACCTTGACCAGCATATATATCCTATGCACATATCAGCTCATCTAATTAGTGTTCTTTATCTAAACAATATTGTTGAGTTTTGCACGAATAAGCAATGTAAGATTATCTAATCGATCGTACTTGCCAGAATAATTAACAAAACTCACTGTGGTCCACTAATCAAAGAAATGTATCTTTGCTCCATATTAATGAAAATTTTTAGCCAATAATTAAATTCCATTGACTGTAATCATCTGATGTACCTATCAGATGATTACATATACATAATATGTAATGGTCATTTCATTATCATAGCATTCAATTTGATTAAGTTTTTCCATCAAGCTACTTTATTTACTCCCATTGCATGTTGTAGTTGAAAAATATAATGAGGTAGATTTTAATGGAAACAAATATATAACATAAATTTTTTGAATAATTTTAAGAGATACGAGAATTAACTAGGTAATTGATTCAAACTATAAACACTAAAGAGGAATATTTACTAAAATTACATATACATAATATTTTTTTAATTGAATGCTAGAAAGATTAAAGTGTATGGAGCACAATACTAGAGAGTTCGTTAGATCGATCTAAAAACTGGAAATTTATCAGAAGCGTGGACCACAGGACCACGGACCATCATGAATTAATTTATCACTAAGTTAAACAAAAAGATGATATAAGAGAATTAATTATAAAGACATTACATCTGCCTTTCTATCTAATTTGGAAAAAGAGTTAAGAGTTTACTGTTAATAAAAAATTTAAATATGCATATATATATATATATAGTCTTGATCTGATCTAAAATTTTAAAGTGTAGAAAAGTTCAAAAAAATTTTAAACTATAGAACTTTAAAAGTTTAAAACTTAAAATTCTTAAACCGCACTGTTTTAAAATTCTCCGAACTTCACTTTAAATTTTCAAATTTATATATATATTATCAAAAATTTAATAAATTAGACTTAAATGCTTCATTGGTTGAAAATGATCATCTAAATACATCTTTAGTTTATACGGCACCGTTTCCTTGACCGAAAAGGTTTATATATGCATTTCTTTGCTACTAAGGCAAAAAAGTACACGCACAAATACAAATGTTAGATAATTATTGACGGGAGGGGCTCCCTTACAGCAACTGTAAGGTACAGCCCCTCACATAAATAGCGCCGGCTGTGAGCCTTAAGTGGGACCCACATCCGAGGTGTGAGGGGTTGCACCTTACAGTTTGCTGTAAGGTAGCAGCTCCCATTATTCACTATAGAAGATGACACAATGGGATAGGAGAAAGAAAGAAATTTCATGTTGTCTAAGTCTAATCCTAGAGAGAGGAGGCCAGTAGCGTAGACTTGGTGACGCCTAAATGATACTTGTTGATGCAGTTTTTCCTGCGTGCCTTCAAACAGTGCCTCAAACCTTCTGCTCGCGACCAGCTCGAGCTCGAGCAGGATTGCCTCCTTCGTCCTGTTCCACTGTCTTTTCCAGAATGGAGATCTCCCGGACCTGTACTCACAGAAAATAGAGTCGGGGGTGGCCGAGCGTGTTCAGTGAAACCCTCCAAGCCTTCAAGTCGATGTCGGGTTGTTCTTTTGGTATCTCCCTTAGTGAGAGAGGCCAGGAAAAATGAAAGGGATATTTTTAGCCCTCGCTTTTTGAATGAATATGTAGTTATTCAGGAGGATCGATGTAAGGAAAGTCAGAATAAGAAGAACACTGTATAAGCTTTCGGAACCACTTGTGAATGAATTTTTCCAACCCTTATAACGTGCACGATTCGTTTCCTTTTATACTCCATTTTCCCGCTCTTACTCTCCCGGTCAGTCCATTCCGCGCTTGAGGTGTCGGGTCCCTCGATAGTCGAGATTGGCTTAATATTCCACGAGGATGCGCGGTGTCTCCTTAACTTGGATTCACGTGGCGGATCACCATGTCGGGCATGTGCTGCTAAGAATGATGACAGGTGGGGGCATGTCTTGAGCCATCGGTAATAGTACCACCACCATACCATGTGGGGCCCGATCGGACATTAAAGGTGTGCTAGGATTACGAGAAAACGGGTCGGGTTGCACTGGACCAGGTCTTACATTCCATTCGTCCATGGTGGCGCAACCTGGTTGTGCTCGAGGACTTACTACTGCGGCGGGAAAGGAGTGCTCGGTTTTCGACCTTGACCGGCTTTGGTAGGCGGATGACCTCGAGCTTCCAAAGAGCTCGGAGCTCGAGTGGCTCCGAATTCCTCGACCTTGACCGGCTTTGGCCGGGTTGGGCGACCTCGAGCGAGCAAAGGAGCTCGGAGCTCGGCGACTACGAATTCCTCGACCTTGACTAGTTTTGACGTCTAATGAGGTCGTCTTTGTGCTGATGGTCGGGACTTACGCTCAAGCTAGAGTGCATCCTCGGGGTATTTTATTCAGTTGGAAGGGCCTCGAGAAGGCGTGTCCGATATTACCCAAACACCGGTCCATGGTTTCTAGTCTTTTGAGTGAAACGAGATAAGACTGGAAACTCATTAATGATGGACCGAATTCGCGGCCTTTTATGCTTCGCCATATTTTTCTTGCTTGAGTTTTCAATTGGCTCCTGCTAGACACCATCCTGCCTAAGGCTTAGGCTTTATGACTTTTGGCCTTAGCATCTTTCATGTTCTTCCTCTGCCGGTAATTAGCCTTGCCGAGCACCGTCCCACCTAGGACTTAGGCTTTGGGACTTCTGGCCAATGAGTTCTTCTTGAACTTCTTTTGCTCGGGCCTGCAATTGACCCAAGTGTCTTCTTGTGTTACTCCTGCTCGGGCCTGCAATTGACTGAGCTTGGCAGTCACCTAACACTTAGGCTTTGGGACTTTGGCGAGGAGTTCTTCTGAGCTTCGTTCGGGCTGTAATTGACCGACGTCTGCTGCTCGGGCTGCAATTGACCGAGCTTCATCGGTGTTACTCTGCTCGGGCTGCAATTGACCGAGCTTGCACGTCCGCCTAAGACTTAGGCTTTGGGACTTTGGTGAGGAGTTCTTGAGCTTCGTTCGGGCTGTAATTGACCTGACGTCTTACGCTCGGGCTGCAGTTGACTGAGCTTCATACGGTATTACTCCTGCTCGGGCTGCAATTGACTCGAGCTTGGCACGTCCGCCTAAGACTTAGACTTTGGGACTTCGGCGAGGAGTTCTTGAACTACTGCTCGGGCTTGCAATTGACCCAAGCTTCCTGCTGTTACTCCTGCTCGGGCTGCAATTGACCTGAGCTTAGCACGTCACGCTAAGACTTAGGCTTTGGGACTTCGGCCAGAGCTCTTCGAACTCTACTCCTGCTCGGGCTGCAATTGACCCAGCGTGGCACGTCCGCTTCAAGACTTAGGCTTTGGGACTTCGGCCAGGAGTTCTTCTTGAACTTCTTACGCTCGGACTGCTGATTGACCCGAGCTTGGCACAGTCCGCCTAAGACTTAGGCTTTGGGACTTCGGCCAGGAGCTCTTCGAACCTGCTCGGGCGCTGATTGAGCCGAGCTTCTTGTGATACTCCGCTTGGGCTGCAGTTGACCCGAGCTTGGCATCGTCACGCTAAGACTTAGGCTTTGGGACTTCGGCGAGGAGCTCTTCTGAACTTCGCTCGGGCTGCAGATTGACCTGAGCTTAGCGTGTTACCACTGCCGGACTGCAATTGATCCAAGCTCGGCCTGTCACGCTAAGACTTAGGCTTTGGGACTTCGGCGAAGAGCTCTTCTTGAACTTCTGCTCGGGCTGTGAGTTGACCGAACTTCTTCGTGTTACTCTTGCTCGGGCTGCGATTGACCTGAGCTCGCCACGTCCAGCTCTAAGACTTAGGCTTTGGGACTTCGGCAGAGAGTTCTTCTTGAGCTTACGTTCGGACTGCTGATTGACCGAGCTTACATACGGTGTTACTCCTGCTCGGGCTGCGATTGACTGAGCTTGGCGCAGTCCGCTTTAACTTAGGCTTTGGGACTTCGGCCGAGGTTTTCTTGAACTTACGCTCGGGCTGCAATTGACTAAGCTTCTTATACTTACGGTCTTCATCTTGAACTTACATTATGAATGCTTTTCTTATTCTCATATACATTTATACTTTTACACATCCCATTTTGGGTAGGAATCTTACATTAAAACTTACGATACTAAGGAGACTTCTTGGAAATATTTCATCGGGAGTTGTGTGTTCCACGACCTCTTGACCTCTCGTCCGTCTGGATGAGCTAGCCGATATGCTCTGGTCCTGCTAATTGAGTGACTCGATAAGGGCCTTCCAGTTTGGCCTAGTACACCTTGTCTTGGGTCGCTTCGTGCTCTGGTTGACCTTCCTCGACGCCGATCACCCACGCAGAGCCGGTGAATGTGTACATTTTGGTTGTAATAACGAGCCACTCTCTGTTGATATTCTGAGATCTTAGCAGCTACCCTTTCTCTCTTCTCTTCCAGTGAGTCCGGACTGCTGCGCATCTGCTCGTTGTTTTGCTCCTCGTTGAAGTGCTTCATGTCAGGTGTGTCCCAGTTCCTATCTCGGTGGGAACCAGCTGCTTCGTGCCCAACGCCTGAAGAGAATGGGGTCTCTCCGAGTGGCCGTTTTGTGTGTGGTTACGTAAGCCCACGAGACACCGAGCGGCTCGTCCACCGAGGCTCCTTTTTGCTCGCCTGGTCTTGTCTTGGGAGGCGTTTTATAGTTTTATTCGCGGCCTCTGCTTGCCCGTTGGCTGCGGTGTGAGGAGAGCAAAACTTGACTCTATCCCAGATTACGGCGAAGTCTCTGAACTTGCCATTATCAAGCTGCCTCCCGTTATCGGTGACTAACGCATGAGGAATCCCGTACACGCAAATCGCATTCTTCAGAATGAAGTCGAGTGGTTTTACGCTTGGTGATCTTGCTTCGAGGCTCCAGCTCGACCCGTTTGGTGAAATAATCAATCGCTGACTATGGCATGGGTGGCGGATGCTTTCCCGCCGGCGATGGCCGATCGAATCAATTCCCGTTGAAGCGAACGGCCATGGCGAATTCATCGTCGTAAGGTTCTCAGGAGGTGAGTTAGGTAGTTGGCAAAGCTACGGCAACTCTTGCGACTTCTTGTCTTCTCACGAGCATCTTGATGCATGCGAGGCCAAAAATATCCTTGCCTCGAGGCCTTGAAAGCCAAGGACCTCGCGCGAGAATGATTTCCATGATTCCCTCGTGTATCTCTCGGAGGACATAATCGGCCTCCTCTTGGTCTAAGCACCTGCGAGGGAGAGTGTACCCCGTCTATATAAGACCCCGTCGATGAGGTGTGCACTGGCGCTTTGCACTCAGACTTCCTTGCACCTTCTTGTCGGTAGCATTATCCGCTTCGTTGAGGTAGAAGCGATCGGCTCCATCCGGTGTTGCTCGTCGATAGGCTCGTCACCTCGTCCTCTGCTTTCGATGCTCGGCGGTCTTCATTCGAAGGGATAGACTTTGGAAACTTGGGGTCCGATCTGGTGCCATGCGAGCTATCATATCTGCTCGAAAATTCTTCCCCTTGGGATCTGTTCCACCTCGACATTTCGGAAATTCCCAGTTAGTTGCCTTACGCTTCGAAGGTAGGCGTCCATCTTCTCCACTGCTGAAAGCTCTCGTCGAGGTGATTCGTTACCAGCTGCGAGTGCATTCGAGCTTTACCTCCTCTGCTTTTACTACTGAGGCGAGCTTGATCCTGCTATTACAACTTCGTACTCGGCACGATTGTTGGTGACTTGAACTCTAATCTCACGCGTGTTGCATCTCGGCCCGCCGGGACTTAGGAGCACGACTCACTGCTCCTGCTCGCTTGATTTCCACGGGATCCATCTACTGTGACTATCCACGTGTTGGTCGAGGCCTGGGAACTTGATGAGGGCTCGCTCTCCATCTCCTTATCCCCTGCCGTGCACTCGACCACGAAATCAGCTAAAGACTATGCTTTTATGGCTGTTCGGGGCTGGTAATTAATGTCGAACTCGCTCGACTCCACGACCATTTTACCGGTCTTCCGAAGTCTCGAGGCTTGTACAAAGTTTGCACGAGGGTTGGTTTGTTAGAACCACTGCTGAATGTGCTGAAAATAAGGCATCGACTTCGGACGTTGTGACGAGGCGGTGCCCACTTCATTGGTGGATCTCAGGGTCTCTGCTTAGCAAAGCTACGCTCGTGTAATAAGCAGTCTTGTACCACGACTCCTCCACTTACAGGCCGAGGCTCGTTGCCCGTTGGGACACTGACCAAGTATAGAAGCAGTACCTCTCTTGCTCGAGGTGTCGGCGATAGCAGAGCTTTCAGCGGATATTCTTTCAGTTGCTTGGAGCAGCCTCGCATTCAGGCGTCCACTTTGTCTTCTGCCCTTGCTTCGTTTCACGGAAGAAGACTCGGCATTTATCCAGTGGCTCGAGATCATGAACTCGTTGAGGGATGCCGGTTTGTCGGTCGGACTTTGTATCTCGCTTGAGGCTACTGAGGGACCTCATTTCCATGCTTGCTCTTATCTTCTACGGATTGGCCTCGATCCCTGTGACTCACTATGAAGCCTAAGAATTTTCCGAACTCACTCAAAGCACATTTCTCGGGTTTAGCTTCATCAGGTACTTTCTTAAGAGTCGCGAAGGTCCCTCTAGATGCCTTACATGCTCCTCCGCATCTTTAGACTTGGTGATCATGTCATCTACATATACTTCCATAGTCCAAGCCGATCAATGGCTTGAAGACCTTGTTCACTAGCCTACGATCGTTGCCCTGCATTCTTTAGGCTGAAGGCATGACCTTATAGCGGATCTGACCACGATTAGTGATGAAGGTTGTACACTCCTCGTCCGATCGGTGCATGGGAATTTGGTTATATCGTGAGAATGCATCCATGAAATTAAGCGACCCGTGCCCGTAGTAGAATCCACCGGTTAATTCATCTTGGTGAGTGGAAAGCTATCTTTTAGGCGAGACCTTGTTCACATCTGTGAAGTCGACACACATTCTCCATTTCCACTTGCCTTCTCGCTGACACTGCATTCGAGATCCGTTCGGGTAGGAGACCTCCGTATGAATCCACTTTCAGTGACTTTTCCACCTCATGATTGATGGCTTCGTATCTCTCTCGGTTGGCGCATCTCCTTTTTGCCTCACTGAGCTTAGCATCTCTCCGTATTGCCGACTGTGACACGCCACTACGGGTCGATCCGGGCATATCCTCGTGCGTCCATGCGAACACATCTGCGTGTGCTCGCGGACACTCCATCGATTTTTCCTTGACGGCTTGCTAAGTCCGAGGCCGATTCGGATTTTCTTCTCGGGGTCGCTTGCTCTCGACTCGACTTCCTCCGACTTCTCGGTAGGCTCTTGCCTTCAGTTCCTCGATTCCCCGCCGAGTCGGCGAGGTTATCTGCATGGTTTCTTTGGCGGTACTGGCGTAGCGACTCCTCGCCACCCTCTGGTCGCCTTTCGCGACCCTACTGACCCAGTTTACTCGATACTTTAGGGCTAAGTAATGGGTGGATAGCACGCGTTGGTGATCCTCATAAGCGGCCTCCACAAAATTGCACAGTGCGGTGGCTTCATCTACCACCACGAAATCCGACATCGTGTTCTTCTCGAAGGCTTTGAGCCCGTAGTTCTTGCTGAGCTTGATGATTCCCGATGGTATTAGCTTTCCTCCCGAATCCTTTCGAGGAAGTGCTCGATGCTGCTCGAGGCTCGCGCTGTTATTCCCAAATCCTCGAGTGTGGATTTGAAGAGAATATCCATGAGCTCCCAGAGTCGACCGATATTCGATCGACTTCCTTGTTTGCTACGTTGGCTTTTACCGCGGGGCATCCTCGTGAGAGTCTGACACCCCTCCTCGTCTTCATCCAGTCCACATAATTGGCTCTGCAGAACCTTGGCATTCTTGGCGGCGAGGCGGTGAACAAGACTTCTCGGTCGGCGGCGGCATATCTGCGATAGTTTTTCGAGCCCTATTTGAACTTCCACGCCATCGTGGGCCCTCACGAGATTACCCTCGTGGACGGTGGTTCCATGTCTATTCAGTGAGCTCGGCCATCTTCCTCGGACTGCTTGCTCGACCGCTGGATGCCTTCGCTCGACAAACTCATCCAGTCTGGATTCACAACGGATCCTCCACTGGTTTTTCAAATCACGACCTTTGTGATGTGGAGTGGCCGTGGTCACCATGGAAAAGCGAAGCAGCCCCTGCTTCGCTTGCTAGGCTGGCTTGGCCGTCGGCGTTGGAGGGCTCGGCGATCCTCGCTCCTCGACCACTGAAGTATCTCTTGAGAGATACCTTCGACCTCGATATCTTGTTAAGTAGCGGGGCTCTGTTCCACCACTTGTATCGCTACTATCCGCTGGGAAGCTTCCGGTGGGGGTGGCGATGAGCGATCGACCTGTTGTGGCTCACTCTCGAGTGCGCTTGGTGGTGGTTGCGGGATGTGTGGTCGTTGTGACTCCTATACTCCACTGTGATCCGGCACGGAGATCTTGAGGTGGCGGAGGAACCATCCGCGGTGGAGGAGCTCTCGATAAGGGTTGTCTGAGAGCAACTCGGTCCGCTGCTGCCTTTGGAGCTTGTGCCCTCGGGCGGGACCCCTTTCTCCTTCCTCCTTTCTCCGTTGACCTGCTCGTTCCTCGGTTTGGCGACTTTTCTTCTTGATTACCATATCCGGTTTTACACTGCTCATACAGCGTCCAGAATACTGAGCGGATCGAAGGACTCGCATGATTATACCATGGTCTCCCCATCCGGATCCCATCCTTCGATCCTCTCGGAGCTTGGGGATGGTTAAGCGCACCGAGATCTAGAGCCGATCTATGGTATCTTTTGACAAACTCCGGAGAGATTCTCCTCCTTACGCCTTGCTCAGGCGACTCCGTCATGTCATCCTCGGGGTCACTGCGCCCGGGTTGCTCTGCGAACTCCTACACATCGTTGAGCTCAAGATGCTTCCCGGTGGGAGTCTGCGGTACCATTCTCTCGCTCTTCCCTCAGGGTGAGTGGGAAGGCCGGCACCTCCGAGTTGCTGACAATCCTTGCACTCTGTCATGTCGTTGAGCAGATTACTATGTGCACTAATGGATCACTTTCCACGAGAACTTCGGATCTAGGAGGCGGAAGTCACGTGGGATCGTGACACCATGATCTCCGTCGAAGTGGAGATTCGTTATCTAGCATTATTCGCCGACTTGGGCTCTTTCCGTTCCCGGAGGTCTTCCATGACTTGTGCCAACTGCGCACTTCTCCCTCCGACTCTTGCGCGAGAGGTCGGGTGCATGTCCTGTAAGTCTTGTCGGGACCCCTTTCCTCCATGTTTGTTTCTTCCCTCAGCTGCAACATTTGGTGCCCTAGGTCTTTAGGCCTCATCTCCCGCATTTTCCGAACATGAGCATTCCCAGGTTGGACTCGGGACATCATTACATGATTTTCTCTGTCCCTCCACGAGTTCTTGCAATAGGGAAGTCGAGTCTCCATCTGTTTCTCCATCAGATCCATTCTTTCCTGGATCTCACTATTACGGGCCTCATTGGCCACTTCTCTCAAAGTTCTTGATTCTTACGGACTTACTCCTCTTGATTGTTTCCCTCATCGTTGCGTTGTGTATCTTGAATGTATTAGGAAATCGGGCTTTTGTCTGCGATCCACGAGCTGGCGCCAAAGATGTTGATGCAGATTTTCCGCGTGCCTTGAGCGAGTGCCTTGAACCTACGCTCGCAATCGAGCTCGAGCTCGGCGAGGATTGCCTCGTTCGTCTATTCCATCTGTCTTTTCGAGCGGAGATCTCCGGACCTGTACTCACGAGAAAATAGGGTCGGGGGTGGCCGGGCGTGTTCAGCGAAACCCTCCGAGCACTCAAGTCGATAATCGGGTTGTTCTTTTGGTATCTCCCTTAGTGAGAGAGACCGAAAAATGAAAAGGATATTTTCGCCCTCCCTTTTGAATAAATATGTAGTTATTCGGAGGATCGATGTAAGGAAAGTCAGAATAAGAAAAACACTGTATAAGCTTTGGAACCCTTGTGAATGAATTTTTCCAACCCTTATAACGTACAGTTCGTTTCCTTTTATACTCCATTTTCCGCTCTTACTCTCCGACCGTCCATTCCGCGCTGAGGTGTCCGGGTCCCTCGATAGCCGGGATTGGCTTAATATTCCACAGGGATGCTGCGTTGTCTCCTTAACCGGTTCACGTGGCGGATCACCATGTCGGGCATGTGCGCTAGGAATGATGACACCGTGGGGGCATGTGCCGGCCATCGGCAATAGTACCACCACCATACCATGTGGGGCCCTGATCAGATATTAAAAGGTGTGCCAGGATTCTGAGAAAACGGGTCGGGCTGCTCTGAACCGGGTCTTACATTCTATTCATCCCATGACTGGCGCAACCTAGTTGTGCTCGGGGACTTACCTTCTGCGAGTAGGAAATGAGTGCTCGGTTTTTGACCTTGACCAGCTTTGACTAGGGTGGACGACCTCGAGCTTCCAAAAGAGCTCGGAGCTCGAGCGGCTCTGAATTCCTCGACCTTGACCAGCTTTGACCGGGGTGGACGACCTCGAGCAGGCAAAGGAGCTCGAAGCTCGAGCGACTCTGAATTCCTCGACCTTGACTAGTTTTGACATCTAATGAGGTCGTCTTTGTGCCAGTGGTCGGGACTTCTGCTCGAGCTAGGCTGTCCTCGGGGTATTTTATTCGAGCTGAAAGGGCCTCGAGAAGACGTGCCCGATATTACCCAAACAATACTCTTAAAAATAATAATAATAATAAGACAAGTAAGTGTATAAATCTAACAAAAGTAGGTTGCAATTAAAATTGAAAGCCAACACATAAAGCTTAATAGAAACCCACCACATAAAATATGATGATAAACTCTCGTCACCACATTGTGAGACTACCTCCCACCTTAAACTACATTTCTCATGTTAATTCACATACGAAAAGTGAATAAAAATAAAAGTCCTAAAAATATACATAATCCTAATTTAACTCTAATTAAAATGGCGAATATGAAAAGAATCAAAACAATTAAAATTCTAAATTTGTCCTACATCACCGAAAAAGCTGAGAACATATAAACCTAGGTACCTTCAAATTCAATTATTAGGTTTCTTATTGAACCTGAAAACATGTCCACAAAAATATAGGTCAATAATGACCCTTTCTAATTAGAAAAGAAGGAAATATTACTCTTAGTTGTAAAACCAAATTGAAGTAAATGGTCCTTGCTCATTTGCTTTTGATTTACTTATAGTACACCTCTTCAGTAATATCATCACACTTAGCATTCATTTTGAAATAAATCAATTATAATAGAAAATTTTAACATATGACATCATCATTTTGTTTTGTATAGGGTTGGAAAAATATGGATTCAGATACGAATATAGGTTCATCCGGATCTAGATCCACATTGATATTTTGAGATCCAAATGCCGCAAAAAAAAAAAAATGTGGATCTGAATGTTGGTAACACCTGTGCAGATTGCAGGTGGATTTTATGTATATTCAGATTTGTATAATACTAAATTCAAATATACTTTAAAATTCAACAAATTTACCTAATAAAATCAAATAAAATCGAATTATGAATTAATAATCAACAATTCATCACCTAGAACAACATATAACAACACTATGAATCTACAAATAAGAATATCACAACATAAATCAAACATCAAGAATAACATAAATTCAAGTCTAATACCACCATAAATCCACATAGGCTTGATTTTTTTAATTTAAATTTTATATTTTTATTTTTATTTAATAAATAATTTAATTAAAAAATAATGAGGATTCATATATTCAAATTTTCAAATACACTTGTATTCAAATTCAGATCCACATGAATATTTATTTTTAGTATTTAGATCATAATCTTCTAAAGAAACCCAGATTCCTTTACCTCCCTAATTATGTGGGCATATTTGGACCATCCTACTTAAAAGTTTTTGCAAGGCTAGATTCGCAAAAGGGGAACTTGATTTTTTCTTTTCTTTTTTAACTTTTTCCCCTTCTCGATATCAAATAATGCCCTAGATTCAGTTTTAAACCATGCAAGAAATCGAGTATTTTTAAGCTCTGAATGAGAAGCTCGAGGTCGATTGGCTTTCTGAAACTAGCATACACACATGGATGTGATGAATTAACTAGATTAAGCCGGCACCTTATATTTGTTGTAATATATAGAGAGAAAAAAATCATAAGAGTAAATATTCGTTTAATTACTATTTTTTTTGTTAAGTTTCTGTTTAATCTTTATATTTTTAAAAAACTCTCCAAGACGCCTCTATTTGTTAATTATGTTACGGGCTTACCCTTACTTTTTTTAATTTTGCAATAGTACCCTTGCAACAATCTTTGGGATATTAAATAAAAAAATCAATTTACGAATTAATTCTAAAAGGAAAATAACAATTGATGTAAACTTTTTTGTTATTAATTTTAAATTAACACTTTATTTTTTCGTTATGCTCCAATATTGTTGCAAATGCATTATTATAAAAGTAAAGAAAAAATAAAGGCAAGAATGTAATATAATTATTAGTAGGGGTGTCTATTAAAAAAATAGAGATTAAAAGAATGCTTAAACTAAAATAAAAGGATTAAACGACAATTTATTGAAATCTAAACATTTTGTAAAACTTGTGTAACTTTTCATATTGTGACAGGCTTGAATTTGCCCTTGATGAATCTATTGATCAACGCTGCTACTAAGTTTCTTTGTAACCAAGTAAGCTTCTTCCACAATGACTCGTAGAAGCTAACATTATCAGCTGTTTGATATGTACGAGAAAAATACTTCATTAAGAAAAAGAAAAGAAATAGATATATTAATTGCTCGACTCCAACCTTCTGTACAGATTTTTTGTTTAATTGAAGGATTCAGTAAGAGACTAACATCTATGATATGAGACGATTACTTATTCGATACATAAAAAATATTAATGAATAATCAAGCAATAAAACAATTACTTATTCGAATAAATCAAAATGTGACTTTACTTATTTACTTAAAGCATTAACTACAATGTCTGTGGAAAGTAAAAGAAATTTTAAGTTCGTTTATTACACCATAAAATGAAGAGTAAAAAAGAACTGTAAATGTATGTTTTTACAACAATATAATAAGTGTAATGATAGATATTCTAAATTTCATCACAAATGATGTGTCATTATTGAATGGTTCGTAATTCTTTATAAAATTCAATTGAATTGATTATATTATTTCATTAACTAATTGATAAATACCACATCATTTGAATTATTTTTTAAGATAAAATTTGGGATATCTAATATTACTCATATTATAATGAATCATCTCCGTTAGTTTCACTGCACTATGTTTCATAATTAACCAGCAACATTAAATCACTTTCTAATTACATTTTATTTATTATTTAAAAAAGAAAAAAAGAAAAAGATGTATTCTAAGTATTTGATATTCGATTCCATTTTGATGAATTTTAGATATGCATAAGAACAAATTTATTATTATTTTTGATAAGATAAGAACAAATTTATTGGAATATTGTTTCAGTGACTAAAACTGTACACTATCAGTCTATCAGTCTATTATCATCACTAACTCAGCCTAGTACTTGGCCTTTTTCAGATTCCTCTTCATGCTTAATTAATTAAAATAATGTAAAGCAATTGAATTACAAGAAGGAAGAGAGAACTAATTAAATTCAGCCGACATCATCACGTATACCTTAGAAAAAAAATTATAATCTCAACATCTCTTCTTCTAATAAGTTAAAATTAATTTTCTTCAATGAATGGACTTTGATTAGTCCATCATGACCGCTACACCTTTTTTGTGCTCAATGGAAATATTTGCATATCATCGTCAGATACTTGAGTAAATCACCATAAGAGAAATACAATTCAGACAATAATAATAATAATACTAGCACCATGACCATATAGCTAGATCATCGATCAAAGCCTTAAAGACAAATCAAGCTGGCTAAGCTCATCTTGAACGTTTTCATGAGGCCTGTAACTCATGGAACTATAATTCACCTCTTTTATGCCATAACCAAATTCTTCAGAAAACCTAGCAGCATGTGCATGACCCTGATGAATACGTAAAGCATGGCTCGGGGAGCCGATTGAGGTAGATCCTGACCTTGGTTTATTAGACACTCCATGTGCCCTCACAGCTGAGCTTAACTCCCTGCTCTTCTTGGCTAAAGTTCTTTCAAGCTTGTGAGCATTTTGATGGCCACCAAGTGCTTGTGAGCTGTAGAATTTGCGCTGGCAATAGTTGCAAGAGAATATTCGAGGCTCGGCAGCTGGACTGTGAGGTGACGAAGAAGGACAATTAGATGATGGTGATGGTTCAAGAACAAGTTCTAGGTTGAGTTGATTGCTTGGTAGACTCAAATGAAGTGAAGTGTTAGGCTGATAATCCATAGCAAAAGAGAAGAACAAGCAAGAGTGCAAGTTTACTTAATAATTAAGCTTGAAGAAAAAGAGAGAGAGATGGAGAGAGAGTTTTTTCTTTTGGTCACGGAAAAGTGAATTGATGGAGAGGGTCTTCAGGCTTATCTTGCATTATAAGAGATGTGCAAAAATAGGTTCACTGTTCCTGCAAAATACAACAAATGGTAAGAGTAGTGACAACATAGATTGGTATTGAGAAAGGGTGAGAAAGAAAGAGACATGAAGCTGCAAAGATCAGTGGGGAATCGATGGGTTGTCGCCTCCATTAATGGCAGCATTCGACTCACTTGTCGGTCCATGGAAGAAAAAAAAAATCACCACATTAACATATATATTAATCAAATCATTCATTTTAATTAAATTTTGAAAACTAATATAATATTACTTGTGATTTGTGAATCTATGTAATTTACGAATCCAATCATGGGTCCAATCTTATTTTGTTTTTAATCTTTACTCTCTCACATGATCTTTAATCAGCATCAAGTTGAGATCATGAAGGCTTTAATCAATTTGCCAAAAAAAGCAATAAATTGTAAACAAGATAAACCATCTTGACTAGACTAAACATGCAACATGATAACAGCCACATTAATAGTTTACATTACATTTGCCAGAAAATTTTTTAAAAAATATTATCTCCACTCAATATGGTGCACTGAATTATCAAGAAATGCAACCGTACATAAAGACTAGATGTAGGCTTTCTTCAGTGAACCAACTAAATTATACATTACATTCTTTCGACTACATGATGTTCCCAGACCGTAATTCAATAGTCTGACCAAACATTTCCGAAATCCAAGAGATTTCATGAACAATAGTCAGATTTTTGCTTGTGTACTAAGTAGCTTCCATTAATTTTCACTCTATCTCTAAAGTCCAGAAACTACGTTCACAAATTGATATGTTGTCATTTTTACCCCTTACTACTTAAAAAGTTTTTATAATATTCCGCTACTCTTTCACGTCAAAATTTTAAGGAAAAAGAAGAAAAATGGTCTTGGGGAAGTGTAGAAAAGAGGTTTATATATTGCCCATAATGCTATGTTAAGGACCCACAACATATATATGTGTGTGTGTGTGTGTGTGTGTGTGTATTTTTGGAGGGACATGTATGATGCCACTCGGGTTTTAAGTCGTTACCTTACATCACGTCCAGTGTCTTATTTATATCTCACATAATATTTTGACAATAGTTTACAGAGGCAAGCACATGGGGTATGGGATTTGAAGCGATAGAAAATGCAGACAAATTGAAATCCACTATTTGCTCTCTCTTACGCTAATTGTAACAGAAAAAAAAAATATTAATCTTCAAACAAATAGATAGGGTTTCAATACATTCATTAACCTAATAATTAACAAAACCACATTACGCCATGATTGTGGGATCATAATCTCGCAGGTCGGCTATGATTGCGCTGAGCACTGTCTGTTAATCACAGACACAACACAAACCAAGAAACTACCTACTGTTGCTCTGCAGTTTATGTACTCTCTTAAGTCTAAAATTCATAAGATTCCAAGCTTGGAACATTAATTCCCTTGAATAAAAATCATATAATATGCAAATCATCAGTCAATGTTATGTGTCTCTTTGTACTTTAACAAACCTTCAAAAGCATATATATAATTAGAAGAGTAATGAACTTAATAACCTCAATGATTTTTCCTCGTTCCTTCTCCTGATCATGATGTAATTGGGCATGACACATACAATAATATAATATAATTTTAAGTAAACAAAACAAGCAGAGAGAGGAAGAGAGAGACTCACATGGGAAAATGCAACTTTTGAGTAAAGGAAAGAGCAGTGGTGTAAGATGAGAGCTGAGAGAGATCAGCCTCTGGTTTTGGCTTTAAATAAATGGGATATCATAGGAAGAAAATGAACCTCAGATGGAAATGAGTAGTGGACATGTTTGTGTTTTGTCGGATTTTAAAAGCATTAAAAGGGTTATGGAGCATCTCAATGTTATTACTCTTGGATAATGATTATTTTTTTTGATATACTAATATATTATAATCAGAAATCGATCAGATTCTTCTTTGAGGAAATAAGTATACTCCTACCTAAAGTGAAATTGGTTTTCAACTATTGTTGGGACTACGAATCTCTGCACTCAAAGAACCTGTGTATGGATTATCAATAAGCTCGTAGCCCATTGACTAAATAGTGATATTTACTACTATAGCCAAACTTCATTCCTCAACATTATTTTTTCGGCAAATCTATTATACTATCATTTTTTAGTACAGAGCTTCTTGTCATGGGATAGGAGTTTTACGCAGCAAACCCGTGCGGCACTTAGACAACCTTGGTCGGGATGTTGCTAAGTAAGCATTTACGCTTCTCAATAGCTAAGCCAAGAGGTTCCCGAAATGCTAAAGAGAAGGAAGAGCTAGCGAGCAATGTAGCCAAATGCGAAAGTTGTATTGATAGTAAGAAAGTTTACAAGAGAGCTTACAAGTGTTTGATGCTTGATGCTTGGATGCTTGATTTGGATTCAAATATTTAGAGCTCATTCATATTTATAGGGAAGCTTGGCTAACTCTAGAGCATTCTAAGACCTAGAAGATTCTATACACATGAGCAACAATCTAGAGAGTTTTAGTGTTATGTACAAGAGTGTGCTTAGTTCTTGGATTTTTACTGAACGTTCTAGAATCGGTAGTTTATCACATCTTGGCTCATTCTCTTGACCATTTTGAGTTTGAATCTCGTGACCGTAACATTCCGCTCTCTGTTGAAAATTCCCTTCTTTTTCCTTTTTTTTTTTTTTTTTTTGCTTTGCTGACCTCGAATTTCTATACCGTTCATAATATATCATAAGTTAAAAGTCATAAATGAAAATTTCGTGTCTCAACAATGAAAAATTTAAAGTTTTCAACAAAGAGTGGAAAATCATACGTGGCTATATTGTAGTGATTCCCGACTCGAGAAAGTCTAGTACCTCTTGATTAGAACAACAATTAAACAAATAATTATTTGAAAATTATATATTTATTTTACAATAGCTCCAAGGTCGTGGCTAAATAGATTTCAATCAATTTTATTTAGTTGACCAATCGGATTGAATATAAAGAACTAAAGAAAATGAATTGGAGCTTTACTGTCCCTTACTTTTCCTAAAAAATATATTTATTTTGCAATAGATTTTTCAGAATTTCTGTGATAACTGTATTTCTTTGTATAATTTACTTTTTTCTAATTTAATTGCAAGGATTGCAAGTTTTAATTTTATTGTATGGATTATATGGTTGTGGATTGTTCAGGTTGCAAAGGGATGTGAGGATACCTCGTGAAGTGGCCATGTGGGAATGAGGTTGATATGAGGTTTTGTATTTACTTAATTCATTTATTACATTTTTTCTCTAGTTTTCAGTGCATGGAAGCTCTTTGGCTGGCTCGGTCGCTGCCGTGAGTTTTTCTTTTCTTTTGGTGCTAAGCTGCTCTCCGATGATCCAAAGAGTAGGGCCCCTCATGAACCTGCTTTTTGCAAGCACTCTGTGAATTTTGGTTTCCTCTGTTTCAGTTTTGGATCCATACACAGAACTTTTATTGGAGTCTTTCGCTGCAAGCCAGCAAGATACATATAACCCTACCAAGATAGCAAGAGTCATCTTTTTGTTTCCTTTTGCTAAGTCAAATATGCAATAGATTTTCAGACATGTTGACAGATTTGGGATTGATCACTCTGTGTACAATAAAAAGCATGCAAGTCTTTTCAACCAATGGTTATATAAATATATATAGTTATATATGGTTGTGTTGTTTCACATTAACTGATATAAAAGATTCACTTAATTTTTTAAATATTAAGTAAGAAATATTTATCCATACAATATGCTATTCTTTTGGGTTGAAGTCAAAAATTCGGATTTGATATTTTCTTACATTTCTTGCCATTTTTGTTCTTGATGTTTCTTTGGGTTAAAAATCCACTTCAGCTTCATGATGTGGTAATCAAAAGCACCTATTTCTCTTATTATTAATTTTCAAAATAAGATAACGAAAGTTCAAAATATAAATCAAATCTTATAAAACCGTGGCCTTATTTTTACTTAGGCTTTTATATAACATTAAACAAATTAGCAATAAAATCATGTCGATGGTCAAGTTTCAAATGCATTATGATGGCTGCCGCAAAGGGTATGGTGGAGTGATTTTCAAGCAGCTGTATTGAGCTGGTCACTCATGTTTGAATATAAATTTAGACGTTCCACCCCTTTACCTTTTAAAAAATGATTAAAACTACATTGGCCAAGTAATGGTCTCATCATGTTTGTTATGTAGCTCATCAAGTTCTTTAAACAATTGATTTTTATCATCTTCTACCGTGTCGACCAGATCAACATCAATTATAAGTTCCTTAATCCGGCTTCTCTCATCCCATCGTATTTAATTTGCTTTAATTGATACAAAAATTTTCAGCTAAGCATCTCTCTTGCCAATCTCCTCCAAGCATAATAATCTTAAAGTTATGTCAATATTAGTATGGTTAATCTAGCATTATCGTGGTATATCACCCTCTCTGGCATTTTCACTCTATTTCTCTAGGTTTACGTGAATTGAAAAATGATATTTTGTTTTCAAAACAAGCTATATATACTTGCGGTTATTGTAAAAAGGGCAAAAAAAAAAAAAAAGAGGACAATTGGACTATGAAGGAGCAAAGAGTGGACCATATCCTAGAGTTTTTAAGTAATCATCCTCATGTTCAATAATTTGTTGGAGTCGGGACATTTCCCTTTCATGGACCAAGAGATGATTAAGAAGAGTAGTAGAAAGATGATAATAAAACCAAGGTAGAAAAGTTGCTTTAGGTGAGAATGGGGTAAACTAAAACCCTCTACTTGTTTGAAAGGAACAAAAAAGGAGGAAGAAAAATCAAAAAAAAAAATTGATTGTCTAAATCCCTGTTAATCACCAAAATTAATAATTGATTGTCTAAATCAATTATTATCTCAAATTTTTACTAATTGCACATTTTCTTTTTAATTTTCAATTGCTTTGTATAAATTTTAGGGTACTGTAATCAAGAAGAATGAAAGCATATTTTTATTATATTGTTTGTTAATTTCTACAAAATTAACTATCTTTATGAACTTTAACAATAACAAATAGTATTAACGTCAGCACTTAGCTGGGGTTTTGATGAATTTTAAAATATGAAAGAGGAAGTAATGTTAATTTCCTCAAATAAGCGAGCGAGGAGGTTAGGGTTGTGGTTTATTCTTTTCCTTCTTCTTCTTCTTTTTCTTTTATAATCAAAATGGTAATAAGTGTGGCGGACAAAAGATGCTGAATGAGTTGACCGCCGAAGGGAAGTGGATGGCTAAACGTGGGCTAATGGAAGCTGAGGTGTCACCACTGAGTTTCTTAAGTGGGGGATGAAGAAAAAGAAGACAAAACTCTTCGTACATGTTTTATTATCACCATGTATTCCTTGATCGATCATTCTCTCAACGCCGTGTGGGGAAATACAATGCTGCACGGATTACAAAGCAAAAATTAACACACAAGTAATGACAAGAGGCATATTGAGAAAGCTCTGGTGTTGGTGGTGGTGTGCTTGCAAATACTTTTTCAAGCAGTTGAATAACTGAATGTAGCATAATTCACCACACATTTTGAAAGATAAGGATAAGATCTTTATATATTAATGCATCATGTACGATAAAACTATTCGTAAAATTATTATAAGATTCCCCCCAGCCCCCTTCATTATGAAATCTAGAAGAGCTTGACGAAAATTGATCTCTTTCATTATGAGAGAAATTTGACGATCAAATTTAATGATTAAAGAAATTTTGTTTCTGCTGAGATCTCACTGACATAGGAAAGAACCTAAACAAGAGTCCAAATTTTGACCCTATAGCCTGCTTTAGCTCAATAGTATCTTCAGCTTTAATTCGTGTTAAATGTTTTCTCATCGATCTTATTAGCTGCAGAGTTTGCTGTTAAGAAGGCCTGAACAAAAATCGATTCATTAGTGCTCTCCTCAGCTTGTACTATCCTCAGTTCTCTCATCCTTGCCATATAATGAATGGGATAACTTCAATCAGCAGGCTCATTTTCTATTTGTTCTTCGCATTTTGCTTTATCAAGAGGGCACTGCGAAACCATTTGACTTGGAAGTTTTAGTTTCAAATTAAGAACCCAAGCAATAGCATTTTAGCTTTTACTTGGAATTTCCCGCGAGTTACTACTTTTCTTAATTAATCTTGTTATGTCATGCTTTGATTTTACCTTTATGTTCTACGTTCTCATAGGTTCTTTTGTATTTCCTCTTTTTCAACGATGTATTCACAGCTCTAGTGTGGTTCTGAAAAAAGAAAAAAGAAAAAAGCAACGAATGCTATGCCAAGGTGGGAAAATATTGTTGATATTGTTAATTGGGGAAAACAAAGATGGTGCATACTTAATTTGATAAGAAATTAACAAAGATTCTCCCCAGTCAAGACAAATATGGCTGAAAATCAATGCAATGATGATATGTATATATCGCAAGAATCATTGTTATGATAATATGCATGTCCATTATAAATTACAGATTTTCAGATTCAAAAGATGATTTAAGTTTGTTTTCTTCATCTTTGTTTTAAGTTTTTTAAAATTCACTGAGATAGAAAAATAGTGGATGAGATCCCGACTTCCAGTAACTTTTCAATTACTTACTTTGTAATTACCACACGGGCCGAGTATTGCCCAACGACTGTTCCAAATCCTTCGTTTATTTTCGACATTGATCCATCTCTCTCATCACAAGTCATCACGAGTTCATTCTTTCCAGTGCTTCAAACATCCTTCGAAACTCTTACGGAATACCACTTTTTATATTTATAGCTCTGTCTTAAAAAAAATTATAAATAATTTAATTAAAGATACTATCATCTAGTATAAACTAATTAAATTTAATTAAACATATTTTTCATAATAAAATTCTTATTATTGGAGAATTTATTTTTTCATTGTTTTCAAATTATTTTGATTTTATAAAAAATAAAACTTATATCATATACTAGGATTCAAAGATAAGAGTTCATATTCTGTAAAGATTTTTTATACTTTAATACAATTTCCTCTAACAATAGATCTATGATTATAAAAATGAGCTTTTATAAGACTATTAAAGAAATGTGATAAGCATATTTCGCTCATAAGTTGAAACGTTGAATTATTGTAAAATCTAGATTTACTCTTTTAAGTCTTAACACTTTAAACTATAATAATAATAATAATAAACATAAACATAAACATTAAACAACCAGCTCGATTTCAAATATGTTAAAGAACAAACATATACGGCAGTATCAGAATTGTCCATAAAAACATATACAAAAACAAATTCATAGAAAGCCCCTACACTTAATTCTCTCGTTCTCCATCTGTTTTGGATTCTTTTATTGGTTGGCTACCAAGCACCATTAGCACAAGTTAAATTATGGCATGAAAAGAAATCACATGTATTTTGGCCCTAGACTTCAGCCTTAAAATATATATACATATCACACAGGACCTAGTTTCCCAAATCACCAGCTGCCAACTTCGTTCTCAGGTCTTTTCTCAAAATTTTGCCCGATGAAGCTTTTGGAATTGAGTCTGTGAAAAATATCCGCTTGATCCTCTTGTAGAATACAACCTGCACAATAGTCCCGGTTACAAATATGTAAGCTAATACAAATTTGAAGTTTATTTAGCCTGATAGAGGCAGTTTACAATCGACTAACATGAGGAGACCATATTAGAAAAACAGTAAACCCGGCGCAGCCAAATGTTAATAATTTTAAATAAAACTTAGATAAAAATTAGAATTAGGATATACTTACGAAAATACTTTTGTATAAACAATCACATTTTTGCCCCATCAATTTGTATACTGAATATGTATTTTTGACTTTATAATTATTCAAAATTTTAATTTAACCTCTTATTATTTGAAACTTTTATTTCCACTCACAAACACGTTAACATGAAAAAGATTTTAAAAAGAAAAAAAAAAAGTAAAGAACAATGATTCAACAAAAAAAATTCATACATGATGGGTGCTCGCATATAATGCCGGAACCAAGACTCTGGTGTAATGGGCAGTATAATAGAGGAACTAAAAGGTTTAGTAAACTATAACATAAAATCATAAAAAATGAAAGGGCAACAATGATGATCATAATGGAAAAATCATAAAGTTAAGTAGCTCAAAAGAAAAAGACAGCTACATAAAAATATGCATAAATCTTTGGAAAAATTTCAGCTCAGTCATTAATGTTCCCCGAAATTTTTCTTCGACCTGGACCGAGGCCACCTCGGTGTCCCACCGCTGGACACGTGTTCTTTTCCACTTAATTTTGGTCCATTCATAATTTTTTATCACTATAATAAATTAATAATTACTATTTTGCATGCTGTTGTGCATACGCATGACACAGGTTTTTGTCGGTGTATTTCATTTCTAATGCCAATATAATTAATTAATTACCTGTTTTGAAATGTATTGCTTGATTTCGTCCTCGGTGATATTAGAACCGTTGGATCTTACAACAAACGCAACTGGAACTTCTCCAGCTGCGTCATCTTGCATGCTGAAAAATACATGAACAAGAAGCACTTATGATTTGAAAGTGACTGAATGACGATACGCGTACAATCAATATAATATGCTAAGCCGTGGGAAGACTTACGGTACAACAGCAGCATCAGAGATGCTGGGATGGCCGATCAACATTGCTTCCAGCTCAGCAGGCGCCACCTGGAACCCTTTGTACTTGATCAGTTCTTTTAATCGGTCAACGATGAATACCTCATCATCATCGTCAATGTATCCTATATCACCCGTGTGGAGCCATCCTTCTTTGTCTATGGTTCTTGCAGTGGCCTCAGGATCATTCAGGTAACCTGTCAAATAATTCCATTCAATTTCATCCAAATAAATCTTTTTTTTTTTTCAGAATTTCTTATGGCGAGTGGCGACTATGAATGGATGCCTTAAATAATGCTCCACAAATCATAAGTTACAAATTAATGTCATTGTAGCTCATCGGATATCTATGCCACAATTGTGGTAATATAAGTTGTGAGGTCACTAATGAGGAGATTCCCAGCTAGTGACCCCATCTCACCTGTTGACTACAACTTTGGTGATAAAGTAAATTTAAAATTAGAAGTAATACAATTATTTTTACTAGAAAAAGTCTTTTACAATTACAATGAAACTGTCCAATTAAAGATCGACAGGCGAGGAGATAAGTGGAGGATTAAAAAGAAAAGGATAATGTTATTGTCGTCTCGAAAAGACCATTGTGCAACATTCTCATGCAATGAAATCTGTCAATAGAAGTTGACAAATCGCTCACCTGAGGACCCGCATTTGAGATTGACAAGTGAGGACATAAGTCGGACCAAAGTTAAGACCATTCACTTTGATTTTGTTGAAACCCATTAAATTAAAAATGAAAAAAAAAAACTTCCTCATGTGAACTTTTGATATAAAAAGGCCAATGATATTTCATCCCGCCCCAACCCCGCTCCAAATTGAAAACACCACCCTTTTTTGGACCAGTTAGAGTGGGGTTGGAATGTTGGAGTGAGATGACTTCTATTACTTTCCACACACTTACATGGTGGAAATATCACCTACTAAATGATTGATAAGTAAATTTATAATTTTTAATTGAAAAAAAATTAATAATTATGGCATTCAGAATCATGATCTTAATTTAGTAGAAGAGTCTTCATATATATATATATATATATATATAACAGGAGAATCACTTATCAAAAGAGTAAGTAAAGCTTGTGGCAGTGGCTTTTGGATATTGGGACATGTACGTATTTGTTGGGGAATGGGAGCCAGGTTGGTGAACTGTGACTTGTGAGGCTGATTTTGTCTTATTTTTGTGTCCACTTGATGCATAAATAAAATCACAAAAATAAAAAGGCTGTAAATGAATGATTGTCTTTCCTCTTTTTTACTTTTTGCTTGCTGGTTCACACTCAGATAATGCAGGTAATGAGGCTGACACCCCACACTCACGAAACTTAAAACCTAATTTAATTTTTCCTCCTCTAGATTTCATTATTATCTTAATCTTGATGATTAACACTCGGTGAGTGCTTCTTAAATCGACTAGTAAAATAGCATGCTATAATTGAAGGCCGAAGGGTATTAAGTCACGCTTAAAAGTAACTAAATTCCATATAACCCATACTCCTCTTGTTAAGACCAAAGGATATTTTTTTATTTGTTAATAACATTATAAATTTATGAAAATAAGAATGTATTTATTTGAGAATTATTATTATTATTATATATGTATATGTATATGTATGTATAAACCTTTCATGATCTGGGCACCTCTGATGCAAATCTCCCCAGCTTGGTTTCGGGGAAGCGAAATGCCGGTATCAGGATCGACAATCTTCATCTCAGCGTTCCTCACGACGGTGCCGCAGGAACCGGATTTTACTTCAAAGGGTTCCTTCGCAAATGCCAAACACATTGATAAAGGCGATCCTGCTTCCGTCATCCCATAACCCTACACATTTGGTTGATTTTCACAATAATTATAAATAATAACACCATGTGGTCATGATTTGCCGCATTTATTTTATTATATACAAATTAAAGAAGCTTAGTACCACAAGTTAATTTAATAATACATCATATTACTTAATTTTTACATGTACGTTTGTATTTTGAAGAAAATAAAAATAATAATATAAAACATGTGGCAATTTCATAATATGTGAAGTTAGTTTCTACAAATAAAGTTTGATTAATAATTGCACATAACTTTCATAACTAGTGATACCAATTAATAACCGAAAAGCCGGTGACTTCTTTTATCTCCGACCCAACCATGTTAAAAAGTCTTTTCTGAAAGACTCAGATAATTTTTCTTTTTTTTTTTTTCCCGGTACACTGTATAGCTAATTCCTGAATTGGGAGAACATTAATGGACCGTCACTAGCCGTGTCAAAATAATGTTAGAGACCAAACAATCAAAAACCCCCCAACAAACACACAAACAAAAAGAAAAAGAAAATCAAATGCAAATATCATCAAAATACAAGTTACCCAAAAACATACAACCAATTAATTAATAGTTTATCATAAGAAAGAAAATAAAAATCAAAACAAAAAAAAAAGGACAAAGAGACCAAACCTGTCCAAGCTTGGCATTAGGGAGCTTTGCTCTCACAGCATCTTCAAGCTCCTTCCCCATAGGTGCAGCTCCAGACATGACCGTCCGAATCGACGACATGTCGTACTTATCGACATCCCCGCTCTTGGCTATCGCCAAAACAATCGGCGGCACGAACGGCGCAATCGTCACCTTATACTTTTGTACTAGTTCCATCAACTTAACGATCTCGAATTTTTGCATGATCAAGATTGCGGCACCAACTCTTAAGGCACATAGCAAGATTGAGTTGATCGAATAAATGTGAAACAAAGGCAGCACACACACGATAACATCTTCTTTGTGGAAATACAAATTTGGGTTTTCTCCATCAACTTGTTGCGCCACGCTTGTGACGAGTCCCTTGTGTGTTAACATGACACCCTTTGGTAACCCCGTGGTCCCGGACGAATAAGGAAGCACCACAGCGTCTTCGGGATTGATCTTGACGGCGGGGATTTCATCCGCTTGAGTGATCAGCTCCGAGAAATGTAAACAATTCTCAGGCGGGGAATCGATGGTCACAATTCTGACACCGTGATGCTCAGATAAATCTTTCACTTTATCATTATAAACTGCTTGTGTTATGATTATTTTCGCCTTGGAAGCGGTTGCTTGTTTGGCAATTTCAGCTGGGGTGCAAAATGGATTGGCTGTAGTGCTTATGGCGCCAATATATGAGGCGCCAAGAAAAGCAAAGACAAATTGAGGGCAGTTTTGGAGCAGAAGCATGATCACATCACCTTTTTGGACGTCTAGTTTGCTTAGCCCAGCGGCGACTTTACGTGAGGTGAGCTCAACCTCGGCGTAGGTGTAAACGTCGCCGGTGGGGCCATTGATGAGGCAGGGGCGGTCTGAGAATTGGGAAATGTTTTCAAAGCAGTAAGTGTTTAAGGGGAGGTGATTCGGGATGTAAATATCGGGCAACTTCGATCGGAAAATGAATTCTTGGTGATCTCGTTTGGCCTCCATTGTTGCAAAAGGAAATGAATATGAGAGAAATTTTGGGAAGCAAAGGGGATGGTGAGTGTTTGGTTAATTTTGCTTCCCTGAGTTAGTTTGATTATTGGTTGAGTTAATATGCAGAGTAGGTGACGGTAGAAGAAAAGGAGCAGGTGAGACTGATTGAGCAGTCGATTTATAATTTGTCAAAAGAAGAAACTGGCAATCAATTTTCTTAAAATAGGGTATTTATTAAATATTAAGTATATGTATTCGCATATATAGTTTAAGTTCAACCCTCCGATATGACACATAAAACTAATTTTTGTCGTTGAATACAAAGTTGAAATGTTCATGCTTGTTTTACCATACATGTGACCGTCTAGGATTGCATGCATTAACTTGTAAAAATAAAATTGAAAATAAAAATGATGATCAAATCTTCCAGATTTGAAATTATTTTTTGTTTCAAAAATTGACATTTAAATCGATTTGTATTAGTAAACTTAATCCATTAGGACGGAGATAATTGTATTATATAATAGACATTATAATATATTAATCATATTGATATTATATATTACACTAAGGATTGTTTTTTTTTTTTGTGAAGTCTTAATTTAGCTTAATTTAAAATGTTTTGATATTTTAGTTTTTTTTTTTTTGCATCTGAAGTTTTATTATAATATATTTTCATCTGAATTAAAAAAAAAATTTCTTAACTTTTATCTTAATGATAAAATGACTGAATGGAAAATTATGAATTTTTCTCAAAAATAATCTTATTAAATATATTTATTTTCTATGTAGCTATTAGATATATTAGAATTTTATTTGATCTTAAATTATATTTGGTATTAAATACATAATACACATTGAATTTGAATTTTAAACAAATTCTTTTATTATTAAATAATAATTTTTTAAGTATAAATATTATGTTAAATTATAAAAAAAAATAATGTTATCAAAATTATTTTTCATAAATTATATATCAAATGCTTACCTTATAAATATTTATAACATATAAAAATTATTGTACTAGAAAATATTGTAAATATATACTTATTTAAACTTAAAATATATATAACATTTTCAAGGTCATAAGTGTAAAAATATTAGAATTAAGATGCTTTAAAAATATCTTACCACTTATATTCAGATGTCGAAGAATAAATAAATAAATATATATATATATATATATATATATATATATATATATAGACATATGTATTCAGATTTCAGTAATATTCAAACTCATTCAAATTTTATATAAAAAAACAAACATACTAAGGTAGCTTCTTTTTTTTGTCTAAAATCTGAATAGGTCTAAATTTAGCTAAAGTCTGAATAGATCTGAATACGTGTATAAGAATAATATGTTTGTTTTTTTTTTTAAATATCTGAATATAAGTATTAATTTATTTATTTTTCGTGAAGAAAACGTCTTAAATAAGATAATTTTACATATATGACCTTATAAATATTAATAGTACTTAAATTTATTGATTAAACATATGATAAATTATAAATAAATTATTTAATTAGTAAAACCAAATTGATTATATTTATCTCAGCAAACATGAAAATTAAAATATTATATCTAACATGTATACTTTTCTACATTAATATATGATATTTATAATATTATTTTTAGTATATTATATTGATAGTTTTTTTTTTCTTATTAATTACACAAGCCAATCAAGAATTTTTTAATCATTTTAATTAAAATTAATATATTAAATAAAATTCAAAATCTATAATAAAAATAGTAAATATAAATACAAAGAGATTGACATATTATAAAATAAAGTTCTATTATATTTAAAATTATCATTAAAAATAATGATAGTTTAATACACATATAATAATAAAAGGTATAAATAAAAAATAATAAAAGAGTATTTTACATAAGAGAAAATAAATTTATTTAATAAAGGTATTAATGAGATAAAATATTAAATTTTCATTCAGATATTTTATTATTCAAATAAAAGTCATACTATTTATTAATTTTTTATATTCAGACCTAAACATTTTATACATAGACATAAGTGATAAAAAATAAACAAATTAAAAACTTTAAATATTTGAAAATAAGTCAAATTCAGACTTTAAATAAAAAACAAATAATCCCTAAATATCCATTTAAATATATAAAATTTACAAAGCATGAATATCTCTTTTTAAATGAATAAATTTTAACTGTCTATTTTTAAACTATGGAGGTGCTGATATTCTTATATTGTTGATTAAAATTTGTCTTTATATTATTATATTGGATAATTACTAAATTATAATATTTGTTACTTACAACTGACCTAAAATTACTCTTTTATAAGTATTTTATTGTTTGATGACAACTAATAATTAATTCATATAAGAAAATTTGATTTTGGATTGATGCCTGTTATGCTGCCCTTTTTGGAAATGGGTTCCGTGAAAGGGCATATTTGGGTTTTCAAAAATTGGGGGTAGAGTACGGCGCGTAGAAGTCACCAGCTTTGAGTGTGAGCCACCGAGGATGTCAATTAAGAGTAATGTGGGCAGTGTATTTGCGTACGTTTTCATTTTTGGGGATAATGATGAGGTGGTCGTTTTGCACCAAACGACAGCCACACAGCTGTCTACAAGACCACAGCCACTACATTTGATTGTGGTTATAAAGGATTTCAATTTCCCCACTGAGAGATACATACATACATACATACATAAATATAGGGTCCCGCTAGCATTTTTTATTTTTGCTGATTTCGAAATAAAGAAAGGATAAACAAATTTGAATCTAATGATATTTTTCATTTTAAAACAACCATATGTATATTGTAATAGTGTGAGTGTAATGCTATTGTCCCATTACAATATATAATGTAATATGTTTAAAAAATTTTAATAAAATTTATGATCTTATATCATATAAGAGTGTGTGTACTATCATTTTTTAGTGAATATATTATTAAAATATAAAAAAGTACATTTAATATATTTTTTTATTGGTTAGTATATTGCAATCTGTAATTTTTAATTTATTAATGATATTTTTACTTTGTTAAAATAAGAATATACTCATTATAACATTATTATTATTATTATTATTATTATTACAAGTTTTATAAATAGAGTGAACCCACATCCACACACAATATAACTAGTGTCTATGAATGAATAATAAAAATTATTTTTCTCCTTACTAGATATTTGGCAAGTAATCGCCATTGCTAAAACGAGTTTCGTAAATAACTAGAAGATTATTTTATAGTTTTTAAAATTTAGAAAAAAGCAGTTGTGAGTTATAAGTTTTCTTTTTCAAATTAGTTATGAATAATATGTAATTATTAATTGGTTGTAACTCTTTTGTTTGCATTTTAATCAATTTCCTAAACATGAAGTTGCTCTTGTGTTTTACATTTTTCACTCTAACTGAATAATCGGGTCATTTTAATGCATGTTATTTAAATTTTATGTTCTCTTTGCTTTGTGAATGCATTGGTCCACTATCCAATTTTTGGGAAATTAACATAAATAACCTCAAATTATTTTATTTTTTCACAAATAGCATTCAGAAATTTTAGCTATCATAATTAACCAAACACAAAGCTTTAGGATAAAACTGCCCCTCTCATTTGCTTTCGTCCAATTTTTTCTCACCAAAATTCTTTCTCACAGTTCTTCGTCAGTGATTTGCGATCTCTCTCCATCACCTCTCACATCATGTAATCCAGATGGAAAGTGTAATCCAAATAGAAAAATAGGTAAGTGAAATATTTTATATTTTTTTTAACCAATTTATTATACTATAGAAAATATAATCACTAAAAATAAAATATATTAAAACTACTAGGTGCGACAGGATGCCTATTGCACAGACATTAGGTGCGACATACACCATGTCGCAGCAAAAACATAACCCTAATGCTCGGCGGCACATAAATATAACCGTAACGCTGCAAACGTTTCTTCGCATATTTTTAATATTTTATTATGTAGACTATACGACAGAAATTCATAACAGTTATACAAATATTTATAGAATTATATTAGCTTACCAATTTTTGCAGTTGGATTTAATGAAAACGCGGCTGGGTTCCGGTTTGGTTTCGTTCTGATTTAACTAAAGATACGGTTGGGTGTGAATATGTGGTGTGCTGGCTGCTGGTGTAGTTAATCGTGCCTCGTGGGTCTGGTTTTTGGTTGCAGGGAAAATGAAGTTTGCAGGGACAATTAATGGCAAAAGGAATAAAAATTAAATATCAAGGGTAATTTAAGATATATGAATTTTGTTTGGCTATATTTGATAGGATAGAAAGTGAAGGGTTAATTTTTAAATTTCAAAATTAACCCTGACTATTTATGTCAATTTTCCCCAATTTTTTATCAATCATTTATTTTTATGTTCCGCGATATTGGCGGACCAGTAGACCACAAGAATAAATATTGCATTCATTGCCATTAGCGATTATCCTCTTATTCATTTTTTGCCAAGTAATATAATCATTAATTTTGACATTCATGTTTAATTTATTTGTTTTCCTACTATAATTATGGTTAAAAATGTGGTTAGAATTTTTATTTTTTATTTGTTTATTTTTCCCTATTGGCATCACTGTTTAGATGACAGACTCATCCTCCTCCTATTTGATCCGCACAAGTGATAATTATGATCAATGTTTCTCTTTAATAGTGTTTTAAGTAAATTTTAGGAGGTGAGAAAAAGTGGTGGTGAAACTTATCTAATAACAATAGATTTATTTTTGAGGTATAAATTACCTCATTAAATTATAGAGTATGGGTTGTTTTTAAGTTTTTTTATAAATAAAGAAAAAATGAGAGAGAGATGATAATGGCAAGAGGAGTTGAAAGACTTCTTAGACCTGTGAAACAATAAGAATGAGGTTAAGGGTGCAGCCGACGATGGCTGACAATCAGTCTCTGATACTCAAGTCAACTACTTAAATTTTTTTAGTATTGAGAACTTGCAAGTTCTCTAAAATAGAGACTATAAGTTGAAAAATATTTCGGCTCCTTGTATAGTATGTATGTATTTAGTTGTGAATAATGATGTTGTGAAAGAAAGAATTTTGATGTCCTTGTATACTGTACCTTGAGTACCCTATCACGTGACATATTTTCTACTGTCATTTTCATGATATTCTTCGTTTTTTTGTCTCCATCACATCTTTTGTTAGTTAGAATTATGCATGAGAAACAGTAAAGACGTTATTTAAAGATTTGATTATTTTGTACACACGAGGCGCACTGCTATGATCATAATATTTGTACAGAGGCTGTTTGTACAGTTGCATACATGACAATCAAGGATAACTGTCTTTTGTGTGTTGCTTTATCTTTTTGGCAGATATAACAACTATTTATCTCCTCTTTTTTTTTTTTAAGATATTCCCTATTTGATTTAACCAAATCTAATATTATATTTTGGTAATTGATACAGCTCATATGACAAATATTTTTTTTAGAGATTTTTTAACCATCTTGGTCAGTATACGAGTTGATCGTATACTCTCTCAAATTATCAAGTTTATCTAGTATCCTCATGTGAGAAATTTTCTTTAGAAATTCTTTGACCACCTTCGTCAGTATACTCTTTCAAATTATCAAGTCCATCTAGTATCCTCTAGGTATCCCACGTATCCTCCAAACAATCAAATTTATATATGATAGGTTGGATACTTCGAACACCCCAAATAATTACTTTTAATCACAAAATTTCACATTCGACACAGGACGCTTCTTTATTAATTTTCTGCTTCTTCTCCAAAGAAAATTTATATAATGATAGATAGATGTATTATATAATATGTGTGTACGAGAGTAAATCTTATCTTTTATTGGCATAAGTTTTGTTTTCAGACTATACTCAATCGATCGTAGATGAAGAGCATACTATCTATCATTATATAAATTTATTTTCATAGCATCTCTAATTATAATACCAATGATAATATGATCTATTATACCAAAACAATTATAATCGTCAACAAATTATGTATAATGATAATGAGTTTGGTAGAAATTAGGTTCCCAACCAAAGAAACTCGTAGTTCTCACCAACCACATCTATGAATCAAACTTCTTTTGCTAATTAAACAACCAGCTCGATTTCAAATATGTTAAAGAACAAACATATACGGCAGTATCAGAATTGTCCATAAAAACATATACAAAAACAAATTCATAGAAAGCCCCTACACTTAATTCTCTCGTTCTCCATCTGTTTTGGATTCTTTTATTGGTTGGCTACCAAGCACCATTAGCACAAGTTAAATTATGGCATGAAAAGAAATCACATGTATTTTGGCCCTAGACTTCAGCCTTAAAATATATATACATATCACACAGGACCTAGTTTCCCAAATCACCAGCTGCCAACTTCGTTCTCAGGTCTTTTCTCAAAATTTTGCCCGATGAAGCTTTTGGAATTGAGTCTGTGAAAAATATCCGCTTGATCCTCTTGTAGAATACAACCTGCACAATAGTCCCGGTTACAAATATGTAAGCTAATACAAATTTGAAGTTTATTTAGCCTGATAGAGGCAGTTTACAATCGACTAACATGAGGAGACCATATTAGAAAAACAGTAAACATGACGCAGCCAAATGTTAATAATTTTAAATAAAACTTAGATAAAAATTAGAATTAGGATATACTTACGAAAATACTTTTGTATAAACAATCACATTTTTGCCCCATCAATTTGTATACTGAATAAGTAATTTTGACTCGATAATTATTCAAAATTTTAATTTAACCTCTTATTATTTGAAACTTTTATTTCCACTCACAATCACGATAACATGAAAAAATATAAAAAAATAAAAAGAAAAAAAAAACTAAAGAACAATGATTCAACAAATAAAATTCATACATGATGGTTGGTGGCATATAATTATAATTATGGAACCAAGACTCTAGTGTAATGGGTAACTATAATATAGAAACTAAAAAGTTGAGTAAGCTACAACGTAAAATCAGAAAAAATGAAAGGGCAACAGTGATGACCACAATGGAAAAATCGTAAAGTAGCTCATAAAATAAAGACAGCTACATAAAAATATGCATAAATTTGGGAAAATTTCAACTCAGTCAGTTATTTACGTTTCCTGAAATTTTTCATCCACCTGGACCGGGGCGGGCACCACTTAATTTTGGTCAATTCATAATTTTTTTTTTATTATTAGAATAATAATTACTATTTGCATGCTGTTGTGCATACCTGTAACATTTGGCGAAACAGTTTTTGTCGGTGCATTTCATTTCTAAGACCAATTTAATTAATTAATTACCTGTTGTGAAATGTATTGTTTGATTTCGTCCTCAGTGATATTAGAACCGCTGGATCTTACAACGAATGCAACTGGAACTTCTCCAGCTGCCTCATCTTTCATGCTGAAAAAATGCATCAACAAGAAGCACTTATTATTTTGATTGAAAGTGAGTGAACGATGACACCCGCACAATCAAACAAAATATGCTAAGCCGTGGGAAGACTTACGCTACAACAGCAGCATCAGAGATGTTGGGATGGGCAATCAACATTGCTTCCAGCTCAGCAGGCGCCACCTGGAACCCTTTGTACTTGATCAGTTCTTTTAATCGGTCAACGATGAATACCTCATCATCATCGTCAATGTATCCTATATCACCCGTGTGGAGCCATCCTTCTTTGTCTATGGTTCTTGCAGTGGCCTCGGGATCATTCAGGTAACCTGTCAAATAATTCCATTCAATTTAACCCAAGTAAATCTCTCCTTTTTCTTTTTTCTTTTTTATGTCCTTTTTAGAATTTCTTATAGCGGGTATATTAAAACTATGAATGCATGCCTTAAATAAAGACAATTACAATGAAATCGTCCGATTAAAAATCAATAGGCGAGCGGATAAGTGGAGGATTAAATGGGAAAAGAAAATGTTATTGTCATCTTGAGAAGACCCTTGTGTAACAGTCTCATGCAATGAATCTGCCGAGTGAGAGGATGAGTGGGACCGACAACAAGACCATTCACTTTGATTTTTTCAAAACCACTGGGATTGACTTGTAACAGTCTTATACTCGTATTACTCTCATCACATATATGTGGTTGAAATATCACCCGCTAAATGGTGGACAAGTACATTTAAAATTAATAACCAACGTATTCATGAATCATGACCATAACTTGTACCCGCCTTTGATTTAATAAGAGAGTAGAGTAGAGTTGGAATTTTTATAAAAAATTATTAGAGAGAGATTAATTTTAATTTTTTTCAATTATAAAATAATTAAATATGATAATATTTTCCCTTATAAATATGAAATATACTAGTCATTCCTCTAATATTATTAAAAAATAATAGACACCACTTACATTATTCTCTCCTGTAAACAGGGCATTCTCTCTTATAAAATTTAATTTAAAAAATATTAGACATTATTTAAAAATATTATAAAGAATTTAAAAAAAAAAAATAAAGAGACCTTAGTGTTAAGACATTCCTCAAATA
The DNA here is from genome assembly GCA_025617385.1 of Murraya koenigii. Classification (NCBI taxonomy): domain Eukaryota; kingdom Viridiplantae; phylum Streptophyta; class Magnoliopsida; order Sapindales; family Rutaceae; genus Murraya; species Murraya koenigii. The sequence continues at coordinate 26,956,573 of CM046817.1, forward strand.
TTATATATACAAAAATTGTATGTGCATGTGTGTAGGTAGGTACCTTTCATGATCTGGGCACCTCTGATGCAAATCTCCCCAGCTTGGTTTCGGGGAAGCGAAATGCCGGTATCAGGATCGACAATCTTCATCTCAGCGTTCCTCACGACGGTGCCGCAGGAACCGGATTTTACTTCAAAGGGTTCCTTCGCAAATGCCAAACACAATGATAAAGCCGATCCTGCTTCCGTCATCCCATAGCCCTGCACATTTGATTGATTTTCATAATAATTATAAATAATAACAACAACACGCGGTCATCATTTGCCGCATTTATTTTATTATATACAAATTAAAGAAGCTTAGTACCACAAGTTAATTTAATAATATATCATATTAGTTTATTTTTTCATGTACGTTTGCGTTTTGAAGAGAATCGAAAAATAAAATAATATAAAACATGTGACGTTAAATAAAGTTTAATTATTAATTGCACAAAACTTTTTATAGCTAGTGATATTTAATTAATAACAAAAAAATCAGTGACTCATTTATCCTCCTACCCAACCAATACCATGTTAAAAAGTCTTTTCTTAAAGACGGGGAAAAAAAGACTAAGATCATTTTTCTTCTTTTTTTTTTTTGGTAGGGTTAATATTTTAAACGATACTTAATATTTATTGTGACACTGTATATAGGTAATTCCAGAATTAGGAGAAGAACACTAGTGGACCGTTACCGGCCCCTGTCCAAAATAATGTTCAGCTATTTTTGGAAAATAAAATTAGCTGGATTTATTTTTATGATTAAAATAAATATAATATTATTTTTTATTTAATATAATATCGGATAAAATTATAAGAGTGTTATCTATATTTAGGATTTTACATGACTGAATAATAAAAATTAAGTAACGTAAATTATGCTTAAAATGTAACAACTTTTTTTGAACAAAATTTATCTTCTATAAATAACATCAATTAAAAAAGAAAAGAAAAGAGAGTACTTGATTAGATAATATTCCATACTTCAATATACAAATTAAGTGACCAACATTATTTACACCGTATAAAATGGCAGAAAATCAAGATGCGGCGCAAAAGGAGGATGTGCATGTTCTCCATTTGTTTGATTGTAGTGGACCTTCGACACACTTTGCTTTTGGCTTGATGAAAGAGAAAAAGTAATTTTGCCTTTGGCTGGATGAAAGAGAAAAGGGGTTTTGCTTTTGACTTGATTAACGAAAAGAAAGGATTATGTTACACTACAATCTTTTATCCAAATTAACCCCACTCGAGAGAAGGGATTAATAATCCCAAGCTTTAGGGAAAAAAAATATGTGTATTTTTTTAATTTACACAGTTAAATATAATTTTTGACAAAATTACTATTTTTAATCCTAAAAATTAGTCTAATTCTGCCTTTATCCCAACAGCCAAACATGGCGTAAGAGAGCAAACAATCACAAAGCACACAACAAACAAACAAACAAACAAACAAACAAAAAGAAAAAGAAAATCAAATGCAAATATCATCAAAATACAAGTTGCCCAAAAAACATGCAACCAATTAATTAATATTTTATCATAAGAAAGAAAATAAAAATTTTTTAAAAAATGGAAAAAAAGAACAAAGAGACTAAACCTGTCCAAGCTTGGCATTAGGGAGCTTTGCTCTCACAGCATCTTCAAGTTCCTTCCCCATAGGTGCAGCTCCGGACATGACCGTCCGAATCGACGACATGTCGTACTTATCGACATCCCCGCTATTGGCTATAGCCAAAACAATCGGCGGTGCGAACGGCGCAATCGTCACCTTATATTTTTGTACTAGTTCCATCAACTTAACAATCTCGAATTTTTGTAAGATCAAGACTGCGGCACCAACTCTTAAGGCAGATAGCAAGATTGCGTTGAGCGAAAAAGCATGAAACAAAGGCAGCACACACACGATAACATCTTCTTTGTGGAAATACAAATTTGGGTTTTCTCCATCAACTTGTTGTGCCACGCCTGTGACGAGTCCCTTGTGTGTTAACATGACACCCTTTGGAAACCCCGTGGTCCCGGACGAATAAGGAAGCACCACGACGTCTTCGGGATTGATCTCGACGGCGGGGATTTCATTCTCATCCGCTTGAGTGATCAGCTCCGAGAAATGTAAACAATTCTCAGGCGGGGAATCGATCGTCACAATCCTCACACCGTGATGCTCAGATAAATCTTTCACTTTATCATTATAAACTGCTTGTGTTATGATGATTTTCGCCTGGGAAGCGGTTGCTTGTTTGGCAATTTCGGCTGGGGTGCAAAATGGATTGGCCGTAGTACTTATGGCGCCAATACGTGCGGCGCCAAGAAAAGCAAAGACAAATTGAGGGCAGTTTTGGAGCAAAATCATGATCACATCACCTTTTTGGACGCCTAGTTTGCTTAGCCCAGCGGCGACTTTACGTGAGGTGAGCTCAACCTCGGCGTAGGTGTAAACGTCGCCGGTGGGGCCATTGATGAGGCAGGGGCGGTCTGAGAATTGGGAAATGTTTTCAAAGCAGTAAGTGGTTAAGGGGAGGTGGTTCGGGATGTAAATATCGGGCAACTTCGATCGGAAAATGAATTCTTGGTGATCTCGTTTGGCCTCCATTGTTGCGAAAAGAAAGTGAATATGAGAGAAATTTTGGGGAGCAAAGGGGATGGTGAGTGTTTGGTTAATTTTGCTTCCTGGTTTGCGTATTGATTGAGTTAATATGCGAAGTAGGCGATGGTAGAAGAAAAGGAGCTGGTGAGATTGATTGACTAGTTGATTTAGAATTGTCAAAAGAAGAAACTGATCATCAATTTTCTTAAAATGGGGGTATTTATTACCCTTATTATAATGGAGGGAGTTACCTTACAGCTGTGTAAGGCACACTTTCCTCGTATAAACAGTATCAATTTACTATTTATATAAAGAGGTTATACTTACGCAGCTGTAAATAGCATGACCCTTATTAAAATATTAAATGCATGAATTTTGTTAAATTATAATAAGAATAATTTATAATTTATTAAATTTATGTAAAAATTAATAATATAAATAAGACCAATACTTATAAATAGATAGATTATAAATTATTTTTAAAATAACTTAATAAATGCCTAAGTATATATATTCGCATATATAGTTTCAATTCAACCCTCCAATATGAAACGTACAACTAATTTTTGTCGTTGAATACAAATTTGAAAATTTCATGCTTGCTCTACCATAAATGTGGCATTCTAGGATTGTATACATTAACACTAAATATTCATTTAAATATATAAAATTTACAAAGCATGAATATCTATTTTTGAAACGAATAAATTCTACTTGTTCATTTTTAAAATATGGGGGTAATAATATTATTACATTATTGATTAACATTTGTTTTTACATTATTATATTACTCTCTTATAAATCTTTAGTTATTCGGTGGCAACTAATAATCAAGTTATAAAAAGGAGGTTTAAGTGGGAGGGCATATTTGGCTTTAAAAAAATTGGGGATAGAGCATGGTGCGTGGACGTTAAGCTGACTCTGACCCGCCGATTATAAGCCACGGAGGATGTGGACCGTTCTGCACCAAACGACACCCGCACATCTGACTGCAGCCGCTGAATTTGATTGTGGCTAGAAAGGATTTCAATTTCCCCACTGAAGTCCTCAAGGGGCAGAAATACTTCTGAGAAATATATATATTCAATTCGGGATCTCGAACATTTTTTTATTTTTAAATAAACAAAGGAGCATCAAATTGGAATCTAATGACATTTCTCATTTTAAAACATATACATATATATATATATATATATATATATATATATATATATATATATATATATATATATATATAAGTATTATCCTATTAAAATATATGGTGTAATAACTTTGTTAAATTTTAACAAATTTATGATATTAGATCAAATAAGAGCATGTGTATTATCACTCTTTAGTGTAGATATTATTAAAATATAAAAAATATATATTTATTAAATAATATATTTTTTTATTAGTTAGAATATTAAAATCTGTAATTTTTATTTGTTAATAGTATTTTAACTTTGTTAAAATGAGAATATACTTATTAGAGGATTATTATTATTATTATATATAATCTATTCAATACCGTTTCTCAAATACTATAAAAAATATCTTCACATATTAATTCACTATATCTCAATGTGAATTTAAATATATAAAAATTCATTAAATTTTATAATTTTTTTAAATAAAACTGCACGAATCATGTTAATACATTTCTGTCTTTCGTTCAATTCATGATATTTATTAAACTGAACAAAAATATATAAATTTTTTCTCAGTTTCATTATGTATTCTCAAATCATTCAAATATTGATAAGATATTTAAAAATATTAAACACAATAATAAATACTAAATCATGAAATAATAAATTAAAAATAATACATATTTATGAAATTAAATATTTATAATTAGGTTACATTATAACTCTAACAAAATAAATTAATTTATGAGTAAATAAAGAGAATTTATAAATATTATAAAAAAATATTTAAGTAAGGCAATTTAAAAATAAAAAGGGTAAACTCAGAGTCAGAGGCCTTCTCTCTCTCGGTCTGCTTTTCCTACTCTAGGCTTGTGCTCTCCTTCGTCTTATTCACGACTCCCTTTTTCATTTTTCCAATTAGTGCAGCTGCGCCCTCCTTTTCTTCTTTAATTAATGGCCATTTTATATTAACAAATAACAATGCTAGCCGCCCTTTTTTTTAATTCCTAAGCCAATAAAGATTTGGCCAAAAAGTCCATCACGTGAATGCTTTCTTCTTTTTTAACTTTATTTGCCTTATTAATAAAATTATTTTCAATGTTAATTCTTCATCTTCATGTGAATCACAATTAGGTCTTGGCTAATTAGATTTTCTTCCATTTTAATTTCATTATTTTTCTTAGATTTTTAATTTATTTTTTTCTCTTCTCCACAGTCGGTAATTATTGTCATTAAATTTTAATTTATTTCATCTTTAAGCTTCCTTTCACTTAAATATTCTCAATATTCTTATAATAATAAATATAAAAAATTAAAATAAACATTAATATAATTTAACATATAAATTATGAGCATAAATTAAGTTCTTAACCAAAGAAACTCGTAGTTCTCGCCTGTCACATCCATGAATCAAAATTCTTCAGCTAATTTTCAATTTTGATCCAAACATGTGACTGTGCGCGGTCAAAGACGATTAAAATAATCATATGAAAGAAGAGAGAAAATGAATTTCTCGTATGCTTTGATCATTCTTTTGGTTCTTTCTAAACTAGCTCTTAATTTCTTTGCACGTCATTTTCAATTAGGCTCCGTGATAACCCAACTACGGACCTGGTCATGCATACGAATCTCAAATGGCATTACATTTGATGGCCCGTAAGTCACGGACAGTGAAAGTCCAACCAATCTCTGTTAATTTAAAAATTAAAACTATATTTTAAGAACATTGATTATCTTATATTTTAGTTGGTGATTAGAGTCAACACTCCAATTTGTAATTTACATCTGATTGATAAATTGTTATTATGTTTTAGTCACATAACGTAATATGATAAATTAACATCATTAACCGTCTTTAGATGAGCTGATTAGCATACACAATACGCGAAAACCCTTACACCGGTGCCTTGAGTTTTCTGTCTCTTGTTATTGTTGTCTAACAAGTTCAAGGTACTTTATAACCTATTCAATAAATGCCTACAACAATGGTTTAAAATCCAATGATCGTTCTTATCTTTTAGGACTAAAATACTAGGTTCGAATCTCAGTAGGAGCATAGCGTGAAATCTAATGATTCCCTCATACATAGGAGAGGGAAAAAAAAAATTTAAGAGAAATAGTTCTAAAATTAAGGTGATTTTATTCCCATAATTGTTTAATAAAAAATTCGTACTACCATTATATTTTGTCATAATTATAACTTAAAAAGTAATATATAACAAACAGTCAAGTTTTATAATAAATCGTTACACAGTAGCTCAGAATTACAAGCCATATATCACTGAATACCGAAAGGAGTGTTTATCATTGAATAACTGGAAAAAAAAAAAAAGGAATTAACTTTTAATAAGATAATAAAAAAGTTTAGAAAGCTAGAATATCAGAAATTAAAATTAATTTTTATCTCATAGTATGCAACAAAAATGTTGTATGTTTATCAAATATTCCAAAACTGGGTTCAATACCCCTCCAAGGGATTGAATTTTCAATCAATGCATGACTGGATCTTTTAGTTTTCTGACATGAAATGCGTAAAGCCCTCCTCGGTTTCGGAAGAAAAAATTTGTAACAAGCTCAAGTATTAATTTAAAAAAAAAAAAAAACTTTTAAGCAGCAGAACAGAGCAAAGTTTATCCCATTTCAAGGCTTGAGAGCAATGGCAAGACCCATCTTGGGAGCAGAATTAATTGCCTTTGAGTCGTACTCAGCTGAAACAGTTACCAGTGACTTAGGTCGCCATTCTCGCTGAAATTGCACTGCAACCTTCCCACCATCTGAGAGTCGTGTTTTTACCACTGTTAATGGATCTACGAGATGTGAGCTTCCAATGGTGAAACTGTTTTGATATGTAGAAAACCTATGAGTCATTTCAGCAGCAACTGAAGTGAATGGATCCACAGCATGAATGTATGATGCCTTGAGCGCCTGTCCTTTATCCGCCCTAAGTAGACAAAATCGGTGCAAAATTTAGAGGCAGGACAGTTTAGAACAAACTGTTTTTAAAATAGAAAATGAAAGAAAAAACAAACAACTGATAGAACTAAAAAACCATAAGAAAATATTCTCATAGAGACAGATGTAAATGCAGTCTCATTTGGTAAACCTTGACAAATTGGTCCCAATGCATGTATGTTCCTTTTCTTGAATTTTATTTTAAACTTTTGGTTAAAACATGACCAGTGGTCCGAGAATTAGGTGAAGTTGCCCACTTGTTGCAGTACATAAATCGGTCAGTAACTTATTGAAACAGTGGTTCTTGCATTTAGTATTTTTGAAGTACTATAATAGCAACCTTAAAATTTGGTTTCACCAAGTCTAACATGTATAACCTGACAGAATGTAAATAAATTACTTCAAAGTTGTTGCTGAAAGCAAAAGCTCACTGTTCATTAAAAAAAAAAACAAAAAAGGATTCCCCTGAGATAAACCTGCATCCTTCAATTTTGAAGGTCTGATGTGGATTCTACAAACAATATTCTTTCTTTTATTCATAATATTCACAGGTGACAAGACTCACAACAAGTTGAAACCTGGAAGCACCAAATACTTTAACAGAAGTTTAACGATCATAATTTTACCACATCGCACTAATGTGAAAACTTGGCATCATAATTCTCACAATCACATGATAATAATAATTATACAGTAACCAGGAATTGCTAATAATCACCTCTAAATTTGAAAGCCAAACAGAAGCTCAATCTACATAAAAAGAAAGCTCACATTATTTTTTTCTTTCTCTGCCACAACAATAAGAATTATTATTTAGGACATTGGACAGTGTGTAACCACATATGCTTGTAAAACTACCTGTAAGTTGCAACATCTTACAGCTCATCATTTTGTAGTCATCATGTTGGACATCTGAATCCTACATCAGACAATAGTATGATGACTTACTACCTATGTGTCAACCATTCCTCATTAAAGCATACAAATAGTACATTCAACTACAGGACTGCTAAGCAAGACACACAAAAACATTTTCCACAAAAGGATTTCATAGACACTTACAGTAAGAGGGCAGCAGAGAAATCTGGCTTGTTCAAGCCAATCCCAGCAGTGTACTTAATGAATGAAGCAGAAGCTGTATCAAATCCAACTTCACCACCTAAAACAAGCTCGTTACTTCCAACTGTTGCTGATAGCTCCAAAAGTGGGGTCGGATTAAGGCCGATGCTGGAATCAATGGCAGCATGGGGATGAATGTACTGGAGATCCAACTGAGGTATGATGCAAGAAAACAGTCAGATACCTTTTACAGCATTCTGCATTGATTACTTCCAAAATAACATTTTCTACAATTTGCCAGACGTACAACAAAATATACACCAAAGGAAGTTTTGTAAAGAAATGTTAAATTTCTTTTTCCGCAATCACAAAGTCACTTTCAGAAACAAAAATTAGTTAATTAAACCAGAATAAATCATGCTAATGAAAATGTAACTGGACATGTTCACGTTCATTGACGAATTTTACTCTAAAGAGAATAACAGACGTTGGAAGAATAGGATTTTCAAGCGCAATGGGGAAGTAAGGACCATCGTATGCTCCAAGTGTAAACGTTTTCGGCTACCATTTGCAATCGTAAATATTCAAGTCTTGAGACAGCAAATTTGTCTTGGCTGGACCACTGCTCAAGGAAATCCAACTTTTGCAGCCCTCAAATATAAATTTTGATCTAACACATCAGTATTTTCTCTTTCCCATACTACACCAGCTAACAATTACCTTACTCCAACTTGCATCTCCAATTTTCTAAGCAGGCTGTAGTGATGCATCAACTCAGTCATTTTAAAGAAATAAGTAAAATAGATCCCACATACAGTAAAATGAAAATTTCTGAATCATAGCTGGTTCTCCTCCATTTCTGATCTTGTTCTGACATATCTTAAGCTTTGCATTTCCAACTCTACCATCCATGGTCAAAACTACAACTACATTCACTAGGGCATATGAAAGAATGAATTTGTGACTACTCACACAAAGAAATTTAATAAGTCTTAAGTTTTCAAAAGATCAATGACTCTAGGCAATAAGATGAAATTCAGAGCAATCTCCTCAGCAAAGATGAATAAAATACAAATACATTTAGCGTGAGCACCTTTTTTTGACAATAGGGGTAAAATCACTGACCTTGCCAGACTTGTGATCCGGTATTCTGAAGCTCAGAGCTGCTTTGGTAGATGGCAAGATATCAACCATAGTTACTTTTGTAGATACCTACAGATAAGTAGATTTTGTAGAAAATGTTAACACTGTTGGGAATACACGACAAAGATTTAAATCACGAAGCATTTATTCTGCAACGCTGAATAATAGCATGAGTCATCAAACCCAACTGAGAATAGGAAAATCTTCACTTACATTGGAATAAGTATCAACTTTCACATCCACAGTAGTATTTCCACTCTTGTACACACTATTTATGTCACCAATAAAAATTTCATTCTTCTTCAGACCTGTTGCTGTAAGTCCCTGCACCATATAATTGAAAATTAGCAATCCCAACCAAATTCCTTAAATATTGAAAATAACAAGCATGTGAAAATGTATTCCAGAATGACATGTTTAGTCATACATTAGTGTCCTTGAACAACTTTGGCACGCCTAGGTATGAGTGCTGTAAATATACACCCCAAAGTACTACTGTACTAGACACAAATTAGTCAGTGACTGAAAAGTTCTTCGCTGCAGATATTCTTTTCCTATTTTCCTTTTCTACATAAGTATTTCTATTCATGATTATTCTAGCTCCATATACTATGCATAACATCTTTCACATAAATTTTTCAGATAGAAGAATCAAAGCAACAGATGCCTGTTGGAATTTAAAAAGGACAGGGAAACACAAGAAAAAGAGGAAAAAAACATAAAGATAAAGCACTGAGAAAAATGTGCAGTGTTCAAAGCTGTCTAGGTTCTCTAAGCATAGAGAAGAGACATGTTCTAGTTAGGGAAACAATAGTCTAAATTAACGGATATTTGGACACTAAAACAGAGAGCACTTCAGACAAACAGGTAATTAAAATGCAGCAATACAAGTGCAAAATGCAAAAGTTGAAACAGAGAATACCAGGCCAGTGGAGCTTGGCACCGACAGAGTAAACTTGTGCCCGAAATCATAATCTTTGATCAAGAGGTCTGCACACAAATGTAAGTAAATGGCATTTGATAAACAAGCAAGTAAATAGCTCAAATTCAGACATTAAACAAAGTAATGTAGCATTAAGAGCCCATAACATGTCTCAAAACAAACATTTGATTAAAGCATCTCCACTGCATCACATTTGTTTGTAACTTACACTAACACCGTCAAGTTAATATGCAAGTTTGCACTTAAAGACATATATATATATATATATATATATATATTAAATTTCCATATATAAATCTAAACACAAATATGAACCTTTGGCTTTCTTGCCAATATCAGAAAACGGTGCCGGATTGCTCCTCATCTATTCTCAGAAACGATAAAATACACTCTGTAATCTGAAAATTACGCAAATATAATATTAAATCAATAAAAACAAAGCAACAAAATGCAAAAATGAACAAATAATTTAATTATATATGAAGAAGAAGACTGACAATGGAGAATAGCGGCTGTTCGGACCGCTTCAGGCAACAGCTTGCTTGCGCGAAAAAGATATTTTGCACTGGCAGTGTATTTTTTTTTTTTTTTTACAATACCAAAAAGAAGGTCAAGGGGCTCGGTGTGGGTGTAGGCAGCGATTAGGTCACAGCTGATTGACGTTGGCAGCTGACACGTGGACCTTCATTAACGGGAATGTTTATTCTGTAGGGGCATTTATTGGTCCGTCATTGGTAGTTTGGTCACCGGCGGGTGAGAAAGATCACGAGAGAATTGTGGAATTTACGGTTACGTCCTGGAATTGGCGGCTTGAACTCACTTGGGCTTTCCTGGCTGCTGGGGCCTTTCATTGGCTATTCGAGGTTTCTAGGGTTCCCGCTTGGTCCACGTGGATTCCTTTTTTAATTTTTAATTTCTCTTGTTTTCCCCTTATAATCCAAGTTTTTTTTTTTTTTTAAATAACATTCTTGTACTCCAAGTTAATTGTATTATTATAATTTGGGTAAAATTAATAATTGAAAAACAATAAAATTTGTTTCTATTTTTCATCTAAAAAGGATTTAAAAGGAAAATTTTATTGTGGCTCGCTAAGGCCCTGGATGGCTAAACCATGGGTCTAAGAAACTTTATTTGCTATTTCAAATTATTTTTTGGAAGTTTAAAAAATTAAAAATTAATTTTAATATTTGATAAAAAAATTTTAAGTTATTTTTGGTAAAATCATCCCATATTAAAAAGAGTTCAACACTAGTAATATGTACATTTTTAATATGAAATTTGAATGGATTTAAATGCATATATTTAAAAAATATATTTATTTTTTATTCTTTGACATCTGAATATAAGTGGTAAGTTGTTTATTTTTATAAATATAAAACATCTTAATTCCAATACATTTAATGAGATTATTTGTGAGAAAAAATAATAATTTTTTATTCAGATATTTTATCATTTAAATAAAAGTCAGTAATTTTTTTTTATTCAGATAAAAATATCTTACAATAAGATATTTTAAATTATGTTAAATTAAGATTTTAAATATAAAAAATATATATATATATATATATATGTGGACTTTAAAAGCAGAAACAAACGAGATGGCCAACAGAACATGTATATGGGGATAACAATAAGATGCTAAAAATGAAATAATTGTTTCATTTTCTCCATTAAATTTGTCCCCTCAAGTAAATTACAATAATAAAGCAGATAATTAAATTACAACAATCAATGTCCAAAATTCGTTTGAATTTGTGAATTACAATAAAATCTATATCAAAAGAATAAGCGAAATGGTATAAGCTCTGTCCATTATTACCGAATTTAAGGTATATGATATAATTTCGATGGCTTCAAATTGGCAGTGACATTAAAATACGTCAATGTCTCAATCCATTTCTCCTGATTCTTCAACAAATGCACAGCAATCGTATCTGGCCAAAGCTCGTGTGTGCATGCCGTTCGTGGCACCGGAAAATTGTACATGGACCACTTGGCATTGTACCGATTTTTCGCCCGGTGACCCTCTCGGATCCATTCGCCAAAGACCTTATCCTCAGGCCCTTCTAAATGATTTTTAGGTATATCCGAATCCCTAATCCACTCCGCAATATCCCAAGAAACTAGATACCCCATGCCTGACATGTAATCCACAAAAGGGTCCATGCTACGGCATGGGATCACATACCCATAATACAAATCTTCCCTAGGCAAGGGCACCAATGATTTGACTAAATTTTCAAGCCTAATATAAGTATCATCATCACCTTTCATCACATAATGATAAGGAGGATAAGGCCTGTCTGATGTATTAAAAATTTCGGGCAAGCTCGAAAAATAAGTGTACGTTTTGCCTTTGTTCATATTTTCTTTACAATTGAGAATAATAATATCATCATAACGCATTATCTCTAGTGCAACAAGTACCTTTTGGTCCTCTTTCGTTAGGTTGCAGAACACAAACTTCACGTCAACTTGTGCACCCACTGGAGATTGTGTGCCGTAAATCATACGTAAAAAATGCCGGCGGTGGTACTGATCTGGGAGTGTCAAGATTCCGATGAGTATCCGGATATCTTCCGATGAAGAGTTTGTGGCACCAACATCACTGGCATTCGATAAGAAATCGTCAGATAGACGAGATGAAGAGTTGAGAAAGGCACAACGGCCGAATTTGAGTAAGCTGTCGAATCTAACTTCGTTGATGGAAGCAATGACACAAAGAAACAAGATGAAGAAGACAGATGAGACGATGAATTGGCGTTGGTATGGCCTTGAGGTTGAGGCTTTCATTATTGTTTTGTGTAAATTAAGCTTGGATTGAGATTATGGAGAGGGTATTGATTTTGCGCGTGAATGTGATCAGTGATGTTAATAACTTGTGAAGCATTTCTTGAATGGAACGCATTGGCCTGGCAAGTTAAGATGGTCAGTTTCGTGAAATTGAGACTACCCATTTGACTTTTCATCAACTTTAAGAAAGCCGATGGTGGAAAAAACGCATGAGTGAATGGGAGAAAGCATGAACTGATTAAAATAATCAAATGAGTGAATATACCATTATGTCCTTGGTTCCAAGAGGCAATGCGATTCAAGATTTTAATTAAGCTAATACTCTGGAAAGTTAGTAATTATACTCTTCATTGTTTTTTAATTATTTTTTAATGATTGGTCAAATATGAATGTATGTATTTCATCAATCATTGAAAAATAAAAATGACTAACAAAAAAAAGAAAAAAATCCTAGTTCTTATAATTTTCTTTTTTATATTATTATTATATCATAAATGCACACATTTATGGAAACCCCCTGTATCAACTTTATAAGGATGCAATCCGATAATTGTGTCAATAATAGTCTTGAATACATATATGTATCTAAATATTTGGAAGAAAATTAACCTCCACTAAACAAATTTTCACAAATGGTTTACTATTCAGCTATTTGATGGTTCTAATAATTAATTTTATTTGATGAAAGTTGTTTGAACCATCAATGTGCTTATTTTGAGTCGGCAGACGTATAATTGTGTTCAAAGACAATGTTTAGTATTATTACTAAGGATTTTTTTTTTTTTTGTCAGTTAGATAGAATGCCCTACATTTCCATAACATATGGCTAGTATCTTGCATTTATTTATATATAGAATTTGCAAATCCGTGTGTGAAAAAGAAAATGGTAGCCCAAATGGTGGCATTGAACCAAATTTTGCCGGCTATTTATAAATTTAGTCATTCTTTGGACATTGCTTCAGTAAACCAAGTCAACTTTCTCTTTTATTAGGTATTTTTACATGAACATGGCTTGCGTCAAGACCTGAAGTGCATCTCACAATACTTGAATGCAGCAACCCTCATTGACCCCCATAAAGTGCTTTCTGAACCATCCATAGCAGCTTGATTTGTTGCGATCCAAGAAAATATAATTATTTAATTATAAAAATGGTCAATTATAGATGCTATACACTAGATATCATTTAAATTAAACTCCAACTATACAAGAATATTTCAACACTAGATATCATTTAATATGTGTCAACATTTGATTGGTGGACAATAATCCACATCAGATGCTTTGCAAAAAGAACCCACTGATTAGAGTCGACCAATTTGTCACGGATATTCAGCACCTCATTAGTCATTACCATTTTGGTTCCAATCCCGATGCTTAAAAAGGACAAAAAGCAAATGCTGAATAGTGAGAATGAAACAATATCACCCCGGATAATTGAATTTAGGCTTTCAGTTCGCGTAACAATGATTGAAACATTAAACACCGAAGCACACACTGTGCACATATACCAAGTTAACATGAAATTTGATCAAAGATTCATGCTCACAATCTACCAAATTAACATGAAATTTGATGTCCCCGGCAAGATGCCCATCACAACCAGATTATTGAATGAAGGGAAAATAAAAAAAGATATTCCAAGCAACATTGGTACTGAGAATCCATCAAAAGAACAGGATGCCTGCAATCAATACAAAACAATCATTTTTCTTGATTTTCAGCCAACATTTGATAAAGCAGAAGAACTTAGAACCACTTCTCTGTCAGTTCATTATCTAGCTCACTTACGCGCCATCTACAAGAAAGGCAGTAACATGATATGCATAACGTTGACCAAGAATTTAAACCCACTCTTTACTGCTATCAAGTGCAAGAAATCAGCAAAAGATGAGAACATTCTATTTCCGCTTGTAATTTACATTTTCCAAACAATAAGAACTTAGAAAAAGAAAAAGGAACAGGTGGAAGGGGTGACAAGACAAAAAAAATCAATTCCATTAGTGGTCTACTTCCACCAAAAGACCTTAACAATGAACCTAGAGTCCATGAGATAGTAAGTTGTATTCCACTCCAAACCAGCCAACTGTAGAAGGTGGATCATGTACCTTAACACTTTTTTTCTTGAAAAGAAAAAAGGAAAAACCAGTGTTGAAGTATTCCACTCCATATCTAAAGCAAAATTTCAGCAAAAATAAGAACATATTTGATCAAGTGTGATAACACCAAGCAAACAATGAGAAATTATTTGACAGCACATACAAGCGATGCCTTTTTCTCTCTTATTTTTCCTCATTGAGGGATGCCAAAATCTTGGTTCCTATCATTAAAAAAACACACCTGAGGAAGACAACCAACATGTAGTCTATACTTTATATCAGAAAGATCAAATACTGTTGGTGTTACCGTTGGTTATTTTGAAGAAAAAGAAAGTTATGGACTTGAGCATCAATAAGCAACTAAAGCACTGAAAGCCCCCCGCACAGATAATGATACACTAAATATCCTAACATACAAAAACTAAGCGAACATAGGAGTACTACCTAATGATCATGCCCATGGCCGTCCCAAGGATGTCTCCAACCCTGATGAAAACAAAAAGAACATCAAATACTAGCAACACAAAGGACTCACTCACAAAAGAAAGATGAAACAAAAATGAGTCTTTACCAAAAGTACAGGACCATCTTGCTTAGCCCTGTAGAGAACCCAAAACCTGAAACAAAGGGGAAAGAGAGAGCACTAAAATTATCAACTTCATCAATGTTCCATTTCTACAACCGAACTAATGAAATAACAATAACCAAAAGGTTTTACCATTTCTCCTACACAGATTGTAATTTTTTTCATTTTTTCCGTGGGAGCTCTAACAGCTTTATTATCCAAGCAAGAGTGTCAATAAAATTTAGTACAACTACAGTTGGGGTAAAAACCGAAAGTATAAAAACTTAATCTTCAGCTATTCAATCTTAATTAAGCTCACAAAAAATCAAAAGCCTCCAGATGGATTTCAAGAAAGCATCTAGATCGGAGCATGTCACAGCCAAAACAATTAGATTCAATCGCTGGTTTCGTGTTCATAAATGAACGAGTGATGTTACAGAATTAATATAAAATGTAAAATAAAAATTAGGGTTACGATGGATACCACATGACGGCGCACAAGCCCTTGCCTGTGACGGTGTGCCATCGCTTTGGTTGGTGCAAGGTTATTCCTTTGTACGTGACACTCTCGCCATGATCTCCTCCTCCCATTTTATCTCTTCCTCTTGCCACGCCCAAAAGCACATACGAAGTCAGAAACGGTTCAGACTGTGCGGTGCGCTTACTCTTTCTTACTGGTGCACGGAAGTTGCAATAGCAACCGTCGGATGTGGATGCATTGACCTTTCTTGAACAAAGTTACTGTGATTTGTTTCGCATAATCTGCCGGACTGGATTCTACCCTCAAGTCAAGTATTGGGCCGCGAGCCCGGCCCAGACTCTAGCCCTTTCTCTCGTATATAATAACAATAGAATACAATTTATACAAATAAGTGTATATAGAATAATATGAAAATAAGAAATTATTTATATAAAATTATTATGAATTTATATAATTTTTAAAAATAATTATTATTTTTTAACTAATTTATACATATTCATTTGTATAAAATAATCTGTGACTCTCTCTTTCTCTCTCTCTCTCTCTCTATATATATATATATATAATAATAATTTATTATCATCAAAATTCGATTATATTTACAATCATAAATATAAATTTATTAAGATTACCCTTGATAATTTTATTAGAATACAACCCAATTTTTTATCCTCATAATAATATCGGATGAATATTTATTTTACCCTAAAATTAAGTTGTTAGGACTTAAACTCGTGCAGTCAATGTGCACTCAAACCTGGAGGGCATGGGTTGTGCGTCTAGCCCATTCTCTCTAATGGCACTAACGTTGGCATATTTGTGAGAGAGTAGTGCTATTGGCTCCCTTCTTGACTGTAATAACAATGAATGGACAACTATAGATATAACTTAATCGCAATATTTATTTTCTCTCTTAAAAGCTCTTAATTTAAACCCCACATCCAAACGTTTGTTTCGTGATAAGAAACAAAAATGATAAACGGTGCTGTAACTTCAGCGGACTCACGATCTCTTGCTCTATTTTAGTGCAAAAATTTTAAAAAAAAAAAATTCTGCTTCACATCATGACAGGATTTCGATATACGTTTTAATTGTCATAACAGTAAAAGTATTATGCAATTTATTATTATTATTATTATCAACAAGTATAATGCAAAATTTAAAACAAGAGAGATAATCTTAGTTAATTATCACTAATCTTCTGTTACAACCTAATCATCAAATTGATCAAATATAACGGATATACATTCATAATGAAACTATTCCTTTGTGCAAATTCACAAATGAATGAAAGAATAAAACAACAGGAAAGGAAAGTAGAAATACAAAATCCAATCCTACGACACAACCCAAAAATCCCACGAAAGAAAATATTTAGTTGTAATGGAAAAATTAACCTGCCCAAAAAAAAAACACAGGCTCCATCACATATATTCTCCAAAAAGAAGTCATCAAAAAAGATCAAGGAGACATGTATTCAAAGCTATTTGCCCTACAATATCTGAGCTCCAAAGAAATCTGTCGCTCAATCTGAAGCTGTCTATGAAAATTTGCAATAAACATTTCGGCTCTCTTATCAATATCATCTTCGGACGGATAGCTAATGGTTCTGTGAAGTGATCCCTTGCTGTGAGAACAAGAGCCCGCCGATGCTGAATCAGGTGATGACTCGTACGCATAATTATCATCTGTGCATGCTCTTAAACCTGGCCTGTCGTTAAAACTCAGCCGCCGTTTGCCCGGTGAAGCCTCGATCATCGAGGAGGCTATGCGCCAGCGATGAAGGCTCAAGTTCAGCAAGACTTTCACCTTCCTCACTGCGTTCCTTAGGCGGCTTAGCACTGAAATCATGTCGGGCAATTATAACTGGCTAATTTTGATGAATAAAATTTGGCTGAGGCTAAACTTATATATAAAGAGAAAGCGATGCAGGGGTCTGTGGAATTTTTTTGACTCGGTATCATCAACAGATATTTAGATAGATTTATAACATCTATTTAAGTAACAGGAAGTTGCTGGGGCAGTTCATTACTTATATAAGAGACATTTGCGTATTAAATTGGATTAACGTGTTCTATGACAGCTACAAGTTTAGGATATTATGTTAGATAAAGAGTATATTCAGTCAAAACTTTGATTATTTCTTTTGCTATATGTACAAATGTTAAAAATACATTACTATGATAAGAAAAGAAACAAGAAGTTACTTTTAAGCTTTTTTTTTTTCAACTTTGTTTTATTATTGTTATTACTACAGATTACCAGAAAGGTGAAAGTTAAAAAAAAAAAAGATAAATATATATATAGAAAGTTTAGATTATCATTTATATTTTATATGAAGGAATATATTATCTGTAACCGCATTTTCAATTTAAAAATAAAAAATTTTTATTAGGGTAACAATACTATATCAATTGATTTATGCGTTTGTTGATAACGTAATTTATTATTATAAGATATACATATCCTTCTTTAATTAACAACTAATATAATGTATTATTATTATTATTATTTTAAGAAAATTTAATTATTCAGCTGATCAACAACGTGAACAGCAGCACTTGGCTTGGCACTTGGCAGGGCGGCTAGGGAGTTCGGCACTTTTGACTGACGCGGTCACGTAACTCACGTTGCCACTAAAACCCTTGTGCGTAAAAAAGTCCAAACTTGGGGCTCAAGGCTGAAGCAAATTCAACAGTAATATTATATTTTTTTATTTTTTATTTTAAATAATCATCTTAAATAATATATTATTCATTAATTAATTATTAAGATAATATAATTAATTTATTTTAATTTAATTAATTAATTAATATCACGTTATTTTAAAAAATTATTTAAAATAAAAAATTTAAAATATATAATATTATTAATTCCAAAATTCGTAGTTCAAAAATAGGCCTAGTTGTGAAGCAACTGAAACAATAACGATGCTCGTTCGAAAATAATAATAATAATCACGCTTTATATAAACTTGGTGTAGAAGTTTTAAATAAGATAAACAAACATTAAAGAAAAAAAAATAATAACGAGAAAAGGGTGACCCAGTTGATACGAAATGGAAAACTATTGTCCCTATTTTTATTTTCACCCCACAAACTTTCATTTTTTCCGTTTTGTGGTCAATCTCTTGACGACGACGTTTCAAATATTTGCAAATCAACTCAAAATTTGCAATTTTGCATGATGCGGACCCCGTACCAGATCCAACGGGAAATCAAAAATTCCCAAATGCTTCCACACTAAAAATAATCACTTCGATTGATCTCTTTCAGTCTCGCTTCCCTCTCTAGATCTGCCAATTCTTTGTTAGATCTCGTCAATTTCCCGAGAAAATTTTAAATAACCCTATAACATTTTCCTAGAAAATGTCGAACCCGCACAGCGATACAATACCTCTCCACGCGTCCTCCCAATCCGACATCGACGAGATCGAAAATCTAATCAACGCCAGCCCCGCCACAGTGCTCCCTGCGCGGCCCCCTAGCCCGCCGCGGCCGGCCACGATCCCGGTCTCTTCCGCACCATTCATCCAGTCAAACATCCCTCCTCCTCCCCCGACCTCCTCCAGTCAGAAGGTAGCATCTGTCCCCGTCCCTCCCCCTCTCCCGCCATCCACCATCTCTGGCGATTCCCGCCCTAACATCGCCTCGAGCGGGTTTGGGTCTCCCCCGAACACGCTGACCGAGCCGGTTTGGGACACTGTCAAGAGAGATCTGTCGCGAATTGTGAGTAATTTGAAGCTCGTTGTGTTTCCGAACCCATACAGGGAAGATCCCGGCAAGGCACTTAGAGATTGGGATCTGTGGGGTCCGTTTTTCTTTATAGTGTTTTTGGGACTCACTCTTTCGTGGTCAGCCTCTGTCAAGAAGGTCAGCTTTCTATCTTTTGCATTTTAGTCCTATTGATATCCTTTTTGTTGTCTAAGCTTTCATTTTGCAATAGCATAGATGCTGTTTAGTAGGTAGTTTCAGTTTATGCAGAAATTAATATGTAACATTTTGGCTAGTATTTGCATATTTGGAAATGATCATCTGCATCTTGTGATTGGTTTGGTTTATCACTCGTTTGTATGATATAACTTGCAATTATATTATTCAAAAGATTTGAATGACTTTAAGTTGATGGCTGTGGACGTTGTGGCTGGTACAGTTTTGTTTCATCCTATTCTGGGGTTAGCTTGATTGAGACTATACATTTCACCTAATATGTAACTTTCATTTGGAAGCTCTTTTGCTATTCCATGTTTCAGGCTTGCTTTACATTGTGATACAAGTATTTAGTTTATGTTGAAATGAAAGATTGCATTTTGGTCAAAGTTGATACT
The DNA here is from genome assembly GCA_025617385.1 of Murraya koenigii. Lineage (NCBI taxonomy): Eukaryota > Viridiplantae > Streptophyta > Magnoliopsida > Sapindales > Rutaceae > Murraya > Murraya koenigii. Next base: position 26,976,676 of record CM046817.1, read on the forward strand.
TGAGTCTTTGAAAAAATAAATTGAATCAGAACCAGATGACAAAATGTTGGCTTCAGTAATTCAATTGTATGTAAAAGCATCAAACAGTGTAATTATAAGGAGTGAGGTGTCCACATAATGTGTTGAAAATTGTTAATGGATGAATTTAAAGTATTTCATCATTAATATTTTCCTAGAAGATGAATGTTAATGTAACTGCACTTCTGTACTGTTGACAAGAACCACGTAAAAGGATATATCTGGAAAATCCTATATGATTGCATTTATTGCTGATTGAATTACCTTGATGATCCTGTGACTCCCTCAAACTGGCCCACATCAAAACATCGGGGAATTGCATGTCAAGATTTGACATCCATATGTACATATGGACTTTGTGTTTCCTACAGCTCTCTTTCAGTTATATAGGAAATGCATGATATTAGCAACACCCTTACTCTTACCTGTGGATGATTATTGTCATAGGCCATCACTATATAGTAGGATCTTACTTTTTAGGTTTGACCTGTATTCACATATAGATGTCCGAATTTTTGTTAACTTATGGTGGTGAGTTTCCTATTTCAAAGTGTTCTTCTTTCGATGTGATGAGCACCTAAGAGAGATTTGTTTACAGCGATCTTCCTCCCTTAACTGCATAGATGATATTTCATTTCTTTTGCTGAAGTACAGATCCTGAAATTTCATTCATTTCAAAAAATCAGTTATTTTTCTGTCGACTGAGTTTCTAATTTTGCCTACTTTTTCTTCCAGTCTGAGGTATTTGCTGTGGCATTCGCACTACTTGCTGCTGGTGCGGTGATCTTGACGCTGAATGTACTGCTACTGGTATCTCTCTCTCTTTCTCTCGCACTCTCATCTTGCCAGTTTATTTCCTCTTAGATATTGGAAGTTATTGGATTTAGGTCAACTTATTATTCTTACATGTACAGGAGAGACAAAAAAACACTGAACACCGATTACATTAAAATCTTTAAATTTGAAAGCCTGCATATGTGATTTAGTATACATTGACTTGGGTGAACATTTACATTGTTTCAGGGTGACACTGAATACCTATTACATTGAAATCCTTAAATTTGAAAGCCTGCATATATGTGATTTGAGTGCGGATTGACTTGTGTGAACATTTACATTGTTTCAGGGTGGACACATAATTTTCTTTCAGAGTCTCAGTCTTCTGGGTTATTGTCTATTCCCTCTTGATATTGGAGCCGTAATATGCATGTTGAAGGACAATGTGTTAGTGAAAGTGATTGTTGTGTGTGTGACACTGGCTTGGAGCTCATGGGCTGCCTATCCTTTCATGAGTTCTGCCGTAAACCCCAGAAGAAAAGCCCTTGCCCTCTACCCAGTCTTTCTCATGTATGTCTCCGTTGGTTTTCTCATCATTGCCATTGATTAATGTGATGGTCCCCATAATAGGGTTTTCCCATATGCAATTTGAACTCTTGTGGTTATATAGGAATTTTTGTGCCTTGGTTTATTCTTCTCTTGTGTTAATTCAAATTTTTTTTTTTGACACTTCTGCTTACTTTACTTGAAATGCTTGGAGACTAGATCTGCTTAATATTACAGATATTATACTAGTTGTACTGAACTTCTCCGCGGCTCCGTGAGTGTATCGTATTCTTTGGAGCGTTGATCTATATAGCTCAAGCTGCAATTGTTTGTAACTAAATGACAATATTCGCAAAGGCGTGAAACTGTGTATAGGAGATTCGGTGTTTTTTATGCCTTCAGAGGTGGCTGGCATATATTTCTGATGATGATATCTACCGACTTTTTCAAGAGTACTGAAGTCTCTGCTCTATATGTTCGGTAAGTTGATTTTTTGTTTGAACCTCACGAAAACAATTAGATGTTCCGGTCCATAATTTTGTACCTAATTGTATTGATCTTTCAAAAAAAAAAAAAAATTCTCAATTATTTGATGGACTCAGCTTCTGTTACTCTGCCGGAAAGAACGAAATATATTCTCAAGGCTAATGGCGCTAAGAAAAAATTGGTTATTATTATAATTCAAAAAATGCGGTGTATTGTTCAATAAGATAGAAAATATTAAAATAATGTCCCACAGAAAAATAAACAATTTTTCTAAGGGCTAACGGCCGAGGGGACTGATCACTGAATGAATTGATAAAGGCTTATTTCGAGGAAAAATCATTACGTATGGGCAGTTGCAGATCAAACTCAAACTCCTTCAAAACTTTGAACTCGTTACTTCACTTCCCATCAAGATTTCGTCTTGCAAAGTCATAGTTTCCTTTTACCCTTTCATCTCTTGAACTTCAAGTTTTAACCGCCCTTCTTTTTATAATGATGCCTGCAAAATAATTAGTCAGTTTGACCTTTGACGACAGGCATGACCTATACGACTGTTACTGCAGCAAGTATAGCTTGGTTTACGTGAACCGTGAGCAGCTGCAGCTGAGCCTGTACGTACAATCCTTTTCAGTTCTCTGCATTTTACCACCTGTCATTTTGCACTGTAACAATGTGAACTTGTACGGCCATTATACTGAGACGTGCGTGAAAACAGAACCAGTCAACCAGCGTAGGAATTTACTTTGCTTTGCTTAGTGGGTGAGCTTAGCTTTACTTGTAGCAAACACTTGTGTGCAGCAGCCAGCAGCAGATGGGGTTGATTGAATTTTGGTCCTGCAACGCAAGCCATGAAGGTGACTTATACCTAAAATGGCAATTGTTAAGTTATTCTTTACGTAATTTACAATTTTATGATAGTGACTTATTATATTTGAAATGGTAATTGTTAAGTTGTTTTTTAGGTAAATTTTTGAAAATAATGTAAACCAGCAGCAGGTGGGGTTGATTGAGTTTTGGTCCTGCAGCACAAGTCGTGATGGTGACTTATACTTAAAATGTAATTGTTAAGTTTTTTTTTTTTATGTAATTTATGATTTTTTAAGAATAATATAAAAATTATAATACGACGTGAGATTCATATATATTTTTGGATAAGATTTTTTTAAAATTTTTAATAATTAATTAAACGTGTGATAATTAAGAGGGATTCTCTTCAGATAAAAGAATCTAGGACAGTGTGCCCTAGCCTTTAATCTAATCTCTTGTGGGTTGTAGGTCAGTTCTGCTAATAAGCCAACAAAATGAAACAAAACAAAATATGATGAGTGAAAGGGAGAAGAGAATTGAGATTTGATTCTTATCACCCCACCTCTGAGACACTCTCTCTCGTCAGCATCACCTGGTCCTTCTAGCGGCCTATTTACTTATCTAGAATAATGTTTCGGTAAGAGTTACTTGTTACGAACTTACCAGCTGGCTCAAAGCATGGGATTATTGTCATCGTACCGGAAAAGACTCTCAAAGTCCTACATCGACCACGCGCCCCGCGGGATTGCAGTTCGCTTAGAAAACCAAATGGAGGGGCAAACAATGGGACACGCATGGTGTCAATGAACATGATCTTTGCTCTTCGCTTTTTACTACCAGAAGTGTTACAACTAGAAGTGTAACACCTGCTAAGAAGGGGAAACGATATCTCAAGTCTGAACTATATACATATAAACGGCAACGTAAGGGTGTAAAGAATGGCAGCAAGAGGTGATTGTTTTCTGCCACCCATCATCATTCAAATATCATTTCTAGCGAACAAGTGATACAGTTTTTTACTATTGTGTAACAACTTTGATGATATCATTATATATAATAGTGATAAGAAAGTATTATTTTATTAATAATGATAGAACTACCGACTCTTTTATATAAATTAATAAGTATAAACCGATGTGTTATGAATAAATTGGTTGAAGAGTGATAATGATTTATGTTTTAAAATCATGTGGGTTTATAATGTTTTTATATAAACAATCTTTTTATATCATATTTTTTTGTACACATTTATTTATACAAAATATTTGTGACTCTATTATTACTCTTATTTTATACTACTGTATTTAAATTAAATATTTTTAATTAATTTTAAATTTATTAAAAAAAAAAAGAAGTCTGACTACTAAGATTATTTTTTAACTTTTTACTGGCCTACAAACAATTGTTGATTAACTATAAAAATGCATTATCATTAGGGATTGCTTTGATTCTAGACTAAGAAAATAGGTAATTTTAAAATTTATTATACCCATGTGTATTTACGTCAAACATCATACATAACATACGTGACAGTTATTATCCCTTGAATATATTATTCCAGTGACAACGGCCGTTTGAAACACGCGCGACCTTAGTGAGAGTGATTTCATGACCTACCATACGCCTTCATTAAATGACTTTAAATTAATTATAAATTAAAAAAACAAAAAAAATTATTAATTAATAAAACTTAGAGAGCCTGTCTCAGACCTTTCAGTTCAGACAGGCTAGGAGGACAGAGCCTTGTGCACAGTGCCCAGCGTAACAATTGAACTCAAAGTACCCACAAAGAGTTAGTTAGACCCGTGTATTATATATATATTTAAATTAAAAGATGAAGGAAATTCCCAATTATAAGCCTCAAACCAAGGTGATTTTTTAGAATTTCTGAAAAATGATGACTGAAAAGAGAATCATTCACCATATCTTCTCTGTGAACAATTGATTATACTCAAAAAGCATCCTCAATCTTTCAAGATTTTATCAACTACATCAAGTAATTTCGGCAGGCTCTTTAAAATTTTGTTAAGCTGTAAACAACAAAAAGGAGAATCTTTCATCTTGTTATTGGGATTACATCAATTAAGTTTTTTTTTTTTTTAAATACAACGGGTAGTGCCGTAGTGGCATTGGCCATTGAGGGGTGGCCACGCCCTGACATTGACGCAAGCACAAGACTTGTTTCTAACTTTCTTTGGACTTGTTTCTAAGTTGATTATCATTGAAAGATTGTGAAGGCTGAAGAATAAGAAACCTATTCATGAATGTTGTTCTTCTAAATTGATGCAATTTAGGCAAAAAAAGAAAAAAGATCATTAAAAGTTGTGTTTCATTTTGATTTTTGTGCCATTTTTTTTTTAAAAAAATAAGTCTTGGATCCACAAACCCTCTGGTCTTTGCTGCATTACAAGTTTGCATTTATTATTTCCTTTTAATATTACATTGCAATCTAATAATATTAGTCATGTACATACTTTATGGCTACGGTTGGAATGGAGATTAGATTACACTAATTATTATAATTAAATAAATTAATCTTTATTTTGACTCAATATTCAAGAAATATCTATTTTCATGAAATAAAAATATATCAACTAAAAAAGATATTTTTTATGTCAATTCCCGGGAATCTCAAAGTGACTATATTTAATTATATTTCATTCAATTAATATCCTTTTAAATTTGATTTGATTAAATTAAATTATATAATATTATCGTATGTTTAGTATAATATTGGCTTGGACTATATTAAATTGTATCTTAATAAAATTAAATAACATTAACCTGACATTTAAATATAAATATGAACTATTCATGAATATTTAATAATAAAATAATTATTAAAATTAATTTAAAAGACAAGTAATAAAAAATTAAATATATAGAAAATTAGTTATTAGATAATCATATTTATAATGAACAAATATAAATTAGATTAGATTAGATTAAATTAAATTAAAGACTATTTAAATATTTAATTTATTTTTTTATTACATGGTTTTAAATATATTTAATTTTTACAGAAAAGTTAGCAAATAATATATATGAGCAAGTAATTATTAATATTATTCATTTTTATGATTAAATTTAATATAGTGATTATTAAATTAGATATACAAGTAATTTTTATATTAATCCTACTAAACTGATTTATAAATTTAAATTGTTAATCTCATGATTTTATGACTAAATTTAAATTTAGTCCTTTAATTTAATCTGAAGTGTAGCTTGCCACGTATATGATAAATAATTAATACTAAAATTAATCTACCTACCAAACAGAACCTATTTAAAAAAATATATATTATTTAATTAAAAATTATTATCTCTTCACACCAACGGGCAATTGCTTCGTTTGCTTGCTTGTTATTGTTTTACAGTCCCGCAAAGTTGCAGTAGAAGCAGCCTCTTGTCATTTTATTTTATTTTAAGCGCTTTTTTTTTTTTTTGTGAAAAAGGTCACGGACACAGAAGTTTACTTAAATAATTATATAAACTTTTTTAGTTCTATAAATAATCACGTGGACTCATTTTTTATTATTATACCATTGATTAGGGTGGGCATCAATTTGATTGGGTTTTTAAATAAACCAAAATTTTTGGTTCAGTTCAATTTAAACATTTATATTCAATTTTTGTAGTTATAAAAAACCACACCGAAACCCAAAAAAATTGAACCAAATCGTTATGATCTGACTCATCCCTAAATGCAATGGGGATTTTTTAATTAATTTTTTTTTGGATTCTATTTTTGGATTTATAATTTAAAATTGAAAACCGAACCGAAATATACGATTTTATAATAAAACAAAATATTTAGTTTTTTCTAAGAAAAATACCAAATTAAATCAATAATATTTTAGTTCATTTCGGTTCTGCCCACTGCTACCCTTGATTAACACAACATAATAATTGACTTTAAATAAATTTTTATCATGAATATAAATTGAATTAAAATGATATAATAAATAAAATAAGATAAAATTTATAAAATACTTTGAATATTGGAAAATTTATTTTAATATTATTAATATGTCATATTCTTTTAATAATAATAAAATCTATTTGGCATATTAATAATATTAAAATAATTATACCTAACATTCAAAATAATTTATTAAATTTATATTATTTTATTTACAATATATTTTTTAATTATGTCTACATTAGTATAATTTTTAAAGTTAAATTTTGGGTTAATAGATTTTAGTGTTAATAAAATATGGCGAGATAGACTAATAATAACTTAATATTAAAAATAATTTTTATTATATACATCATTTTATTAATTATATTTATTATAATATTTTATCTGTATCATATGATATTTATTTATTATTTTTATTTTATTACTATATTTATATTTATTTGAGTTGATAAAATCTAAAGATGTAACAATGATTTATAAAATTAAGAGCTTACATGTGATTATTTACGAAACTAAATGAATATTTAAGTAAATTTTGAGAGTGTTGAAGGTTTTTTTCCTCCTTTTTTATTTTATAAACTAATCGTGAACTTGAAGCATCGAAATCACACCTCTCCTCTCTCACTATCATATTACACAAATCACAATCCTATAAGTGCTTTCTCACGGCAACTGAAGCAGAAGCAGTAGCATCATCAACAAAAAGCAACTTATTATTCAAACCCATAATAATAATACTGTGTGTGTACAGGCAAGTTCCACTTCCACAATAACCCCTGTAATTCACTCAAAACTCAAAAACCCAATTGGCCCCATGACTGATCTCTCCCCACGACTCAAAAACTCCAAAACTCCTTTTTGTTTTCTGCGCCCCTTAAGAAAACTCTTCGGCCTTTTCAGCTCCTTTTTTTGCCTTTTTCTTTATTCTCCCCACCTTCCGAATTCCTGAACCTTTCGTTTTTCCTATATAAATTCACCCAGAAACACCTTCTTTTGCTTCAACCCACTTCCCATTTCTCTCGTTGCTTCACAAATCTCAACTCAAAATCAAAACTTGGCCGTCACAAATCACAATGAGAGAATATTGGACATCACTAGCCTCATTACTTGGCGTTTTGGCCTTCTGCCAGAGCCTCCTCCAAGCCATTTTCCCACCAGAGCTCCGGTTCGCTTCTCTCAAATTCTTCAACAGAATCTTCAACATCTTCTCCTCCTACTGCTACTTCGACATCACCGAAATCGACGGCGTTAACACCAACGAGCTCTACAACGCCGTCCAGCTCTACCTAAGCAGCTCCGTCTCGATCTCCGGCAGCCGCCTGAGCCTCACCCGTGCTCTAAACTCAAGTGTCATCACTTTCGGCTTGTCAAACAATGACTCCATTTACGACTCCTTCAACGGCGTTAGCGTTCTCTGGGAACACGTTGTGTCTCCAAGACAAACTCAAACGTTCTCCTGGAGACCGTTACCTGAAGAGAAACGTGGGTTCACTTTACGGATCAACAAAAAGGACAAGTCTTTGATTCTCGACAGCTATCTCGACTTCATAATGGAGAAGGCTAATGATATCAGAAGAAAGAATCAAGACAGACTCTTGTATACAAATTCGAGAGGTGGGTCTTTGGATTCAAGGGGCCACCCTTGGGAGTCCGTGCCCTTTAAGCACCCAAGCACTTTTGATACACTAGCCATTGATCCTGAGAGAAAGATTGAGATAATGGAGGATTTGAAAGATTTTGCAAACGGGATGTCGTTTTATCAGAAGACTGGGCGAGCTTGGAAAAGAGGTTACTTGCTTTATGGCCCACCTGGTACTGGTAAATCCAGCATGATCGCTGCCATGGCTAATTATCTCGGTTATGATATTTATGATCTCGAATTAACTGAAGTGCATAACAATTCTGAGCTGAGGAAGTTGCTAATGAAGACAAGTTCAAAGTCAATTATTGTGATTGAAGATATTGATTGTTCTATCAGTTTAAGTAACAGGAATAAGAGGAGTAATGGGACAGGTTCAAGGGGTAATTGTGGAAATGGCAATTATTACGAGCCTGAAATGAGATGTGGGTCAGGTTCATTCGGCGGTGAAGATGGTAATAATTCAATTACTCTTTCAGGTCTATTGAATTTCACCGATGGGTTATGGTCTTGCTGTGGGAGTGAGAGGATTTTTGTGTTTACTACTAACCACATTGAGAAGCTTGATCCTGCATTGCTTAGAAGTGGCAGAATGGACATGCATATTTTCATGAGCTATTGTTCCTATCCTGCATTGTTGATTCTGCTGAAGAATTACTTGGGGTATGAGGAAAGTGACCTGGAAGACGGAATTCTGAAGGACTTGAAGGATGTTATTGGTAAAGCTGAGATGACTCCTGCTGATATTAGTGAGGTTTTGATTAAAAACAAGAGGGATAAGTGCAAGGCTGTGAGGGAATTGTTGGAGACTTTGAAGGTGAAAGCTGAAAAGAATGTGAAAACTGGGGGGATTATTTTGAAGAATTCAGATGATGAAGAAGAGGAGCAAGAAAAGAGAGCATTGGAGAGTCCTATTGAAGGCAGTGACATTGAAGACACAAATAATTGCAAGGAAGGTGATCATGATCATGAAGAGAAAATAAAATGAAAGTTACATTTCACTTTTGTTGTCACACGAGTAAATTAAATTGGCAAATTGATCTGCAAATTTTTGTTAGGGTGGGGGGCCATTAGTGAAGGAATTTATTATCAAATATACTGGATGGATGTGTCCAAGTTTATGGTTGTTTGATATATATATATATATCCATGGATGGATCTTATGTTTTGTTTAATCATGTAAACCATATAATATATGATCTAAAGATAAGCTTATTGGCATGTGGGTTTGGTTTGGCATGTGGGATTTTCTTTTTATGTTATTTTAGTTTATCTTATTGTTATATTTTTGTATGAAATGTTTTGTATAGCTTGCACATGCTGCCAGTACAAAGCCTCTGGGGCAACGTATTATTATTTTAACTAACTTTATTGTGCATTTCGAACTCGTTGGGCGTCTACGTGCCGTTGAGAGTGTGCACATGGGTTGATTTTTTTTTTATCCAAATGGAACATTTTCATAATTGGGAATAATTACAGTTGTTTTTAGGATCATGGGAATCAGCCTAAAATTTTCTGTGATCAATGATTAATGATCGAAATATGTTACTATGTTACTGCGGAGTATGTTATGAAGATGATGCTGAGAAAAGATATCATTTTTGTAACATCACTTCTTTGTAAAATTTACAAAATTGCATGATTATGGATATGATGAGCAATAATTAATGCTAGGAACAATTGAAATTATTAAAAAGGAGTTTATTTGCCTTCGGAATGCCACAAGCAACAACAGAATTATTGTTTATACTTTATGTCTATTTCAATGAGTTAATTCAAGGAGTTAATTAAGCAATGTTTTTGTCATTGAAGGCAAGAGTATCCAAGTTGTCCTCTTGGACGTACTTGAAAAAAGTTTTCTTAGACCTTCTCGAGTTTTTTCTTACAATCTTTGTTTTGTAAGTTCTCGATGAGCTGTTTCTATGTAATTTCTCTGTTCTCATTGTTATTACAAAATTCAAAATGCCAATTGTCTTTCTTTAAAAGAAATCCATCAAAATTTGACTACCAATGAATTATGAGAGAGTTTATAATTCTCACTGAAAATCCGGAGACTTTCAAATTAGCTAAGTGTAACTTCTCTTAATCTTTGCTTTGGACTTTTTTTTTTTTTTTTTTAACAAAATTCAGAAATCAACAATTTCGAAGATTATTGTCAACTTTACATGCTCTTCTAATAAACCTTTGTTTTTTAAAAACGAGAGAGAAGTCAGTGTTTTATATTGTTCCAAATTTTATGTTATGTGTTTCGTCATATTCTCATGTTTTAAATTATGCAATATCTTAAATTTCAAGTGACTTGTAAGAAATGCGTCTAATAATAACTTAAAATTTGTAACCGAAAATTTTGAATAATATAAGAAAAAAAAAACCAGTGTGGTGTATGGTGCAGCCGATGCACCGCGTTACACCAGCCAAAGAACCGTTAGTTAAAAGCCCTTTTGGTAATGGGATCTAGCTATATCATGCATGCGACCCAAACCTTGTCTGTTCAATGGCTAAAGATTTGTTTAACTGGTTTTTGCATTGCAGTCCCTGTTGTTTGATGAAAAATCATAAAAGCTGAGAGTTTCAAAAGTTTGACACCTGATTCCGGGGTTTTTATTTTTTTTTTTTATTTTTTACACATAGGTGATGTGTCCAGACCATGTAAGGACAACAAAGTACACTCACACAAAATTAAAAATACATGAAAAGTTAACACGTCAATAATATTTAGTGTAGTAAAAGTATTAACAAGGATAAAGAATAGAAATGCATTAAATTAGAGATATAGATTAGCTAGTGGTATGGTGTACAAAAATGAAAACGAAGTGAGTAAATAAAGAATAAATTAGTAAACACAAATTTTACATACTACTTGATGCTTTTGAGTTGTTATCAACTGTTAAAATATGCTTCTCATTAAGCCATTTCAATTTCATAAAATTCAATTCTTTTCCAACTACCGGGTATTTGAAAATTACCTTAATATTTGTATAATAAATTATACATAAAATAGAAAGTAAAGAGGTACATGAAATGTACAATCACAAAATACAAAAGTGAAGGTACGGTGTCGTCACAGGGGTACTATAATTTTGTTTTGTCACTCATAATAAGTAAAATTGTTAAAAGCGAAGATCTTTTTATAAAAATTTTTTTAAAATATATTAAAGATATGATATAAATAATATTATATTATCTATTTATTTATTTTAAAAATCTAACATATGAATATCAATTATATTAAGTTTAATTACATATATTAATTAATTGAATTAATTTTGATGTACTATATACTCTTTTTTATTGTCTTTTAAAAAATAAATAGTCATATGTAAATAATAATTGAAAACATTATAAAGTTATGAAACTAAACATATAAGTAATTTTACGGTGGTTTAAACTCTTAGTTATAATATCTTGAGTATAAAAATCCTCCACGAAACTACAGACTCATTAATACTTTTTTAATCAGTAACAGTTGAAAACCCTGAAACGTTATTGATGAAATGACACAATTAGTGGATAAGATTAGAAGGGTAGTTAAGTAATTAGGGAAAGTAAAAAAGGTTGAAAACAAATTAACAAAACCCAGATTTGGTGTCGGCGAAAAAGGGCGAAAGATCATCAAAGTCTTGTGATGTATCGAGAAAAAGCAGACCTTTTCTCGATTATGATTTGGAAAGGCCATTGGTTGTCAGGCTAGGCAAAAGATTTTGCCTTGCCTTCTGACAAGTCACCGCAGCAAATGGCAGAATTACTTTAAAAATTAAAAATTAAAAGTAGTTTTTGAGTTTCAGAACTTCCATTTAACACGTCTCTATCATCAGTTCAGCAAGAAAAAGATCCAAATGATTCTTTTTACTTTTTACTGTGTGCGCAATGCCGCAATGCATTGAACTTAATTTTCGCATTTCCTTTTGGCTAAGCATTGAGAAATGGTAGCCAATCTATGTTTCAACATTCTGATTTATTATAGAACATATCTCGGGTGTTCAAACTGTCGCACCAACTTCTAACGAGGGGCTACTCTTATGGTCTGATTCCTGTTTGCTTCCACGAGGTTTGAGATTCAAACCTCTACACGTATTTCTTTTTTTAAGGAGAACATATTTCACCAGAATTTAAGTGTAAGCATGGCTCAAAAGACATTTCAATTGTGTTACTATACAATTGATTTAGATCACATCTAATTAAACGTTTGTTTGTTAATTATAATTATTTAAAAATTCTAAAAATATAGGTTAAAAATATGCTTTCATGAATCTAGATTGAATGCTAAACTGATCTTTTTGTTAATTTTATAAAAATATATAATCGGTAGTTATTGAATAATAATATAAAATTAATTAAATCTTAACTGTACCGTACGTTACTATACATATACTTGTGATAAAAAATTTTTAAAAATTGAGTATGATTAGTTCAGCGCCGGATCTAAATTTGAGTTTTTATAATACAACACAATTATAAATATGAGCAACATAGATAGTTATTAATTTCTTGTTATTATTGTTTTAAGACTCTTATACTACAATCTACCGATATTAAAATTATCGGGCCAACTAAAAATTAAATTCATATAAATATAGCATAGTAAGGCATAATCCTATGAAAAATGAATTTTGTTAGATTAACAAAGTTTCTTAGTGTTTAAGGTGTCCCTTCCGATATGTGGATATGCTTCGATGGGAAAAGCAGATGGGATGGTGGGGATGGTCAAGATTTTAATTATATGCCAATCTTCCAATGAATGCAAGACATCAAAATTCGTAGATGAATTGGGAGTCTCATATGGACACTGAAGCAGGCAAATATTTCTGATAGGAACTCCAAGGCTCCCACATCTACATTCAAACAGGCTAAGCAACAAGCATATATCACATTCATTTTCATTTCTTCTCTCCTCCAACTTCAATGAATACAATCAATTTTATTCCGATGGTTCCCCATTGAATACATGCAATGGCCCACGACAAAAATAATATGTTAGGTGAGCCATGACCAACAATTATTCCGCTAATGGTGCTGTTTGCTTCTGTGTACTTTCAAAAGTTAGAATAACTTCAAAGGTGCCGACTCACTCACTAGCATTTCTTTGAATAAAACAGCGGATAATAGACTAGCCATACATCGGCCATTGCCTTCAACATAGAATCCAAAATATGAATTAATAATTATCACGTGCATTAAATCTATTGTCAGAAGTTCTTCTTAACTCATGGGCTGGCATTGGGAGTGACGAGTTTGGGATATATTTTGTTTGCGTTTTTTTCCTTCATTAGAACATGTGAGTTTGTGACGGGTAAAATCTCTCGGGTAGTACATCATATTTTGGATATGATTCTCGTTCGTATAAATATAATGTTAGATTTATTTCTCACGTATTGTGGACTAGCATAAATCATTTTAATTGTTTTATACTTTACCGAATTAATACGTGACTAATGTCAAATATTAAGGAGCAATCTTAACAGGCTCATGTATTAAGTGATCAAATATTGTGTTAATGAGTCTGATTTTATCATACCCTATATGATAGTATATTATGGACAAGTATAACCTCGAATCGTATTATTATAAGTTCATAATGGGATGGGCATTTTGTACTAACACATGAGGGTCCCCTGACTCACCACGATGATATAAGTCGACTTGACTCATCGGGAGTTAACTGTTGGAAAAGCGGGAATGAGTGCAGTGCACCTCGCCTGCTTTCTCTCCGATTTTCATTGTTCATATACAGTGATCTTCAGCAATTTTGCTCTCGAAGTGAAGGCAGCTTTTACAGAGACTTGGATCAATTTCTGGACAATCCATACAAGCTTCATAACGTGTTTGAAGCTTGGATTCATGGCTAATCAAGGTAAATCTCAAATTTTTCCCTAAAATATGTGTTTAATGGGAAATGCAAGATTAAGGGCATTCAGTTCATATTTATTGCAACATATAATTGTAAAAGGATATTTGTTTTTTTTTCTTTTAAAGTTGTATCTATAATTTTTTTTTTTTAAGGAATTATATAGAACATTTAGTAGAAACATAACATGAAAGGATTAGAATTCAAAGCCGGGTTGAAATTTTTATTAAGTACTAAAATATTAGACGAGATTTATTTTTATATGTTGCTTATCAGACAACTACTGATTTAGTGTTGAGCAAAAAATAATTCAATGTTTTTATATGAAAATACATGGGTACATGAGTTCACCTTTGCGTTTGCGTTCACCATAAAGTTTTATCCAAATGCTTATTGTAATAAATTGATTGTAGAGTAATTTAAACATCTATTATAAACTTAATAAACAGTCCCTTTACTTTGCAATAAATTATTCAAATTTCTCTGTCTTGTGGACTTTTTTATTTTTTATTTGTTATGCAAACACTCTGTTAAATTATTAATTAAAAAAAATGAGAATATCCGTATATAAAAATGATTACACACACATAAAATATAAAAATTTTATAGAGAATTCTTATATTTTATTCATGTGTGAAAAAATTATTACACCATATAGTATAATAGAGTAATGCCTATTACAATGCGGCAGCAGATGGTATAATAACTTTTGTACACTTCAATAAAGTGCGTAAATCCTCACTGAATACGAGCTCTATATACATAAAATATATTATCAGTTGATGAAAGAATACATTGGAAAAATTGGTTGCCATTCTTTACAACATATAGTTGATTATTTAGAATCCAATCTTTGATTCCACAATTCAACCATTGATTTAAGTCCAAGTAATGAGACCTCATCTTCTTTTTAATTGGTACAGAGAAACCACTTGAAAAGCATATGAATGCATGAAATTGAAAACCGTGTAGACTCCGTGGGGAAAAGGAATATATGCATTGCAAAATTTTAAATTAGACTCTAGTACTGCATGCACGTAGATAATGTCATTTGCAAAATTTTGACAGCTTTCTTTTTATTACTTCCGCAAACAGATCCAGCGGAGACGGGGCGGGGCCTGTAGCTCAAAGGATTAGAGAGGGCTGAAATAATAGAAACAACATGAATCACTCATCTATATATGCCGTACGTACAAAATGAACTTTCAGCTTCATCGGCAGCCATCGATTCATTGCAGAACTAACATTTAGAATCAGATACTGATCTTGAACGTGAAATAAGAAAATGAGACCATCGGTTGTTATATTTTATAGTCTATATGATCAACAGCACGTTAAAAGTTCAGAATCTTGGACTGAAAGGCAGAAAAAAATCATGAACGCTGGCCATTCATTTCCACTAAGTTGTCAAAATTAACTTGCGTGGATTCTTTATTTAGACCAACCCTTTTCGAATATGTTAGTTTTCATTTCAAAATTTTCTAAGTCTAAAAGGTCCAAAGAAGTGGGAACCGTATATAGCAAGAAAATATAAGTGTGATTAACCAAAGTAACAATGACTTTTGCTTTAGAAAAGTTCAATACTTCAAGCCAATCTAGCACCCTGTCACGGGATGGGAGTTTTGCACAGCAAACCCGTGCGGCACTTAGACAACCTTAGTCGGGATGTTGCTAAGTAAGCCTTTGCGCTTCTCAATAGCTAAGTCAAGAAGTTCCCGAAATGCTAAAGAGAAGGAAGAGTTAGCGAACAATGTAGCCAAATGCGGAAATTGTATTGATAATAAGAAAGCTTACAAGAGAGCTTACAAGTGTTTGATGCTTGGATGCTTGATGTGGACTGATATAATTTCCGCATTTGGCTACATTGCTCGTTAACTCTTCCTTCTCTTTAGCATTTCGGGAACCTCTTGGCTTAGCTATTGAGAAGCGCAAAGGCTTACTTAGCAACATCCCGACTAAAGTTGTCTAAGTGCCGCACGGGTTTACTGCGCAAAACTCCCATCCCGTGACAAGATTCATTCAAGGCTACTCAGCCAAGGCAGCACCCTTGATGGAATTACTTAAGAAGAATTGGACATGGCATTGGTCCAAGGATTGCCAACAAGCATTCGAAGGTTTAAAGCAAACAATTTCAGAGGAATCCGTCCTAGTTCTTCCAGACCACACAAAGCCCTTCGAAGTACAAACGGATGCCTCCGACTTCGCCATTGGCGGAGTCCTTATGCAAGAAGGCCACCCGATAGCATTCAAGAGTCGAAAGCTTAATGATATGGAACGCCGCTACACGGTCCAACAGAAGGAGATGACAGCCATCTTCCATTGTCTACGAGTGTGGCGACATTACTTGCTTGGCTCACATTTCACAATCATGACGGACAACGTAGCGACGAGCTACTTCCAAACATAAAAGAAGTTAAGCCTCAAGCAAGCAAGGTGGCAGGATTTTCTCGCAGAATTCGACTATAGGCTCGAATACAAACCAGGCAAAGCCAACGTCGTTGCGGATGCACTAAGCCGCAAGGCAGAATTGGCCACACTTAGAGCGAGCCAACCGAAGTCCGACCTTGTCTCACGCATCAAGGAAGGCCTCCAACAAGACCCATTGGCGAAGGACTTGCTAGAGAAAGTGCTTCAAGGAAAGACAAGGCGTTTTTGGCAAGAAGAGGGCATCCTCCTCACCAAGGGAGATCGGTTATTTGTGCCAAGGTGGGGAAACTTACGCAAAGAAGTAATCAAGGAGTGCCACGACTCCAAGTGGGCTGGTCACCCAGGAATTGAGCGCACCACCGCACTCGTCCAAGCCTCGTATTTTTTGCCAAACATGCGGGATGACATCGAGGCATATGTGCGGACTTGTCTTGTATGTCAACAAGACAAGATTGATCATCAATTGCCGGCAGGATTGTTGGAGCCCCTGCCATTAGCATCAAGGCCGTGGGAGAGCGTCTCCATGGACTTCATTATGGCCTTACCCAAGTCCGAAAGTTGCGGTAGCATCATGGTCGTGGTAGACCGTTACAGCAAGTATGCAACATTCATTGTCGCACCAATAGATTGCAAAGTGGATGAAGCAGCCCGTCTCTTCATCAAACATATCGTGAAGCTTTGTGGTGTCCCAAGGAGCATCGTGAGCGATTGAGACCCACGCTTCACTGGAAAATTTTGGACGGAGCTCTTCAAGATGTTGGGGATCGATCCTAAGTTCTCAACAAGCTTTCATCCACAAATGGATGGACAGACCGAGCGCATCAACGGCCTCCTCGAGATGTACTTGAGGCATTATGTGAGCGTTCATCAGCGAGATTGGGCGAAGTTGCTTGATGTCGCCCAATTTTCTTACAATCTCCAACGGAGTGAGGCTACCGGCAAGAGTCCCTTCGATATCATCATGGGATTCCAGCCCATGACCCCCAACGCCATAGCCTCAACATACGGAGGAAAAAGCCCCGCGGCACACAAGCTCGCCCTCGAATGGCATAAAGAAGCGGATATCACGCGAGCATACCTCGACAAGGCCGCGAGGAAAATGAAAAGTGGGCTGATACAAGGAGACGGCACGTTGAATACAAGGAAGGCGATCGAGTCATGATCAAGCTCTTGCCCTAACAATTCAAGACACTGCGAAAAATCCACATCAAACATCCAAGCATCAAGCATCAAATACTTGTAAGCTCTCTTGTAAGCTTTCTTATAATCAATACAATTTCCGCATTTGGCTACATTATTCGCTAGCTCTTCTTTCTCTTTAGCATTTCGGGAACCTCTTGGCTTAGCTATTGAGAAGCGTAAAGGCTTACTTAGCAACATCCCGACAAAGGTTATCTAAGTGCCGCATGGGTTTGCTGCGCAAAACTCCCATCCCGTGACAACCCGCTCAAGTTAATGGATTATCTATATTTTATTAAAAGTTTCCAAGTTAGAACTGCAATAGTTATTCATTAATCACTTTATATGCATACATTCAATGAATTTGTAAGTTTCTTGATAAGCTTATTTGAATTTTGAATGCTTTTGGTCAAATATTTTCTATGTATTTGCTAGGATGAGTGCTCCTAGTTGTATCAGAAGATAATCTTCGTCCACATTTCTTTTGTTCTTTGAAATGATCAAAACTCAAAAGGGTGTTTGTTTGAAGTAAAATTTTATCTCTTTCCACTATCCCAGCCCCCTTAAATTGATTAATTGGACTAGAGAAAGTGATTTTGTTTAAAGCCAAATAATCGTTCCAAACGCCCAAGATTGAAATTTATTGTTGAAAAATCAAGTTGAGTTTGTCCATGCTTCATATCATTTGGAGGGGAGAATTGACAACATTTATATGCCAACGGAGTGAAAGCTATTTTACGGAATGTTGCCAACTATTTGGGCCGATTTGCATTTCTTTCTTTATTCTGCTGCCTTATTTTTGCTCCAATATCATCTCTTGTAATCCCCCAAAAAAAAAAAAAAATTGAAAAAAAAATCACCTCTTGTAGTTGTAATCCATGTCATGACTTAATCCATTTTATATTTAAACTAATGTCCAAGAAATGCTTAAAGCAATCAATGAATCCAAACTCCGAAATGACTCTCTTTTTATACATTTTCAGAAGAAATCAAATAAATTTCATGATAAATATGTGAAAAGAGTTAAGATCATAACCATTCCAAATATTAAACCTATTTGCAAACCTAACCATCTCCTATACTTAACAATACTATATTTCTCAAGTAGTATCTCAACCATATATATATATATATATATACACACACAATACAGTGCCGTTTAATTTATCGATGACAAAATGGATTAATAAATAATTATATTAATTATATATTAATTTTTTTCTAATAAGTAAATAAATACCACTCTCGAAATTCAAGGTTGGTATAATTTGAAGCGTACCATACTTCTCGTACTTTGAAACTAGCTATTTTACTCCAGTTCTTAAAGCCCAAAGTTTTGTTCAGCGCCAGCGGCACAATGCTGTCGTCGAAGCCCAAATATCATGTAAAATTGGACCAACTTACTTTGGAAGAAGAGCATCCTTTTGACCCCCTCAAAATTCGTCTTATAAAAAGAAATTAAATTAATTAAATAACATAACATAAATTTATTCATTTCTTGCTTTGAAAAAAAATTTTTATATCCACCCCATTTTATAATTTATATTTATATTTTAAAATTTAATTAATATATTTTTTTGAGAAAATTTTAAGAGTTCAGAGTTATAAAAATAGAAATTATATAATAATAAAAAAAATTAAGATAAATATATTAGGAACTTGTATGTAATTAAAAAATAAATATTTTTTTGGGGTAAAATTTATTAGTAGATGATTATTTTGATAAATGAATTTGTATGTTATCAATTAAATGAGGGTATTTTAAGAAATATATTAAAGGGGGTGTTATAAGAGTTTTGTGGGGGGTGTTAAAAGCTCCACCCTGTGAAGATTCTATAAGGCCCAAAATATGGGCCGGACTTGATTTTAAGGCCCGTAAAGAGAATTATTTTAAACGTCATATATTTGATGCGACTTCACTCACCTTGTTACTTGAATTTGAGTTGTTCTATGGCGGATGTTGAGGTAAAGATTAAAGCCAGACCCTTCACTTTGTAACTTTATTTATTTATTTGTTTTTTCAATTAGTCATGCTAAAACTTATTGATTGTTACCTTTACTTTTGCTTTTATTTTTTTCGGTTTTGCTCCACCAGTTCTTAGCATTCAAGCTGATCCTTTCTGTTGCCATTCTTTATAAAGCTTGAATTTTTGGGTTTATTTTTGCGCTTTATAGAGCTGCCTGCGGGTTATGTTTGAGGTAACGTGAATGTATTTCAATAAATTGCAGGCATGTTCATCAAGAGACTCTTTGGAGAATGGTGATGGATGTTCATTGGTTCTTGAGCTCACTGAAGATGATCCATTATTCCATAAAAAGAAGGTGATAGGTGCATTGGAAAATTGGCGAAAAATTTGAAAGTTTTTGCTTTTATTTTTCTAAAATAAATGTAGATTAATGGATTATTTTAGGCTAATACATTGATTGTAGCTTTCAAAAGAAGTTCTCTAACTCGATAAGAGTTGCTAAGATGCTAAGTCCTAATAATATTTCTCTTTCTTTTTGACAGAAATTACTAAATGATAACGGTTTTGGTGTCAAGGAACATATACACCTGCAGAGCTTGTCGTGTCCTGATTCAATAAGCAACGTTTTGGAAACAATGCTTAGGATAGGAAGAATTATCCACTTAGATGAGGTAAATTGCAACTCAAAAATACATATCTTTTACACTTGGGACATGTTGTAAAGCTGTTCACAGGAAATCTGATGAAGGAAATATCTGGTACTTAACATGTCCTCTTTCTATTAAGTGAGCTCATGACGATGCAGGTGGAACTTTATTTTGGTGAATTTGACACAGAAATGGGATATTACAGCCCTAGGAATGAGTTGGAATCCATCAATTCAATCCTTGCGCGTGTTGACACCTTACTCTCTAGTCAAATGCACAAGAAAATGAATGCCTGGCAAGAATTACGAGGTGCAATTATTCTTAAGATCCAGGAGTTCGGGAACCAGATCAAAGAGGTCGCCAGAATTGATAAAAACTATACTTGTGAAAAGGAAAAATGTCTAGTGCAATGGGGTGAATGCAATGGCATTAAAACAAAACTGGAGATTGCTTGTAAGTTTTCAAGGTTAAGATGGCATCTTTGATGTTCCCTTATCTACTCTACTTTTTATGATGGCTTCATTTGACATTGAAGGATTCAAGTTTGGCTTTTAATATAATATTTTTTTCATGCTGCATCCATCATATAGATTTAGAAGGAGCCGGTAGAGGAGCCATTGCAATGGAAGATTTGAAAGTTGGAGATATTGCTTTGGAGATCCCTGTATCTATAATCCTTTCTGAGGATCTTGTCTACAAATCTGACATGGTATTTTTCATTAAAAAAAAAAATATTGCTGTATTACTTTCAATGATTTTATGATATCATATGCATTAGGTTTCGTCGATTGTTACAGTTCTAAGAAAAATGTTCAGAAAGACTCAAAGGAGAAAGTAGTAATCGTCCTGGCATTTAAAAGAACATTGTCAGCTCGGTGCTATACTGGTTTGCTCTTGAGCGTCAACTCTTATGTTTCTATCCTCAGTGAGAAAACCTATTTGGCTACGAGAATAGGAACTGAACCCACATATTGTATATTCACTATCTACATTCACTACCTGTGATTGTGCTAGCTGTGTCTGGTCCTGTACTATTCAGAAAATTTTGAAAAAATATACAAGGGTTTCAAATGCTACAACTGGTCATTACCTTATGAAGATAATGAAGGGATTAAGATATTGGAGTTAGAACATTCTTTCCAATAAAAGCTATACAGGATTTAATCAAAGAGAGGGGAGAGATGTCTGTGCAGTATGTATAAGGCTCATGCTTTTCGATTCCTGCAGGTGACATATGAAAATTACAGTTTACTAGATAATACACTGTTGTAAGCTAACTATCACTGAATTTAGAGCCATTTGCAAATTCTTAGTGAGTCTAAAAGTTTTGGTCTAGTTTAGTGTTGTTGAGGACTTTTAGACTTTCTTTGACTGCAGTGTAGTGTCTTGGAGAAGATTGATGGAATGTCCTTTGAGACTATGCTGTTGCTCTGGAGCATGAAAGAGAAGCACAATTGTGGTTCAAAATTCAAGAATTATTTTGACAGTCTGCCAAAAGAATTTCATACAGGTATGCTTGCTTTGACATACTCTGTCTGGACTAGTTTGACCAAGATTACGTGTAGGTTCTTGCAACTACCATTGGAGGTGTAATTGCATTATGGCTTGTAAGATTTTCCTTTTGCATGTGGTTGTGTATGCGGGAAAATAAATATTTCTGTTGTAAAATTTCTAACACTATTCTTCCTACTTGGTTCTTTTTAATTGCTACAGGTTTGAGCTTTGGAGTTGATGCAATTATGGCTTTGGAAGGAACCTTGCTGTTAGAAGAGATAATGCAAGCAAAAGAGGTTATTTTAGCTGGCCATTCATTATTGATAAATTTAACCTTTTTGACCTTTGTGCTTTACTTATTTCAAGAAAAATTTGCTTGCTAGAAAAATGTTGATCCTGAAGGAGATGAGTTTTGCATCTTTAAGTTTAGAATGGTGATTTGGTAATCTGCAACTGCTCCGTCAAAGTTCCCTGAATGTCAGTGGAGTTCTACATATAGCCTAGAGTCCTATATCAATTCTTACTATTGTGCCAGATCTTGGCATGTATAATAATTTAAATAAATCAACTAAAATCGATTCCTTGAATCCCTTTGGCAATACTGTCTCATTTTTCTCCAAATCTGAACTTTCTGGGAAATAAAATAAAATATAAAAAACTGAATTGTGCTGGTTGAAATATTTCATGATTTGCTTGCTCACGCTTCTTTCTATATTGCATGACTGTTGTAAAGCTAAGGGAAGGAAGAAAACTACTTCCTGACCACTATTTTATCTTACCCTTTTGCAGCACTTGCACACTCAATATGATGAGTTGTTTCCTGGACTATGCAATGATTATCCTGATTTATTTCCTCCGAAGTTCTACACATGGGAGCAGTTTTTATGGGCTTGTGAACTCTTTTACTCAAATAGCATGAAAATCATGTTTGCTGATGGAAAGCTGAGGACTTGTTTGATTCCTATAGCAGGCTTTCTTAACCACTCGGTATTTCATTCCTCCTCCCTCCCTCCATTTGGTGTTCTGTTCCCTTTTATGCCCTGTATGGAAATCAGAAATCATTCCTCATTAAGTTCTGGCATTTACTATCAAACCATGGGCAATCCGAGGTACCTCAGTTAAGGCCTCAAGTATATGCTTTATGTTGGTTTATACTCACTTTTTATTTTATTTTATTTTTTTGAAAGCTTACTAACCATGTTGCTCCCTTGTGATTGTTACAGTCATTTGAATAGTTCTAGTTTTGGCCTTGTTTAGTCTTTGCAGTTTGAGCTTATTATAATACCCTATGGAGATCAGAGATGTTTTACTTTGACGTCCTCTTGTCTGATTTTTCTTCCTCCCAATTTTCATGTTCGTGAATGTGTTTTGGTTGCTTTTACAGTTAAATCCACACATAGTGCAGTATGGCAGAGTAGATTCAGCTACAAATTCGTTGAAGTTCCCTTTGTCAAGACCTTGCAATATTGGAGAACAATGTTGTCTTAGTTATGGCAATTTCTCTACTTCACATCTAATTACATTCTATGGCTTCTCACCAAAAGGAGACAACCGATATGATGTTATTCCTATTGGTATATATTATTATTATATATTTTTGCTCTTATCGCATTCTTATTACTGTTCATAGACACAGAAAATCCGAGTTGTATCCTCATTTGAGATTGTGTCGCATTCTTTCTTGAATTCACTCTTCTCTTGTACTCTACTCCCTATAAGTACATTCTCTTGTTTTGCTAACATGTCTATGTATTAAATCATTGTTTTGGTGCAGATATTGATGTTGGCCAGGCTGACTGTTTTGAGGATTGCCCAATGTCTAATTGGACCACCCACATGGTGCGGGGTACTTGGCTCTCAAAAAATCACAATATTTTCTATTATGGATTGCCATCTCCGTTATTAGACTATCTAAGGAGAGTTCGAAATCCAATGCAGTATGAGAAAACCTTCGTAATTTTCTTTCTCTGCTTCATTTTTATTAATTACTGCCGACAAACTTTATTATATTTCTCCCCAATGTTTGTTTTTGCCACACCATATTTTCAATTTTCAATTAAGAACTTGACTGCACTTATGTCGATAATTAGTTCATAGCTTGGTTAATTATATTTATTCAAATCTTGGATGTGTATGATTTCATTTTTAGTTCTATTTTTTAAAAATTTCCAGCAACGAGCTGACTTGGAAATTGAATTGGAAGTCCTGGAAGATCTTCAATCCACCTTCAGCAACATGATGGAGATTCTGGGAGAGACAGATTTTGGAGACAGGTAAAGAAATCTCTATCACTTGTTTGGCACAAACTCTGTAATTGAGCATTAAAAACTTTCTATTCTGAAAAGAGATTGTGCCATCCTGCAGTGAAAACACGAGCTGGGATGTAAAGCTAGCATTGGAGTTCAAAGATCTACAAAGGAGGATTATCTCTTCAGTTTTAACTTCATGTTCTGCTGGTCTCACGCTGGTTGAAAGTGAACTGTCCAGAGTTATGTCCAAGGATTGAAGACACCCTTGGCTGATCGGCTGGCTGGAATAATATTTCCAATGTAAGCCATAGGTAAAAAGTTACCACTATTTAGGGGATAGCGATTTTTGATTGAAATTTTGTTTACATGATTAGTCAAATTATTCGACAAATATATTTGACTATCTCTATGCGGGACATGAACACAATCAGTCCACATGAATTGTCAACCCTAGTTATAATATAACATGCTACTGTTTTATGGAGCATACTGCATATAACACAAAGATCAATATTTTTTGTATGAACTGTCTACGGCTCTACATCTGCATAATTTCTATTAAAAGTGTTAAGTGTTGTTTGTCTTTTTGGTGATGCATCTTACTTTTTGCAACAGCACGTTTGAGCCTGAATGCTTCTGTGCAAGTGCTTTTTATTCATATTTTAATAGCATTTTGATAAATAGGCACCAAGTATACCTCATCTTTGTGATTGTTGACGTGGAGTAGGAGTATAGACATCAAAAGGAACAGAACTTAAAAAAAAAAGATATGCCCATTACCATTAAATGTGTGGTCACTTTTAGTATGTGGAAGAACAAAATGCCTTTACGTTAAGATAAGATCTAAATGCGAAATTCACTAGTGCCACTAACTGTCTTTATTCTGCCTAAACATCATTTATAGACTATCTTTTAAGGGGGGAAATTTTCATTGACGACCTTTGATGTTTGATCAAAATACTATCAGACAGTTCAGGTTCCTTTGATTTCAAGACTGTTTCTAGCTATTGTGGTTTGTTTATGATTATACTAAACCCTGAAGGAAGTGAATGGTTTCAATTATTTTTTAATAAGTTGTTGACTTTGAAGAAGATGATAATCTAAAAGCATATGACTCGTGAAGCATGACAATAATGGATTGAATTATTTATTGGGATGCCCACTTATTAAGACACTGGTGCTAAATTGTTTTTAACGTGACAGTATCTGAAAAGATTATATATCCCCGAAAGACTCTCATTAGTGTCTTTCTTATTCTTATTGGCAAAAAAAAAAAAAAAATCATTTATCAATTCATGTGTAACTAGTGAACAAATATTTTAGAGCTTGTAAACTGTGCCAGCCAAAATATGTGCATGCGAATTACACTATGCTAACCCAACAGTGTTGACAAGCCAATTGCTTTATACAGCTTTTGTCAGCAGACAAAAAATTGTTGCCTCCAAATCATATTTTAAACATGGGCTTTTGGCTTAAAGAACAACACCAACAGCCTATTTCCAATTCAGTTCAAGAAACATGATTATTGATTATAAAAAAGGGCAACCATATTAGTTACTACTTGCTCAGTCAATAAAATGGTTGTTAAAGTGGTTGTGAATTGTGAGTAGAAAGCAACCATATTCTGTTAATAAATAGAAAATTGTTTTTTTTTTTTTTTTATCATGCTAATGACCGCTCCGAATTATGTTCTCTTGACATTCTCCATTATATATATTGCGACAAAATCATCACGGGCCTTCACTATTAAGATGATTAGTAGCATTGTTTATTTTCTTGCAAGTGTTTCGACAAAAAAAATTATTTTGTTCTTACAGAATGAGTATTTATAAGTTAATAATTTTTTAAACCAATACAGTCTTTTATCGTAATTCTGTAAAGAACAAAATAGATTTTAGGGAAACAAAATATACATATTAATTAGGTGAGCTGATGGGACCCACGAGAGTTGGCCAATGGCAATCATGTTCTGGCTGTGCCACCTCATCACCCGCCGCTTGCTTGTCCTTTCCTTCTCTCTCCAACCGCTGACGCCGTTTTTGGCTTCCTGAATTAACCACCTGTAGAGGTCAAAACGCTAACCAAAATCGCTACTTTCCACGTCACTGAAAAATGCTAATCGTGGCAAATTCTGGTGGGTAACCTTAAATGCGTTAAGATAGAACGTTGAACAGAAAATAGAACCTCTTCATACTTGAACAAAACAAAAGGCCTGGCATTTTTATTTGCCTGGCATTCACCAAAACAAAAGGAAGAAGAAGAGAAAGAAATTTCAATTACGTGTGGCTCTCTCTCTTTCTTCTCTTCTTCTCTCCTAATTCTTTATACTGTAATCATTCCTTGCTTTATTTTATCTCTGAAGAGAAGAGAAGAGAAGAGAAGAGAAGAAAGAGAAGCATTTTCATTTTTTTTCTACCAATTTAAAGTAATTACTTCAAATTATTGCTGTTGGTGGTGCTGCTGTGAAGATGATGGTAGCTAATAGCTTTGATCTATGGAAAAAGGACTCATTTTTTTCCGCAGCGGAGGAGGTTCAAGAATCAGCTGATATGTATGATTTCTGATTTGGGAGTTTTATTTTTTTTTTCGCTTTTTTCATTTCTGTCAATTTTTCTGGGAATTCTGGTGATTTTGTTCATTTTTGTGCTAGAATTTGTGGATTTTTTTTTGTTTAATTGTGCCTTTTTGCTGGTTTTTGTGATGTGGGTGCGAATTGTTTTGGGTTAGATTGGAAGTATATTGAAGATGCGTGCATAAATTTGATATTTTGACTGGTTTTGTGAATGGGCTTTGGGGTTTTGAGTTTGAAATTAAGGGATTATAATCCTAAGGCTTTATTTTTGTGTTTGTTTCTTAGGCAATTTTTTGGTATTAGATTTGGAAAGGAAGTATGCCTATTCTATCAGAAGAAACTGTGAACTGCTATGTCTTTAAAGATTTTTCTTTTAAAAATCTAAAAGAAGTAGCTTTGTTGAAGTTCAGAGAAATTTTTTTAATTTCTAAACTTCCTTTTCTGCTATTTAAAGTTTATTATTTTATTGTTTTATGCTGCCAGTATGGAATCGGCTTACAGATTATGGGTAAAACAGAAGAAAGAAGGTCTAGACCCAGAGGATTTGAATGAACTCTTTAGGGAACTGCAAACTGCTCTTGGTACTGCTAAGTGGCAGGTATGTTTTCTCTATTCTGCTTCAAAAATTATGATGTCAACTGGAGGCTTATAAAGAAGATAAAACCCCCAAATTATGTCTGTAAGATAGCTTCATTCTAGGAAAAATTAGGATTTTATTTAATAAGAATTTTTATTCATTTTGACTCTATATTTATGTGGACTAGTATTTTTCTTGGGTTTCAGGAAGTGCATTTGGCCTTCTATTATGTTTTCATTCAACCAGAACTTAAATGTGGAAATTCTTACTCAAATCTCTTTAACTGACTCATTAACTTCTGAAAATTCTGATTTTTTGTTGTTTGCTTGTGAATGTTGAATCAGCTGGATGAGTTTGAAAGGGCTGTCAGGTTGAGCCATGGACATCGTCACAATGATTATACAAAAACTAGGCATGGACAATTTATTGAAGCCATTGAGAACCAAATTTCTCATGTGGAAGCAGCATTAAGGGAAGCTTTTAATGAGGAAGGAAAGCAACCCCTGCGATGGATAGAATTGGATGAAGAGGAATGTGATGATTTAGCCATGTTTCTTTCTGGAAATTCCCCCTTCTCAACCACTGGGAAAGAAGAATGCGTCAAGTTGATTCCTTCTGAGAAAAACTCACTTTTGGAGAACACTCACAAGAAAAGAGATACAAGACTTAATCTTGATGCTACCTGTGCCATGCAAAATTCTGATGAATTGACAAGTTCCAAAGCTGCTGTTAGTACTGATAAAAATAGAGATTGTGTCATAGAAATAGAAGAGGGATCTCCTGGAAGAAGGGATGATATGATTTGTAAATCAGATAAAGCAACTGGTACACGAAGAACATGGAGTTCACCAAATTTTGCTTCATTGAAGATTGCAATTTCTAATGGAAATGGAGAAGGTAGCAATTTAATGGCAATAACTGAGTCCACACCTAAGGAAAAAGGTTCCAGGCCCGTTTTCTGGAAGCACACGTGTACAGAACATCCTCAGGCAAAGGGAACGGGCAATATGTTCCACCAGGTGAGATTTAACATGAGCTCGTTTTAAACTCAATAAAAATGTAGCAACTTATGTATAATGATCTATATCTCTATAGTTTGATGATTGAAGATGATTATAACCGATTAAAGTCCTGGAAATTTTACAAGCTTAATCTTCTGCAGGTCTTTGGTGGTTTTCAAAGACTGCGACAAAGTCCTGGGCAGTTGCAGTTTAATTGTTCTGTTCAGCTTATGCTTGTTTTGATGCTAACAATTTTCTTGATTGGTAAGCTCTTAACAGTTGAGTTTTAATAATTTGTAATCAGCAATTGTGGAGTACAAATCAGTGATTTTTACTGCATATATCACTTTGCTAATGTAATACACGGGATAATTCAGTTGAGTTTTAAAATGCTTGCTCCATTCTTCATGCTCATCTATCTTCTTGGATAAAACACATGGGAATATGATTATCTGATAAATTTGAATAATACTGTTCAACATATGACAGGCATGATAATTCAAATCTGTGAATTGTCAAGTATCACAATATCAAACATACGTATTTCTAATGTGAAGTATCAATCTGAACCGTACTTAGTTTTTCTGATTTGCTGATTTGCCAATGGTAGCCAATGGTTGTCTTTTTTGAGAAACAATGCTAATGAGAGGTTCTCATCTTTTCTCTTGCAGTGCCCTTTGTTTTCTATTCAGCATGAGAGCCCATGGTAACGGTTTATTTCATTGCCTTATTTACCTTAATTACTGAATTTTTATTGCATGAGAATGTAAAAATGATGTGGTGGAGCAACTTTGCAATTCTTTTCTGGATAGCACTAAAATACGGGAAGTGCTTCTCGCACCTTCCTACTTTACATTGTAAACTTGCTTTCACAAACATGAAATGGAACTATAGAAGTTATGTTAGTTGTACATAGTGGTTAACGGCCAGCATGAAATTGCCCCAAATTATTGCGTTCTTCTTCTCTAAGCTCTTAATAGAAAATTGAATTCTGTTGTCTGTTGAATCTGCAGGAATTGAACTTAGCCAGCCATGGGAGGATTCTCACAATTCTGGGCAGCTTTCCAGTTTCTTGTTCCAGGCCAATCAAAGCTGTAAATTCATTCTTATAGTCTTCAAACACAGGTTTCCAAGGCCGTTTGGTAGTGCTTACGGTCCCATTTGAATTAAAAGCTCTAAATTGGAGCACACATGAAATATAGGAAAGATTGCTTGGCTTTGGGATGAAAACCCATGATTCTATATGTACGGTTTGTATCCTCCCTAAATTTGTAAACGTCTTGTCTTAATATTTTATGATGTTTTCGTATTACTGTTCTTAAATTCTTTGTTCTCTTTTAAAGAATTTTTTTTTTTTTTTAATTTTATTCTGCATCATCTTCTACAACGAAAAGTTTATCAACTTAAAACACAACGTTAACGAATAAACCTCTGGTGCTTATTTCAGAAGCTGAACGACTAAAGTTGCAAAGTGAGCTTCATATCTGAATCCAATTCGTTGCCCTGCACTTACCCTCTTCTTCTCAAACAGTTCAATTGTGTTCTTGAGACGATAATTGGGAGGTTCGAATTGCAGCTTCAGTTCATATTTATCTCTGGTGTCATCATCATATGTGCAAATATTAATAGCTTTACCAGCTCTCAAGTCACTGCGATCTTTTCTCTTCAATCCTGGAAGTATATATTTATCAGCTTCAATTTGAAGAACAATGATCTCACGTTTTGTTTGCAAATCAGACTCCGACACTATCCTCTGAAACTGCCAATGTTCATCTCCAAACATTGCTTCCATTGCCCTGTCACTGCGTTCACCCAACATTGTTAAAAGCTAACTAATGACGTTAACAAGAACGAACAAAGATTGCATTTTATATCAAAAGGCTACAAATTAAAATATTATTTTATTAAATCAATTTGCAGGTTTGTAAGAAAGGAAAATATTTAATGCTCATTTTCCTTTTTGGATTTCGGAGACAATTCATTCCTATTTTGTAGATATTTTCTGATTTATTTCCTAGTAGTAGTAGACTAGAAATTAAATAAATAAAAGAATATTGATAATAGAGCAGTGCTATTATTACTCTCGATAACAATTACTAAGTTTATCATAAAAAGTAAGACACCCATTAATTAATAATATAACACTAACTTATCGAGCATCGACAGATTATACGTGCAAAGTTACATTATCGTGCTCTTAGATTTATTTATCGTGTGCTACTTCATTGAATATGAATTGATATCATGTGTATGAAGTTGATTTAATATTTTATTTATTGTGTCTGTTAAAATTCGTATATCCAAACACAACGCATTAGAAGCAATGCCACATAATGCTAATTCATGCATAGAAAGGCCTAGAAAAAGAAGAGCAATATCGACAAGCATGCTCATTGTAGCAGACGAAAAGATAGAGAAGATTGAACTGGATTATGCAGGCAAACGAGCTCGGTAGAACGGTTACTATCCAACTAATTATGCCCGTGCTGTCAGTGAGAGATATAAGGCTGATAATGAAGATGGTTTGAAGCTTGATGAGAGTGACTACGAATGTTGCCCAAGTTAAGAAGGGTGTTTGTGGTAATGGCGCTGGAATGAGAGGAACTAATAGAGATTTGCGTATTTGTGAAGGCATACCTAAGTATCTCCTGAATCTTGATGAAAATTCGGCATATTATGATCCAAAAATCCGTCTATGCAGGAAGATCCCAACCCTGATGACAATCCAAATGAAAAGTTCTATGCAGGAGATAACAGATACAGAATGGGTGGGCAAGCATTGGAGTGAAAGCAAGTCAATTTTCATGCATGGAAAGCTTCTGGAAGAGGACAAGACACCCAGAGGCTGGCCTGACGCAGGCTGAATTGTATTATATGTGGGAGAAGAATATCAAGGAGAAGAAGAGGTTGTCTAAGAAAGGAAAGATTATGGAGAAGTACGGCAATGCTGCAAGTGAAGACTGAAGAGGACATGCGAAGGAAGCTTCTATTTGGACAAAGTGAGCAGCATACTGAATAGGTGAAAGAATTTTCTGGGCAGCTAATTAACTATCTGTATAGAGTCCTTTATGCACGCAACAAAATTGAGGCAAAAGATTTTAGTCTAGATTCCTTTATTTGCAGATTCCTGTAAATTAAAGAAATGAACAATGTAAAATACATAACAAGAGTTCTATGATATGCTTATGCATTGATAATACATGCCATCTCAACACAAGGTAAGGACATAGGAAATCAGTTCTTGGTCTTAAGAAAGACAAAAATTCATTTAACTTCAGTAAATATATAACTCCATTTCATGCTATCATTTGCTAAATACAACACTGTAAAAAACGAAAGGGTGTCGTTTGCTAAATATAACACTACAAAAAATGAAATATCAGACCATCAGTGTAGGCTCTAGCTCAAAACTTAAAAATGGAGAAAAAGACAACTACTAAAAAATCTGCTTTAGGAAAATGAAAATGATCACATATAGCTCTTCTATCCATTATCTAAAACAGTAGAGTTTACCTCCATTTCAAAAGGATATTGAAGATATGAGTTGAATGTGAGCTCACAGATATCAGCAAGATAGAGGGCTAGGAATATGGGTTTCTGATGTGCCATGCTGACATAAGTTAGCTAGTGAGCATATGCAGTGGCCACTGCTGGTTCTTTCTTGCTGTTTTCACTTTCCAGTTTACCTTGTTTTGAAACTATAGCAGGTGACATAAAGGTATAAAGAGCTATTGCTGAGATAAAATGAAAATTCAAAACACAGACGTATTAGGCTTCTTTTTAGAACAAGGCTTGACTCCAATAAGATAGAAGGAATGTCAATTTGATTCTTCAGGTGCTTGAATGTTGTATCATTGATACATTCCGATTAACAATCTGAGTCAACTCAATCTTAAACTGAAAAACAAATTTGCACAAACTAATAGTCAAGAAACCATCATGCAGCCACTTGAGTTTATTACTATTAGAAAGAAGAGAAGAGCTCCTCAACAGTGTTCTAAACAACTTCTGTAAGATCACACTTCGCCCAAGAATATTTTGCACTGACCCAGGTTAGTGTATGTAACACCACAAGTAATTCCAACTATCATTTACATCATGTATGAATTCACTGACCACAGAAATAAGTGCAAGACAAATATAAATTTGATGAATAAAAACAAAAAGATGATCCAACAGAATTAAGCACCCTGCATCAAACAATTTACACCTTGAAAGAAAAGCTAAGCAAAATTGTCTCTACCAACATTGCACTATTACTCCAAAAAGATTATGATAAATAAGAACACATTGCATAAATAGAATGAGATAAAAAAGATACATACAAGCTCTTCTTCCCCAAAAAAATGCACATAAACCTAGAATAAAATTCAAGAAATTTGGCAATAATAACTCTGAGATGACATAATTTACATAGCACTATCTTTCAACTCCAAAAACACCTTCTCTAGTGATCTCAAACTCACAAGACGTATCATCTAAATGAGGCGCGAAAACTACACGAAGCGACCTCCTTGTCCTCCTACACAAAAAATCTTCACTACCACAACCACCAACCCCACCATTGACCAACTGATTCCCTTGGACAACAAAATCCTCATTCCTAGACAAAAACAACCTTGAATTCACACAATTAGCCCAGGCTATCCCCAAAGCCGGACAAATTGGTCTCCCTGAAGAGTACAAGCAACCTAAATTCCCAATTCTCAACCCATTAACTCCTTCATTTGGCTCCACCAAATCGACCACCTGATTGGTCACCAGAACTGCCAAACCAAACCCCACAGCCATCGCCTTCAACATCCCCGATATCTTGAAAAACAACGACGACCTTTTCTTAAGGTCATCCATGTTGTTGTCAAAGTCAGACCGAAACAACGCCGCTATGGAATCAATGACTATAAGCTTAATGGGCAATCTGGAGTTTGTAGAATTTTTTATAAAAGATTCTATCTTAGGCATTATATCGAGTAGTTGGTCTACCGAGTGGACGCTCTGAACATATATGTAATCGCATGGGTTATGGTCGTTAGAGGAGCGAAAGGTGTGGCTGAGTTGGTGGAGGCGGCGCATGGGGAAGGGGAATTCTGTGTGGAGATAGAGAGAGGAGGCGGAGAGGCCGCCGTGGGAGCTGGGGAGTTGGGCGGAGAGGGTGAGTTGGAGGCAGAATTGGGTCTTGCCGGAGCCGCTTTCGGCTACCAGCTCCGTTATTGAGTCGCAAGGAATGCCGCCACCGAGGCAACGGTCGATTATGGGGCAGCCCACGGTGCACTTTTTGGTCGTTAATGGGTAGTCGAGCAAGCTTTGCGGTGTCATAGGCGTACCCATTAACGACCAAAAATAAAATTTGCGCTAAATGAGCATGGGTGTATATTCCATAACAAGATTTATGATTAAAAATTAATATTCGGAGTCGGAGATAATAAATCATTTTTATGGTTTAGTGGTTTAAACTCGAATGCTTTCGATCTCTGATACACATCAAAATCAATCAACATATATATATATATATATATATATATATATGAGAAATTTACCTAAATAACCAACCTTAATTTCTAAATTTTAAAATTAACCATTCATTTTATATTCTATCAAATATAACCAATCAAAACTTACATTTCCTTAATTACCCTTCGTATTTAATTTTTATTCCAGAATTATAAATTACAAGCATCGTTCTTGCAAATTATAAATACCGTTCAACAACTGAAGATCAGAGTCAGCACACGTTTGTTTACCTAACTGCGTGTAAGGTTATATAATTGTATTAAATATTTATATAAGTGTTATGAATTTCTGTGGTGTATTGGAGAGCTAGGATTTATATTTTGGTGACAGTTGGTGAGACAGCAGATTGGTGCATAGAAGCCTGTCGCACTAGTCGCATTTATTAGTTTTAATATATTTTATTTTTTAGTTATTATATTTTCAACAGTATAATAAAATTATTTTCTTCAATCATGTCAGGATTAATGGACTTAGTTGTACTTGAACTCTTTTATAATAGTTGGTGGGAGACATCGGCTGATAGTCGAATGGATTAATTGAATGCTAAGAATACAGCATTTTTTGTTGGAAAAGATTATTTGTTTCTTCAGTTTTTATCAAGAATATACGATGTTTTACAGATAAATCATAATGAATATAATATAAAGTTGAAGACAACATTGAAGTCTAATACACAACCCATCGTGCATGTTCACTACCCATGTACATATGTAATGACGAAATAGTGAAGGTTGTATTACATTTAGCCTCTGATGTGACCAACATTAGATGTATTCCTATATTTGTTACCATATCTCCTAGAGTTCCAACCTAAGATGTTGAAAATGTTGAGGCACTTGTAGAATCAGTCTCTGTCCAAAATATTGAAGAAGAGGTATTACCAAGGACAACATCGTTGCAGCAATATTACTCTCCCGTCCACGACAACAATGACACTATTAATGATAATGGTATCGCATTGCCTGATGTTATAGAAGATATGTTACCAGTAGAAACATCTTTAGAGCAACATTACTCTCCATTTCACAATAATTATTTTCGTGAAAATGGTGAACCTATTAATAACATGGGCAATACAGAAGCAAATGATATTCATGTTCATAATAGGGGTGTTGATCTTATTGATATTCCTTCTAATAATGAGAATGAGCATCAGGATGATATTGCTCGCTAATAGTAGAATAGATCGATCTCATCGCTCCAATGGACCATTCGATGATAACAGATTGTTGACCCTCTTATAAGTCTTGCTCCGGCTTATGCCATCAAACTTGCTTGCTACGGACTTTATTAGAAGTTGTAATTGGGATGATATTAGTGTGGGTAAGTTGTTCTCTAAGAAGAATGAGTTAATATTGAGTCGCATAAATTTGCCTCTTCGAATAAGTTTGATTTTAAGATTGCAAGGTCCACAACTACACGCTTTGAGGCCCATCGCTCTTCGTAATCATGTAAATGGCGTATTCGAGCAACGAGACCTTCGAACGAGTAAAATGCTTATTGGGTAGTTCGGAGAATTGATAATGTACATACATATCATAATGAGGTATTATCTAACGGCCGTCACAAAAAAATGAGCAGTGTTATTGGTCATATTATTGCTGAAAAAAATAAAATGACAAAATTAAAAAAGTATTAAACATTTACTATTAACAAACTAATTATCGAATAATATAATTTCAATGTAGCACGATTTTAATGTACCTGAACTCCAGATGTAAAGCCGTAAATATTGTACTTTTCAATATTATGATTTGGCTTTTTCAAGCGAGTCTTCTTAAATTTCTTCATTTTACCATACAATACATTGTCAAGACTGTCGTATATCGTTTCCCATGACAAACGACCCCATGGACGGTTTCGAAAGTGATCAATGTCATCCACCTCGTTAAGCAATAAAAAGTTTATCTGACTATGAACTTTTCTTCCATTTAGAACTCTGTCTGCAAAATAAAATAGTGCAATTTTTAGTGCATCAATGTCGTCCATAGCGTCGAAATCTAAGTTACTAAACCTTTCATCGAAATCGCCGAGATTTAAATTGCGAAACAGACCATCAAAATACGTATTAAGCAGGCTATGATTCTTTTTATCATTTTTGGTACATTATCTTTACCCCAACAAAGTCCCGTAACTAAACACCACTCTCCAAACGATAAGCGTATCAAATGCTCACCAATTTCAAACCACAACTGATCTCTCTCATTACAGGCCACTTGTCTTAGCAACAAATTATGCATAATAACGTCACTGAATGGAAAGTTTCGACACTCCAAGAAATGGCCAAATATATCATTTTTGAATAATTGCAACTGTCGTTTTGTTAACTTTCCCTCAATAACTTTTACGACTGTATCTAACTTACACGTACTTGTAATACGCCAGGAAAATGAGCAGCGTAAGGTATCTACATCATGCCTGGTACATACTCAGAATCTGTTATATTTCTGTTACAAATATAACATTATTAAATTACAATTATATAATTTAAAAATTAAAAAAAAACTCTATCATAAAATTTCAGAAAATATTATAGGTATGACAGGCACACCGTCGCACCAAATTCCAGAAATTACAACCCAATAATTTGGTGCGACATGCAGCTCGTCGCACAAAACTTTTGTGCAACGAGCTGCATGTCGCATCAAATTTCAGAATCTGGAATTTTGGAATTTGGTACCGTCGCACCAGTTTTGGTGCGATGGCGATCGACTATCAGCGTTCGCAGACCGCATCGATGGCGACCGAAATTTATTAAAATAAAAAAACTTACAGATTAAGCTTTTCGTTTGTTTTCTCAAATCATTCGTCTCAGAACTCGAAGAACTGTTGCGAGAATTTTAGCCAATGACGAAACAGGGGTAGTTTTGTCTTAAAAGTTAGAGTTTGGCTAATTATGATAGCTAAAATGTACAAAGGTTATTTGTGAAAAATATAAAATATTTAAGGTTATTTATGTAAATTTTCCTATATATATATATATAATACACAATCGGATAAACTATTAAATCACACTAAGGATTTGTGAGAAAATCAAAGTGCAAAAAACTTATATATATCGTTTTAAAGAGTACTTCTCTCAATATTGCGCATAACAAATTAGATTTTGGGAAAAAAAAATTTTTCCACTATAGTACAATAACTTATTTCATCTTTATTTTTTAAATAATAATATATTTTACTCTTATTTTTTAAATAATAGTATAAAATATCTTTTTATGAATTTATAATTAATTTACTCTAAAATTCATTAAGAGTAGGCTAAAATTTTTAATTAAATAAATATAAATTATTTAAAAATAAAATCTCAAAAAAATTATATAATACCTAATTTTATACATAAATTAAAAATTTAAAGATAACTTAATAAAATAAAAATAACACTAAATAATATGTAACACACATATACATATACGTCAGTTCATTAAATTTTTTAATGAAGTCTACTAATTTTTTTAATATTATTATAATAATAATTTTTAATAAGAAATCATTATCTATATTAAGGTCAATGATAAGTTAAAAGATAAAAAATATATACTTTAATACATTGTATTTTATTTTATAATATTTTTAAATATATGTTTTTATTTATTTAGTGAGTATTTCTTTTAAATAAATGAAGAAGTTTATATTTATTTTTGGTAGAATAACAAAACTGATTGATTATTTATTTATTTATCTTAACCACATTAAAATTAAATACAAAATAAAGAAAAAAAATAAAAGATGAAAAAACTCAGTCTAGTGCTTATGAAAATTATATTTTTCTTTATAGTTTATCTTAAATATATTTTACATATATTATTTAGTATTATTATTGTTTTGTCACTAAGCTATCGTTAAATTTTATATTTATATAAAAAGGTAAATATTATTTAATTATGTTTAAAAATTTTATTTTACCTTCTGTGAATTTATAATATACTAACAATAAATTTTAAAAATAATGATTTGAGTCCTTGTTTAAAAAATATAAATTAAATAAATTATTATTTAAATAAAAAATAAAATAAATTATTATATCAAATCTTACATGTGAAAATAACATTTTCCCTAGATTTTAAAGATCCTTCAATAACATCCTAAGCCTCTGTTGTTTCAATCTTTATTGATAATGCTAAAAGTTAAAGCCAACCAAACGCGGCAAATAAAATTATATATATTTTTCCCGGCTTACGAAAAGTCTAAAAAGTACGTTTTCTCCTAAGACTTAAAGACTCCGTTCATTCCCAGTTTCCCACCAAAAACGCCCACCCGCCCACTCCCAAAATCCAAAAGCCCCGCGATCCACCACTGAAATTCAATAACCCACGATCCAACGGCTAATATTGCCAATGCTACCCTTCACGCGGATCACTCTAAATCCAACGGCCACCACTCCACTCAGCCACCTATATAATAAACCATTTCCACCTTCTCTCCCCTCAACAAAGCAAACAAGTAAAATAAAACATAAAATTAAAGAATTGAAAGGAGAGGAGGGAAATGTCGGGAAGAGGAAAGGGAGGCAAAGGATTGGGAAAGGGAGGAGCGAAGAGGCATCGCAAGGTGCTGAGGGATAACATTCAGGGGATCACCAAGCCGGCGATCCGGCGGCTGGCGAGGCGCGGCGGAGTCAAGCGTATCAGCGGCTTGATTTACGAGGAGACTCGCGGGGTTTTGAAGATCTTTTTGGAGAACGTGATTCGTGATGCTGTGACTTACACTGAGCACGCTCGTCGTAAGACAGTCACGGCCATGGATGTTGTTTATGCTTTGAAGAGGCAGGGCAGGACCCTTTACGGTTTCGGTGGTTAGATTTAGGGTTTCTTAATTTTTATGTTTTTTTTTTTTAATGCTATTGAATGTCTGATGACTTTGTAATTTGTATTGATGTTTGGTCAATCAATGAGATTTTTAAGTTAAATGCTGCTAAAAGTCTGGATTTCATTTTTTTCTCTTTGCTTGGGAACTCGTTTTGGATGTGTTTGGATGGCAGGAAATTGCAATTCAATTGAACGGCGTGGTGTTGGGAAATCTCTTGATAAGATCAAGTGGTTTCTGCAAAATGTACATGGCTTGTTTAGAGCAGAGCAGAGCAGCAATTCCTTGGCAAAGGCATAAGAGCATACTTCTTGGTGGGCTACTACTATACGCGGCCCACCATAGTGCCCACAGTTTTAGTGTCTTGAATTTTGTACAGAGATGAAGTTTTATAATGCGAAAAAATTGTTTCACAGTCAAACATCGCATTAGACGTCCAACAAAATAAATAAATTCTATTTATTTTCTGATTAAAGGACGAAAGGTCCATGATACTTGGAGCTCAAACATTGTCCGTCAGTGGCTTAAGAGGGTGCATTTAGTTAAAATATTTTTAATTACAAAAAGAAATTAATTTAGTTGTAGGTGAGAACTTCAAAAGAGTAATAGAAAATTAAATAGTCAAATTAAGAGTTACCCTGAATTATATTGTAAATTTTTTTTTTTACAATGCTATACAATGTAACACCATTTCTTTCGTTACAAATCTACGCTATACTATTTTAATTGCCACATTCACAGCGTTTTTATAAATAAAAGAAAAATGAGAAAATTGAATAAAAGAATATAATAATTATTGCGGTAATTGGTTGAAGTTGAACATTAGCGGCTGATGGTGGAAATGAAGACACAATGAAGAAGAACCAGAGACCAATTAAAGAAATCTGGAAGAAGTAAGGTTCAGCCACAAAGACATGAAGTCAAAAGACATGCACATGTTTCACTTTTGTATTTGCTTATCTGTGATCAAAGTTAGAATTGGAAGTTATAGACTTATAGTTGTACTTCTTATCTCTTGGGTCATCAATGGGGGGGCTTTTTATTATCATTTTGGCTTCATCTTCACTGCATTGTTTTTTGAATAAACTTTTGTCAAAACATGCAGACTTCAAGATTGCAAGAACGAGGAAATTTGGGGCATAAACATAAAACCTCATTTAAATTCCTATACATCATCATTATATTTCGTGTATTAAATATTTGATAGGAGAACTTTACATTGTAGTAGTCCTTCCCACCTTAAATTTAAATTAATTGAAGTCTAATGTAATTTTTGGATACTAAATAGTTTAATATATAAAAAAAAAATAAAAAAGATTACAGAGGAAATTTGGAGAATAAACATATTTCCCAAACCTATATCTTCTTTATGATGATTATCAGTAGAAAAGAACTTAGAGACATGCATTAGACATTGGAAAAATAGCAACAAAAATCATTTGATTTTGTATACGTCATCACTGTTATTCTTTTTGAAAAGTCAGCGTGCAATTGTTGAATAATAGCATGCAAGCTTGACAAATTGGCCGAAACATGTTGTAAGTTTAGGTAAGTTAGGCACCAAATATAGCCACACCAATCATCTTAATAATTTGCATTCTTATAAATTGAGCTCAGATTTTTATTATTAAATATTTTAAATTCAAAGTATTCAAGTAAAAAATTGTTGAAAGTGAGTAATCGGGGAATATGAGCAGTTGAGAGATATTTTCTTTCAAGTGTATGTGAGATTTATTCTCTCAATATTATAACCTAATAATTTTTAATAATATAATTATTTTTTTTTTGCTTTTGTAAATATAGGTATAATTATCGAACCACATTAAATTCTTGTATCTTTTATTTTCTATAATTATTTGGTGCACTTGATTTGGTATTCCGTGCACAATAAGAAGTATCAGAGACGATGGTTCGTACTTGGAGTATACAATATTGTTCACATATATAGTATTGTTCACGTATATGTTACTATTCTCTCCATTATTTGTACTTGGGAGATAGTGTATTATAAGTAGTGTATATTTATGCATGTTTAGAAAAATTTTGTCAACAATACAATAAAAGTTTAAGGAATTTGAGTTTTAAATGAGACCATTGGGACTTATCCACTCTCATAGGAACTTGCTTGATACGTATATTCATGTGAAATTAATCTCATATAGACTGTTTTTTTAAGTATAAATAATTTGTTGAGAAAATGGTAGAATGTGAAACTTTCAGAATTGAACACAGATCTACCCAAACTATTTTAAGAGATACTTTAAGTGGAAGGCGAGATATGTCACATCGTTATGCAGCACCTGTTATTAGAGGCCAAAAGATCGATGTTAAAAAGTTTGATTGAAAAATCAACTTTGGCATGTGGAGGATGAAAGTTATGGATGTCTTTATTCAAATCGATCTCCATGTTATTCTGAAAAATAAAAAACACATATATGACAAAGGAACTTGGGATCATATGAATAAGAAAACTTGTGGTCAAATCAGATTTTTTTTTTTTACCAAAGATGTGAAATATCTGGTGAAAGATAAAGAATTTGCGATGACTTTGTGGCACATATTAGAGGAAAAGTACTTGCTGAAAAGTCTTGAAAATTGTCTTCATGCAATAAGTTAAGTATATGGCTTTCGAATAAAATATGGAGTGTCAATACACGATAATATCTTAAGATTTAAAAAGTTACTTGATAATTTAAAAAATCTTGATGAAGATAATAAGGATAAAGTCAATGCTATTATTCTACTGTACTAATTACTATAAGAGTATAGTTATTTTGTAACTACCTTGATATATAGGAAAAACGTGATCATTTTTTACGATATTTGCACAACATTGATCAATTTAAAAATTTGGAATAATGATAAACATTCCGAAAGAGCATCATCTTAACTAGAAAAATGACAATGGAGAAAAAGGGGAAGTATAATGTAAAGAATTCTCAGTTTAAATAGAGAAGTAGAAATATAGTTTGAGATGAGTGTGTTTTTTATCATGAAAATGATCATTGGAGGAGAGATAGTCCGAAGGCTCAGAAAAAAGATATGAAGAAATTAATTATAACTAATATGACACGAAAAGATGAAAACTCTGATTATTTACTAAATGTTACGCCTATAATATATGTGGTTAGTATAAATGAGTGTATACTTAATACCAGAATAACCTATTATTTGTGATGAGAAATGATCAATTTTATCGCACATTAGAGATAAGAATAATTCGGCTCAAAATATTCAATGGAATTGTCAGAGAACTGAAAGAGGTTATATATAATCCAACTTTAAAGAAAAATCCAATTTCTGTGGATGCTATGGAAGTTAAAGGATACAAGATTATCATTGACAATAGCACGATGAATTTAAAGAGTACAAGATTATCATTGACAATAGCACAGTAAAGTTCACATATAGGGCTATAGAGATTATGCAAGGGGTCAAATATCACAATTTATGCTATTTAAAGGGAGGTACAACTGATGAAACTAATATTTCTAATGCTTACAATGACACCACCAAACTACAACATATACGACTAAGATATGGTGGAGAAAAGTTTTTGTAAATTCTGATGAAGCATGAGTTTTTAAAAAGTACTAAAACTTATAAATTAAATTTCTGTTAGTATTGTGTAGTAGGCAAGAAAACAAGGGTCAAGTTTGGTATGACTAATCATGGTACTCATGAGATTCTTGAATATATTCATAGTGATTATGAGGACCAACCAAAACTGCATCAATTGGTAAAAGTCATTATTTTATTTCATTTGTTGATGATTTCTCTATATGAGGTTTTGGAGATTTTTGTGAAATGGAAGAAACTGGAAGATACTCAAATAGTAGAAAGATCAAAGTATTATGATTTGATAACGTGGGTGAATATGCTTTTGATCAATTATTTTTCTTTTGCTTCTATAGACGTAGGCATAATTATCAAACCACGTTAAATTCTTGTGTATTTTATTTTTTATGATTATTTGGCGCATTTAATTTCGTAATTTTAAATCATAATAATGAGATATGATGCAACTTCTACCCTAAAAAAATTAGGAAAATAATTTAATAAGATAAGCATAATATTTGAAAAATAATATAAGATGAAATCTATTAAGTAAGATAGAAAATAATGATCAATAAATTATTA
The DNA here is from genome assembly GCA_025617385.1 of Murraya koenigii. Classification (NCBI taxonomy): domain Eukaryota; kingdom Viridiplantae; phylum Streptophyta; class Magnoliopsida; order Sapindales; family Rutaceae; genus Murraya; species Murraya koenigii. The sequence continues at coordinate 27,019,292 of CM046817.1, forward strand.
TTACATAGGGACTTACTGCAGTAATTTGTTAATTTTTATAATTAAAAAAATCATGTCGTTTTTAATCTCAACTCTTGATTATCCCTAATATAATAGTCATAATATTATATCTAAACTTGTGTATAAAAATATATTTCTTAAACCTATCCCTTATTATATTTGTCATGGAAATGTTTGGGTTCATTTCATATTCTATGCTAATCACCGCTCGAAAACATCCCGGTTTCCTTTTATATTATTATTATTATTATCACAAAATTTTATTAAATCGATGCAAAATTTTCTTGAATATAATTATGACTATAAAAATTAACTACTAAGAATTGAAGGATACAGTACTAACATAAATGCTTTTTCAAACTATTTTTTCTTTTCCTGTTTTTTTCCAATTTAAGATCTGTTAATTTAATCCTCCAACCTAAGCCAATATTCTCATTCGCATCAGCTGTAATGATTTTCTACAAGACAACCAACATCTTAATAAAATATAAAGAGAAATAAGCATCATTTTGTTTCATAAATGCCTCCTCCAAAGATTCATACTCTGCTCTGCCTAAAGAATCTGAGAAAGTGTAAAACTAATGAGAAAGTATTTAATCTATTCGTATAAATAATATCATGCATGGTGCGTGATACACTCTTCGAAAGAGCAAGTGTAAAACGCATTATAGAAACCTCAATTGGTGGAGAAGTATATTCACAACATTAGCTAGTGTCATTTGTCCATTGAAAAATACAGTTTCATGAATAATTCATGTAGACTGTTTAACCAGTACAGGTTTACTTTATAATATATTTAGGTTCATGAGAATTCGCGGGAGGAAAAAAATTAGAGAGCAACTCGATGTCAATCTTGTGATCACAATATATGGAGTTTTATTGATATTTCAAAATTCGAAATTCAAAATGTTAATTCCCAATAAAGTGAAGTGTTACTTTTACCTGATTATTTGCTGAAGCCTCGTCTCATGTCATGTGACAGGGCTTGAGTTTTTAAAATTTCTTTTATTAATAATATAAGCCATTCTACGTAATGAATTAAATATAATTATCAATTATATAAAATTTTTTAATATAAATACATAAATATCATACATATATTAAATATAGTGTAGTACAATAAAAATTTTAAAATTTCTCTAATATTAGAGAGAAATGATATTGCAACTATCATAAGTATCATGTGCTCATTAAAAAATTATGAGTCTTTCATTAAACACTTGGTATGTGACCCATCGCTCATGGGATAAACTTAAACTATTTTATTGAGTAATATTATGTATTTTAATTTTTTTTTCTTAAAATAATTATTTTAAATAATTTAATATTAATTAATTAATTGATAATATAATATAAGTAATTCATTTTAATTTTTATCAACTAATTGATGAATGTCACATCATTTGAAATAGTTATTTAAAATAAAAATTTAAGATATATAAAATTAAGATGTATAGAATTATTGTTATTTTAAATCTAATAACTTTTATTGAGTCAAAACTTATATTTTTTTATGAATGTCGTATTATTTAAAATAAAAAATTAAAATGTATAGTATTATTGTTATTTTAAATCCAATAGTTTTTATTGGACAAAAACTTAATACAAACTAGAGGCCCATCAATTTGAGTTTCGGCCCATAACCATTCTGTCAGTAGCAGTCACCAGCAACCTTGCTCGCTCGCTCTCTCTCTCTCTCTCTTTCTCGATCTCGATCTCAATTCATTTTCTGCAACCAGACAAAAGATCAATTCAAATTCCTCCGTACCATCGCTGCGCAATGTTGCTATCACACCTCGGTCACTACGTATAAACTTATTATTTAGCATAGCTTACTCTCAATAGATCCAAACCCTAGATCCGATCCGAAATGTCGTGCCTAGCCCTCTCACTCCAACCCGTAAACGGATCCGACATCCTCCTCCAAACCCGAGAATGGTTCCCGCCAACTCGAGCCCTTGCCGCCCTCTCCGCCTTCCGCCAAACCCGCGATGTCTTCGCCTCCACCAAGCGCCTCAACCCCCACCCCCAACATCAATCGCCTGCCAACATCTCCGCCGATTCCGAGAGCGCCCTTGAATCCATCGCCTCCCTCGGTGACGACCCCCTTGCCGCCTCAAGCGGCCAGCTCATCGTCGGTGTCGAGTCCCGCTACCGCGTCGTCTACCGACTCGTCAACTCCATCTACGTACTCGGCATCACCAACGCCGATCACGATAACTCCATCAACGTCTTCGAGTGCATCAACATCGTTAACCAAGCTGTTAGCGTCATCGTAACGGCGTGCCGTGGCGTTGACGTTACTCCCGAGAAACTCAATCGTAAGTACGCTGAAATTTACATGGCGCTTGATATCGTCCTACGTGGCGTCAGTAGTATTCGCTTGGCGGCAATGTTGGGTTCGATGCACGGAGACGGGATTGCGAAGATGGTTCATTCTGCTTTGGATACGGAGGCCAAGATTCGTGGTGCGGATCAGTGGAATTCACTTGAAATTCATTCGATGGAGCATCAAGCCGCTGTTGATTCTTTCTCTCACGCGACGTTTGAGCTCCCAGCTGAGACGGTCGCGGCAGGTGATGAGGTGGCAGCGACGCTTGTTGTACAAACGGCGGCCGAGCAAGATAAAGAGCAAGAGAAGTCGGAGGAATCACCTACTGAGAAAGACCCTTTTGCGGCAAGTGAAGCTATAAATAAGGAGCCGGAGTTGGTGGGTGGTTTTAAGAAGAATAAGGATTCAAGCAATGATTTAACGGTGGCGTTAGCTGGAATTGAAGTTACCACATTGCCTCCGGCTGAGGCTACTCAGTCCACGCACATTAATGTTGAGGGTTTTGAAGGTGAGTATGGTGGAATTGAGTTTAGTAATGACCAGGCTACTATGGAAGAAACTTTTGAAGGGTTTAGTGATGCCTGGGGTGGAGGATTGGATGCTTCTGAGTTTGTTGGTCCCAAAAAGATTGCAAAAAAGGAAGGTCTTAGTGGACTTGAATTGTTGCAAACAGGGCCTGATGCTCCGACCCCTTCATCTAAGGATGATGCAGGGACTCCACTCGATAATCTTGTGAAAAGGCCAGAAATGAAGGGTCCTGAGATGTATATTGTTGAGCAAGTTAATGCAGAGTTTAGGGAATCATTGCTTGCTAGGGTAGGTTTGATGGGTGTGGTTTATTTGAGAACAATGCCCAAGAAAACCTCAGGGGATGATAAAGATACTGAATTTTCATTTAGGGTTGAGGGTACAAGTGCTGTTAAGAGATTTGTTGTGCAGGGTTCAAAAGTTAGTAGTTTGGGCGATGGCATGTTTCATGTTAGAACAGCTCCTTCTGATGAACCAATTCCAATTTTGAAGTATAGTTTACTTCCTAAGTTAACACCATTGCCTTTAAGAGTTCGGTTGATTAAAAGACATAGTGGAACTTTGCTTTCCGTGATGGTACAATATGTTTCCAACCCTGATTTGCCCATGCCGTTAAATGATGTAACATTTTCCTTGAAACTCCCAGTTGATCCTACATTGTTGAAGGTTTCGCCTAAAGCTGTGTTGAATAGGTCTGATAGAGAATTGAAATGGATTGTGCCAGAGATTCCTGTAAAGGGTGCTCCTGGTAAATTGAGAGTGAGGATGCCTGTGGATTCAAGCGAAGAAGATGGTGGGGAAGAGATTGACATTGTCTGCCATGTGAAATTTGCTTCACAAGGAATGCTATCATTATCTGGGGTCTGTCTACGGCCTGCTACTGAAGGTAAGGCAGACTTTTATGAGGTTTTTCACAAGTATGAGACTGGGGTTTATATGTGCAATTAATTAATGATTAGGTGGCTTTCTGCTTAGCAACTGTTGTTTTTCATTTTTTATTTGTATTTTTCTTTTTTTGTGAGGGGACGTCGAGTGGGTATGTGATTTAGGTTTACTTGTAGCATTTTTTGATACTGAGCCTGTAATTTTGATCAAGGGTTATGTGAAAACGTTGTCTCTTTTGTAATCAGTTCTTGTTCTTCATTAATGGATTGTATATGTTGTTCTTCACGTTGAAGTTTATGATTTCAATTATAGTTGTTGCATTTTGTTACACGCATAAATGTTCTCAAGTTAATGCATGCTGCAAAGTGATCTTGTTACTTGAGTATGAGTGTTGGTAATTGACTATTGCATGTATCTAAGAACTTCAAACATCTGGATCAAGTAAATGGTTGCTGTATGACTTATGATCATATGCTGTCTAGTTGGCAATTTAGGTTGAAATTTAATGATGCATAATGTACATAATGGAGCAGTCTTGGGAGTAATTATTTCAAATCTATTGAAGCCATAAACCTGAAAAATGCTTTTATGAGATTGGGATGCCCTGCTGAGGAGATAAATAAGATTCAGCAAGGAGTCATTTGATTGTAGAGAATTTAATTCTCAGGTGTAGTTGGTTAAGGTTACACAAAGTCTCTTCTACTTTCTAGGTGTAGTTGGTTCAGGTCATGCAAAGTCTCTTCTACTTTCTAAGGTCTCATAGTTGATTATTTGTAACAAATGCTATAACGATGGTTCCAAGATTCAGTAGCTTGCTATTGTGTTTAGTGGTTTTTGATTCTTTTGGTTAAATATGAGTCTCATTTTCTTGCATTTAAGTGTATTTTATGGACCTAAAGATTTATACAATTTCAATTTTGGAGTTCTGAATATAACATTTGAGATGCTAAATTTGTGAACTAGACAGCATGGAGGAAAGGAGTGACAAAAGCTAAGGCAAGTTCTCAAGTGTTTAGGCTTACGTGGCTCCTTGAAACTTTTTGCATAGATCGCATTTCTTTGAAACTTTTTGCATAGATCGCATTTCTTCTTGTACGAGGCTATGTGTTTAAGTTTAGATCAACTAAACAGATTTCTTAAAATGTAGGCACTAATTTGTGGTATAATTTTGTATGGTACAAAAATTTTGCTGACTTAGCGTACACTGGTCCACTCTCTATTTTGATTTTTCTCAATTTATACGTTTTTGAGTTTCATATAAAAAAATGTAGGCACTAAATACTAACAGCTCCTGCTGTTCTAGGAATTCGGATAAATATTGCCTTGGGATTCAACAAAATACTATTGAAACATAACTTTGCATGACCTATATATTTTATGATCTTTTGAATTTTTTGAGCTTCTTATAAATGAATATGTTTGTAATTGTAATGGATTTTCTTTATCCTGCTGGTTCTTCACTTCTTGTTCTGGGAACTTTCTTCTTCTTCTCATTTGATTTTTTCCTTCTTTTTTCTTTCTCTATATTGTCAAACCTTTAGTCCAGCAAGAGTTTTTCACAGAAATACATTCATTTAGGACTTCTGTAAGATCAATTATACCTAACCGCGGTGGGACACTGAATAAAGCTTATTTAGTACCAGGAATCTGCTTACATTAGTGACAAATGAGTCTCGCCTACATAGTTAGATGGAATGATATTATTGGGCTGCCATGTCTTTAGTATTCTTGTGCAGTGTTCCCTCTCCAATATATCATCGGCAAGATAGCTGGGAAATCCAGAATATTTAAACTTTAAAGAGGTTATTCCTTTTATATGATTCTGCTGAACATTGCACGTGAGTCCTAAATGCAGAACTGTTTCAGGTGGCTTAATCAGGCACTTGGGTGTGTATGAAGTATGATAATCAACTCTGATGCCATTTTTAGTTTTAAATTTTTCCATTGAGCACAGAGCCAAAATTAGTGATGGGCTCGGTTTATAGTCAATAGATGGTAAAATGAGAGGAATTAGGACTGATATGTGCTTGGGACTAGATTCTGAAGGATTTGACCATCATATTGAAGAACTTGGTTCTGCAGATGAAAATGTGTTATAAAATGTTGCAATAGATTATTGGCATTTGGATTCCAATTGGATGAGGGTTTCAATGGTTTTGCTTCAAAATCGAGTACGTCGCATGGTGCCAAGTGGCAAGGCAATGAAAGCTTATGTTTGTTTACAGGGCGTGCCTAGGTAGCATCGGTCCTTGAATACTTGCATGTAAAATTGCACACCTTTTTTTTTTTTTTGTAACTTTTTAACAACTTTTCCATTTATTACAGCATTTGAATATTTATGTTAACCTTAAGGCATGTGAGTTTCGAGTGTGTGTCATGCATGACTTAATATATAAAAATAAATTTAACATTTTTAGAAATAATTTTGAAAGATATAGACTTTTACACCCAAAAAAAATGGAAAAAAAAAAAAAACTTGGTTCATTTTAGTTTCTCGAATGATGCTACTACTGACAGTCAATGAATCAGTTTGAGTTCGTTGTTTAAACGTTTCCTTCAGGTCTGGAGCTATTGTTGAAGATTTCAGCAAAATGGAAAGAAAATGAAAAGCGAAGCAACAAAGAAGAGGTGGGATAATTTATTATGTTATGACAATTCCAGTATTCCAGTATTCGAGTATGAAAGATTGAAAATTACCACGTTTGCTTTGGAAACACAGAAACTTCATTCAGAGAGTCATAATTTTAATTATACAGTACATAAAAAATTTCAACAAGATGGGTGGTCAACATTTAGTGCAGATTGAGACAAGATAAGCATCAAATATGGCTTGCTTTTTAAGTTTTAACTTTTAAGAATCAAGCTGTAGTTTAACAATTTCGTGTTGACACACTGCTCAATCTCTTTTAGTCTCCTTTTGAAAATTACTACCTAGTAGTCCACTCTTGAATTTGTTGAACATGCAAATAATTTCTAAATATGATATCTAACCAAGTCCTTCCAATTAATAATTTTGGTCCGAAAATGTATTTGTCGAACCGTCCAGAAAGGTGAATAAAACCTTCAAATAAGATTGATTTTTCGTAGCTATTAGAGTTTCGTATTAGTTGAACAAATTCACTTACGGTCTACAAACTGTATTGTCTTGTACGTAACAGCTGCCTACAGATCATTAGAAGATGACGCGTCCAAAAGTGAAATTCCAATTACAAATTGTTCATTTAGAAACATGAATCATGTCTTGGGAAAGGACTTGAAAATTGCGCGATAGAGGGCCTCAACTCACTCCAGCTATTTTCAATGGGGACTTGTTATTATTTTATTCAAATTTCTTCTACATTATTATATCACGTCTTCGACTCACAATGTGGAGGGCCTCAGTGAAAATTTTATGTGGGACAATCTTAATGATCTAATAAAATTATATGTGCTATATGGGATGATGGGTCATGCTCACTCCATAAAAATCAATTGCAAATTTAATAAGAGTTATTATGTACATTTTGACATGGAGGTATCTTTTCAATATTTGGTCTCTATGAGTTCTATTCTTCATTGTGATCCCCAATTTCAGATTACATTTTTAAGATTTGATCTTTGCAAAATTTACTTTCTTTTTCATTGTGGCTCTCAACTTTTGGCTCCACTTCCAATTACTAATATAATTAATTGGTCAACTTTAAAAGTAATATGTGTATTAAAATATTATTAGATGAACATACGAACAATATTATACAATTTTTTTTCTTTTTTTTTCTTAAATTATATCGTGGAGAACAAAAAGAAAAAAGAAAAAAAATCATTCATTTCAAATCAAATGCCTTGCTTGCTTTAAAACTTTGCCACCTCAACATTTAGTTTGTACGTTTATTAAGGTTTTTGTAAGTTATTTCCATTACCAATGCTATAATCCCCCGGCATTATCATTGTTGACAGCATCATAATAATATAATGATTTAGCAAATGAAACAATAAAAGCATTATCCATACTTTACTTCACAAATTAGATTGTATTATTTCGCATGGGAACCTTTTTTTTTTTCTCTCCCTTGAAAGGTCGCATGGGAACTTTGAATAAGTGGGTATCGATGCAAGATAAGTCCAAATTAGAATTTAGCGAATCATACGCCTAAGCTATCATAACATGGCTTGGCTTTTTGATAATTGTTTGTTAAATACGACGTGTTACCATATAAATTGATATTAAACGAAAATTCGACATTTATATAAATTAAAATTATATCAAATTTACATGTTAAAATATTACATTTAATTATCATTTAGCAATGTGTTTTTTATGTTAATGTTTTAACGTTGTCAATAACAAAATGTTTATTAAAAAAAAAAAAAACTTAAATCACAAGTAAAAAAATGTTAAATCTCCCTAACATCATGGAAAACGAAAATGGAGCAAAAGGTTTGGAACGAGAGGTAGGTAAAGGGTAGCCTGCAAATCACTCCTCTTGTAGTGAAGTATTGTCACACTCTCACAATTATGGCAGTGACCTTCCTTTCCCCTCGATAGCTTGGAATTCACTTTGTCCTCCACCTTTGCCTCATCCTCATCCTCATCCTTAAATGATGAGGACAAAATTAATTTAAATACTAAATGATTTCCTCCAGCTCAATAATTTGTCTGAAGTGAAGACAAATTATATATATATATATATATATATATATATACACTCGGAAACTACACAGTTACTGCAACAAACTCCTTGTTTTAATCAATTAAGTGCATTGAAGACTAAGACAATTGAATGTAAGTATATGTCTAGACATTAACGGTCTTAATTAACTTTGTTTAATTTGTATTTATTCAAAAATCAGTATTATATATATGTGTGTGTGTGTGTGAAGATTCTCGAAGTCTCAACATCCATCCAGCTCATTGTCATTGCATTAATATCTTTCGTATTATATATTCTCTACTTCTAGAAATTAATTAATTAGTTATAATCACCATATATAAACAAGAGAGTTGAAATTAACTTGATGACATCTAAAAAGTATATGTTTTAAATAAAGTAACATAATAAAATTTTACCTCTGTCAGTCAAGCCAATCGGTCGTCCTCTAGTATTTTATATTAATTAATCAAGCACTCTCATAATAATAATAAATTAATGTACCCCATGGCAGCATAGTTTAAATTTGTATCTTCTTACGTTAATATATCGCTGTCAAAAGATTAGGAATCTATGTGAGCAAATCCCATTAATCCATTAGGCAAGCACTAGAATGTAACAATGTCAATTCCATTAATATTTTAACGGTGACTAATTGAGAATTTGAGACGGGCTTATGGAAAATGTAAAAGAGTCATTGCATCCAAACAAATGAGCTGCATCATTTGATGAAAACATATTCACGACGTGCAGCAACATTCATAAATTTATGCAAAGCCTAAAATTAGGGTTATTTTATAAAAGTAGTGGACTTCCATTTTTTTCTCCACAAAAAAAAACCATTGATTAACATTTTGAGCATAAAATGCTCTTGACTAATAGATTGTACAAGACAAGTGGTCAATGAGTGATTGATAAATAGTCGATATATCGATTTTCTATCTATAAGCCATCAACAACATATCAAGCGTCTAATCTATGAATGTTTAATTTTTTTGTCTAACGCACATAACATATTACATATAAATAATGATGTCTAAAATATCCATTTTTGACTACTAAAACAAGAGGAATAATAATGGCAATCTCATTTCTTTTTCTAAAATAAATATATCATAATCAAACTAGTACACCAGATGAGATATATATATATATATAATAAAATAAAGCATAACCAATTTTTTTAGTTGTAAATGAAGTATATGCATTTCAACCTCCCCACTCCCACATAAAAACAATGGCAAAAAACCAAACAAGGAAGAGCAAATTACTAAAAGTAATCACAAAATCAATAATGAAAATAAAGCAATGAGGTATGTATTATAAATTTCTAATATTATATCATTGTCGAGAGTCTCGTGATTATCATTGAATTCTACGGCCCCACGTAACAAAAAAAAAAATAAAAAAAAAAGGGTCTTCTTTCTCAATTACTACCGAGAGAGACTAGAGACGAAGAACGCACAAGTGCATCATCACCCATGTTCCATCACTGTATATTATCATCCCTTCTACGTAAAGTCTAATGATAATTTTACCCACGCGGACAAACAAAAGCAATAAACTATGAACTAAATTAATGAAAAAGACCAAGATATCCCTCCCATGCAGAAACCCCACACGAAAGCCGACCATGTACAATTTCGACCAAAACACTGAAATATGCATGACACGTGATGATCCTCCTCAAGCGTGTGAGACGCAAAGCGACGCCGTTACAGCAACACTGGCATGATCGCTGCAGCTTAACGCTTTAATGAATTTCCAAGAAGAAGAAGAAGAAGAATAAGAGGATGAACTCTTGCCGCCGGTGCCCCGGTTAGCCGGGAAGTTACCTTCGGCATCCAATGACGGGAACATCACAGACGAACTCCGGCGAAACTGCCGGCTTTTAATGTCTCTCATGTCCATCTCCGGCGGAAACTTCACGATTCCAAACATGGGAAAGTACCATTTTGGCTTTGATGATGCTTTCTTGTTGTTATCAGATTTCCCCACGCTTTTAACGGAAGCGCTTCTCTCGATATCCAAATCAGGCGATGTCTTGGAGCTGCCGAAACGACGTAGCTTTTGGTAGTCCAGGGAACGGCTGATTCTCAAGAATTGGTGATTATTGTTGGTACTATTAGAACGATGAGTAGTTGCATAGCTGTCTAAGTTTGAGAGGGACTCCGACCGACGGTGTAAAACCCCTTGAGTTTTAGCTTCATTTGATAAAATTTGTGAAGGCGCAGGCTGTGGCGTTGAAGATATGAGCTTCCCGCAGAAGATGATATCCTCTGCGGGGCACATCTCAGAGCTGAAGTCGCCGCTAAGAAACTCGAAGAATTGATCTTGTGGCTCCGTTGATAATGATGATTGTGGAGTGTGTCTCTGGCTTGTTGCTATTTCTTGGGAGTTGTAGTTAGTAGTGGTGGTGGTGTTATCTTCTTCGTCGAGAGGAAGGTCGCAAAGAGAGAGGGCCTCCTCTGCTTCTTCCTCGGCAGTGCCGTGAAAATTTCTACTACTGTTATTGCTGTCTTCCATTTTGGTTTCAGAGAAACACTGGAAATGAAAGCACATTTGTTGAAAAGGGAATTGGTGGGCTAATTCTTTTTTAAAGGTATAAATAGGCCTCAAGGCAATTTGTATGCTTAAATAAAGCTATTTGGATGGATACAAGATCATATAGATCAAGTCTAAATTGAGGGGGAAGCTTTTTCATTTATTTTTATTTTTTTTCTCTAGGTTGAGAATAGTTGATTGGACGGGTATGTATACATATACGCACATGACTTAAATATGAGATAAATAAATAAGTTGTTATAAAAGTCATAACTAATATTTATCGTATGCCTTTTCATTTTAATACAATTATGTAGATTTGAAGGGGAAAAAAATATGGCATATATATAGATCATCGTTAACTTCGACCACTAGAATAAATGAAAAAATCTATATATTTTTAGATGTTACTATGCTAGTGCTTATATTTCATAAAATGGGTCGAATATATTTATAATGATTTTAAATTTATTCGAAATGATATGCATAATTTGATATATAATTTACCACAATAGTGTTGTCAAGTGTATATGTAATATGTGATAATGTCACATGATAGGATATATCGTCTTACACTAATCTATATATATGGTGGCTATAATTACATTTATTTTTGTTTTTGTTTTTTAATTATAAGGAAATAGAGAGGTGTGGAGAAAGAGACAAATGTGGAGCGCTCTGGAGTCAAGTAGTTTCCTCGCAACCACTTATATTTTTTGGAGGCCATATGTTGAAAGTCCATGCCAGAGGTATGGATGTTATGTAATTGTATGCATATTGTTTATTTTAATTTAATTTTCATTACTTTTAATTCACTCCTAATTTTTTTGACTTCTAGAAAGTGCAAAACAAGGATAGTTCTAAGAATTTGTTATTGTCTAAAGGGAGAGAGTCAGGGGGAGAGAGAGAGATCATCATCAAAACGGCATAAAGAGAGGATTCGGTGACTTGGTATTAAACTATTAATGGTGAAAATCCATTTTAACATCCTTTCGGCCAAGTTTTGGAAACTAGTCTCTGTTGTTTTGGTGGTTAATAATCGTCATTTTCTATTCGGGTACGCCAGCTAAGTAAAGATTTCCACTAGCCTAATTTTTTTTTTTTTTTTTTACTTTTTGAAAAAATTTGTCTATTTAATTATATTACACCGCCAATGATTGCATAGCAGGTATGGCTAAAAAAAAAATGACGATTAGCTAAGTCCAAATGGAGGTCATTAGAGTATCTTGGCGGTAACTTCATTTTACTGTGTCTTAGAAAGTAATAAGCTCAAAACAAAAAAAGACAAAAGTAAATCAACGAGCTTCGAAGCTACCGATCGACAACAAAACTACAAAGGAGAATTTTTGTAACGAATTTTAGACAAAACATTTTCATGAATGTTACAAAAATTTTACATTTTCATGTTCCTAACTCCCGAGGAGATCTAAACTAATCAAGCGTGTCAAAATGAGAAGACAAGTAGACAACAACATCTAGGCATGCATGTGTAATCCAACTTCGGAGTTCGTATAAACACCTGGGCTTCAATAGAGACTGGCTTTTGTCAGTATGTCGGCCCAATATGATTTCGTTACAGATAAGCCTAACCTGGTCGTGCCTGGAACTCGCGTTGAAACTCTCAAGGCTTGGACTTGAGCATCCGAAGATCAACTGTCAAGTGTCCCAAATGACTTGAGACTGACGTATTAAATTATAATTTAATTAATCAATATTCTTTTATGGTTCCTGAAAGTATTAATTAATTTAAATTCATCGAGGTTTTACTAATATTTGCTCGACAATTATATTTCAATGATGTGTCATCCTTTATTGAAAAATAATTTAACCACTTCGTCCCAATATAAATGAACATCCAAATTATGCGACAAGAAATAAGAAAAAGACATTGAAATATAGCATTAACATGAAAATATAAAGTGTTGGAGATTGATTTTAGTAGTGTTAGGGTTCCAACTCCAGTGTGTATTCATATGCATGCAAGTAATTTGTCATTTACAAACTAGCACCAGTATTATTCGGGAATCAAAACTAAAAATTGTATTTTGAACGAATTGCGTTATTAATCGGAAAGCACTAGTTAGCCAACATCCGATAACTACAGTATAAGAGAATTATTATTTTTTCCTTTTTTTTTTTTAAAAAAAATCTCCTTTATTAATAACGAAAATGAAAAGATACGCCTAGCTAGCTAATAGGGGATGACATGAGTCATACTAGTTTCCTCTCGTAACCCGTAAAGAAAGGAAAACTAGCCAAAAATATTATTCATGTACATGCAGAGCTTGAAGTAATAAATAACTCCCACGTCACTTGACCTTGCAATAAAGTTCAACCGTTTGAAACACAAAGCGACGCCGTTACAGCAACATTAGCATGATCCTTGCAGCTTAACGCTTTAATGAACTTCCAAGAAGAAGAAGAAGAAGATGATGATGAGGAGGACGACGAACCCTTGCTGGAGCTCCGGTTAGCCGGGAAAATTCCACGGTCAATCAATGACGGGAACATCACGGATGAAGTAGTCCGGCGAACCTGTCGGCTTTTAATGTCACTGAGGTCTATCTCGGGCGGAAACTTGGACATTCCAAACAGGGGAAAGTACCGTCTTGAGCCTGGCTTCACAGCAGGCCTTTTATCAGCCGAATCAGTTGACGCTTTTGAGTTACAACAACGACGGGTTTTTGGATCGTCAAGTGAACGGCTGGTTCTCATCATCAGGACCTCACAATTCTTGGTACAACGCGTTGCATTTGAAAGGGACTCCGATCGTCGGTGTTGTTTTTTATGTTCACGAATATTGGATACAGCTTTCTTTTGTTGGTGTTTTGGCGAATCTTCAAATGAAGAAGAAGAAGGTATGAGTTTATTTCCGCAGAAGATAATATCTTCAGCTGGGGAAATTTCAAAGCTGTGGCGGTCAACGCTCATAAACTCGAAGAGATGATCATCATATTCAGGCTCCAGCTGGCTCCTTGTTGTTTCTTCCAAGTCGTTGCTGTCGAGAGGAAGCTCGCACAGAGAGAGCACCTCCTCTGCTTCCTCGGCACCGTCGAGAAGCTCATATTCTGTGTAATTATTATTGTCTTGCATCTTTTCGGAGAAACACTCGAAATCAAAACACATATTCGTAGAAACTAGAAAGATTAAGGAAATTAGACTATAATTTAACAAAATTAAAGCTCACTTTTTTCTAATGTAAGGCTAGCTGTGTCTCGACTCGAGTCTTAAAGAAAGCTATATGGGAACACTTTATATTTATACACCCAAAGAAAGTCTAAAAAGAAGGGGGGAGCTGGGAATTTTATTTTTTTTTCCAATATTTGTTTTGTCCTCTATAAAAATCAATATTGTTTAAATAGAGAAGGTATTTAATGTGCACCTACGTATACGTTAAATAAGAGATAAAGCTTAATGGAAGTCAAGATCATTCCTATATATCATGATCACCCCCATTTACATTATACAGCTTATCCAATCTCATAATTATCTAATGGGTTTTATATAGATCAGGTGCAGAATTAGGCTAGTTAATAATAACAAAAAATTACAAACTCTAATGCAATATTCTCAAGTCTTGCATTAAAAATTCGTGTTTATTATCGTTATTAACTTGTCACTCACATCGTAACTAAATAGAATACGTCCATATTTTATAAATTTTATACATATTTGTACTAAGAATCATCCGTAATAATATAATTATCTACGATGTTATCAAGTGCGTGCGTGTGTTTTTTTTTTTTTTTTTGAACAAATCAAGTGTATACTTAATATCAGGTGATATCACGCAATGTATAAATGAGACGGCGGCTATAGTGACAATTTTTATTTATAATTATTAGAAAAAAGAAATGAAGAGAAAAGCAGAAATGTGGGGAGAGTCCATTGGATTCACGTGGCTTCGTTCCAACTACAATTTCCTGTTTGAATATTTTGTCCAATCTCGATGCATAGTGATGTTATTGAAAAATATTTAGATTTTTAAGTACTGTTATTAATTACTAGTATTTAGTTATCGTGATTGTATTGACTTCTAGAAGACAATGATGTGAAGAGAGAAGAGCCTGGAGAGAAGCAAGACATCTAGAAGGTGCAGAACAACAAGGTATTGTCCAAAGAAAGATCAAAAACGTATCAAAGGTCAGAACGACAAAAAAGGATGGTTTAGAGACTAGCTATTAATATAGTGGGAAGTAGGTTTTATTGCCAAATTAACACCCAAGATTTGGTCACTAGACAATGTCGTTTTGGAGCTTGGAGGGAGCCGCCGCCCGTGTTTCATTCGGGTACGATTAGTAACTCTCAAAGGCCACCACTAGTTTTTATTAATTAAGTAATTAATTGACGTAACTCCAATTGGCGCTTATGACGTGTGCCCATGCATCAATAGTAGCCATATGTTTAATTCGTATCGAAGAAAATGACGAGTTGCTAACATGTTACTTGTAGTTTCCTCTGCGAAGTAGAAAAGTTATCGTACCTAAAATCAAATGAAAGGACAATACAATACATATGGATTAAGCAATAAAATCGAATTTGGGGATTGAAAAAAACTAGTAAAAATAAGCATTATCTCACTGTTATTTGGTAAAATTTAGTAAAATAAAACATCTTTTGAATATAATGCATATGATCTACTCTTAAAGTTTTACTGGTCTTCAAATATTAATATTGAGGTTTACTTGAAAGCTTAATCTTTTATATCAAGTAATTAACAAGCTCGTTACATTTCTAAGCCGAATTCACGTGTCTGAACCATACTTTTCATTTTGTCTCAATATAAAAACAACAACAATAATAATAATGCTAATATTAGTTTCAAATAATCAATATGTTGAAATTGTTAGAAAAATATGCTCTTTAAAGTATATTTATATATTTACTTGTAATAAATATATTTTTTATTAATAAAATAAATAATGTATTTTATTCATGTATCTTTATTGCATTAATATTTTGAGAAAAGTTTATTTAATTATATTATATGTATTTATGCAATCACCATGTGGATTTGCAGAAGACATAAATACAAGTCATCTTATGATTAAATAAATTAAGTTCGCAGTTGATAAATAAAGTTGGATATTTTATTTAGGTATAGACTGTAATAAATTCATTTAGTGATTTGTCTTAATCATGTACGAATTCATTGATGTAGTATGACTACATTGAACTGGATCACATATGAGATTTAATTAACCTAATAATAACTGTCACACTTATTAAATCTCATAGGTATTGATTTACTGTAATCTTAATATTGAGTTAATTATAATTTCATGATTGTAGTTATTATTTCATTTGAGTTACCAACAGGCACAACATACACAAGTAGTCAATATTACCCGGTATCTTGGTGGGAGCAATTACAAGTATTGAAATCATAGATTATCAATACATAATTTATACGACACATCTCTTGATGGGTTTTCAGTACTTGATCATAGAATTCTCTGGCCAGAGTGCGTCAACATAAATAAGTATGTTGAAAATGATCATTAGAGAAAACCAATAAGTATCGAGGAACAAGATGTAATTAAATTGATTGGACAGTTGAGATATCAATTTAAATTAACGATGTGGTACAAATGATTGTGCAGTAAATAAATTAATGTGGCTTGAGCGAATTATTATTCGAGCATACAATTATGGAGGTCAGTTCCAATCTTATAGTGGAGTAGAATTGGAATTAAATAATTATATTTGTTTAATTACAAATCTTAATTACAACACCATCATTGGACCCAAAAGCAAGAAAACTGGTATATTAGGTGAAAATCATAATTATTAGGGATGGGCATTTAATCCGACCCGACCCGACCCGACCCGAAAATTTTGGGTTCGGATCGGGTTCGGATGATACTTGTAACTCGATCGGGTTAAATTTTATCAACCCGATCGGATCGGATCGGATCAAACCCGATCGATCCGAAAATTCAAAAAAAAAAATTCAAAAACATAAAAACAACCGATCCGACCCGATCCGATCCGATCCGATTATATGTTCGGGTTGAGTTCGGGTTGAATTTTCCCAACCCGATTTACCCGAAACCCGATCGGGTCGACCCGAACCCGAATTTGCCCACCCCTAATAATTATAATATTTGTTAAGGCATAATATGTTATATTCAAGTGCAAAATGGGACTTGTGATATTTTATAAGGTGGTCCCCTAGTTAGTTACACATTCTCACGTAAGTGGAGAGATAGTATTTAATTTAAATATTTAAATATTTAAATAAAAAAAGGAATCCTATTTTTAATTAAAATATAAATCATAATCCTAACATACTAGAGTTTTTCATAAGATATTATAAAATTGTACTTTTCTCTTAAAACGATAAAGAACAGAATTTCAGGGTTTTTGAGAAAAATACAGAATACATTTAAGAGACCCCAGTTGCAATTGGGTGTGGTGAAACAAACGCCAACATATCTAGTGTTGATTGATCTTGAGTTATAGCCTGGAAGATCGTTTGGAGACGGATCTACAACTCTCAATTATTCGTCTTCTCAAATCATCAAAGGTACAAATTTCTAGATTACTTAATTCTTATATATTATATAAGATCGATCATAAAATATTTTAATTGAAAAAATTAAAAAACATTATTTTATTCTTAGAAAGCACCGTTCAAATTTTAACCTGACTAATATTCAAAAAATGTATACTCTGTTTATATTTTTTAAGAGAAAAAAATATTCTTTCATTTAATTATTTTTATAATTAAATAATGAATTAAGTCCCAACAGTACTTTTGTAGGGACAGGACTGTCACAATTATGAGGGCAATATCAATATTTTTGTAAGCTTGCTCGGCACTGATTGGACTATTAGTCTTAACCTCAAAATGATGCTCATTTACTTAGTATATATCTACTACAAACCTCTAGATATTAATAACTGGCCTCATTTGACCTTGTCTTATAGTTTAGTTTGATTTCGTTATTGACTGTTTGGGGAAAAAAAATGTGAATCAACGAGCCTCGATGTAACCGATCGAACCCTGTAATTAAGAGAATCCGAATAACGAATTTAGATACAATTCTTACAAGTTATTCTAAAGGTTTAGGAATATGACATTAATCTAGATTAATTACACAAAGAATATATTGATAAAACCAAATAATTAAACAATAATACCATAAATAAAAATAAATTATTTCCCTTATCTAATTTTAAAAAGTATGTTTAACATTTAATTAATTCTATTATAATATTTTGTCTTTTTAACAAACTCGTGGGCTTGGTTAGAGCTTAACTTTGCCAATGGACCGGCCCAAGAGAACTTCTGTGAGAAGATATGTTAAATTGTTAATTGTCTATAATTGAGGAACTTAAGTGTTATAAACCACCGGAATCCGCGGGCTGTGGCTAGCAAAACGACCATTCTATAAAAGATTCTTTTGTAGCTTTTGTGCCAGTGCTCTACTCATCAAATATTTATTTACGCAGAGAACAAAACCCAAATCTGAATGGCGGCTGTTTCAGGCAAGAAGCCAATCACTCACGTCATCTTCGACATGGACGGTCTGCTACTCGGTAATTTAATTTCATCGAACACTTTCAATTATTCTTTCATGTTCGTGTCATAAGTCTTGAGTTCAGATCTTATCGTACAATGTATGATGATTGATTTGGTGGGTCCTAAATTCCAAATGCAACTAAACCTCTTGCATTTTCGATTCTTTAAGTCATTTAATTTGACCATGAAAGTAGCGTTACTTGCAATTCAAAGCTTCAATACACAAATATTCAGTTATTTTCAATCAGAAATCTGGCTATTGGATGATTCCATACGTATGGTCTTTTTTAATGACTAGATATTCCATCTAATATTTAGTCATTGCTTTAATTGCTTCCATTGCAATGCTTGTTATATTAGTTCCTATTGATATTAATATATTGCTTTGTGCATCTGACGGGCTTTCTGCTGCTGGTGACTGCAGATACAGAGAAGTTCTACACTGAAGTTCAGGAACTCATACTTGCTAGATATAATAAAACTTTTGATTGGAGTCTTAAGGCAAAAATGATGGGGAAGAAAGCTATAGAAGCTGCTCGCGTCTTTGTTGAAGAGACTGGGATAAGTGACAAACTTTCGGCTGAAGACTTTCTTGTAGAAAGAGAAGAGACCCTGCAAACTTTGTTCCCAACAAGTGAGCTCATGCCAGGTATTAGTTATTGCGATACCACGTAGGTTATAACCGGTTTTAAAGGAAATATTCTTGCAGAATTGAGGATGATGTTCTCAATTCTGTCCATATTAATGACGAATTGGTTACTGCATCCAATCTCAATAGTGTTAATGACCACCACTTTTCATCCATTTGTGTTGATCATCTGAGACACTGCCAGTAGTCTTACAAATACCATTCCTTGGTGCATTATTTCTCAAAATAGATTCATGAATTGCTACCAATGTTAAATTTGTACTTACCAGTATCACTATTTGTTGTTTATGTTTTTTGATGAAGCTCAAAGTTTGAAGTCTCAGTGAACCTTGCTGGAACTTTCTATCAACTAATATCACATTGTGCTTGAAATGTGAAGTCTCAATTAACTTAAAAATTTATCTCTGTCCGTCTATGGGCAAACCAGGAGGTAACATGTGAAGGATCCTGAAATAGGTCAAAAATCTCATAGTTTTCCAAATCTTATCACACAAACATAGATTTGATGCAGATACATGTCCTTACTGGGGGAAACAATTAGAAAACCTTTATATGTATACATCAGTTTTTTTTGCATTTAGAATTAGTTGCATATTCAAATCATAGTTAATTGTTTAATTGTTTTCGGGTGTAGGGGCTAGCCGTTTGATCAGACATCTCCATGCCAAAGGAATACCAATGTGTGTGGCAACTGGGTAAGACCTCTCCCATACTCTCTGCTCTTGTTATAGTATTGTTTCATTCACTGAGAAATCTAAAGCTCATCTACCTATGAATTTTTCTCTACCCTCCAGTACTTATTGGAAAATTTGCTCTAACATAAGGATCTTAATATGAACTACTTATCTTCAAATGTGTTTTGTAGTTCTCTCGCACGTCATTTTGAATTGAAAACACAAAAACATTGTGAACTTTTCTCATTGATGCATCATGTTGTTCGTGGTGATGATCCAGAAGTTAGACAAGGCAAACCATCCCCAGACATATTCCTTGCAGCTGCCAAAAGATTTGAGGTATAGCCATCTTATTGATGCTCTTCTATGCTTTGAGTTGCATTACTTGCATCAGTATCATTTCCTGAAATATTTGTAAAGCATGTTGTCAGTTGCAGTTTATTAGTTTGGTTGACGCTGCTGCTCATGACAATTTGTGCATAAACAGGGTGGACCAATAGATTCACAAGAAATTCTTGTGTTTGAAGATGCGCCTTCAGGAGTACTTGCGGCTAAGAATGCTGGGATGTAAGCAAGTCTTCCACATGTATAGTTTGATTATCACAATACTGACAATTTTACATTCTCAACAATATGTCCTCAAGTTGTGTTGGAATAAAATTTCTTTTGAGGCATAATGCATTTTGGAAGTAGACGTGTATATTTTAAGAGCTTGATGGGCAAGGCAATTCAAGCACAAGTATAATTTATTTTACAACTCAAATATATAAGTTTTGATAACAAGAGAAAGCAACGATTGAGTAACGTGGCATTGATTATGATGTTCGTTATGATGACAGCTTCCATCTACCTTGCAGGTCTGTAGTAATGGTTCCAGATCCAAGGCTGGATAGCTCTTATCATTCCAATGCAGACCAACTACTGAGCTCATTATTAGATTTCAGCCCGAAGGATTGGGGTTTGCCACCATTTGAAGATGCACTAAACTAGATTTTCATATTCGTGAAATTATCCTGACATCGACCTGAGTACTAAGTCATATCCCTCGATTCTTGACGTTTGAAGGCTATTCTTTATTAATATTCTTGTTGAGGATGTCACTCTTATCTGATTGCCTATTGTTGCAGTAACCCAGTTCTTAGAAAGCTGATTTGATATGCAAATTAGTGGAATGTAGAAACTTGGATATTTTGAAATAAGAATGTAAAAGGCACCCAGTGATTCAGTGAGTAAAGATGAATTCTTCAAATCTGCTATTACCTATTTTATCCTTGTTTTAAAATTTCCTTGTGCAGTGTAGATGACTAGGGATAATTTTTTCAAGTGGTACTTCTGAACACTTGAATATGTGAATGTTCTCTGTAAAAGCATTTTCAAGTAAAAGAACTTCCAGGTAAAAAGCATTTTTACCATGTTGAAAGCTATTTTTAACTGTTATTACATATTATCAAAAGAACAATTCATTCCATTGATAGTAGCGAAAGGATGAAGGGACCAGACCCATCAACCACAAGAGCGGAGACAGCAGAGAATGAATGGATATGGCACTTTTATCTGTTTCATAAGGATGCCCAGTTAGCCACACCTTGAATTAAAATTAATTAAAATTTGTATTTGTTTTGAAATCAATCACTCAGATGTCATCTTCGACATGGGCGGTCTCTCTCTATGTAAGTAATCTTTGAATTGTAAACTGCATTGCACAATTTCACCCACCGTACGGTAAACAACTGGACACGTGCTGCTATTAGGTACTAAAAAGTTGGATATATTATTCACTCATGCAATAAAATGTCGAATACATAATATAATATTATTGATTGACTGCGGCTGCACATACGAAGAAGTTTATAAAAAGCAATATATATCAAAGATCATGATTTGAAGCAGGATTGGGAGTTGTTGTAAGAGACTTTAACTATATGTGCTGCCATTAAGACATCAAAGTTCCATGGAGATGTAGTTTTTTGCTGAGTCTGAGGCTGTAAAATGGGGATTACAGGTTGCAAAAACTATTAAAGTGCCTTCAATTATGGTGGAAACTGATTCCCAAGGTGTGTATCTGACCTACTCAACAACAACAAGAGTGATACAACTGAAGTCTCTACTGGGTGATATCCGAAATTCAAGATCAAGTTAAGGATTTCTGTAATTTTAAAATCCAATATATTCAAAGACATCTGTAATGTTATTGCCCATATTTTAGTTAAATTAGCTGTAAAATATGATTGGGTACACTGCCAAAAAACATAAGTGTATCCTTTTTCAGTCTTAATGATGGTTATGATTACTTATCCCCAAAAAAAAGAAAAAGAAAAAAAAATGAACATGATTTGAAATCCCAAGGCAGAGCCCACCTTCTTCTTTGATTCGGCCAGCAGCATCTTAAATCGCTCGTTACTGGTTTGTAACCTGTTTTTGCAAGCAATGTTGCACGTGCTAATGAATAGACAGAGAATTTTAGTTGTTATTTATTCAAATAAATTAATAATGTAATTGAAACCCACACAATAACAATAATGTACCATTGGTTTGGCCTTACTTTAATATAAAATTTCTGACGTATAACCACCATGCCAAATTGCCAACCACCTAATTGCTGCAATATTTAATTTCGTTCCAGTTCTTTTTTCTTTCTTCATTTTTTCCATCCAAGCAATAAGTAAAAAATTCAATAAAAGCTATATTAATGTTGCAAAAGAGTCACTTTCTACTTTTTGTTTTTCTTTATTTTTTTTGTTATTTATTGTCAATTAGGAAACTGTTTTATTTGGTCCAGTCCAGAGTCTAAATTAACTGAACCTCTACTCCATGGAAAAGCACGGCAGCGAGCAATTAAGTGCAGCTACAAATAGCGAAGCATAAGGGTCCGCAACACAAAAATGTACATATATTATAATCTTTTAATATAAATTAAACCTTGAAAATGCTTCTAAACTAGAGAACTCGTGTATAATTGACGATAAAAAAAAATGTTTATTAATTCAATATTATTTAAAGAGAAAATATTATTCTTTATACAACCAAATTACCCATCTAACTATTAGGCTTCAAAACCATTCCATTCAAAGATTCTCTAGTTAGTAGTTACAAATCCTTACATGTTTATTCTTATATTATAATTTTGCTGTTTTGGGATATCATATAGACATCCATAATAATCAATAAGATGATATTATTAGACCCAAGGTGTTGCGTTTGAACCCATTTTTAAGTTCTATCGTGAATTCATAATCACTCCATTTTTCGATCTCATCAAATCCACGGTCTATCCACCAATACTATTTTCATTAAATATGGTCGAAGTAAAAAATTAAAATCTTCAACATTTCCCACTATTAGCATGAAGTTAACATTTTAATCATTTCAATTTGATTACTCCAATAATCTATAGCTCGTTATTTGAAACTTGAAAGGGTCATCTTACCTACTTGTATAATATGGCGCACTGATAAGGACCATATGGATACATATCTTATTCTAAATCATAACATGAATTAATATTGTGATTCGTGACAAATAATAAGAACATATAAAAGGGAATTTAAAGAAATTTCAAGGTATGTATTATTACCTGTAATCGTAGTGGCTAACAAGGGAACACAATAAGGACCACATCTCTCTAAGTTCAATATATTTTATCATGTAAATTCTAAATTGTTCAAATATTTATTTGATCACTTGTTATTAAGGGACAATAAATACATCACTTAACCAATTTCACCTACAAACGGTCCATATCTTAACCAACAACACTTTAATTAAAACGGTCCTAAATGGCATCAATAATATCAGTTGCAACTTTACAAGAGTATTTTTACAAAATGCATACACTATTACACTCGCACCAAATTAAATGCCTACAATGACCCAAATTTTCTCTCCCATTTCAACTCCGAAAGCTTTGTACTTCATTAGGAGTATGATGCTCAAAGCAAAAATGAAATGAATTATTTGCCATGCGTCCTTGTTGATAGATTATTGAAGTATTCTGTGACTCATATGTTGCCTACAATAAGTTAGTTCACTAATGTAAGATTTGGTAAATAAACTTCTCAGTCACTCAACAGATTTTCATTTAAAGTTAAAACACTTTTTTCCTTTTTTCTATTTTTTTTGGTAGGACTTACACATAAATGAATAAAGAAAAATTGCTAAAATTTAGATTCTGATCTTCCAACAAAGAGAAAAATAATAAAATTAGAACATATTTGCCGATTTCCATTATCTCTCTCTCTCTCTCTCTCTCTCTCTCTCTCTCTCTCTCTCTCTCTCTCTCTCTCTCTCCTGTTGATCAAATTGGATAGGATACGGCTTTCTTTCTTTTTGGATTTCATGATTTCATTAAAAAAAATATTACTAGTGATTGAGAGGTACTAAGATTTTCGCCTAATTTAAGTTGTTCTTAAGTAAAATATTAAGCAATTAACTATTAACCATACACATCATAAACATATATTCGTATGTTACAATTAAAATCTTTAAAAACTCAAAAAAACTTGGTTGTCAATGAAGGATAATTAAGGATATGTCCTAACCCTAAGAGGAAACAATTATCAAACAAACTCCTATTTTCTTCTTTCATGCCAAGAAAGTCCAAATGAGAGTGGAAAAAGTAAGAAAATACAAGTAGTTAAGAACCCGAAAAGATCGAAACTGATGTGCAAATCTAGAAAAATAAAGGATACTTTATTATTCATTTAAGGAAACAAAGAAATTTTACACATGCATGCAAAGATTAACTAGCTAGCGATAACTTAGCTAAGACATTTCATATTACAATCCAAAACATAGGGTTTGGTTCTTCATTGATTTTTTTAGTTATATTAATTTTCTTTTGACTTGCTTGGAAACTCAATAATCTGCAAAAAGCCAGACAACACAGCAAGCTCTATGCCACTCTTGTTGGTCCCTTCCTCGAATTCCCCTTCACCGGCAGTATCCGAATTCTCTTAGCCACTCGTACAAAATCCCTATAATCCATGAGCCACCCAAAAAGAAAATTAAATTAAAAAAATAATTAGGCAGTTTATTAAATTTGTAAAGCAAATATGGCAACATTGCATACTTCCAATTAAGGTCACCGGCGAGGAGGAGATCATTTTCCATGTCTTCATAAGCAATGAGGTGACCGGGGACAGCATTAGAGAGATCAAGATCGTGCTCTGAATTGACTGCAGCAGCCTCACCGCCCTCAACAAACATCTGCCTTAGGGCCTTGGCCAGGCTCTGGTAGCTTGCATGATTATGAAGACCGATGCGTTGGCAGATCGAACGGCCCTCGAGGACTACAGTCACCGGAGGAACCACCGTGGAGACTAGATCATCATCATCAAGGCCAGGAAAAGCTTGGAGACTGTTACTATTAGGGTTACTAACAAGTACCCTTGTGTTTGTAGTAGTAGTACAATTCATATTTGAGGCCATAGCTCTTCTTTCTTGCCATCTTCTTTTCAAAGATTCTTGTCTTTGAGCCTGATCAAATGATCTATTCATGTTTAATTAATTTGCTCTGAAAGGACAGAAGACAAAGAAACTGAAGAGGGTTTGGTCTGAAGTGGGATGAAAGTGAAAAGGAGTTGGGTTTTTTTTTTGGTGTGGTGTAGCCGTGTGGGGAGAGCGATCAATAATTATTAGATCATCTTTTTAGTCTCTACACTGTGTGTATGTGTAAGTGTTCATTATGTGATTATATATATACATACACACATTATAGTATTATACACACACACACAAAAGAGTATTCAATGAGAACACATGCAGCCACATATGTAGAGAGAAACTGTGAGCACAAATGTCGGGGACGGGTCAAGTTGCTATCTGAAACCACCCTAAAACTTGTGATGTACCTTTCCTTTTTCCAATTTCGATGCCCTATTTAATGAAAATGTACTCTTTTGTTTAAATAATTCATCCCTGCTCTTCGTTAATATTCTTCTAGAATGTGTGTGTGTGTGTGTATAGTTCTTTAATTTGCTGTCTAACTGTTTGAGACCTCATAAATAAATAAATTTATCGTGGGTATTGTGATTTTTTTTATTACTCCCAATTATTATAAAATAAGTGTGTAAGTGATAAATTTGAACTCTAATGTGAATGAGATTCGAATTTTTAACACTTATTATTTTGATAAATTCTTAGCACTTTTTTGACGCACTGCTATTACTACGAACACGTACTAATAATTTAAAAAAATGCTTGTCAATCATACAAACCTACTTATTATTTAATTAAAGATTTTGGAAATAAATGGGCGGGGATGAGGGATTTTCGCTTGTGAGTGCAAAAGAAGGGGAGGGGAGGTGTCTACAGAATTGGGGATTAAATTTTAGAACAAATTTATAGAGTTGTAATTCAATTTATAATATTATTGATTTAAGATACTATAAATACGACTCAGATTTTAATCTTAGATACATATATATGTGTGTGCAATAATTATAAAAAAACAATAATAATTTGAGATTACAATCAGAATAGATTTATAGTATCATAAATTAATTTTTACTATATTATAAATTAATTTATGACAGCGTAAATCCATCCCAGAGATCAATCCCGGATTTTATGTACAGATCTAAGGAGCACTTTAGCAATTATATACACTGTATATAATATTTTTGCTGAATATTCTTGTGTTTTGCTGTGAAAATTTTTAAATTATTATATATAAATAAAGTAATATTTTACGGGGATGGCGATAAAAGGCGTGAAAGAAAAGCAAACTTAATAAAAAGAAGAAATTTAAAATATCAAAACACAGATATTGGGTGTAAAAAAACAAATTAATTAATAAATCTTGTAAATTGTAATGCATGGGCTATAGAGACGACCGCGCTGCGGTCGCCGAACGGCTCGCTACTTTGGACTCACAGCCGGTCGGGACGTCCACGTCATCTTTTATTTTGATGGAAAGACCAATATGGGCCTAAATCAAATGCTTTAGAGGCAAATTGCAGTATGCAGATTTTACCTATGGGGATAATTTGGTAAGATAGCATAAGCGAAAAGATACAAAGTGCCCTTTGGCACAAAACATTTTGTAATATTATACTGCCGTAGCCATCGTGAAAGTGTGACAAAAATGTCCGTTTTTGATTTTAGATAAATTATTTTGACCGGACAAATTATTTTAAATATTTAAAAAAAAATTCTAAGTGTGAGATAAATGTAAGGGTAATTTTCAGATTGTCCCCTCATTAAATAATAATCTTAAAAATGTCTTTAAATTACAGTAAATTTTAATTTATTGCATTTTTGTTTAAAATATAACGGAAAAATGTTGCCATGTTTTTTCTTTTTTGTCTTCTTAAAAAGATAGAAAATAAGTTGAAGTTTACAATAATTTAAAATAAGTGTATTTTAAAAACTATTATTTTATGATGAAATAATTCAAAATTAACTCTAAATATAACTAAAATACTATTAAACACAGTTTAAGAATATCTACTCCTCATACTTGAGTAAGGAAACAAACTATCTTCACCCAATAATTGAGCAAGGAAACAGTCTCACAATACACTTGTGGAGGTTCGAACTGCTGCCCTCCAAAACAGTTCTTGCCCTGGTGGCTTAGGATTTAAACCTTTTGCATGGTAATAATATCTCAAA
This sequence comes from Murraya koenigii, assembly GCA_025617385.1. Lineage (NCBI taxonomy): Eukaryota > Viridiplantae > Streptophyta > Magnoliopsida > Sapindales > Rutaceae > Murraya > Murraya koenigii. The sequence continues at coordinate 27,046,671 of CM046817.1, forward strand.
ATTCTTTTTCTTTTTTTAGAATTCAAAAAAAAAATTATCAATTAAAGCAACTAAAATCTTCAAAGTGAATTAAAGTTTTTCAAACATGTTCTTAGTATAAACCTATTTTCTAAAAAATGAGAGAGTCCTCTCTTAATATTCATTATATGTTTTATTAGTTAGACATTTATAAGGTAACTTGTATTATGGAGTGTAATGTTTCATATTTGTCTAATATAAACTAAATATTCCAAATTGAAAGTGCATCTTCTCGAAAATAAATAAATAAAAACAAGTTTGGTTTGAACCATAGCAGCAATAATGGACCATATGCTACAAGTATCAACTATCAAATACCCTTTTCCCACTCACAAGTCCTTATAAATTCAAAGACATTGATTTTTATATAATTTAAAGAAATGCGAGCCGTGTCTCCAACTTATATGTTCAATTTTTTTTCTCCTATTTTAAAAAACAATGAATTTGATCTAAATGCAAAATCAACCTTATATTGTATAAATCATTTATAATCAACTGATTATTAGACGATATCTAAAATTCTAAACCAATTTGATAATATAATTTGAGATTGACAAGAACTTAACATTACCTTTTATTTCATTTAAACTTGTCAATCCTTAATTAATAATTATGTTTTCTATTTTTCTTCTCTTTCGTTACAAGAAACAACTTTAATAATAATCTTGTCAAAAGCTAGCTAGTCTGCCAATCATATTTTAATTCGTGCATATTATATAGTTAATTATATTAATTTATCTAATTATCGATTACTGAAAATCATTTCACTTATATGGTCAGCTTCAAATTTTAATAATGATCAATTTTTTTCACATAGTGCCACCCATTTTCACATGGAAAACAAGAATTTGAGTTTTTTCCAATAAGTGCCCTAAATCATCAGATTCACACTAATGTAGAATGACTCAATTACTTAGAATAAAATAATTAATTGAATCTTCTTAAAAACAATAATAAAAAAATAATAATTGAATTGTTCATACATACATGAGTTGTTCAGACATTTGACTAGAACAGATATTGGACAACAAAAACAACTAGTTTCAAGACTTGAGAAGCTTTCCATCTTTAAGCCGAATAAAAAATTAATCTTATTCTGAATATTTACTAGAACAAGTATACAGTTTCATGATTGATAGTTATTACTAAAGACGTATAATGAAAGAATTAATCTTGAATCTTAATCATATGCACATAATATACATGTGTTCAATTTATTTATTTATTTTTTTAAAAAAGGTAAAATCATATTCAAAAGTAAAGAGATCTCAATTACTTTAAACGAATGGAGCATAACAAAGAATATGGGCTCAGAAGGATGAAGTTGGCCCAACTTCAAACGACCTTTAACGTTGTTGTTCAATCCTAAATACACCCTTCAATTCGCAAAGATACCCACTTTCATTTATTTTAATTAGAAAAAAAAGGGTGAAGTCAGGTTGTATGTGGGCTTCATTGAGGAACAGTTTACAAACTACAAAACCCTAGAAAGTGAAAAACCCTTGCAACTGCTCCACGGATCAAGATCATCAACAAAATACACAGCGACAGCGGACTTTCTTTCCTTCCTGGCCTTTCAATGGCTGTATGTAACTTTATTAATTGCAAACTTTTTTTGTTAATTATTATGATTTTCGTTTTCATTATATCGTGATAAATTTATTTTCTTTTCTAATTAATTTCCCATATAGACAAGTGACTTTGGTATTTCGTAAGAGTATTCGTGATAAAATTTTTAGGGTTTAGGTTTTTTTTTTTTTTTTGTTCATACATGCTTTTAATAGATTACTTTTGTAGGTGCACAAATAAACATCATTAAAGAAAAAAAAAAAAAACTGAACTAAATTTGGTTGCATAAACTTATCAAATGCTACTGTATTATTTGATGGAATTTGCTGTAAGATATAGTTAACTTTGTGTTTTCTACTTAATTGCTATGATTTATGTGAATATTGCAGACGATACCAGTTAACCCGAAACCTTTCTTGAATAACTTGACGGGAAAGACTGTCATTGTTAAACTCAAGTGGGGAATGGAGTACAAAGGTACTTTCAACCTTTTTTTTTTATTTGACTTCGTTAGATTGGACAATTGGCTTCCTTGGTTTATAATTCTGACATTTTTTTTTTTATAAATCTATTATCTCGTTCAGGTTTCCTTGCCTCTGTGGATTCTTACATGAACTTGCAGGTGCAACTTAAGAATTCCTTTCCATTTTATTTCTATTTGCTTGTCTAGTGTTCATTATTAATTAGGTATATATGTCAGGCATAGCACAACTTTTCCCGAATAGATGCATGAGTGCATGTTGTTAATAATCTTTTGCTTTGATTTACATTATGGTATCTGCAGCTAGGCAATGCTGAAGAATATATTGATGGACAGTTCTCTGGAAATCTTGGAGAGATCTTGATCAGGTAACGTCCACTTGATGTTAATCTTTTGTTCCTGAATTATCTTGTCCCTTAAAATGCAATGACTAGGACAAAGTCTCCCAGGCTATTAGTAAATGAAATTATGTTCAATTTTGTTGTCTATGGTGTAAAGAATATCGGAAAACTAGATATAACATTTGAGGGTGGACTTATAGCGTTGTTTCATTTTGGTCATTAGGAGGATAAGTAGAAAGTTTGTGGCTATTGATATTATCTAGGCTTGAAATTTTCCTTTAGTATCTTGTTCATACTTAAAACATAAGAAAACAAGATGATATGGATATTTAGGGGCTGTTCGGTATCATTTCTCAAGGTCTGTTTTTGTTTTTATTCTTTGAAAATGGATGTAGTATGTGTTCAGTACGCATTCTACAAAACTGTACTTGTAAAATAAATAAAATGCGTCAGTCAAAGTAGTAATAAATTGCAGAACGACTTATACATGTTTTGGTTATTTTACAAAACAAACCGCAAAATAAACTTTAAAAACACTGGCAATGGTGTCCTCAAGGGAGGAATTATGGCAGTAGTGGACTAGATCTCGGTCTGAGAGACGGCAGGAGGAACTTTGTCGTTCCGCTCAGTCTGATTTGGCTCACTGGCAGGGGCAATACCCTCAAAGAGGGACTGCAAAGCAACAGATTGAGCTTTTCAGTTTGCTTCACCCCTTTGACTTACTGGCCTTGTCCGTCTTCTTGGTTGTTGCCTTGGAAGAAGGGTAGTTGCTGCTTGGTCCCCTTTACCTTACTCTCTTGAGACTCGATCACGGTGAAGAGTCTTCTACTTCTAGATCAGCAATGCGAGCCGTCACCGTTTGAGACCGTGCTTCGAGATCGGCCAGCTGACAGCCACACCAGCATATGAAGCGTAAATGTGAACGTAGGCCAAGAGCTGTAGAACCTGAATGGCCGCCCACAGGTAAACCATACTATGTTCGCCTTCTTCTGGGCTGGTTCGTCTGGGAATAAGCTAACCCCTACCAAGCAAACTCCAGCTTCAGCGCCTTAACGCAAGTAGTGTAGTCAGATAGTCCTGAGGTAGCCACAGGTTACTGACCTTATCAATTACATTTTCTCATTTGGGGATGAAACTCAATTTTATGATTCAACTCGGTTTACGCTTTTTTCTGTTACGTCAAGTTGCTCTATTTCATATCCTGAACCTCGGACCACCTTCACTGGTAAGGGGAGCTTTATTCATCTGGTCCCAATGAGGAGCCGTCTCCTTCTAGCCGACCTGCCACTCCAGTTTACACTAGGCGCTAAAAAAGTGCAAGGCATCTGAGATGGATCAGGCTGGCCAACCTACTACTTCTACATCATCTTCCTTGTCTCCAGATCCTATGTACCCTCTACTGAGGTACGTAGGTCTGCATCAGTCAAAGTAGTAATAAATTGCAGAACGACTTATACATGGTTCGGTTATTTTACAAAACAAACCGCAAAATAAACTTTAAAACATATTAAAAATAAATCATAGAAAATATTTCTTTTTTCACTCCGTCTTCGTCCTTTCTTCTTTTTGTCTTTTCTTGTACGATTTCTTCTTCTTCTTCTTCCTCTCTTCTTATTTCTTACCATAAACTCCTTTTCTTTTTTTCTTCTTTCTTCGTCTTCTTAAATCACCTTAGATCTACCATTGATTTGTACAGATTAGTTCAATTAAATATATAAGTAATTATTATAAAAAAATCTAGCTATATGATATTGTAAACTCAGTGGGTGTTTGGACTAAAGGAATTATTTGAAATAGATGTTTGGGCTTCATCAGTTGTATCTAAAAATTCTTGCTCTGATACAAATCTATAGCAATAGCATAGTGAGAGCTTATGAGAATCTTGCAACCACCATTTGAGCCGCGATTTACCCTTATTTAGGTTTAAATCCAATGCTGTTATTGTTGCCCTTGGTTCTTCAAGCTGAAATTCAACCATTAGAGCATTATCATTGTGGTAAGGATGAAGAAACTGAGAAAATGGTAAATGGAGAGATAGTGGTAAAGGTAGATAAAAGGGAAAGAATTTGGTCTATTAATCTGAATTCTGAAGGTTGCACATGAACACGTGTATGGTTGTGAATGAAAAAGAAAAAGAAAATGGAATTATGTCTTCTATATCTTACGATGCTAACCAATTATAAATATTAAAAATAAACTTATTTGTAGTAATTGTTAATGCTAGTACAAAATTTTATTATCATGTAAATTTTTATTATTATTTTGTTTAAATTATTTATGGTGTACTTGTGTATGTATTAGTTAAACAATTATTTTTTAACTGTAAGTACGACTTAAATATTTAGTAAAAATTATTTTTTAAAAATGGTACTACCGAACATATATTCGCTGTTTTTATTTTCTCAATTTGGTCTACCGAACACATATTATTGTTTTCAGATTTAAAACACAGGATACATAAATTGATACCAGATGCATATTTAAATTTAAAATACAGCAACAGCAAAACAGCATTTTTATTCTCATTTTTGTTTTTAGAAATGCCAGTTCAGAAAAAATACTAAACAGGCCCTTAAGTTTCTGTTTCTTAGAATGAGTGTTTTGCATATTTGGGCCTAGATTGCGATTGAGTACTCCTCTTATGGTTAATTGTTTTTAATCAGCATTTCCAAAGAAACTGCTGACTAACTTGCTGATGTTTTGGTCTTAATTGAAGAATATATAATGCATATTTTTTGTTTGTTAGCAATTTTGGTATATCATTGTCTTAAATCAATTTTGATTGTTTTTTTCCAAATTTGTGTGGCTTGATTATTGCTATTGTCGTCTGTCTGCATTTGTATCAGTATCTGCACCATTCTTGTAGTTGACTAAACCTGATAGATATACGTGTACTTGGCTAGGAAAGTAAGAAATGACTTGGATATGTGGCTATCATAGCTTGTTAAGTTCCTTGAACTTAGACTTTTTGCAATCAAGGATAAGTTTTTTTCTTGGATGACTTTTTCCATGTTGGCTTACAGCCAACGTGCTTACAGTCCCGTCGGCTTCTTGTTTGTTTTTACCATTGTTGAAATTGCAACATATTGAGTTCGATGCATCTGAATTTTGTTTCTTCCCTTTCATTCTTTTGTGTATTTTTGTATGCAGATGCAACAATGTCCTCTATCTCCGTGGGGTTCCAGAGGATGAAGAAATAGAGGATGCTGATCGAGACTAAGGGATTTGTTCTAGCACTTAAGTCATCGGCTGGATAGAACTCTGTTATTTTAAGCCTAAAACTGCTCCATTGTACTTGTATCTAAGTTTCAGATGATTTGTAGTTTTACTGATATATTCCCCCATGCCTTTCACTGGGGCCTGACAAACAAATTGATTTCCCTTGATATGAATTCTGCGTTTGAATGCCCTGTAAACTTTAGCTTCTGGCGAATCTCTCTGCTCTTTATCACATTACCACTTGTGCTATTGGCCTGATGGAGGCAGTGGCATGCTGCCTGAAAAGTGAAAAAAGTTTAAACTTTTTTGGATTTTTATTTTGTTAAATTTAGACCCATAACATAATTTTTATTTTATGTTTTGGCTTTTGAAATTTGGATAGTAATCATTTTAGACTTTGACCTCTTCAAGTTTTCTCCTATTGACATTAGGGATTGCAAAACTTTAATTGGTTTTGAATTTTTCCTTCCAAATAAAAATCCCACAAGACTAAGACGTTCAAATTATGCTATAATTCAATGGGTTTGAATTGTCAAATAACTCTTAGTAGGTCGTTGACGTGAAGAGGGTAGTAGGTAAGAAAAATGCAGGAAATAGGATTTGCCGTCCGAGGATGGGTGTTAAAATGTAATTAATGCCTTCAACTTGTCAATGAATAAAAATAAAATAATCGAGATTCAAATCCATTTTCCGCTTGAATCTTGGCATATAGTTACATCTCTCATTATCAAACTAAAATCAATGCTTTCTTTTTCTTTATTTTTGGTATCCTCGCTGCCCTGGCCTCTCTGCACAAATAAATCACCAACAATTTGATTTAATTAACAAGATTATGTTATATTTTTAATATTGTTATAGTTATATATCTATACTAATAAGAGTAGGTAGTAGTAATAGTACATGTAAGTATTTTAAAATATACGTATACTAAAATTTTAAACACAGGTTAAATTTTTAACTTCATCTATCCTACCCTGATGAAAACTCGAGCTGATTTGCATGCTGTGGCTTTAGATTCAAGCGTTGTGTTGAACAAAACAACCAATTAAAATCGAAACACGTTGGGAAAGAAGTAGCATTATAAATCTGAGTCTACCACCCAAACTCAAATGAAATGACTTGAGAGTTGCTTTTGCTGACTCCCCATTTGAAGCTACCACCAAAAAGGCTAAAAATAAAAATGGGGTCAAAATCCGTGGTCTACATATAACGAGCATGCCCACAGTTTCCTTCATTAAAATAAGTGAAGCTCTTAGGTTGGACTTGAAACGCTTTGGGAACCAATTGAATGTCCCCACCAAATGACACAACTGTAGTTGGAATTGCGTCAAAGTAGTTGCTTTCATAAACATATTTCATAAGCCAAGTGTTCCGGAGCCTCCCATGTGGCCATGTGTTTGCTTTAGTTGCCCATTTTGTCAGAGACGGTTAGAGTGTCACAATAAATCATTTTTAAATCTGTCTTCCTGTGCATTTAATGTGTGTTGTATCATGTTGACTTTGCCTTTTGATTGGTACATCTAAAAGGCCAACACTTACTGTTGAACTTTTTAAAGGGTCCCTTAAATGTAATTTGCTGAAATCTCCAACGACTGCGCACTTGTTTTAACTTTTAATCAACTGTTTCAATTTTTTAATCAAGGATGGATTTGGTCCAAGTGTCAAACTCTGGACCTTATGCATAATTGGTAAGGTTGTAGCTGGGCGGGATTTCTTTTAACTTAAAATTTTGACTAAAAAAACAACTTAATTTTTTATTCACTAGATCCCTTAGTCCAGTGATCAAAATTTAAACTTAAAATATTATTTACGTCATCATCCATTATCATTTATAATTAACAGGTAGTAAATAAATGAAATTTCTTTTAACTTAAAATCTTGAGTAAAAATGTGAATTAATTTTTTATTTATTAAATCCCTCAATCTAATTATATGAATTTAAAATTATATATCTATATAATGTTTCTCTAATAAAAATATTCTTATTTTAATAAAGTGAATAAACTACTAAAAAAACATATCTTAATACATTGAAAAATAAAAAAATACAATCATATATATATATATATATATATATATATATATATATATATATATATATATATCTCCATACTTTATTAAAATAAAAGTACCTTTGAATAGACCACATATAATAATTGTCCTAGCTCTACCATATCTTTTGTTTCATTTATTTTGAAACAATCCCAAACACTTTTTTGATTATGAATCTATTACCAAGATTTAATGTCTAATCTTAACATTCAATATGTACTCTTGAATAATTTTATTTTTTTAATTATTCAACTATTTTCTTTTACCAAGTTCAATATTAACCCTATTAGTTAATAAGAATATATTTAATTTTCAAACACTGATTTTTCAGGACCGAATATATCTTTTCTTTACTATAAATTATTTTCCTGATTAACACTAATTTAGTTTGCAGTATCATTTTCCTGTTACAACTGAAAAGAGTAAAATATAAAATTTTGTCATGGGTTCCTCGTACCTTAAGTGTTGATTTAAAAAAAAAAAAAAAAATTATAGTGTTGACTTGAAGTATGCCCAAATTGACATCCGGAGCTTACTTCGATTATTCCTCATTCAAACAGATTCTATTAAAATTTTAATGAAAAAAAAAAAATCATTCTGCCACATTTATGTTGGCGAGGTTAAAGAAATGAAAGAAAATTATTATGAGAAACCAAACTTGCAATTTATACTATCGATATGCAAAACAGTTACATAAAGAGGGGGTACAATATATATCAGTCGATTGAACCATTTTTGGTTCTTATATGGAAAATCCGAGTTCATAATGCTACGCCTAAGATAATTACCACATTCTGTATTTATAACTTACATGAACAAAAAATTCCATCATATGGCAAAGGGTAAAAAAATAAAATTAAAAATGGAAAAAAAGAATCACAGTTGTCTTCCGAGTGGGGAGGCAGGAACCACAAATAGCCCTTCTCAAATAAGCTGGCCCGAGATAACATATATATGTATGCATTATGCAATCTCCTTGGTATTTTACTAGTGAGAAGGCTCAGCACCAGTAAGGAACAATCACCATACATCACGTAGATACCTGCCAGTCATTTGCAAATTCTTCACCATGCTCTCAGCTTTAGAGCTGTCAAGAGATCCCTGATATTGACAAAGGCAAGTGCAATTGAGTTTAAAAGTCTTAAGAGAGACTCACCAAACTAAACCAAGTAATAGGACTATACTATAAAGTAAACACAAGTTACACAACACGGCACAAAAAGGTAATGCTTTGCAATAAAACCACATTAGCAAGGGTAAAATCGGCTGCCATATGAAAAATCTCAGTTCAATGTTATATCACAGAATTAATTCCTTCATATAGCCAAAAAAAAAAAAATTGAAAAACCAACCACCTTACATTTTTCAAATCAGTTAGACTATTGGCAGCCCTCTAATCTCCTCATAAAACTCTTTAAGTGTGGTTAATTCTTATTTGTTCTTAAATGTAATTTTATTTGAAGTGGGGTTAACTTCATTCTTTTCAAATTATTATTTCTAATAACTAAAAACTAAGTAACAGCCTAGAATTCTTGTAACTTTTCAAGCAAGGTCCCTTTTGTTAGGTAGGTGGCAACTACAACCACATGCATCAAATTCATTAACATTTTAAGCTAAAATGACAATATTCATATTAGCATACCTGCTCTTGAACAATAGTGTGCAGAGTTCGGTGGACATCTCTTGCCATACCTTTGGCATCACCACAAACATACAAGTAAGCTCCCTGTGAAAGCATGTTCCAGATATCCAAAGCCTGGATTCAGAGAAAACATGAGCTTTTAGCTTCCTATTAAGGACTAACTTTAACTCATTATTTACTTTAAAGCTTCTTTCCCACAAATGGTGGTAGGTGAAAGAGATAAAATACCTTCTCCATCATTTTATGCTGCACATACTCCTTTGTGGGTCCCTCACGTGAGAAGGCAACAATCAACTGCGAAAGTGCACCACTTTGAACAAAGTTGTTGAGCTCATCCTCATAAATGTAATCCTGCAATTTAAGCAAATTAGATTAAGTTTTGGAATCCCACGCCTACCTAAACAAGAGCAGCACTTAAACATCCAGCACTTACCATCTTATGATTCCTGCATCCGAAAAATAATAGAGAGGGTCCCAGTTCCGATCCAGCTTCCTTCAGAGCAAACCTTTCCTGAAAAAGACAGAAAAAAATAAATACATAAAATTAACTTCAGAAACTATATGGGATGCAAGATCTAAAAAGTGAGTGAGCATCTAATCCACCAACCTGTAGGAAACCCCTGAAAGGAGCTAATCCAGTGCCAGGGCCAATCATAATGATAGGCACTTTAGCATCTGTTGGGAGTTTGAAGTTTGATTGCCTAACAAAAATGGGTGCCCAGCTGCAGTCATTGCTTTTCTCCATTGGCAAAGAATTCTGCAAGAAACAAACAAGAGAAATGGTAAATACTAAGCAATTTCAAATAAGCGACGCAATGTGAACTTGCCCAAAGGCTAGACTAAAGCCACCTAAAATCAGACTACATAAAGGCTCCTGCTCCAGCTCATGCATGCAAACGCACATAGATATAAACATTCTCTTTTCCATGAATGGGGGTTATCCAGGAAAACTAGAGACAACATTTATTCACTGACACCTAGTTCTTCAATGTTCCTCTTTAGAAGATAAAAATGAGAACAACATCAAGTACCTTCATCCAAGTGGAGCACACTCCTTTGTGAACACGTCCTGTTGGTGTTTTCTCATAAACCAGAGCACAGGTAACATGAATTCTACATGGTGCAACCCTGCAGAACATAATTTTAAGAACACAAACTTTATATAACTTCATATGGCACAAATGTTACAAGAATTCACAAATTTAAGAGGATAAAAACGTGTGTGTGAGAAATTGCTGAGTTGTACTTCCAGTGGCCATAATGAAACATCCCTTACACCAACCAAACTTGTTCTCTGCACTAAAAATTTAATGATATAACCTCTACAGGACTGTCCTCTCAAACTGTCCTCAGAAACCCTAACTTCTTTCTTCATATTAACTTCGAGAATGGTCCTTCAAATTTCATCCTCATTCAAAGAAACACTTCTATTGAAGAATTTAAACAGCCCAAAAAGGAAAAAGAAATATATATTCACCTTGGGGAAGATGAAATTGAATAATATCTTGGTTGCAAACGTGGGACCACTGCTGCAAAAAAGACACCAAGTGGGGGCTTGGCTGAAGGAAATTCACTCATGACCTCCAGAAGGCTTCTCTGACTTGCAACAATCCATTGCGCATATTCATCCTGAAAGTGCACAACAAAGAGTTATATCTGCATTAAATTATGAAGCAGGAAAAAATAAGCTAATTCAATCAAATAATTGATACTATAAAATTTTTACAACCTTTCCAGCAGGTGATGCAAGATGTCTCAATCGATCTGCTTCAGTGGGGTCAGATGCATGAGCTGCTAAGGCAAGTAACGCAGACTGGCAAGAACATGCAATTGACAATCAACTGTTTGTTGCATTGCATCAAAATTTAACAAGAACGAAAAAGGAAAATGCAATGGCAAGACTCACTACACCAAGAAAACAAACTAACCTTCTTTGGGGAACTCAAAAGATCAGCGTATTTAGTTAATGCTGCTCTTAATGAGCACGCTGGGAAAGGGGCAGGCAAGGAGTTTTTACCAAGAGGTGTGCCATCCTCTTTATCGGTATGGAGGGAGAAATAAGTGTCTGGTGATAGCCCTAATACTGACAGTGCCTCCTCCACAGTCTCAGATAGATTCTCACAGTAAACACCAACATGATCACCCGTTTCATACCTGAAGAAGAAAAAGAGAATTACTTTTCCTGAATCCAGATTTCTAAACAACAAAACTGTTTTAAGACAAGAAAACTTAAAAAATAAATATATAAAATCTTACGTGAGTCCAGTGCCAGCAATGTCAAATTCTAGATGTGTGCAAGAGCGATCAGATGATGGAGTGTGAAGCTCCTTCCTTATTGCCACATTAGACCTTCAGAGCATGCAAAATGTAGTTTAGAAGAGTTTAAAGAAGAATACTGAACTAAAACACAATTTGGGTAACAAGAGAGTACTTATTTTATCATACCTGCAGGGGTGTTGAGCATCATAAACAGCATGGCCATTTGCATTGCCCCAGCTCTTCTCCCCCATAGATGCATCTGCACTGTCATAAAATACAACCCGATATTCTGATATGGCAGCAGTATAAGGTGTAGAAACAGTTGTTGGATCATCATCATCGCGAAGCAAATTATCCAACTCAGGCCACACCAATTCACGCCTACCATAATAACAATCAATAAGAGTTTTAATAAGATTCTTAATAATATCCGTCCTGTCAATTCAAATATAATTCTAGTAATTAATACCATGCACTAAAGTCATCTTCGATACATTGATCATCATCTCCAAGACCCAGGGGTACAAGGCGTTTTGCACCTGCAAATAGAAGCAGGGAAAAAAGTGATACACTGATGCTGGCGAAAAGAAAGCCAAAAGTGGTAATAGAGAAATGAATTAATGGGCAATGTGGCACCATAAAATGCAGTCAAAATAGAGGAATAAAGTTTATCTGCAAGTATGTGTAGGTTAATTAACATGTGACTTGACTCAGCCACATCATAGCACTAACGTGCATACCAATGACAATCAAAACTAATGCCCTATAATACATGCAGGCTATGTTTTTCTTCATATGAGTTCAACAAATAAACAACACATTATCTTATTGTCAATTTCAAAAACATCGAAAAACACTAGCCATCTGTCAGATCCTATCTGCACGTGAACATCGCCAAACATCCTCAGATTACCACAAAGGCTAGTGTTGAAAGGGAATAATAAAATAAATTGTAGCATACCCTGATAAGCAAGAATCTCATCCACCACCTTTGCAATCTGTCAAGAATCACAAAAACAAATAAGCATACAAAAAGAACAGGTAATTCATATTCAAACAACACAAACTAAAGCTAAACAAAATGCATTTCTGCTGATCATTGAAATCCAAACCTTGTTGAAATGTTCGTATTGCTTGTTTCCAAGACCAAACACTCCATACTTTAGGTTCTGTAACCACTCCCCTCCCTCTTTTTGCTGCACGCACAGCCATTCAATCATTTAATAAACACAACATATTCTGCTTTAACAATTAGACTGGAATTAAAATCTACCTCTGTAAACCATTTATAGAACTTAGCAGCATTGTCGGTTGGCTCACCATCTCCATATCTACAGCCAAACATATAAATTTTCATTTAAAAAAAATAAAAATTTTAAAAAAAGGGAGAAAATTTTGAATAATACTTACGTAGCCAAGAAAAAAAATACTATCTTCTCTTTCTTCAATTTCTCTTCATATTCATCTTCCTCTTCGGCGTAATCATCCTATTTTTCATCATTTATAAATATTAAAAAAATAAGAAAATAAATAAACTAATAAAACGTTGATAACATCGAAAATCAGGTTAGAGAGAGAGAGAGTGGAGCTTACAATATCAACGACTTTAAAAATGGCCTTGTCGTATCGAGCTCTGGCCTCGTCAGCTAAAGCCTTGGCAAATCCTTCAGCTGTACCAGTTTGAGTACCGAATAAGATAGTGACCTTCTGCTTGCCATCATCAACCTCAACTTCCGGCTCTTTAACAACCAGCGGTTTGAGCGGCTCAAGCTTCTTCGGCTTGGAGTTACTAGATCTCCGCAAAATAAAAACGACCACGCAGCCAATGAGGACGGCAATAGACGTGGTCAAGATCATAACGAACTCCTTATTCTCGAACACAATCGAAGCGACTTCAACTCCTGAACCGGACGACGACACGTTGGACGGATCGACCTTGCCACCTCTGATGATCGCGGACATCAAATCGAACGGCGATACTTTCATCGTGCCTGATGCTGATGACGACGATGATGATTGCATAGTATAAATTTGTAGGAGAGCAAGTGGAAATGAAACGGGAGAAGATCGCTCTCTCTCTCACTCGCTCGAGCGCTTTGTTTTGTGTAGGTGAATTTGGTGGTGTAGGTGAGAGCTTCCCTGAGAGAGAGTGTTATGGGCAGAGTGGGGGGGAGTTATATTATTGGTGATTGAACCAACGCCCACCAAACCAGACTCGGCGCTTTAGTCAAACCCACCTAACGCCGGCGATACTTAACCATGGTTAAGAGATTAACGCCGGGTTGAGTCGGTAATTAATTAATTAAATTAATCTAAGTACTTCCTTTTGTCACTTAGCACTTAGCAGTACAGGATCGTCGAGATTTAGTTTTATGTGTAATGAATTTCAGATATATTTTTATATCTTAATTAAGATTTTTATTTTAAAAATTATAAATTTGGACAGTAATTAATTTTAATTATGTTAAAATATTTAATAATTTAATAATATAATAATAAATCAAATTAACAGCAAAAGAAAAATCGAAAGTTTAAAATTTTAATATTAAACCAAATCAATCTAAGTTCTAAATTTAAGCAAAAATTAAAAATTAACAAAAATTTCTAAAAACTGATTTTAATTATAATTCCCACTTTATTTAATAAGAAACATTTATTTTCTAACTGGACTTTCAAATTTCCGTATAAATTTTTATTTTTTAATGACGAGGGTGAGGGGTGTCGACTGTAATTGTGCTACATTAATTTGAGAAAGTTGTCGAGTCCCGAACGCTACTACTACTATAAATTATTAGTTTTAATTGTAGTTTTTGGCTGACACTTCACTTTTTTATTATATTATTTTTATTTTTTTAATTTTAGGTTTTAGCTTAAATTTTAAAATATTAAAATAATTTTAAAATATTAATATTAATAAAATATATAAAATATGATAAAATTTTATAATTAGCCTTTATTATATCTCATAAATAAAAACATACCTTATTTTTTATTATTGTCTCATTCCACTTTAAATCAATAACATATAAACAAAACATTAATCACTCATAAGCTTGATCAAATAATTTTTAAATAACTTTACTTGAATTTAAATATTAAATAAATATAAACCCAAAAGTATTAATGATGTTGTGGTATTGAACTATTAATATGAATGAAATTTTGATCACTAAGGCTTGTGCGGTTTTATTTTTTTATTTATATTTTTATAATATAAAAATAATATTCTACAGTTATTATATTCTGAATTTAAATACTTGTTTAGTATTATTTTCATAGTCTACTACAAACGTTTACAACGTGAGCTTAGAAAAAAAAAAAAAAAAACTTTGGATCCGAGAACCAAAAAGTTTAAAAAGTTATGAAATGAATCGTAGTCGTGAACAAATACTGTAGTCGGTTTATTATCACTTTGAGTTCGCTTTTCTTTTTATTTGTTTTTTTATCAAGAGTTTTTGTTTTGTAAGAACCAAATTGAGAATTGACCATGAACTGATTTTCATAACTCAGCAGTCCATTCCTAAATAGTAAATAAGTCGGCCAAATAAAATCATTAAAATTTCTTGTACAACTAACTGATCCATTTAATTAAATTTAAAATAATTATTTATGTGGTAAGCTATATTGGATATTCAGCGCCAATGTCAATGTGGGTGTCTGCGGTCGGTTTCGTGCCCCGTCTCTGTCGTTTTCTTGCAGGAGAACCAGCGTGTGAAAATGCCTTTCCGTGTTCTATTTTTTAGAAGCAATAGCAAAAAAAATATATAAAGAATTAAATTTAATTTAACTAAAAGTCAGTGAGAATTTTATTTTGTGAACAAGTCAGCCACGCAGTTGGGGTGGATACAGCATGCTCTTTCATTAAGTGCAAATTTGAACTCGGGACCTTCTGTATAATTGTAAATTTTAGAATTAGTCGTCACCGACGTTATTATAAAACTTTGTTTAAGCTATAAAAGTAATGGAAAAATAGAACACTTCATAAATATTTTGATCTTCTGGGATTATATAAATCTAAGGCATTAAATCTAAGGCATTATATAAATTTAAGCTAATATATGACTTTTTTAATATGTAAATGTGGTTGATTATTAGATCCCGCACCTTACGACTTTCCCTTGTTTGTGAATGAAATATTCAAATCTGCATATCATTTTTTTTTCTCTTTTTCTCCTCAGCGACACCCAAGATTGGGCATTTAAGCCAAGGAGCCCAAACAACTACGATTGATAATGACAGCAAATAAATTTTGAACCATAAAATTTAATCCCATAAGTGGACCAAAAAAGCCTTTCCCTTATATCCATTCCTTGCATTTCATTCAACTTTTATGCATTTGTTTAGAGGAAATATCATCATAAAATTTGTTACTGTTTTTGGAAATCGGCTATCGTATAAATAATGTATTGATAACGTTAATGTTAAATTATATTTTATATTATATATATATTAAAATTAGAAATAAGTTAACTGATTAAAAATATAAAATTTAATGCAATATATTTTTGTTTTATAATGTATTAATATACTTATTTTATTATCTTTTAATTCATCATTAATTTTAATAGAATCAGTAATACCTGATTAAAAGCCACGATATATATATATATATATAGAGAGAGAGAGAGAGAGATTATTATTTTAAGAATTATATTTTTAAAATTTTGAATTATTAATATATCGATCAAGCATTCTATATATGGTTTGAAAATAGACTACTAGTGGGAGCTAATATCTGTGGAGTTAGGTGACCACGTTTGCCTTTGGTCCTACTGGCCAACATTGTAACCTCATGTTACAAATATCACGGTCACAAAATCATATTATGATTTAAAAAATATATACAAATAAAAATATGGGTTGTTTAGCTAATTATTCGGTGATTTCAGAGTTAATTGATTTGATTTTAATTTATATCTAAAAATATATTTACAATAATGTTAGATTTGTATAGTCGGAATATATGGTTTATGTCTGAATTGATGTGATACCAATTATTAATTATCATGTAAAGTATTAACTAATTTTACTTTTCATTATTTATAAATTAATTTTACAACTCAATGATTGAAATATACATACATACATACATATATACAATATTATTTATTTTTAAAGAGTAATTAATAACATTTTACATTTTTTTTTAAATTAATAACTCATACACACGTTAATGTATAAATCTAGTATCTCAGCTTTAAAAAGATAGTTCATCATCATTAGAGTATGAATGAAAATTTAGAACTGTACAAACCCAATCTAATCCAATTGACTCAATTCAACTCAACCCAACCCAACCTAATTTAATTTTAGTAGGTTATCATAGGTTAATTAAGTTGGGTTTGATTGATTATGATAAGCTCAGCTAACACAATCCAACTCACGTAAATAATAATATTGATTTGTTTTAAAGTAGATAAACATTTAAGCTGAGCTTGTGGCTATTAATTGATGTAATAGTATATAATTGCTTATTAAATTTATTACTTTGTAAGTTTAATTTTAAAAGTAAGTTAGTTTTAATTTTTTTTAATTTTTAATTAAGTTTTAGTTTTTATTTATTTTTTAATAAACACTTAATAATACATAATTATAAACAACTTTTATTTTATTATATAACATAATGTTAGTTACTTATCCAAAATTTCATAATTTAAAATTCAAAAAAGAAATGTGGAAACTATAAATCAAATTTAGAAACTTATTGTCAACATTTTATTAATTTCAAGATAATTTATTTTTTATCTTTCTTTTTCAAATACTAAGCCGTGAATGAAATTTTTATTCTATAATATATTTATATTTTAATAAGTTTTATTTTATATTTCATATATTTTTATTTATTTAAATTTTTATTTTAATTTAAACTACAAGTTTTCAACATGTTCAATCTCAGCCAACTCATGCCCATCCACGATGAAAATAGGGAAGATATGGGTTGGATATACTATATTTTAGATCCATATCTATAATAAAAATTGATATCTATTTTTGCTCCAAATTTGTCATTGATCTATATTTTTCACTCCATATTCAGATAAAAAAAATAAATTAAATATCTATATCCGTTCAAAATAACAAAAAATAAATCTAGATATACTATAAGTCTATCATGATTTTTAAAACTCAATAATAAAATAACAATGTTTTTTTTGGAAATAAAATTAAAGACTAATATGTACTGATAATAATTAAATTATATAATTTGTCTAAAAAATCTAATAAATATTTAGCTTATGCTTTTACACAAAAACAAACAAATAAAAAAGATAATAAAATATCTATAAAAATTAATTGTAAAAGTAATATTAATTTAATATTCTAATGCTTCCTTCATCATTCTAATATCTATAACACACTCATCATCATTCATAAAACATTAAATAATGACATATAAGTTAAATTTGATTTATTTCAATGCTTTATTATTTTTATTATGACCAAATTTAACTAAATATATTGATAACATAATTTTTTTATTTTTATAGTAGATAGCCACCATTGTTAGTTATTACATAAAAAAAAAATCTCAAATTTAGAGATTTATCTGGTATGATCCATGTATTAAAATAGAGTGGTAAAAGTGAGTGTAGATTGAAGAGAAATAAAGAGGTTGAACTAAAGAGTGAAAGACTTAAAAAAATAGGTGAGTGCCTTAATTTTACTTTATATTTAATTATTTTTGTCTTTTTATCATTTAAATTTACAAAACTAATATCTAAGTTTTAAATTTTTTAGATACATGGTAAATACAATGAATATGATATGAATAAAAGTTATTATTATTTATAATTACACAATTATTAAAAAAAGTTATAATAAAATGATAAGTGGTTATAAATCTTGATCTAAGTATTAAGATAAATTTATACCTACTATAGATGTATCTTATATATCGATATCAAAATCTATTTTAAACCAATCTAACTATTAAATTTAGATCATGTAGATTTTAAGTAAGATCCGATCTGCCGTCATTTGACTCATCCTACAATAGAGTTAGACTTGACTTCATCTTGAAAGGTTATTGGTTTTATAACCTTCTCAAGCGAATTTGTCAAATAAATAAATAAATTCTTTCATTGGTGGGTACGTTAGCCTAGTTGGTGCTATCAAAATGGTTTCCCATGGTAAAAGTTATGCTATTGTTTGCGTAAAAGACATTAAACTGTATCGTGTAGTTCTTAAACTTTCTTAATTTGCCACATGATGAGTTTTGCAATTTCTTTTTTATTTTTTACAACAATAAAAAAAAAGGCGATAAGGCGACATAAATTATCATGGTATTATTGATTACTAATTCTCTAACACACCAAAAAATTCACATTTAGACACTACCTTCATAAAATTTAAATTAACAAATCTTACAATGGTTAGATTTGTCGCTAGAGAAATGTAAAAACTTCCATAATTTAATTGATTATGTAATTAAAAGACGACGATGACTGTTTCTAAACAAGAGAGGTATACAGCATACTCCACATGAAATATGTATCCGTTTGCCTAAATGGTAAGGATATTTCGAATAATCATGGTTAAGTGCCCTTATGAACTTGGAATTTGCAAATTAGATATATCATAAATAGGCAATATATTTCTATTATCGTGTACAGCTATAGATTCTTAATTTTGTACATAAATTAATTTATGGCTGTAATATCTCCCAAAAAAAATATAGATTATTCATCTTAACTCGTGAGAGGTTGGGATTCGGTCCAATTATAAATTCAGTCATAAGCAATGCTACGTAACTATAATTGGAGGTGCAAATATACAACAATGGATTATTTAAAAGTAATAAAGAAATATTTTTGCGCACGTTACAAATTGTTTATTTTTAATGCACTACAACAATAGATTATTTACCAATTGGCTTCAAGGCACCGAAGGCAATTAAATTTTTTACTCGGTCAATTTTGGTGCTCCCTTGCACTGTACTCCAATGTATTGCTGAAGCTGGTCAAAACTTCACATGGTTGAATACTTGAACAATTCAAACTGCGTCAATTCAAACTGCGTCATAATGCAAACGACGTGTGATACATATATTGATTGATTGAAAAGAAATTCAAACTTTGTTAGACTTATTCCTAGATGCTTCTGTATAAATATTTTTATGTATGTATGAATGTATAGTAATTTTTTAATAAGAAATCAAGTGAGAAAGAAATTAAAAAGTAAGAAAAAATATATTTTATTATATAATAGATTAAATACATATATATTTTTTAAATTTTCTATTATTATATTAAAATAAAGAAATCCTTACTAAAAGATAACTATATGTATAAAGACGATAATTTTGTAAACAAGGAGTCTAAAAGATAATTGTATAAGATATTCTAAAAAAAAAAAAGAAAACTCCACAAAACTTTAAAAGAAACTTTATATATATATATATATAACCTTTCAAAAATTCCGCTAAGTACTATAAAGACGAACAATTTAACCCCATATTCGCTATGCTTCAAGCTGAAAATTCCAGCCATTACATTACTTTTACGGAAAATATGAGTCACATCAAATTGCATTAATTTGAGCAGAAGATGCACATGATTTCTGCATTGTGTACATTTGAGTCATGGGCCCATGACCGATCGTGAAAATCATTTTGAAGATGGTACGGTTGGGTGATACGATTGGGTTGATGCTTTGGCTAATGATAAAACTCTCTTAAATATATGGTTTAATCATTTTTTTTTTGGTTAAACGTGTTTATAAATTACTAAAAACATTGTACATATTTCGAGTACTAACATGACAACAGGCAACAACTTCATACTTGATAAACCAAAATTAATTTAATTTATAGCTGAACTACGATATAGTTTTTTTTTTCTTCTCCAGTACAATAAAACTTAAAATTAATGGTGGAACACAATCAGACACGTGTCAATTGTCACTTACCTCACAAATAATGATATATCACATTACATATATATGCATACATACATACATACATACATATATATGACAAACCAGAATCTCACAATTCAGAGCATCTTTACTCATTGTTTAAGATCTTTAACATCAAAAAATCAAGATGCTTAAGAACAATTAGAGATGATAATTTGAATCAAATAATAAAAGCAGATGATAATTAAGAACTACATACGTAAAAGAAAATCAAAAGTCTAAAGAAAACTCAAGACACAAGCAGATTGCGTGGTTCAGCCACTTTACAATGACTTACATCCATTAGAGGAACAACTAATCAACTTGATTGATTTTTCAAGCCTATGATTACAGAGCAACAACAAAGAACAAGAAAGCTTTCTGTTATCAAGCTATATTTCCCTTTAAACAACTCTAGAGACCTCTCTTTCTCTCTTAACAGAAACAATTGCAATTCTGTTTATATAATAGTCTAGAGACTTTCCAAAATAGCACGTGAGGAGCATGAGAGATAACAGTTTGATAACAACCTTGAAACACTTGTGCATGACTTCTGATTTCATTTGACCTAAAAAACAACATGCTTCGTGTCATTTAATCAAGTGCAGATATCATATCATTCACTCATGATATGTTTCACTAATTCTTATATATATATATATATATATATATAGTTTGATAACTTTCATGGACTTTAATAAAATTTATGATTCTAAATCAGGATCAGGATTAATAGTTTTCACAACTGTTACACTATTAAATTACATAGTTTAATAATTTTATGGGACCTTAATAAAATATAGGATCATGAATTAAAACATTTGTATACGTGGACCTAATACATAGAGCCACTTGCATTGTTTATACTACCATGAATTACGAATGGTAAAACCTAGGCTTGGGCCACGTATGGCAATGCCCAGATTTGACTCGAATATGTTTTTTAGGCATCCTAGGCCAGGCTTAAAAAGCCTAGCATCGAGCGGGAAGCCTGAATTTTATACTTTATAATATTATATATACATATAAAATTTATTTTAATGAAAGTAAACATGAAAATATGATATTTAAATGTTTAAAATTTTAAATATATTGAATAAATATGTTAAATAAATATAATTATTTAAAATAATATATATTTTATAATTTTTTTTATAAATCTGACCTCTGATTTATGAAGTGATGCCCTGATCGAGCCACTCTCATTTTTAGACTAGGCGGATATTTTTGACACCCCTATCATGAATCAAAGATTTAAGCCACCATCTCAAGTGTACATTTGTAGCAACATTATTTGTTAACCCTCCAAATCCTTAGAAAATTCGTTTTTCCTTCAAATTTCTTTTTATTTTTTGAAAAAAAAATTCTTCGATGTGTGTGTGTGTTTTTTTTTTCTTTATTTAATTACAATCACAAACTGTGTTAATAATTACTAATTAACACTTAAAGTAGATAGTAAATACTAGCTGTTGTAATTTGGAAGTTATGTTTATATGATTTTTCATTTGTATGATAAAAAATCTATTATATTCACTATATATTATTAACTTTTGTTTCATAATTATATATTTTTTACAACAATTATAATTTAAAAAGTACGACGTCTTAATTTCAAACATAGACTAAGTGATATTATTTTAAATATATTTGTTCGACTTAGAAATTTCCCACCACAAACTTGTGATAGTTTGTTCGACTTAGCGGGATTATTTTTAGACGTGTTTGTTCGACTTAGAAATTCCCCACCACAAACTTGTGATAGTTTGAGTTGGTGTAGTGCTGTAGTGTCAAATATAGCTTGAAGACATTTAATACGTTTATCATGATGAAAATTTTAAAATCGGATTTAACATAATTATTTCTCATAAATCAGCTTTTCATTAAAATTAGTTAAATAACTTAAATCAAAACTAATTTATTTCTATTTGGAATTGAAATTTGATTAAACACTTAGATAAATTATTCTTTTAACAAAATTTTTACACCATCTCAGTTTAAAACTTATATTTATATTTAAAAGTTTAATTAAAAATGTTTAAAAAAATTATAAGAGTTTAGAGTGTAATATGGAATTATATTTGTTATGAGATATAACTTATATAATAAGTAGAAAAAGTTTAAGATAAATTTAATATTTCAGAAATTGTAAGCAATTTAAAAAGAAAATATTTGTTTGAGAAAAAATTTATGGAAGGATAGTCAATTTTAATATATGAATTTGTTTTTTATCAATTAAAATAAAATTATTTTTTTGAAATAAATTCAAAAGGTTCAAAATACAAAAAGAGGTTCTCCCATTTACTGATAAAGTGTTAAGATAATTATTAAATTACTTCAAAAATAACTTACTCTCTCACAAAATAATAAAAAAAAATAATAATAAAATATGAAATATATTTACTTCTTATAAGAAAAATAAATAAATAATAAAAAAATAATAATAAAATATGAAATATATTTACTTCTTATAAGAAAAATAAATTATTTTTAAAGTAACGTAACATAACCCAAGTGTTAAATGCGTGCATAAAACGAGCAAAATGGAAGTTCTGCCCATGGGATAGGCTTGGCTTTGGAAATTTTACGAGTCCAAAAGCAAGTGGGCTTCTGTGTGTGGTTGCTGAGCCAAAGAGCCCAACTTTTAAATCAACGAAAAAGAATTGCATGTAATCTCCCAATTTGTGTTACCGTTGAGTATTAATGTATAATAAAAAAAAAAATTATGAACAACTTGAATAGAACGTATTTATAAATTCATCGTAGTAAATAGAATGCAGATATAACTATATTACTAAAACATAAATATATCTAATCATATTGACTTGTTAAAACAATTTTAATATGATTTGACTTGCTTAATATTAATATTAACAATTATTTTTTCCTTTTTTGGTTAAATGTCAAGGAAATGAAATGAAATGAAAAATGGTTAATAGATTGGCTGGCGAACCAATCAACCAGAGATTTAGTGCGTAATTTCACACGGACAAATTAGAGTACTAGCACACTTTGAAATCCTCAAAACAATTCATTTAAGGATAGATATAATTGTTTTAACCTATCAAATTTCTCTCTACACCTATTTAAAAAAATAAATTCATTATTAAAAATAAAAAATTTAAAGATCTCAAAAATATCATTCACTAATATATTTTTTCTCTACCTTATAATTATATATTTTCTCTCTCTATTCTTACATTATGTAAATTAAGGATATGTTTGGAATTGAAGCTGTGTAAAAGCTTCAGCACTAAAGTATTTAGTAAATCATAATTGCTGTAGTTTTTAAGCTATGTTAATATAATTTTTCACTTATATGATGTAAAATCTATTATGTGTTTAATAATTTTTTTAAAATTATTATTTAAAAAATATATTTATTACATATTATTAACTTTTATTTTATAATTACAAATTTTTTTCCGTAGCAGTTGTACATTTTAAGATACAATACCTCAATTCCAAATATACCCAAAACATTTAATTTCACTCTCTTTTGAATTTATTTTTTTGACCTTTCATATTAGATCATGATCTCTATCTCATGCTTTATATATATAAGATTTTTTTTTTCTTGATAGTGATTAACTATTGTGTTTAGTAAAAAAGATATTTTTATATATTTATTAATTTTCATGGTCAATAAACAACTATTGATGTTTAATTTTGACTAGTTCCTCTTAGTTTGCGATATTAATTAGGGTTAATTACTCCTAGGTGACATATGTTTTGATAAATTTAAAAAATTTTACATATTTTTAAAAATTAAACTTATTTTATCGTTAAATTTAAAGGAAATAATAAATTAATTGTAAAATAATATTTTATCTTTATAATTAGTTACAAAATAATATTTTTATTCTTAGAATTATTTACGAAAGATATTTATACCCCTTTTCAATTATTTTTAATTTTTAAATAAAAAATTATATTTAAATCCAATTAATTATAATATTATAAATGTACTGGGAAATATTGATAATCTCCTCCGCATTATAAATAACATGGACCAGCCCACAAATTATCAGCCAACTGAATTCACGTGATTGATTTTAATTGAATGGATCCAACGTACGACATGGACCCCCCATCTTCAACATGTGCCCCCTTCTATGAGTTATATTCAATGACATTTATATGGAGGTAGTGAATATACCTGTCCGTCCTATATTTGGGTGATTTGAATTGAGTATTACCTTAATTAATATTTGAATTTAATTTAAGTATTATTTGAGAAATTTAGAATTAAAATTTTATAAAAAATATTTTTATTATAAATAATTATATTTTTTATATATTTATTTAATATATTTAAAAATTTAAAATTCATATTTTATGTTTAAGTTTATTAAAATAAATTTAAAAATTATAAAATAAGTAAAAATATATTCATAATATAAAAATTTAAATTATATATATATAATTCGAGCTTAAAAAATAAGAAAAAAACTCAGCTCAAAATAAATATGGGTTAGGTTCGAGTAGCCAACCCTACATTTATATATATTTTGCTTTTGAGTCACTGCCTATAGGATAATTATGACGATGTTGTGAAACATGCAAAAGCTTGTAATAATAAAATTGATATATGCCCGTCATACAAAAATAAAAAATAAAAATATTATACATCTAAATATCAATGTTAATACTTTCTAGTTATGATATAGTATTACGATCGATTGTACATTAAGGGTTTGTTTAGAATTGAGATTAGACAAAAGTTACAACACTAAACCATTTGATAAATATTAATTATTGTAGCATAGAAACTATGTTTTTATGATTTTTTACTTTTATGATAAAAAATTTATTATATTTTTAATAATTTTTTTAAATCATTATTTAAAAATTATATTTACTATATATTATTAACTTTTATTTTATAATTATAATTTTTATAGATAAATTGTAACTTAAAAATTATGACACTTCAATTTTAAATATATCTTAAAAAAATATAAGATAAGGACGTTTTGTTTTAACCTAATAGTCTTTCCCCACTAATTTTGCCTCACTTTTTTTTTTTTTCATTATATACAGAGTATTTTGCAAGCAAGGTTAAGTGGCTAATGATTGAAAAGACAATTAGCAAAGGTCAATAATTTGTTATAATAAATATTATATTAGTGTAAATAATACTGAGTCTTTTTTTTAAGAGTACTGAGACTTAAACTAACGTAAAAACGACTACCACTCTTCAAGTCTTTAAATAAGCATTTTTAAGTAATATTAATTTTGCTAGAAAGACTTGATCAAAAGATTTTCAAATAATTTAATAGGATTTACGAAATTAATTACACTTTACAAGGGTCTCATCAAATAATTTTCAAACAATTTATTAGGATTTACAAAATTAACTGCACTTCACTTCTTCATTTTAATTAAATAGAGGGTAGGTATCACATTCGTTTTCAGAATACGCTCATTAGAGGATAACCTACACTATCTTAGTATAATTTAAATTATGGCCAGACCTCTAACAAGAGGGTGATGCTATCATCACAACTGTATTTTAGTGGAATTGTTGTAATATTACATCATTATCAAGTGAGTATGTGTGACAGATAACGTGTTATCAATTTCGCATTAAATATTCTTAGTTTAATGCTTTATTTCAAGTGACACTGTGCAGTACGAAAATTGCAACATTTTACAAGAGAACATGGTTAAAAAAGTAATATTTAGGTCGGTTTGAAATTTTTTTAAAAATATTCTAATGTAACTTTTAAAAGTTAAAGTTAATTTTGGTATTTAATAAATTTGTTTAAAAATTATTTTCGGCAAAATCCGTTCAAAATTATTTTTGAAAGATTTAAATGTAATTTTAAAAAGTTAAAAATTAATTTTAATATTTTATAAATTTGTTAAAAATTATTTTTAGTAAAATTGCTTCGTCCTTTTGAAAATTAGCGAATGAATAACTTTTTAAAATCTGATATTGAATATCACTTTTATACTTAATATAATTTTATCTATATCTTCATTTAAATTGTAAAAATCTAAAATTATCCGTATTAACTGTATTAACTAGGGTATAAAATCATTAACTTTAAAGAGATTTTTATTATTACTAAATATATTGAGATTATAAATAATTTTTTATTATATATATTCAATTAAAAATATTTTATATACATATTTACAAATTAGTAAATAAATTTTATTTAACATTATGTCTAATTCAGTTATTTATATTACATAATAATTTAACATTTAGATTTATAAAATATATATGATTGTTTTAAAATTTATAATACTTTTAAAAATAATTTTTATCAAATATTTAACTGATTATTTTCACAACATTATTAAACTAACCTTTAGAAGACGAAACCCTCCAACCGCAAAAAGATTACCTAATAACTAAAGGGAAATTGACATAAATAATTATTAAAAGTTTTAAATATTTAAAATTAACCATTCACTTTATATTCGATCGAAAATAGCCAAACAAAACTATTTTATCCTAAATTACTTTTCATATTTCATTTTTATTCGTATTTCTACTCATCTTCTCTGCAAATTACATATTGATCTTGGAAACGAAATAATAAAAGTCTTTTCAATTTCTATTGATATTTTTATAACTAACTTATTAATTTTAATTTTCATTAACAGTTTAAAATGAAATAGTGAAGTCTAACGGCAAAAAACTAACATCCTTGTATTCGTCAATTAAAAATCTAAGAAAGCTAAGATAAGCTAATTCTATAAATTTTTGTATAACTGTTATGAATTTTTCTCGTGTAGTATGCATAATGAAATGTTAAAAATATGCGACAAAGTGTTTGCAGCGTTAGGGTTATAATTCTGTGCCACCGAGAGACGCTGTGCATTGTCTTACCTATCGCACCAAATTTTGATGCGACATGGTGCATGTCATACCTAATGTGCATGCAATAGGCACCCACCTAAATGCAGTTTTAATATATTTTTATTTTTTTAATAATAATGTTTTCTATCATATAATAAATTTATTTTATTTTTAATTATTTCAGTATTAATGGATTTAGTTGTACTTGAACTGTGTTATAATGGTTGGTGGGAGACATCGGCAGATGGCTAGATAAATTATGTGAATCTTAAAAATACAACATTTTTTGTTTGAAAAGATTGTATATTTCTTCAATTTCTATCAAGAATATATGCGTTTTTACAGATATATCATAATGAATATAATATCACAATGAAGACAACTTTGAGGTCTAATAACACAACCCATCATGTATGTTCACTACCCATGGACATATGTAATGATGAAATGGTCAAAGTTGTGTTACATATAGTCTCTGATATAGTCAACTGTAGATGCATTCCTATATTTGTTACCACATCTCCTAGAGTTCCGAGCTAAGATGTTAAGGCATTTGTAGAATCTGTCTTTGTCCCCGATGTTGAAGAAGAGGTGTTACTAAGGACAACATCGTTGTAGTAATATTACTTTCCACTCTACGACAATAATAACACTAGCGACGATAACGATATTACGTTGACTGATATTGGAGAAGAAGTGTTACCACCAGAGATGTCATTAGAAGAACATTACTATCCATTTCATAATACCATGACAATGATGATCTTATTGACAATATGGGCAACACAGAAGTAGATAATGTTCGTATGGAGGTGTATAATAGTGCGATGACCACTTGCTGCAATAGTTCAATTGATGATGGAGATGTTGGTTCTTTCGATATTCTTTTTAACAACGAGGATAAGTGTCAGGATTATATTGCTATTAATAGTAGAGACAGTCAATCTATTGGTCCAATAGGCCGTTTGATGAGGACAATAGTTGATCCTCTTATAAGTCTTGCTCCAGTTGTGCCATCAAATTTGTTTGCTCTAGACTTTTTTAAATGTTGCAATTCAGATAATATTGATGTATACAAGTTATTCGCTGAGAAGAATGAGTTAATATTGGAACCGTGCAAAGTTGCTCTTTGAGATAAGTTTGATTTCAAGATTGCACTATCCACAACTATACGTTTCGAGACTCACTGTTCTTCGGAATCATGTAAATGGCGTATTCGAGCAACAAGACCTTCGAACGAGCAGAATGTTTATTGGGTAGTCAGGAGAATTGACAATATACATACATGTCATAATGAGGTGTTGTCTGATAGTCGTCACCAAGTAAGAAACCGGGTTGTTGGCTATATTATAGCAGACAAATATATCCAAGAAAAAAGGATATACACTCCGAATGATATCAAAGTAGACATGCAGTAATAATACGATGTCCAGACGATATGCCAGACTTAGTATTTATCTCCGACCGATACACTTCTATCAAAAGAGTCTTATTAAAGTATTTTATAATACTGCTCATTTGTTTTCACTATGTGAAAGGTAACATAAAAGCAAAATTTAGGATGACTAAAGTTATTTGGGATGATTTCGAGTCTATCTTTATAAAAGCCGCAAAAATATATGGACACAAAGAATTTAGAAAATAACTTGAGGCTTTGTGGATGCTCCACTCCAGTACAATCGATTACTTGGAGAATAATGTGGGTATATGTAATTGAGTAAAGTTTGAGTTTGAAGGCAGGAGATACAATGTTCTTACCACCAACATTGCGGAAAACGTGAATTCTTTTATGAGGGAACCACAAAGATTATCGATTACTCATCTTGTTGATCATTTTAGGAAAACAATGCAGCAATAGTTTTATGACAGAAAACTTGTGGCTGAATCGATGAGTACTCAGCTAACAACCTGGACAGATAAAATAGTCGATGAGAGGAGATCTCAGGCTGAAAGGATGATCGTCCATTCTGTGTTTCCACATAGATTCCATGTTTTGGGCAGTGGTATTAAAGATGGATTAGTTGACATATAGAATAAAAGTTGCTCATGCAGAGTATTCGAATTGGATCAGCTCGTCTATGTGCATGCAAATTGCTGCTTGTTTAACTGTCCGAGTGGATTACATAAGTCTTTGTTCTGAATTTTACATCAAGGAATAATTGGTAAAGACTTATGCACAACCAGTGGAGTCGGTTGGCGACGTAATAGACTAGAAAGTTTCAGATGAAATCTAAGAGATGCAAGTTTATCTACCAGTAGAAGCACCACCATCTGATCGTTGTAAAGAGTTAAGAATATATTCTGTCAGCGAGGATATAAATCGAAGAACTATGAAATATGAGGGGTGCAATGAATCGAGACATAACCATAAACTATGTAAAAGTCTTATTGTGTTGAATCAAAGTTAGTTGCATTGTTCTAAATAATAATGCACTACCAATTTTTTTTTTTAATATTGCACAAGTATAATTTGTTTAGTGTTATTTATTATTGCAATTATGTGTAACTCCCATTTTTATTTTTTACGCATAATTATACGTAATTAATTACATTAATGATAAAAACATTTAATACATCAACGTTCAAATGAATACAATGCTTTATAATCTAATAACACCATTAAATATGTGTACAGTAATCTTTTTCCTAAAATATGTCTCATAACTACCGTTGAAATCAAGCCTAAGTCCAAACATTAAATAGATAGTAAACATTAATAAAAATACACCGCAATCGCCATTACCAGGCTCTTGTTGTGGGACATCTTTAGCTGCGATGACTTTTTAGTAGTCAGCATGCTGTAAGTCATGTCGAATATTATAGAATCCAACATGGTCTAGCTATCGAGGGAATATGACTTCAAATGGCCTAAATTGATCTATGGACATTTTATCGTCACAGAATGTCACCAATGAGTCATAAATCCATACTTTGTTGATACGAAAGTCCACTTGGGCTAATATCCAGTGATCGCTGCCAAGGTTAACAGATTACACAAAAAAAATATTCATTAATTTTCTGTGTTTCTTATGCCCAAATTAATACAGTAAAAAAATAAAAAAAATTAACATACCATATCCACATTTGTTAGCTGCTTTGACACTATGAACTGCTACCCACGAATATAGTTATTAAAATTGTTAATATATTCTAATGATCCGACCGTACAATTTTTGTTGTTCCATAACTACTTAAGGAACACCTAAAATATCATATACATAAGAAATAAGAAATTAACAAGATTTAAGTTGTAAATACGATGAGTATATATTCTGTAAACTAAATACCCAAAAATATCTGCTTGTGTATATGACCCGCTGAGACAGTGCATTCGGATACTGCTGTTGCTTCTCGCTGATCAACCGTAAATACTTATGAATATGATGCGGATGAATATAATAGAAAACTACTGGTCAATTTAGAACACAATCATAATACACAAATGACATAATGGATTGATGTTAAAAAAAATTAACTCATCAGCTGACTATCTTATTGAAGTATGATCCAAAAGTACTTGAAAAAATGAGTGTGAGTATGGGACTGAACGATCCACTGTAATGTTACTAGCAAACCATTGGTCGAACGTATTGCATATACTTAGATCCTGCAATCCTCGAAGTGGATTTATATCCATACTCGTTTGTTCGTCGATCTGATCCATTAGATAGAGTGTACCTAGAAGATTGATGTTCCTTCATTACTTAAATGACGAAATCAAATACAGAGTATTAAAGATATAAGACCGTCTGTATGAACGGGTAAACTTACTAATATCCGGCGGCGCTTCCCTAAAGATCTGCACGCTCTCCTCACTGACATCTCCATAAAAGCTATAAAATGACATAGAAGTTGAAATATTATGATTCTCCACGTCAGTATACACTCCACAATCATCTGGGGCCTATCTGTTTGTCAAGATGAACATATTTAATATATATCGAATTAAAAGTTAAAAGAATGCAATAATTAACTGTTAAATTTGTTCATCGTACACGAGTGTGTAGTCGGAGAAGGACCGTGTGAGCGTTCAGTATACGAACTAATAAATCACCGCTTCTCTAAATTCTTTATGTTCTTTGTGCTTTGTCTCAAAAGCCGACTTCAATTCACATATAGAACGATTAATTTTGTCCATCCGTCAAATGATATAATCATTATTATACCTTATCCTCGACTATTATTAATACAAAAAATATAAGTATATATATATATTAAACTGACTTATATATATAAAGAAAATAAATGATTTATAACATCTAAATCATATGTATCATTAGATTCATGTGTTCGCTTATGATGATCATTTGCATAAAGCTCATCCACAACAAAATTTTATTGCTCTAGTAACGACACTCGTGGTGTTTTGATTATCCTCTGTTTGCTTTGCAATAGGAGGCGCGTTAATGAATGGTTGATGCTGCGCAAAGTAACATTTAAAATAGGTGAATAATTTACTAAAGAAAGAGCTATTTGTAATCATTTAGTATGAAGCACTAAAGGATACTCACATTACAAACCCAACTTGGGATATGTGGAAAATAATCTTTTACAGTCTGCCAATATTTTTGGGCTTTCTCCTTTTAGTTTGGCTCGATGGCTTGTAAAATATTTTCCTGCTGTAATTCAACCCAAATTTTAGGTTAGTATAATAATATAGTATTATTTAGTAATATGAAAAGTAATAATATACAATTATCAATATACATTACTTACAAGACGAGAGTTATTATTGAATAATAAATAAACCTCAGTGAATTTTATTTTAGAGGAAGCAATGGGGTTCCATTGCACGATGCGTGAAATCTTCTTTTTGGTTTTCATGACCTACTGTGATGGCAGTCCCTCAATCACTTCGAACATCTATGCCTACAACAAGTAAAGTGAGAAAAGCATTAAACATTCACTATTATTAAACTAATTATCGAACAAAATAATTTAAATAGAGCACGATTTTAATACACTTGAACTCCAGATATAAAGCCCTGAACATTGTACTTTTCAATGTTATGATTTGGCTTTTCTAAATGAATCTGCTTAAATTTCTCTATTTTACCATACAATGCATTGTCAAGATTGTCGTATATCGTTTCCTATGACAAACAACCCCATGGACGATTTTGAAAGTGATCAATATCGTTCACTTCGTTAAGCAATGAGAAATTGATCTGATTATGAACTTTTCTTCTATTTAGTACTCTGTCTTCAAAATAAAATAGTGCAATCTTTACTGCATTAATGTCGTCTATAGCGTCGAAGTCTAAGTTACCAAATCTTTCGTTGAAATTGCCGAGATTTAAATTGTGAAACAAACTATCAAAATATATATTAAGCAACCTATGATTCTTTTTTGCCGTTTTGGACACAGTTTCTTTACCTTAATAAAGTCTCCTAATTAAACACCACCCTCTAATTGATAAGCGTATCAAATGCTCACTGATTTCAAACCATAACTGATCTTTCTCATTACAGGCCACTTATCTAAACAATAAATTATGCAAAATGACGCCACTGAATGAAAAGTTTCGACACTCCAAGAAATGCCAAAATATATCTTTTTTGAATAATTATAACTGTCATTTTGTTAACTTTCCCTCAATGACTTTTATGACTGTATCTAATTTGCATATACTTGTAATACGCCCAAGGAAAATGATCAATGTAAGATATCTACATAATGTTTTGTACATATTCAGATTCTGCTATATTTCTGTTACAAATATAATATTATTAAATTATAATTATATAATTTAAAAAATTAAAAAAAATTATATGTTAAATTAAAAAAAATTTGTTAGTTACATTAGAATTTAGTGCGACACGCACCTTATCACACAAATTATGTGTGACAGATACACTGTCGCATCAAATTTCAGAGAGCGTGCATCTAGGTATTTGGTGCAACAGACATTCTGTCGCATCAAATTTCAGAGAGCATGCAACCAAGAATTTAGTGCGGTAGGCACCCCGTCGTACAAAACTTGTGCAACAGGGTGCCTGTCATATCAAATTTCAGAAAATTGCAACCAGAAATTTGTAATTTATGCGATGGGATACCTGTCGCACCATATTCTAGAATTTAGAAATTGGTGCGACGGGCTTGTCACACCATACTGGCGTGATGGGCAGCTCCCACCGTGTCAGCGGATGGGTGCCGCGTGATGGGCAGCTGATGTCCATCGTGCGGTAGCCACTGTGTTAGTAAAAAAAGTTACTAAAAAAATAAATAATTAATTGACCTATGTTTCGTTAGAGTTGATTAATGACTTTTTTCATCGTTGATAAATGTATTACGCGATCGGAGAGAGTCACTTAGTGACAAAGAATTGAGAGAAAGAATTGAGTGGAAGATGATAAAAGAGGTAATTTGATTCTAAACATTTATGCTTGACTAATTACGATAGTTAAAATTTTAAGAGACTATATATAAAAAAAATATTTTAAAATTATTTATGTCAATTTTCCGTAACTAAATAACAGTTGGATTAAGATAATTAAAAATTAGCCTACTTATTATATTCCATTTTGCTGGCGCATGGCGCCACTCATCCTCCTTCCATTTAAACTAAAGTCACAAAAAAAGCGCACGTCACCAAGAAAAGCAGATCATTTCACAAAAGTCAAGAATTTACCGCACTTGATCCTAGCTTCCAAATTTAAATTGTGGTCGTAACATCCAAGTATTTTATTTCAGAATTTCTCAAATATGTATGTAGTTTTTTCATTTGCACCAAACAGATCCCCTCGACAAATTCGGAAATGACAAAACTGTGCTAATTGTTGGAATCCCGTTATCATATCGCTCCTAATGCTCCAGGGTAATTCAGTCAAATCATTTAGAGATGAATGTTGCGTTCGGTATTGTTTTTAAATCTTATTTTCTATTTTATAAATTAAAAAAAACACAAAATAGATATTTGATTATTTTAAAAAAATGTAAAATAAGAATTTTTTTCTTATTTTTCTTATTTCTAAATACAACATTAAGTTCCAAAATGAACAACTTTATTCCATCATCTCTCAAAAAAAATAACACATCATCATCATTAATAATAATATTATTAATTTCTATTATTATTACTACTAGTATATACGAAAATAATTTTCTTCACAATAATTTTTTTAACGATTATAATATTTATGTTTATATATTAATTAAATTAGATATTCACTTTTTATCTTTTCTCTTTAAACAAAAAGAATCAACAAGATCACCTAATTCAGTTTTAAATTAAAATAATCAAACTAATTAAATAATACAAATGATTAAATATTACTTAATCTATTGGTTAGTGAAATTTATTATGATAATATTTTTAAAATATTCCTACTTTTTCAAATTTATTTTTGAAAATATCAAATAATACTGAACACATTTTTAAATTTTAAAAATAAGTTTAATAAAAATAATATTTTTATTTTCATTTTTGTTTCATGAAACTAACGGTTGGAAATGAAAATGAAAACGACAAAAAATTTTGTTGTTTTAATTTTTGTTTCATGAGAACATCAAAATATCGAACGATAAGGACCTATTGATGGAATGGAAAAAATATGCACATAAACGATAAAATTATAGAAATATAAGGATCCAAATATTATCTTAATGCTAATTTAAAATTCTTAAACCACTAGCACTGTGCCATCAGATCTATCATCCCATACAACATCAATACATTCATTCTCTCTTATTCCCATTTTCCCACAATTAACAAACAAAGACTCATTTTCAGTCTTTTGTTTTTTCATTTAACAAAACAACAATGCCAGCCACTGATGCAGACTTCGATCTCAGAGTAAGCTTTCACTCTCTTAAAAGCCCTCACATTTTGAATCTTAATTTTCTCACTTCGTCTTCTTTCTTTTCCACAGTCGCCAACTCAGTCTTCCTCCTTCATCGGGTGAGTGATTATGTAAATTACAAATTAGTCCCCGCATTTTCTCTCTTTTTTCTTTTCAAATGCGTGTGTGTATTTTCGTAAAAATGTTCAAATGTTTAGGCCTTTTTTTTTTTTTTATGATGTCGTGTGTTTTAATTTTTAAACTCTTTTTAGGGACTACAAATTTGCCGATGTGGGGAACCTGGACCATTGTGCTAAGTACTTGAACCAAACTCTTGTTACCTTCGGATTCCCGGCTTCTCTCGATCTCTTTAGCAATGATCCGGTGCGTTTGTGCTTTTTCTGCTTTTGTTGTAAGGCAAGGTCTAGCTCAATTAATTAATTATTTTTATTTTTATTTTTTTTTGGGTGATTTGGTGTAGGTTTCGATTGCGAGGACTTGCAACTGCATATACTCTTTGTTGCAGCAGAGGCAGCGTGATGTGGAGTATAGAGAGTCTGCTAATGAGCAGAGACAACGGTAGTGCATTTATTTGATTTTTTTTACTTCTATATTTTTGTGCTTATTTTGTATGATCATTATATGTTCATTTTGTGAAATTATATTACACAAAAATGGGTTCAAGATCTGGGAATTTGTTCAGTGCATGTGTGTGTTTGTTTATGTGCGAGTTCAGTGTCACCAAGTTGATATGTTAAGTTTGTGCACGGAGTAAGAGTCATTTTGTTTTTATGTTATAGGCTATTATCAGACATATCAAGATTAGAAGCTAAAGTTGAGAGGCTTGAAGCGCAGATTCAAGCCAAAGATAGAGAGATAGCAACTATTACCCGAACGGTGAGTGACATTTGTAATTTCCTGGGAGTGAAATGCTTTGTTAGGTTGGTGAGTATGTTGAACTTAAGAGTGAATTGGTGTATATTATTAGGAAGCCAAAGCTACTGCTGCTTTTAAGGCCCAAATTGAAAAGCTGCAGCAGGAACGAGATGAATTTCAAAGGATGGTCATCGGTAATCAGGTTTGGACAATTTGATTTGCCATGCCTTTCTTTATTGGCAGTTCTACATTTCGATATAAGTCTCATGTTTAGATTTGGACAAGGCCTAATGTGATTCTTTATGCCTGCCAAAGCAAGTAAGGACTCAACAAATACATGAGATGAAGAAAAAGGAAAAGGAATACATAAAGTTGCAGGAGAGGTTAAACCAAGTGTTGATGGAGAAAAAGAAGGAATCAAGATCAGGCATGGAAATTATGAATCTGCTGCAGGTATAGAATTTACCAACAGTAATAATACTTGTGGAAGTATGTCAATTTTCTTTTTCCCTTCTAATAATCTTGATTATTTTTGTGAATGAGCAAACAGAAGGAAGGACGGCAACGAGGGACGTGGAATGGGAAGAAAACTGATAATGATTTTTATAAAAAGATTGTATGCAAAAATAATGTATCTAGTTTAGTATTTTATACTAACTGGACTGGGGAACATATGATTGACAGTGTGCTGTTGGCAGGTGGATGCTTATGAAGCAAAAAATCAAGAATTGATGGCAGAGAATGCTGATTTAAGGGCATTATTACGTTCAATGCAGGTAGTAGTTAAAACATTCTTTCCCTGTTGTCTCGTAGCCTCTACTTAGGGTTGTTGAGTATCATACAATGATGCAGTTACATTTGAAAATCTACTTTTGTATGCATGTGAAGTATAGTATTACCTATGCTAGCTATTGTTCTTTAAATGGAATGATAGAAAGTTCTTGCATATTGGGAACTGTAAGTTACTATTCTTACAAATGTTGTCTAAAATAGTTTAACTGTGACCAAAATTGGTATATTTCCTCCAAATTAAGAACTTATTTTTTAACACAGGTGAAAGACCAACTTGTTTTGTGTAGGAGGGAAACCTTGTTAAGGAAGTAATGCTTAAATTTTTTGGACTATAATTTAGTTTCGCTGGAACAATTATGTGCAGCTAAATCATTACTTTTGGGGTATGAAAATGCCAATGTGGTATGCAATGCATTTACGATATCCCTTATGATGTTATAATACGGTCAAAGCATGATTTCATGGGTTAACCTATATGTGTCTCTACTCTTCTGGGTATTCTCACATGAAACATTTTTGATGGCTTGAGGTCATCCTTGGGCACTTGCCAGTGGAGACTATTAGCATTGCACCAAACAACAGCCATTGGACCCCTTTCCTTTTTCATTGCCTGTATTGGCTCACCTTGTAGATTGAGTCACATTGGTGAGCACCTTCTTGAAGTAGGTTTTCTCAAGGAGTGGTGAGCAATTATGGAGGTCCAAAGAAGAAAATCTCCTAAGTTATTATTCACTTATTTAACAGCAAATTTGCATATTAGCTCTGGTCTATTATTTTGTCGTTTCAAGAGTGTTACGCTTTCCAAATGGAGGTCTGTTTGAAATACACCTATTATTTTTCTGTATATTTGTAATCTTTGGAATTATTACCCAAGTTATTTTACACTATTTAATACTTTTACTCGAAGCTTTTTGGTATGATAGGGTTTCCCCATTTTGTGTATCGTAGTGCATTATGGCAGTAATGGGCATGACTGGATTTGACTGGATTACAGGTGGATATGCGCGATTTTTTGAATGCTCCAAATGGGTCCTCCAAACAATCTATGGCCGTCAATGAAAGACTTGAAACTGACCCCACTCAGTCTCCATTGGGTGGGAGGACGGTATGGCAACTCTCTTTTAATGCAAAATCATTTATAGTTGATTAAATGTCTAAACTTTAACAGTTATCATTTACAGGATGTCTTTGACCTGCCTTTTCGCATGGGTCGAGATCAAATTGAAGAAAGTCTTCGAACCAAGATGGCTTCTATAAAGGTAATTATCTTCAATATCATTATTCATTTCATTATCTTGTGGGTCAAGTGATGATTTTTTTTTTTTTTTTTTTTTTCTGGGTTGATTCTATTGAAATTTAAAGGAGCGGTTGGGTCAGTTACAAGATGCACAGAAAGGGGCAGAAGTTACTTCTGAAGCAACTGAGAGAGAGCTTGAACTTGAAGCTCAACTTGTTGAGGCAAGAAGCATAATTCAAGAGCAGGTACTTGACTTTTAGATTCAATTTGGGTAAAGTGTTTTGTTGGTTGGATGAACTGCATTGCTAATACTGACCTGGAAAAGAAAGGTGGGTGCTGCTAGTCCATGAACAGTGAACCATTGCACCATAAAATTTGGATGTGACTCACATTATAGTGCAATTATGAAAATGCAATGATGTGGATTGTTTTCTAGTGAAACTAATAAGTTTAGGTTAGCAATATCTGTATTGTTTGCTTGTTATATTACTGCCGTGGAATCTTGTCCTTTGTTTTAGCATTATAATAGCTCTGCCTCTTGACTTTCTGAAATTGTAGACATGAACTTTGTTATCTTGATTGTCGTTGCATTATAAGAATTTGTTCGATTATCCTGAAAATTGTTTGTGTCTTTCAGTGGCCCACAGCAAATGCAATTAAAAAAATGTCTCAGTATTTTTTTTTTTGAGGTTCTTCGTCTTATTTGTAGAGCTATGCTATTTGTTTAACCATGCATACTTTAAGTATGTTTATGGCATCAAAAATCATTGTTAATTGGTTTAAGGATGAGTAACATGTATAAGTTGGTTTCTCTGTTAATTGGTTTAAAGATGAGTAACATGTAATGTTGGTTGTTATTGCAGGCATCAATAATGTCGAAACATTTGGCCAAGTCTGAGAGACCAAGGTATTCCATGTGCATACTCTTGTTTTTAAACCTTAATACAGATTTAAATCATTACGTACATATGTAAACAGGAGACTAATATTGCCCATTTTAATTCTGACAGGGAATCTATCATTTCATCATCAGCTGAGGTATAAAAATAAACTGTATTGAGATCTTTGTCCAGAGTAATCATCATTTCTTCCAGTGGATTTTCTTTGAATTCTAAACTTAATCTAAAATCTTTCATGTGTTTTCTTTTAGTAAATGTCCTACAATTCTATGAGGCCATTACCCATGACATAAGAGGTGAATATATTTACATGTCCATTCTCTTAAGAGGCAAACTTTGTGCAATCAAATATGAAGTTTCACATTAATTGTGGGGATGTTCTCAATGCCTTCTAAATAGGTTCAGGGTGAGTTAAGGAGATTGATGGTACTGTGAAGATTCAGCCTCTAGATACGATGATTTCAACCATATTCAATTGCATTGCTGCCAGCAAGCAAACGAACCTTTGTTTACTTGTTTCTAACCAGAGTACATGTGGTAGTCTGATTCCATCGTGTTGTTGTAAAATTACGGTAGCTTACCTTGTAGCTAGCTATATCCGGAGTATGTTAATGTAATTTAGTAGCAGAAAGTTGTAGTGTCGCTAAAGTTTCTGCTTAGTAAATTCCTTTAATCCAGTATATGCCATTGTATTAACGAATTCTCTTTATGTTTTGTGTATAATTTCTTCCTAGAAGGTTGACATAAGATCATCGTAATATCTGGCAGTGGAAAATTTTTTCATGCAATCAATTGTTTTTGTTTGAAAAAGTCATGCCACAAATATAATATGTGTTAAAATTTGAACAATTTTATTTATACTGATTCTAGTCCTAAAGCAATCCTTTCAGACATGCATGTTCAATAGAACTTTCAAACGGACAAAGTTGCCTTCACCACCTTTTTTCGTTTTGGCGGGGCATTTTGGCGTACCCCAATCATGGGAAATTTCTTGAGATGGCTGAGAGTAATTGTTGTATTTCTATACGAAAAAGCACTTGAAATTAAAGTACCTCTGAATTCAACGTTTAAAATACCTAACAGTTGTGATACTAATTATTGAAAAACTACGAGATAAAATTTATTCAATTTCCGAAACGAGGATGATTTGGAGTTAATAAGCGACCATCTAAATATTGAAAGCATACTGAATTGATGTGTAATCCTAACATATAATATCACACCCAATTTTTTTTTTTTTTTTTGCTAGAATTAGGAAAATCTCAAGTTTTTTGTAATTGATGATGGACCACTAAACTTTTGTACAATATGTATAATAAGTTGAAAGTTAGGGACGAAGTTGAAAGTCAGAAACAAAACATGAGAGAGGTGTAACTAAGAATTTAAAATTTTCAAAGGGAAATCTGGATCACTGTACCTCTTACAACAATTACTATAGTCATTTTCCCAAAATAATAATACGTTGAACTTCTGGGAATTTAATATAAATTTGCTTAAATGAGGAATTTGGTTAACCACCATCTTCCTATTCTCCATGTTCTTTCATTAATATAATGATTCTCCATTTTATTGTTAGTAAAATCACATTATCAAGAAGGGAGAAGAAAAAAAACCTCAAAAGTCAAACACAAAAGCTTGATTGTTTTATACAAATACAATGAACCAAATTTTATTGCTTCTCCAAATCAGCAATGGTGTTCCCTTTCTAATGACAAAGACACGCCATTTGCTAAAACAACAGCCGTAATTGGGGGCATTCTGGTCACCATACCAAAAGTGTAGGGGCACATTTGATTTTTCACTTCCCCAGAGAACCAATCATGCCCCAACAAGTGTCCAATGTCACTAATTTGAAAATTACTACAACAAATTGAAAATAACATTAGAGGTAAATAACAAGCAAGAAGCCCTACGGGCCATATCGTAAGGGTTTGGTGAACTTGCACATGCAATAGAAACCGCCCAACACAGATATATATATATATATCAAAATTTTTAACGTAACCTTAAGAACAAAGACAAATATTTCATCTTTTTCCTCTGGTTTACTTGCCTATAACAAAACAAGTCAATTCACTCCAAAGAGAAGTAACAAAAACAAATGTTAAAAATAAATAAATCAACCCATAATTTGCTCTTAAATCATCAAAACAAAAAGGATCATGTGCCCTGAAACTCCATCATTGGCCATTAAATCCGGACAATTGGACTCTATATATACACACGCACACAAATTCAATGATGAATAACTTGAACGCGGATATAATCTCAAAATCATCAGCATAAAACAAAAAAAAAAAAAAACGATATGGATTACAATCATCAAAGAAAGGTTTCATTACTCGAAGGAGAAGAATGTTTCTTCAATAAAGTTTTGTCTAGAGATTCATCCGTGAGATGCTCTTCACGAACATTGTATTATAGAAGCAATGCCGAGGGGGTTCCATTTAAATGGGAAATGCAACCGGGGAAGCCTAAGGAGCCGCCAAAGGAAGACATTATCCAGCCGCTGAGTCCCCCACCGGCTGTGCTCAGCTTAGGGTTACCGAAGCCTGCTATTGAAGAGCCACCTAGTAATTATAAGGCCTCAATACTGAAATCAATAAAGCTAATGTTTTGGAAGCGAAACAAGAAAGGGCAAGGAGTAGTGCTTAATAAAAATAAAAATGTTATTCGAAAGGGGTCTAATAATAATAAAGAAAGTATTGATCGTGTGAATGACTTTGGCAGCAAGAAAGAATTTGTCAACTTTGAGTATTACAGCTCTGATGATATTGGCGAAGAGTTTATGGCTTCGTCGCGTAATTCGAGCTCTTCATCGTCAAATTATTCTTCGTTTTCGTTTTGTAATAACAACAACAACAACAATAATAATAATGCTCATCATTCTTCACAGTCGTCATCAAGAGTGCAAAGTCCTGCGAGGGAACAAATTGATGGGGTATTTTATGGTGGTTGCAGTCCGTGGCATATTTCTTCTGTTCATGTTCGTGTTGGGAGGAGGAGGATTTGATAACACAGTATATGAACTTGATTAATTAATTTGATCATGAATTTACATGTAGAGTGGCATTTTATTTTTTTTTTTCCGTTTTTTGTGTAATGTTTTGTAATACGTGGTATGTAACATAAGCATGGATATAAAACGTGAATTTTATTGGTATTACCAAATTATCTTTGGTTGATAATGTGACAGATCCAGAATATGAAAGTTCCATAAAATGTGAAAACCATTTGTATAATTAACAAACAAATTTTTCTTGTAGGAAACATATATTTGGCGTGACGATTTTTATTTATTCAATAAATTGTCAAAGAAGGAAATACATGGGGCCAAATCCCATTTGAGATCTTTGAAAATATCTTTTCCTGTAGTTTTTTTTTTTCTCCTAAATATTTTGCTGGTCCATTAGAAGTCTCAATCATTATAACGATAGAATAAACCCGAGGATATATAGCTTGAAATTCTGATGTAGATAAAGGCGTAATCATCTACCTCACACTTACAAATATTTACTAACTCATTCCCTCGTAAAGCTATTGGGCGTATGACATCTTTTGCCTAAATAAAGCTGTTTGGTGTTAGAATTTAAATATATGTATTTAAACTTTAAAGTGGAGTGGTCACTTTTGTTTTGAAAACCAAATCAACATAATGATATATATAGACACCAATCTCAATACTCCCCTCTGAGAAGTTAATCAACTTTTAACCTAACTTTTGAAGAATATTTAATGGAAATGTTAATGTATTTCTACAAATTAACCAAATACAATGATGACAAAAGATAAAATTTAGTAAATTCTACTGTCAAAGAAAGAAATTAATTACATGCACAGAAATATTTAATATCAAGTTCCATAAAAATGTGAAAACCGTTACACAAATAACTCCTTTTTCTTAAAAGGAAGTAGTATCATTCAAGGATTGTTTTTTATTCAACAAAATATTTATCATTGTTAATTACTTCCTGCATATGCCTAACTTGATATAATTTTGATATACTTGCCAATTATGAAACAAGCGACCTCTATATATACTTAAAGTCACTTTGATACAATTTGCATCTACATAAAAAATAAACAATTAAAAACCCCACAAAAGGAAAAATGCATATGAAAAGAGAAAAGAAAGAGAAGCCTGTTTCTGTGCTTGAAGGTGACGAAAAATTTTTGCAAAAGATTCTTTCAAGAGATTCTTCAGTGGGGCGTCATTCGCATGTTTCTCTACAATACCGGAGCGCCGGTGAGGTCCCTTTTGGATGGGAGACAATGCCCGGAACGCCGCGGAATCCGTCATGTACCGGAGAGAATATTAGGGCAACAAATGAAGAAGAAGATATTGATATTAGGGCAGTGAGGCCACCGCCGATTGAGGAAAGCGCTGCCTTGCCAAAGCCGCGAGTGTTGTCGAAGAGAGGAGATTTAGCCCTAGCTCAGTCCTGCTTTTGGAGGAAGAACATATGGAAAAGAAGTAAGAAATTTCATCAAGAAAATAAGATTAATAGTGCTTTTGATGATAATGAAAGTCTCGAGTTCTCGAATTTTTATGACGCTGATTATCGGCCGTCAGCAAGTAACTCAAGCTATTCATCATCGTCGTCATCATCATTGCCTTTTGCGGATGACCATGGTACTGTGAATTCATCATCATCATCAAACCTCAAAGGGTTGGCTCGAAAGATTGTAAATTGGGCATTTTAGAAGTTGCATTAGTAATTTAATTATGCATATCTCCTATGATCTAACTATTATGTATTAATGTGTAAAGCCTTTGCTATTATATATTACGACTCTGTAATTACATGCACAGTGTGCTTACACATATATGCTATCACATTTTATCGGAATTAAAATCTAAATCCTATAAAAAATTTTATTGATTATCTTCTCAAACAATACATATATGTAAACAATTCTCTCCTAATTTGTGTGAGAGCAAGATTCCAACCCAAGTCTCTTATTTATGGCAAATAAAAGATATTATAAATCTTATTCCATGAAAAAGATCACAATGGAATTAAGGATTGAGTTAGAATTAAAATGAAGAATATGAATTATAATAAAATGTTTACTTGAACTGTTTGAATCAAAATGACCCATGATGTATTTATTTTATATTAAAATCATAATGAATTATTACAAATTATTAAAATGTCATTTGTTAATTATTATTGTTATTTGTTATAATAGTTATATTTTTTTAAAAAAAACTTAATAATAATAATAATTATTATTATCATCATCATTATTGCAGCGCCATCATCATCAACAACAAATAGCGGCAGCAACAACAGCAAGCAACAACGGCAACATGGCCATAAACAGCAGCAACGATCAATCTAATTTTTTTTTTTTTCCAAATACTTAAAGGAATGACTAAATGGAAATTATTAAAATT
Source organism: Murraya koenigii (assembly GCA_025617385.1). Taxonomy (NCBI): domain Eukaryota; kingdom Viridiplantae; phylum Streptophyta; class Magnoliopsida; order Sapindales; family Rutaceae; genus Murraya; species Murraya koenigii. Next base: position 27,090,948 of record CM046817.1, read on the forward strand.
GAATGGGAGTAGTATGGTCAGTCCTAGATAAGATTTTGATTTCCAACCATTCGAACTAGAACTCTAGGATTCATTCCTACATTGGCGTGAGGCACACCAATTTGATTTCATTCCTCTCTTTATTTTAAAAGTAAATAAGTTAATGAATTTCATTCCCTTATTCCGAGTTAATAAATACACAAAAATGTTAGAAGATCCAAATTTTAGGAAAAAACACATTAAGAGGCGATATATCGTACAAAAGATTAAAGAAATTTGGGAGAATACTCTCATTCTCTTATAAATATTTAATTTTCTTCTTTACAATTGATGTTGAACGGTTTATAGAAACAAACACATTGTTTATTATTAAAAGGTGATTCTTTAACGGTAGGGACAAAATAAGGCATTCAAAGAATTATAAGAGACCCAAGTGGTAAAAAAATTCTAAGCCGAAAAATCCCAATAATTTAATTAAACTAATTAATATAATTTCATGGAAATTTTAAGAAATTAGAAATGCTATTGAAATCACTTTAACAATTAATGTATTATATTTAGCCATATTTTATTTTGAGGTTTTTTTAAAAAAATCATATATTAACTAATATATCCCATTATATATTAGAAAAAAATCAAAATACACTTAAAAAAAATTATTGCAGGTCTATCTAAGTCTCTAACTAGGGAGAAATTCTAAAATATATAAAGGTACTATAACAATCATTCAACAAATAAATAAAATTATGAGTAGTGGGAGGACCATCATGCAAGTGGTGGTTACATTAAATTTAATTACACATATTATTTATACATCAATTAATTGTATTACTTCTAATATATTATATAATTTCTTCTAACCAAAACTTATTTACGGGGATTTTAAATCACTACAAGAATATTGGCCTTTAACGACGAATATTTTTTTGTCGCTAAAAGAGGTTTTTAGAGACAAAAATTTTTGTTCGTCGCTAAAAATAATGAAAAAAATAATAATATTTAATTATTATTTTTAACGACGAAGATTTCGTCGCTAAAAATGATATTTTGCTACAAATGACTATTATCATTGCAAAAAAATTTAGCGGGAAAAAAAAATATTGGCGCCAACTTCTTTAGTGACAAAAATGCAATATTGTGCGATGAAACTTTTCGTCGCTGAAAGTAACTATTTTGCGATAAAATTGAGCCCTTTAGCGACGATTTTTATTTATTGCTAAATACATATAGCGAGCAAATGGTGTTTGTCGCTGAAAATGAGTTTAGCCACGATAGTTTTCGTCGCAAAATCTGGCTTATGGCGACAAAATATTGTTCGTCGCTAAAACCATTTTCAGCGATGATAGTGTTCATCGCAAAATTTAACTTATGGCGACCAAATGCTTTTCGTCGCTAAAACAATGTTTGGCAACAAAAAAAATCGTCGCAAAAAAAATATTTAGTGACAACAAATATTTTTTCGCTAAAAGGGCATTTAGCAATGAAACTCTTTTCGTCGCAAAAACTATTTATGTAACTCTTTAAGTTGACTTGTCATATATTTCTATAAAATCAAATCCCGTGACATTGCTCATTTGATCTCATTTGGAATTTTCAAATGTTCCGAATCTCGACCTGAATAGTAAATTTAAAATAAAAATTTTTTTCTTTTCACATCGTCAATAGGCTGAAATCTTAAATCCCGATTGAAATTCAGGAAATTTTACAAACCTTAGGAAAAACTAATAAATTTTTATAAATTTAAGTCAATTGACTTATTATTACTATCATTTTTTTTCTAAGACTTACAAATATTCTTTGATGGAAGGCTTATGACTACTCGTGTTTGGAAACTTTAGTTATAAGTGATGCATTGCTCATTTGATCGCGCGCTTCTTAATTTCAATATAATAATTAAATGGTAGGTAGTTCAATTTAGTTTAAAGATGGAATACTTATATATATTTTGATGAAAATTATGAGCTAGTATATAATATTACATATATTTTAAAGGTTGAAATTAAAATTAACTCGTATTGTCTATAGAATATATAATTAAATTTATGAACAAGTATAATGTGGTTAATTTTTTTTTTAAATCATTTAAACTTAAAATAAAATATATTTTCAGATAAGATTTTTTATAAAATATAATTTCTTATATTTTATGTAATTATAAATTATCAATTCAATTTAATTATATAAAATTAGATTTTTATAAAATATAATTTATTATAAACCAATTGGTTTTATGAATTTAATAAAAGATGACAGTTACTTTATGATAAAAACCGTCTTATCATGGAAGTACAATAGAGTCGTGATAGAATTTTAGTCTATTAAACAATTAATGATATACTTATATAGAATATTTGTTTATTAAGAGTTTATGATATACATTTAATATTGACCATATTTGACCGAATTTAAAAATAATATTTTATTTTTTTCCAAAATGGGTTTAGTTTGTGAAATGATTTTTAAAATAAAAAAAATATATAAAACAAAACGGTGCGTTTAAACTAAATCTAAACAAAACAAAATATTTTGTAAAGTCCTAGAAACTAAAGCTCGCCATACTCATCGTTAATCTCTCTCACAGAAGACACGCAAACCCTAGCACACTCATCGTTACTCTGCTCACTCTCACAAACAGCACTCAAACCCTGGCCATACTCGTCACACTCTCAATCAAACAGCTACCACCACCCAAACCCTAGCAGGCCGCCAATTCCTTACCTTTAGCTTTCCATATAGAATTGGCCACTACCATCATGAGCGAACGGTGAAGCAACACCCAAATCACAGACCCATTGATCCAATTCGAGCCAGCCGCCATGACCATGAACTGCAAACTAAATTCTAGAAATCAAGAATCGTCGTTACTGATCAGGTCCTCTTATTATTAAAGATTTTGGTCCTTTCAGCGAATCATTTAATTTGCAAGGTAAATGCTTAGTTTTTGTATTTGATCATAGCATGCATGCTTTAGGCTAGAAATTTGTTTTTTTGTGAGAAAAACTTGATTCAATCTGTCCTAGAAATTGGTTTGATGGGCTATTGTCTCATGCTGCTATTTGTTATTGATTCTGCTGTTTTTTCTGCTATTTACTGTTGTTTCTACTGTTATTTCTTTTTTTTTGTTTCTACTTATATTCACTGCTATTTGTTGCTGTTTTACTGTTTTTTATTATATAACTTTATTATTTGGTGTTTTTATGCTGTTTTTGTGTATTTTTTGATGGGCTATTGTCTCATGCTGCTATTTGCTACTGATTCTACTATTTTTTCTGTCATTTACTGCTGTTTCTACTGTTATTTTTTTTGTTTATACTTATATTCACTGCTATTTATTGCTGTTTTTGCTGTTTTTTATTAGATAACTTTCTTATTTAGTGTTTTTATGCTGTTTTTGTGTATTTTTTGATGGGCTATTATCTCATGCTGCTATTTGCTACTGATTCTGCTATTTTTTCTGTCATTTATTGCTGTTTCTATTGTTATTTCTTTTTGCTTATATTCACTGCTATTTGTTGCTGTTTTTACTATTTTTTATTAGATAACTTTGTTATTTGATGTTTTTATGCTGTTTCTGTGTATTTTTTGATGGGCTATTGTATCATGCTGGTATTTGCTACTGATTATGCTGTTTTTTCTGCCATTTACTGTTGTTTCTATGTTATTTCTTTTTTTTTTGTTTCTACTTATATTCACTGCTATTTGTTGTTGTTTTTGCTGTTTTTTATTAGATAACTTTGTTATTTGGTGTTTTTATGCTGTTTTTGTGTATTTTTTTTTATTATTTTTGCTAGTTTTTACTCTCTTCACAGCTCTTCAAAACCAAAATTATTCTAATTTGCAGCTGTTATTTGGGTTTTTTTTACTGTTTTTCCTGTTTCGACTATTATTTGGTCTTTTTTGCTGTTTTTTTACTACTTTTGTTATTATTTGGTAATTTGTGGCTGTTTTTAGATAATTTTATTTGCTGTTCTTTGCTGCTTTTTTACTGTTTTTATTGGATAAATATGTTATTTACTATTTTGTTGCTCTTTATTTTTTATATTGTTTTCACTTGCCCTGTTTTTACTGCACCAATGTTCATAGAAATAAAAATTAATTGTCATTTGGTATTTTTTTTTCCTGCAGAGAAGAGGAAAAAAATATGTTGGGACATAGATGGCAGGAAACCTGTATGATGTCAAAAATATGTTGAAAGGATTGGGGTTGAGTTATGAAGTTATTCATGCTTGCAAGTATGATTGTGTATTGTTTTGGAAAGAAAATGAATCAATGGATAAATGCCCAGTATGTGGTGAACCGCGATATAAATATTGTAGTCAATGGAGGAATGTACCACAAAAAGTTTTACGGTATTTTCCTTTGAAACATAGACTACAACGATTATTTATGTCGCGGCACCTAGCAAGTGATATGAGATGGCACCATGAGAAACAGGTGGGTATAGATGGTATTTTGAGACATTCGGCAGATGGTGAGGCATGGAAAGATTTTGATAAATTGTATTCTACATTTGCAAAAGACCCGCGTAATGTGAGGTTGGGACTTGCAACTGATGGATTTAATCCTTTTGCGAACATGTATAACTATACCAGTATGTGGCCTGTTATATTGATGCCTTACAATCTACCACTGTGGAAGTGTATGAAAGAGCCATTCATGTTCATGTCATTGCTCATACCAGGGCCTCATGCACCAAGTGAGGCATGTAGACATCCACCAAAAGATATCAAACAAGAGGATTGGGACAAATTATGTGATCTTTGGGAGAATAACACTCATAAAGTATATAATAAAACAAAAGCTATTTATAAAATATTGTTAGTATTTTTAAGTTGTATATTTTTTTTTCAAAAGAAAGAGAATATTATTTGATGATAGGAAACTTTTGGAAGCTTATGTTTTTGGAGAAAGTTGAGTATTTTTGTTATTTGTATTGAAAAAATAGTAGTATGAAAAATGTTTTCACATTGGTTTTATTGCAGGAAAGAAAAACTTTAGGCACGATATTTCTTATAACATCTTTAGTTTCTTAATTAGAAGTTATGCTATTCTTTTTTTATTTTTAATCAAATTTGTTTCCCTTGTTGCTTTAACTATGGTTGATATTAACTTGTACTGTTTTGAACACAATTTGTGTTACAAGTTGCTAGTAAGTTAATTAAGCGACGCAAGTGACGCTTGCTTTTAAATATTATTAATTAAGTGATATTTAATTGAATAGTGAAATGGTGAATGAGTGTCTGAGGCCCCAAATATGATTTTGTCAAGTTGAGGTGATATAGTTGATATGAAAATTTTATATTTCAATTGTAGGAAGTATTTATTATATTTGTGAAGTTTTGATAAATTGGAAGTTCTCATATTTTCAGGGAGGGTCATGTCGAAATTTTTCTAGAAATTCATGATATCTTACATATCATCCTCATAAATTTATTTACTTGTTGAATTTTAGTCCAATATATTTTCTATGGTTCTAGGTGATGCATTTATTGATATATAAAGGTTGAATACATCTAGCAAAATATGAGAATATTCAATTAAAATTTTATAAAGATACTTTTATATTTTAATTTTTACGAACTTTATATAAAAAATCTTTTTTTGCGCTATTATTTTTAGAAAAGGTGCAAAATAAATGCAGAAAATAGGAGCAAACTTCCTTTCAATCATTGTGGGGGATCAAAACCATTTAAAGTTCATCGTGAGAAGGTACAATACCTCTTATTTTATGCTATGTCATTATTTTAAAGTGTTTACGTTTCTAATGTTATAAATATTTTACAAATTTTGTTCACAGTCTTTTGAGTCAGGCGAAGTGCAAAATTTTTCAGATTTTTTTCTTTCTACTCATTACAATGAAAAAAATGGGTGGATCAATTCAGAGGCACAATCTGCACATGTAAGATTTTTTTTCTTATTTAATTTAAGATTGTTTACATAATTTAATTTATTTTAAAGTGATTTTTTTTTTATAGGAAAAAATGGTTGAGTTACATCAATTGTCTCAAGCTGATGAATCTCAACCAATTAATGATGAAGAGATGTCTCGGCAAGTATTCAGAGACAAGTCAAACTATTACAGGGGACTTGCAAAACGAAGGCGGGCTCGCCATAATTCTCAAGTTCCATCATCCAATGAGCAGGCATTGCGCAATGAGTTAGAAACCACTCGGTTTGAGTTACAGAAAACTCAAGATCGGGTACAGACAACTGAGAATGAGTTGCAAAATACAAAAGATCAGTTACAATCACAGCAATTCAAGATTAATGACTTGTCTAAGGAGCTAAAGAATGTTACATCATTTTTAACAACATTGGCACCAGGCCAATTTGGCTCTTTATCATAATTTGTTGTCTTTCTAACTTTAACTTATAATTTGTAATTGGAATTTCATTGTAGTTGCACCATTATGAAAGTTAATGATATTAAAATTGACTTTTTAATATTATTTATTTGATTAATAATTTTCTAATTTAAAAATTTAATTGATTTCATTAATAATAAAAAATAAAGAATTTTATAAAAATATAAATAAAATTAATTCTAGGCACATTTGACGACCAAATATGATATTGTAAAAGAAAGATTATTAGCGACGATATTTTTTGTCGCAAAACAGTCTTTTGTGATGAAATGTTTTCGTCGCCAAAAAGCTTTTTGGTTTTCGTCGCAGGAAAACATTTTGGCGACGAAAATATGGTTTTGGCAACGAACATATTTTCGTCGCTGAAAATGGTTTTGGCGACGAATAATTTTGTTGCATAAAATGGTTTTGGCGACGAAAACATTTTGTCGCAGAAACACTTTTATTTTCGTCGCTAAAAGTAAATGTTTCATCGCTTTAACTCAATTTTACGATGAATTTGATTCAAAGCAATCACCTTTTGGTGACGAATCGTTTCGTCACAAAAACGATTTTTGGCGACGCAAAACACTATTTTTTGCGACGAAACCTTATTTCTGCGACTACATGAGCGACAAATTTGGTCTTTGCCTTTGGTCATTTTAGCGACAAAATACGTTGCGTCGCTAAAAGGTTTCGCAACTAATTTTATTATTCGTCGCCAAATACCTAGCGCGACGGTGCTATTGCAATGAAACAGCGACGAAATATTGGTTTTAGCGACGAAAATATGCAGTTTCAGCAACGAAAGTGTTCGTCGCTAAAACCCTTTTTTCTTGTAGTGAATGTTTAGAGGAAAATACACATTATTATTAAGGCAAAAATTCCCTTGGTAAAAAGAACAAAGCTCCCTTGTTAAAGTAATTTATTTTTTTCAAGGGTATATTTCTCTTGTAAAAAGAACAAAGGGTAATTTCTACTTTCCTCCACTAAGGTTTGGTGTATCTCCATTTCGATAGAATGTATTGGCGTATTTCCACTTTCCTCCCCTTAATTTAGTATGTTGTTTAAATTGCTGTTAGTTGATTAAATAAAAGATAAAAATACCCTTGAACCATTATAATCAAAGATAAAAAAGATTTGCTGGGTAAGAGCTCCTTGTCACAATTGGTGCCAAAGTATATAAGCAGTACAAAATTATCATATTATCTCTAAAAAAAAGTCAAATTGTCTTTATTGATTTATAAATCAAAATTTAACAAAAAAAAAATGCTTTGAAAATGTTAAACATCATTGCCAATATTATCATTGAATCTAAACAACTATATTGGCAGTGATGTTGCTTACATATTCATCATCTCGATATCACCATTTACAAGTGGTTTACTCGACATTTGCATCAACAACCAAAAATGGGTAATAAAGCTCATTCGCTGCAAAATTCATACCCTCATTCTAATTCATCATCTAGCTCAATTTTGAAAGAATCATTAACCATTAATTCTTTAAACACAAAGATCAAACACCTGGTTGTAATAACTTCTGCAATATATCTTTTAACACTTCAAACAAATCAAACAAATATTACCATCCAAGTTGGAGGAATTGTATCAAAGGTAAGCTCATTAGGTATTCAAATAAAAGATGCAAATGTTAAATGAGAGCTAATTTGAAGGATTTTGAATTTGATGACAATCTTTATATGCTATATTATAGTTGTGCTAAGAAGGAAGGGTGGGATATTTCAGATGGTGGGTACCGGAGAGGACTGGCTTCAATAATGAAGCTATTTTTAAGGGAGGTGTGGCAACAATTGTGCATAATGAGTTGCAAAATACACTTCAAAGTGAGGTAAAGAAGTTAAAAGATATCTTCCAAAAGTCATTACAACCAGGCAGGGGTTATACTACTGTGAAAATATTTATGATCCTAAATGTGATGTTCTTCATATTCAACTGTGAAATGCATCTGATGTCAAGCCTCTAAATGTAGTGTTTTATGAACTAAGGGTATATGCCTAGCTTTCATATGCATGACGTGATTGTCCATATAATATTTAGTATTAAGGGTATATTTGATACCCCTCATTATATAGGGTTGCATTGGTATGTTTGATACCCCATTATATAGGGTTGCATTGCATTACTATGTTTGGGGCGCTAATTTGGCGCAAATTAGCTTTTTTTATTTATTTTATAATAATAAATAAATGTAAAAATATAATATTTTTATTTTTATTATATTAAAAATATAACTAAATAATGTATTATTTAACTATATTATAATAATTAATATATAAAATTGATTAATATTTAATAAGTTAATATAAATAATTAATTAAATAATGTATAAAAATATAAATATAACATAATATTAGATTAGTTAATTATAAATAGTAATTAATATATAAAAATTGATTATTATCCAATAATTTAATATAACTAATAATAAATATTTAATAATAATTTAATATAACAATTTTTAAAGATTATTTTCTAAATATATAATTTAAATTAATCACAAAAATTTAATACAATACAATATAACACCAAATATTACACATTATCATTATAATACAATACTAATACAATACAACATTATATAATTTACCAATATTAAAATAATATAATATAATATAATATAATATACTGTGTCAAACGCACCATAAGAAAATTAAAATGAAAGAATTTTGCTAACCTCAAACTCCATTCAAACAGTATAATACAAATGCATATACATAAATAACCAATATTATATAATCCTATGTAAAACTTAGTTGACCAATTTAAGGTCAATATTAATTCATTTCAGCAGCAAATTTATTTTTTTGCAGTCAAATTACGTTATACTCTAATAGCTAATACATTAACAGAGGCCTCTATCTGCCTTCAAGCATCCGTTAAAAGTTTGCTATGATTAGCATTAAGAAAGACAACACTGGCCTTGTAAAGCTAGTGAGTTTAATAGCATCTCACAGTATACAAAATATACAAAAATTCAAATATATATCTAAGTTTGAGTAACAAAAGATTATATAACATCTTCATTAGGCTTAGTAATTTGTGGGCCTGGGCTAGGCTTGGACTGAACTTGAGTTTTTATTAATTTTTTAAAATAAATTTTTAATAATACTATAAATTAAAAAAACTTAAATTATACATGATTATTTAATATATGATTATCCAATAGATAAAATATTAGCAATACAATATAATAAACTACAAAATACTATTATCAAAACAAACTAATCCAATATTTGTGGGTCATCTTCTTCTTCATCGTTCAATTCTTCTCCAATAAAAACTTCTTTTTCAGGAATTCCACCAAACAAAGAAAATTATTAAAATAAATAATAAAGCAAAAACAATTAGTAATTGATTTTGTAAAAAATATTTTTATACCTCGACCGCTAGTAGCCCCTAACCAGTGCTGAGAGCACATGATCGCTTCCAACGTGTTCGGATATAGTTTGCTACGATGTGGACTCAAGGTTCTACCTCCCGTACTAAAAGCAAACTCCAAGGCAACAATCTTCACAGGTATGGCTAAAAAATCCTTGGTCATTTCATCTAAAATAGGATATTTGCCTTTGTTCGTCTTCCACCATTGTAAAACATTAAAGTCCGAAACTCTTTTGACTAAAAGATCCTCCAAATACCTATCCAAGTCGGACTTTGGATTAATAGGTTGATAATTTTGTGTTGCATATGTATCAAAATCTCTCATATCATCTATGTCATCAAAATCAATAGAAGATTGGTTAGAATGAACAAAAATTAAGGTAGAAGACTCACCAACAACACTGTATCTCACAGTTGCGAATTTTACCTCATAATACTTCATTATTTCATTACAAAGCTCACACACTCTCTTAAGCTGATTTTCAAGACCAAGTCCATAAATCTTTGGATAATAGTAATTAACCAACACTATTTTGTATATCGGATTAAGAATAATAGCCATCACCAATATCTTACTAATCCTCTCCCAATACTTCAAAAATTTTTCAATCATGCTATCTGCCATGTTCTTAACTGCAGGAACATATGATATTTGTCACCCCTTCACACTGAAATCTTCATTTTACAGATCAAAGGAAAAAATAAATTAGTAGTGGGGAATGTTGTACCCGAAAACAACTCAGTCAACCTTAAAAAAGGCCTCAAATAATCCAATATCTGCTTAGCCATCTCCCACCTCTCACTACTAGGCAAACACTTGTATTGTGGCCCAAGTGTCCGTAGTCGGGAAAAAACATGTCTGTACTTCACTGCAATATAAAGCATAGCAAAAGTAGAATTCCATCTGGTTGGATAATCAAACCCTAACTTTTTCACATCCAACTACAATTGACGACACGCCAACCCAAACTTTTCCACCCATTTTGGCGACTTACTCCAATAAGTCACAATGTCTCTAACACGTACAATACTAATCTTAATCATTAACAGCCCATACTTCACAATTAGATTCAAAATATGAGCCGCACACCTCATATGAAAAAATTTACCACTTAAAATCATTGACTCTGTTGATAACAATTCTTTCAGTCTTTCAACCATTGCATCATTAATAGAACAATTATCCAAAGTAATCGTAGATATCTTTCTATCCAGCTTCTAATCTATCAAATACTTCAATAAAATTTGAGAAAGACAATCAGGTGTATGTAGAGCTTGCACATATATGAACCAATTCATTAAAAAAAAGTTATGTGAAGTTATAAAAAATATATTAAATAAAAAATTTAATATTTAATAAAATACCTTAGGATTCGACTTTGTAAATGCCAAGAATTGTCAATGAAATGTCCCATAATGACCATATGACCTTTCTTTTAATTACTGGCAGTCCACATATTGGTAGTACTTGCCACCCTACTATTATTAATCTCCAGCAAATTCATTGCCTTCGCCTTTTCATCATTATATGACTTAAAGATTATAATGATCTAATTTTTCAAAGTGTTTCTGGACATAGGCTTCGCTAATGGATTACAATAATCAACAAAATCTTTAAATACCTCATACTCTATAAATCTAAGAGGAAGCACATGCTTCACAATCACTGCTGTAAGTTTTTTATGGACAACCAATGGATCAAATTTTTTAATTTCAAGCTCACCTTTTTCCGTCTTCACTAAGTGTTGCTTATTCTCAAGAACCCCTTCCATTGTCGGTTGATTAAAACCATGAATTTGTCTAGCATGTCTATTTAAGTGACTAGTTCCTGCTCCACAACTAAGAATTGTTGTACAGTAATTGCATTTTGCCTTCTCTACCCCACCAACATCTATCTTCGTGAAATGATCCCAACAATTTAAAACACCCTCTGTTTTTTTTTTTTTTCAGACCTTGTTTCTCCCTGAACATTTTCTATCTCAACAGTCAGAGGTAAATCAAAAGAATTTTCCATTATAAACCTACACAAAATTAAAACAGCAATATATTAAATTAATACAATCACACTGGCTAAAAAAATCTTAAATCTCCGTAACTTATTATTTTTTCCATACATTACTCCAAAACTTAAATTATCAGGAACTAAAACTTAGAAATAAGGTAATATGGATAGTTATTATTGCTGTGATTATCAAGGATTACAAGGCTTATAATCCTTACATGACCACTTATTATCATATTCAAAATCCTAATGCTTGTGTTATTTATTGAATTGTGAGGTACGGGAAGAAGTAAGGAGCAAAAATCAATTATTAAAAAAAAAAGAAATTAATGTCTTTTTTTTTTATACTGACAGTACATTATAGAAAAATTTAGGTTTGTTCGGTTAATTCATGCTTTTTGTTGGCTAATACATTAATTTTTTTTCCAAGAAATGAAAAAAAATCAAAACTACACTTACCTCAGAAATTAAAATTGCAGAGTTACTTATTAGAGAGGAATAGAGGCCGGAACAAGCTGCAGAGTTCGTGCTACTGCCGCTTGGAGGAACAGAGGCTGGATCAAGCTGCATAGTTTGTGCTACTGCCGCTTGGAGGAACAGAGGCTGGATCAAGCTGCAGAGTTTGTGCTACTGCCGCTCGGAGGAACAGAGGCTGGATCAAGCTGCAGATTTCGTGCTACTACCGCTTGGAGGAACAGAGGCTGGATCAAGCTGCAAAGTTCATGCTACTGCCACTTGGTTTGATGCGTGCATGGCTGCCGCGCTAAGTGAGGATGGCAGAGTGCATCATTCTCGTATTGCAGCAGATTGCAACTGCTGCTGGTGCTTAGTTCGACCTCAATGCGTGCGTGGCTGCTGTGCTAAGTGAGGAAACGTCACGTTACAGAAGAGTGAAGCTGCTACTGGTAGGCCATTGTTGAGCTTGGTTCAAGCTCAACGTCTGCCTGTTGCAGTGGAATTCGCAGTGCAGAATGTGCAGTGTACTTAGCTCGCGAAGACTATTGGCGACGAAGACGATGTGTGGCTGTGGTTGTGGCTGTTGTTGAGTGTGTTTTATTTCACAATCACTTGTTGTTGTTGTGTGGCTGTGTCAGTCACTCAGTCACTTATTTTTCTTGCTTTCATCTGTTTCGTTTCATCATTTGGTAATTAAGGTCAGAAAATAGGGATAAAAGAATAGTATTTCATTTTTATTTGTTTTATTATTATTTTTTAATACAATATTAAATCCGAGATTTTTTCAATGAGTCCATATCCAGACCTGTTGTATACGGACTTTTAATTTTTGAGCCCGTAACATCAAATTTATCACGCGAGCTGGGCTTGAAGCTCGCTGTCAAGGGTCGGGCCGGCCCAGGCTTTTTTGCCAAGTCTAATCTTCATCATTTTAACACTTACAGTTAAAAAGTGCTATATCATCTAATCCTTCAAAAAATTGTATGTATGGGATTAGCTTGGCCTTCTAATGTTATTGCTCATTTACAAACTATACTATCTTCTCACTTGCTGCTAGTATCATAAGCTTATGCAATTAAAACTAAGTTAACTGCCCTGTACAACATTAAAAAAGAAAAAAAAAAAGCATTAGCCAATATTTAGCTGAACAACAAATAAGTCATTAAGCAATGAAAATGATGAAAAATTATAAATCTAAACCATCAAGCTCGACAATTGTCTGTGTTGCATTAACATCCTGAGTAGATGCATTATTATGTGTGTTGGTGACTGAACTTTGCCTTTTGACTTTCCTAATGCTTGAAATTTGAGCTTTTTATTTCTTGATACTTAAGCTTTGTCGCTTATACTATAGAAAAAAATTATAATCTGATTACTAATTATCCAATTTGTTACAATTAAAAATAAATTTATAGTTTATAAAAATATCAAAGAGGGTAAGTATGTAACATGTGTTGATGACAAGACTAATTTCTTTATTGATTTAGAACCTTTAGGAGTTTTACATGTCGTAATATTGTGACCCCACTCATCACAGTTGGAGCACTTAACGTTGCAACTCCTTTGGAAAGATCTTTCCTCACCAGCTTTTCTTTTTCTCTTAGTCTGTGGTCTGCCAGCACTTTTAAGAACGAGTGGAAGAAAATTGTCAGAAACTAGATAGTACTGGTACTTATAAGTGTTTTTGAATGCTTCTATTTTTAGTAATGAATGGACATAGTTGTTAACATTATACCTCGTTGCACCTTCTATTTTCAAATGTGTCATTATGGCTAAAGATAACAGATAATGACCTAAATTCTTTCCTTCCTTGAACTATTCTCCTTTTAACAACTAGTGGTAACTCTTCTTGCCAAACAATAACCTGCTGTTGCCTTTTGTGAATCAAAACCATGATTTTTCTTCATATTTTCTCAAGCATCCTCACTATTGGCATTCTTCTGTAGTTATTAATCCAATTATTGAACGATTCTGTCATGTTGTTAGTGACATGAGAACACTTGGTGTGAGTAGGAATTGACATTAGCCAGTGGTGGGCTATAGAACTAATGTTAAGTAGCCCTGGCATGTGATTATAAAATTCAACTGAGTTGAATTTTCTACATGCTTTCTAAAATGAGAACTTCAATAATAGATCAGGGAACTTCTCCTTAAAGTTAGCATAAATATGCCTACAATAATATCTCCTCAAAGAATTAGGGAAAACTATCTCTAATGCCCTCAAACAGCCCTTTTTCCTATCATTCATAAAATAGAGACTCTCACTCTCATTACACCCTACCTGCTCATACAACCTCTCTAAAAATTATTCTCATAACTCTGTGTTTTCACTCTCTACAACACACACACCAAGTGGATAGATACAATAATTAGCATCAATACTAACAACAGTCAACAATATGCTTTTATACAGACCCTTAAGATGACAACCATCAATTCCTATAAATTTTCTACACCTTTTAAAATAACCCTCTTCTAATTACATCAAATATCACAACAAAACCTCTTAAAATGAGGGCACTGACCACCACCTAACCAATCTTTATCTAATGTAACAGTTGATTCAAGATTAGAGTTTACTATTGCATGCCTGAACCTGAACAACTTATTATAGCTTGCCTTGTAGTCCTCTCCCAACAGTTCCAATGCTTTATTCTTTGCCCTATAGAGTTTTGTATTATAATATTTAATCCTATATTGCCTAAAAATTTTTGCAGCTATGATATCTATGGTAATTTGGTTGTTGACTTGGACTAAATGAATGAAAGTCACTGCAATCCAATTGAAATTAGCTTCATGATTGTCATTATTTCTTGTACATGTGTGCTCTAACTGGAAAGTCTTGGTTTGGAAGTGCATTTTGTTCTAATTAGGGCTGGCATTCATTCTCTATATGCAGTATGTAGCTGCACACTTCATGGTGCTTAACTTCTTATTTTTTATCCTCTACAGCCTGAAACGATTTTGAATTGCAAATGCCTTGACCACTTTTATGAATTCATCAATGTCTTTGTATGGTTGACCAGACTTTAAGACAATTTTCTTTCCATCTCTATTGAGTAAAAAACCCCTTGAATTTTCTTCGTATTTGTTACAAGCTTCTTTCACATTATTATTAGATTATTGGTCTGATTCAACTCCGTTGTTATCTTCTGAGCAATAATCATCAACACCAACAGTCCATCCATCATCAATAGAATTTATAGGATCAAATGCTACATCATTGTCTTCATTATCAGCAAAGTCTTCGTAATCTCCATCTTGTAGTACAGACATAATTCCACTACTGGAATTTTGAACAATTGATTGCTCATTAAATAAATCTTGAAGTATTTCAACAGTAGCCTCAACATTTTGATTTAAGTTAGGGATAACAAACTCATTTGTTTATGTAAATTAAAACCACTCAAGCTCAACCTGACCATGTAAACGCACAGGAAACTGATCTTCGGGTAATATTAAAGCCTTGCCATTCTTTCCAGTAACAGCTTTAGTTTCTTATTTAGATGTATTGGCTGTGCAATCCAAATTGGTTGAAACTATAAAGAATGCCCATCTGTAAGACTTCTCCCTTAGTTTTTTAAAAGCATCATGGAGATATGAGTTTATCTGCATATCAGTATAGCTTATTTCCAACGGCAGCATAACTTTAAATTTCACTTCTTTAGCTTGTCTAAGTGGACTGTCAAAACAAATGCCCATAATATCTTCCCAAAGTTTCTTTAAAGTGTACTGTCCTAGAATTATTAAGCCTATGTTCAATGTTTTTCCATCAACAATTGTATTTATATCCACATATATGGGTTACAAAAAGACAAGCATACCTATTCAATAAAATCAATAAAGAATGCAAATAGTTGATGTTCAATTAATAATCAAAACTAATAAATTGAACTCATTAATATCAACAGAACTAATATGTACAATTTCTTTACATTTACTACTCTATCAACTTCACTCAAGACAATGATCTCTAATAACAATACTGTCCCTTTCAAAACTAGTACACGACGTATCTCATGCAATTTAATAATAATTAATGTTGAATAAGCACATAACAATAGAACCCACACTATCATTTTTGGACAAAAACAAACACAGACATTTTGAGCATGTCATTTCATATTCTCAGCTTTTGTAAAACTCCATCAAACACAGACATTTCACACTTGCGACATTCATAATATTACCTAATATCAAACCAATACAATCACCGCAGCAACTGAGCATAAACCTAACAAATGTATCTACAGTTGATATTATCTCTTAGTTAGGTATAAATAATTCACTGCAGTAATTGACTATATATACTGCTAAACAAATACCTAAAAAAGAAAAGAATCCAATAAACTAACCATCCAACAGTTGCTTGCAAAAATAATAAGCAATTAGAACACCAGTTTTTGTTTGTAAAAATTGAAAACAATGAAATGGGATTAAGTTTCTGCTTAAAAAATTACTTTTAGGTACAACTTGGACAACAATATGGATCATTTCTACACTGCCCATGCATTTATAGACAAAATATTAACTATAACACCAATTTGTGTAATCCATTTTCAGACTTTAAAGAAAAAATATATAAAAATCGTCTTGACAAACCCACATCACCAATAACAACAACACTCTCAACTGCACTTTAATTGATCCTATCATCATTCTAAGCAAAAAAATAAATCAATCAATCAAAATAAACGCAGGAAAATTACAGTTACCTAGCTTTTGGCTCTAATACAAGTGGATGATTTCTAGGTCGTTGTCGATATTCATTAATGGCAGTCCGTTCAGCTTTATTTATTGAATCCATCCCACCTATTCTCGATTAAGAATGGTTTCTGTAAAATTTATTAACAGCAGCTTCTGATTTCTTCAAATAACTTGAGAATAATTGACATGGGTTATGAGTTTCTCTGTGATTTGAAATGGCTCTGTGACTTTGATTCCAGTAGATGAAAGAAAAAAACATGGCTTGCGTTTTGAGTTAAAACACAATGGATAAAAGCATAGATCTACTATTACTCAGTAGATATTAGCATGTTTCAATGAGTTCACAAATTTCAAAGTGCAAACTTTTAAATTTGTCTAAATTTAAAATCAATAAAGTGTGCAATTACAAACTTGCCATAAGTGAATAACGATATACGAAACCCCATGCTAACGTGAGGGGAGGAAAGTGGAAACACACCAATTCATTCTGTCAAAGTGGAAATAACCCAAAGAACCAAAGTACGTCGTTAAAGTCAATGGTCTTTTATGGGAGATAATTAGGGCGAAATACTGAATCTATTTATTTATTTTTAACCAACCAGAGTCGAATGATTGACAATGTGCTGTTGGCAAGTGGATGCTTATGAGGCAAAATAAGAATCAAGAATTGGTAGAGAATGCTTATTTAAGGGTATTGTTACGTTCCATACAAATATTAATTAACATTCTGTCATTGTTGTCTCTTACCATCGAATAACAGAAAAGGCTTTGCATATTGGGAATTGTAAGTTAATATTATATCTAAGAAAATTGTTTTAATTAGGTTTTGATTACAAGGACTTACAATTGCATATACTCTTTGTTGCAGCAGAGGAAGCGTGATATGGAGTATAAAGAGTCTGCCAATGAGCAGAGACAATGGTAGTACATTTATTTGATTTTTTTACTTCACTTTTTTTGTACTTATTTTGTATGATTGTGATGAGTTTGTTTTGCGAAAGTATATTACAGAAAAATGGGTTCAAGATATGGGAATTTGTTTAGTGCATTGTGTCGATAAGTTGATGTGTAAAGTTTATCAGACATATCAAGAATAGAGATCAAAAGTTGAGATAGATAAATAGGAAAAATTACCCAAACGATGAGTTACATTATAATTTCATAAGAGTGAACTGCTTGTTAGATTGACGAGTATGTTGAATTGGTATATTATTAGGAAGTTGAAGCCAAAGCTAAAGTTGCTTTTTCTCATTCAAAAAAGACAAAATACTTCTGAAGGTTTAACTTAATTCTGTTAACCTCTTTTTCATCTTTTTGTAAAAGTGATTTTTTTAAATCCGCTTATGTTTTCTTTTCAAGTAGATGTTTATCCATCAATGCACTTATCTGAACTTCCAAATCATGTTCCCTTTCTAAAAGGCTAAGTTCTAAATCCTTCAACTCCCCAGCCCATCGCTTCTTTTCAATTTCATCTTCCACCAACTAGTATTTTATCTCTGGCTCATCCTTAAATCCAAACCGTTTGTACAGAAATTTGGTCGAGGTTGTTGAGACCATATGTCCACGTCCACACTTAAATTTGTTTTGATGGGAGACAGTATTTGCTCCTTTCTCCGAGCAGATTCTAACGACCACAAGTAATTCTTTTAAAATTCACTTGTGTTCACAAAGAATGGTTAGAGGGATGCCAAATATTTTTTTGACCCGAACCTGCCAACGCTCGTATCAATTTATGGGACTTTTGGAAAAAAAAAATTTTGCCACAACTCACATGGCTTAATTAAAATTACTTTAAATAATTTTTTTAATTAATCTAAAAGAAGAAGATTAAAATAAAGAAATTGTGAGAATAAAATAGAGATAGTAAAATGACAGAAAGAGATAACTTACATAATTTTAAATTTTTAGAAGTATTTATAGAGGACTGAGACTCTTGTTATTATATAAAGAGAATAGTCATTTAGAGAAGCTCTGCGAGTTAAATTTTGACCGAATTTTCAGATTAACTTAGTTTAAATCTCTCCTCACGGACCTCTTATATGAGCACACTTGCAAAGAAAACTGCTTGCTTCGCAAGCTGCATTTAAGAATATCTCAATGAGGCTTTATGTTGCCGCCAGTGTCAAAGAGAGCAGGATTTGTGTGAAGATGCACCCAATCATGCTTCTTCTTTATCCTTCAAACACGGATTGCTTCACTCTTAAAGCAAATTCATTATTGGCAATAGTTTTTTCAATTTCATTTTGCATTGTTCACGTAAAGAATAATAAAAAAGTTGCATTTATAATTGGATTCATTTTTTTGAATATGGAAAGCCATTCAAGCTATTGCTCTTTAATTGAATAATTAAGTAATTTTGCATATTAGGAATAGTAAGTTAAAATTATATCTAAGAAAGTCAACTTAATTAATTTAATTGTGACCAAACTTGGAATACTTCCTCCAAATTAAGTACTCATTCTTGAGCAAAGTGTCATGCGACGAGAGTTAACTCTCTTGTATAGCACTCCTATGCCGAAAGAGTAAACTTAGTGAAAGTAGCTTGATTTCGCCCTACCTTGTCTTCATTAGGAGCATGTTTTCAATTTGTGTAGGATTGGCCTAGTTAATTACTCGAACAGCAACAATCTCCCCCAAACTCAACCGAGTAGACCTACCTAAACTCCAAAGATTCTACCTTTATTATACTCCGCACATATGCCCTTGGAGTACTTCTCCCACAATCAACACAACTCTGTTGTTGATACTAGCGTACGAGAGC
Organism: Murraya koenigii; assembly: GCA_025617385.1. NCBI lineage: Eukaryota > Viridiplantae > Streptophyta > Magnoliopsida > Sapindales > Rutaceae > Murraya > Murraya koenigii. The sequence goes on from CM046817.1 coordinate 27,110,598, forward strand.
ATCACATATGAAGTCTGTGACAACAGGGGTATTGAAAGATGCTACAAGTAAATGACTAAACGAGGACTTCACTAAAGAATGGCTCAATTTTCTTGATATACATAAAAAAACATTTTATTAAAAAAACTCACCCAATTATAATGTACAGTATTTTTCAACATAGTAAACCTGTCATATTATTTATTATTATTGATAAATTTCAAGTTTTAAAAAATAAATAAATTTCATTCTTACAATTAATATTTTTCAAAATACATTTAATGAATATTCATTGTGGTCGCAACTGGCATTTGGCAAATACTATAAAATAGTTATGAGGTATTTTAATTTTTTAAGAATAAAATAAAATGAGATGGCGGGAAACCTACTCATGAAATATTATTTGATATTTAAAAAGCAAGAGAAATAAATAAAGACCGACCATTATCTGACGGAAATCGAAGTAACCAGAAAGCCAGAAAAATGTATTCAGGCGAATTCGACGGAGCTGCCGCCTTCGCCGGCGGTGGATTCATGCCGTCTCAGGCCACCACCGCTCCCGATCCCTCCTCTTCTTTCTCTAAAGTAACTATCTATCTCTAATCTCTCTCAAAATTTTTAACTTTTATTTTTTATTTTAATCTTTTTTTTATGCGGTAATTTTTGGTTAAAGAAAGATTTCTTATCCCGTAGTTTGAAGAGTTCAATCATATTAACGCTTTGTGAGTTTGTGAATTAGGCTATAATTTAATAGTAGATTGGAAATTAGGTTTTCTGAATTTTCCAGGCATCAAAATGGATGAGAATAATTCTGTTTGGCTTCTGAGAAAATTATCGAAACATAGAGCTCCGTTCTGTGCTGATTATTAATTTTATACCCTAAACTATTGAAAGGTAGACAAAAGCAGTTTAATTAAAAAGAAAACTCCACTTTTGTAAGTTTTCACCATTGCGAGTGTGTACATGAGTGTATGCATTTATAAATAAATTTTTTGTGCAGAATCGTAATGTGCGGACCTTGATGCCAATGACAGTTAAACAATTAAGTGAATTATCAAGTAACGATGAATCGAGTGCTAGCATTGATGGAGCAGATGTCAACACTGTAGGTTTGATGGAAACGCTAAGTTGCATTCATTTTTTTCGTTTTCTGATGATTGGCTTTTTTGAGTTTTGAATTTTGTTTAGGTTACAGTTGTGGGGATAGTTTGTGATATGCAAGATAAAGAGCCTCAGTTTGTGTTCCTTATTGATGATGGCACTGGACGGATTGAGTGCAGTAGATGGTGAGTTTTCTTCTATGGTTCTTTCCTCTGTGAAATTGATGTTTAAGTGGACAATCTTTGTTGTGTAGTATCTTGATTCTGAGCCTGTGGTATTTTTGTTTATTGTAGGGCTCATGAACAGATGGAGTTCAATGAAGTAAATCAAATCTCGTATGCATTTTTTTCCTTTTTTTTTTAAATAACGCCTATAAATATTTTTATAAGAGCTCAAACCCTTGCTTTCAACATTATGAGTGCAATAGCTCTTCCACTAGGCTATAAGCCCATTGGTAATCTCGTATGCATTTTGTATGCATAGTTCTTAAAATTTTAGCTATGTTGCAATTTGGGACCATTTCTAAAGAATTGTTTGAATATGGTAGATTTGAAAGTTGAATAGGCTGTTCTAAGAATCATGTTTTTTATTCAATATTCACTAATTAATCAGCAATCAAGAGGATTTGAGGACTTTGAAGTGTTGTGTCAACTGGAATAATTGGAGATTGTGCATGGTCAGGCAACTAATTAATTCTGCTTGTCTTATTCTCTCTGTTACCAGGAAAGGAATGTATGTTCGTGTTTATGGACACTTGAAGGCTTTTCAGGATAAAAGAAGCTTAAACGCATACTCCCTTCGGTAAAGATTCAACTTTTACTTCTTCCTTTTTTTTAATGTTTTGAGTTAAACCATATGAGGAATATTAAGGTGTCCATTTACCTCTTGTGTTGCACTGTTACTTTATTTGTTTTATGCTATACATACTGTGTATGCAGTAATATTCTTTATAGGTTGTTTGTTGATTACATTTTTTTTGAAAGTATGAAATTGTCCAAGTGTATGAAGTCCATTTAGCATGCAGTTCTCAGACTAATTTTGTGTGACAGCAGCTATAGCTTGTCATGTGCTAATTCGTTGGCCAACTAAATACATGCAACAGACGCATATTGGATTATGATAGCTTCCACCTTTTTGTTTGTCTCTGCATATCACTTCCACTTGATTACTATTTGTTATTTTTTCATGATTAAAATCATTTTCCAAGTTGTTATGTCTACTCTTACTGCACTCATCTGCTGAGGAAGCTTAGAGATTTACATCCTGTAGCTAGTTCATCTGTTAAACGATCAAAGTTGGTTGTTAGCGGACAATGGAACTCTCCCATGGTGGTTGTTTTGGTTCCCCATTTCTACTATGTTGATCTCACAAATTTTGTATGATACTATGCTTCATGTTTACCTGAGGTTCTACTTCAGAGCTTGACTTTGAAATTGCTGTGGTTTTCAGGCCAATCATTGACTTCAATGAGATTACAAGCCATTTTGTCGAGTGTATATATGTCCAACTCTACAACACAAGGTTACGGGTATTAATCTAAGTGGTGCTCTGCTTCTTGTCGCGTGACATTATAATCAATACAGATGTGAATGATTGTAACTTTTCAGATGCATCAATATAGATGTTAATGATTTATACGTTTCAGATGCTAATAAAGCCTTTTTCCTGATAGCATTTGATTTTATTCTGATAAACTACAGGGTGGCAGCAGTAATCAACCCCAGATGACAAGTTCTAACCATTTGAAGGAATACAATGCTATTTCCTCTAATCAAGTAAAGGATCAAGCATAATATGATTCTGCTAAGTTTTTGATCAGTTTGTTTTGCTCTCTTTTTAAGTTTCTATCATTTTCTCAATTCTCTGGCCAGTATAGCTTTGATGGAGGAAAGAGCATCGATCAGATGGTGTTCAACTTTTTGGGAAGACCCGAGTTTCTGTAAGTTATCTTTGATATTTTATTTTATGAAAGTTCTGTTGCTATATATCAGAGACCATGACCACACTTCTTGTTTCCTCTTTCTTTTTATTATTCTCTTTGCTTGAAGCCAATTAATTTCGATGATGCATTTAACACCTTGTTCTCTAACTAGCTGTTGATTTGCTTTGCTTGTGTGTTCTGGTCTATTTTATTTTTGTCTGTTTCTTTTTCTTGCTTGCATGTTCAGTCCCTATTCAGAATCAAACCTACTGATATTGGCATGTTGATGTATTCCCTCTTTTCAGTGCAAATAACATTGGAGTTCATCGCAATTTGATTTCTCAACAACTAAAGCTGCCAATGGATAAGCTCATGTCTCTCTCTCGCTCTCTTTCAGTCATGCTTTCTCTCCTACTAAGTTGCCTGCAAAATGAAACATCATAACCTTGAAATTATTTTATTGGCCTTTGACAGGGAAGCTTTAGAATCTCTTATCGAAAATAGCTTGGTTTATTCAATCGACGAGTTTCACTATAAATCAGCTGTCAATGCATGACATGTCAGACAAGTATTTTGCATCCTCCATAGTCTGAACTCGTTCTAGAACGGTATTGCCTAATTGTATTTTCCCAAGCTCGATAACCTTGCATTATGACTTTAATGTCTCTCGATCCGGACAATATTGATCCTCGTCCAGTTCGCTTTATAAGTTCAGGCTGTGTGTGGAATGTTTTCAATTAGCATTTTACCCAAATGAAATTACATGGTGATCACTGATTAATCTTGTGAAGTTGAAGGATTCAAGTTGGCTCAACTTGAATACGGTGGAATCATGATATGTTGTACTTGGAAGGTTTTAGTCTATTGTCGGTAGCCCGCTCATCGAATAAAATTTTGAAATGGTGTATTTTGAAATGGCCGAAATTTTAAGACACGTGGAGTGCTAATTGAGCGGACACGTATGACTTCCCCTTGATTGTTACAAAATCATTCATAGCGTAAATGATTTTGGATGCTTTGTTGACTATCCTGCAATCGAAGTCTGCGAATCAGATGGTTAAGATTCATTGCTGACTTTATCGGACCCATATCATATCTGATTGTCGAATATACAGATTAAAGAATGTTAAAACAATAAAGATATGCATACAGAGACAGCAGTAGTACATATCTAACCAGAAAAGATAAAGACAAAATATCACTATTAAATTAATTATTAGAAAGAGATCATGTGAGAAGTAATCATAAAGTAATAATCTGATAATAATAAATAATAAAACAAGTAGTAGCAAACGTGAGATATGATTCGTTTCACTGGCCAAAGACCCAAACTCACGTTGCTTTTAAAAACATAGTTTGACCGCTATCATTTATCAAATGACAGCTGATTTCTTACTGTATTTTGAGAGGGCCCCATAACTCATTTTTTAAAATTTTCTAATATTTTCTTTTTTGAAATTACCAGCACCCTTTTTTGTATCGTTGCCTTTTATCAATTTGCCTTTCATCACTTTAAATCATGGTTTTGAAGTGATTTAGAAAATGAATTTAAGGTTGCGTAACGCACTCTAAATTGAGTCCAAATGCAGGTTCTGGTGTTTTATGCTAAACAACTCTTATCAATTGCTTGGAAGATGAATAGTAATTTTTCACACATGTGGGTTCTATTTGACATGAGTTTAATTTCTACTTTTACTACGTAAATATCAGTAAGTTGTAATGTAAATACTAAAAAAAAATTGAAACCTCTATTAATTATTGAAATAAGTTGTAATGTAAATATTAAAAAAGATTGAAACCTCTATTAATTATTGAAATCGAAATAAATATATAAACATACTAACCTGAAGTTAAAATAGACATTTTACATGTATAAAGAAAACAAGCTGCTGCTTGAAATCTAACAATTAGTTGCTTTAAAAAAAAAATTAAAAATTAAAGGATGCAAGTATCGTACTTACTACTTGAAATGCTTTCGCAAAAAAGTACATAGTTCTTCATTCAAAAAAAAGGAAAGAAAGAAAGAAAGAAATAAAGCAATAGTTATTTTTTAAAAAATTATTCCCAAATGCATTCTTTTTTTTGTAAAGAGAGTCAAAAACACTCCCGCCGAACTCTCTACCAAATGCCAATCTCCTTTCTTGGACCTTTTCCGGTAGTGTCTGGTTTGCTTAGTGTTAAAGTAGTGTGGTATTAATTAATTTAAGTTTTAACACCAATTGATAACATATCCAGGTTTTGAGGGGGGTGCATAGGCTTGGCTTGTAATTAAACCTAATTTTTTTTTTTTTCATGTGATGCTTGCTTTGTCTTGCAGGCTGCAGCTTAACTTTATCTTTAGCTTAATAATAAGACACATTCTTGCGTTAAAACTTGGGACATGTGGGCGCAAGGGCCGGAGTGGAGGTGGCCATGGGTGGTGATTTGATCTTCTACTCACCTAATCCTATTACACGTACATTGAATTGATTTATTATATATATTAAAAAAAAAAGGTTAACTTGGATTTTTCTTTGGATTTTAGGTTTCCCCCCCTTTTTTTTTCTTTTTTACCTTTTTAATTTATTTTTGAAGATTCGAATTAAAACTGAAAAAAAAAATTTGATGGATTCATAAGATTATGAACCGAATTAATATTGATCTTCAAATTGACCCAATTTGATTCAATTCGGTTTCATTACACTTTTAGTAATTATTTTATTTTAAAATATTTTTGGAAAACAAATTAAAGGAATGAAGATTTTAATATGAGATTCACAAACACACACAGACACTTTTCTTCCCCCCTTTTTTATTGAATTAATTGTAACATTGTAAGAAATGATAGTTCAATTGATTGGCCTCCTCTTGCAATGAAGGGCAAGAAGTCAATAGCAATAAGTACCAAGGGATATGAGAAATTGAGGGCGTGGAGGACAGGAGTGCAAGATAGCTCTACTGATTACTAATACAGTTTATGATCGTATTAATTTGAGTTTAAATAACAATAATAATAATAATGGAGGCAATAATGGTCAAGGGTTCAAATCCTCTCTTTATCTGATCACCATCCGAGCTTTTAAATATCCATTGACATGTGGTATTATTAAATTCATTGGTCACGATTTATTCTTAATTAATTTTTTTCACAACCTCTTAAACGATGCATTTTAATTCCTTAAAAATTTCCGCTTCTGTCGGTTTATTTTCTCACCGTCCCCAATTCTTCTTTTCCCGAATAATTAACCATGAAAAATTTTGAGAAAGCCATTTTACTCCATTGAACGTGAACTGCAACAATTATGATACTCCAACGAGGTCAGCTTATTATTTTGTAATGCTACTGGATTTCACTCTAGTTTTATCCTGTGCATGCATCTTGATACAATTTTAATAATTACCCACTGGAGAAACTCTTAAAAATTCTGTTTATGAGCTATTAATTAACTATATTTATATGTCTATTCTACGTAAGTTTTCTCCCAGATATTTGCTAGGCCTTACGTAGCTTATTCACATACGAAAGCATGGTTAGATATATGAAATTTAGAAAGTGTTCGGACAATGCGAAAGGGACACTTGCTAAACCTGTTAGTCATATGTCGGCAAAATATTGCATTAAGTTAAGAATTAAAGCAAATTAGTTATTATTTATTCCAAAGTAAAGTAACAGTACACTTGCTAACTAATTTGCTTAAATACTAATTGTAGCTTCATTAAAATTCCTCTTATTTCATACGAGGATAGATCTCACAATTGGTACATATCAATTGTAACTTCATTAAAATTCCTCTTATTTCATCGGAGGCGATAGCATGCAGAATGCTTCTGGCTTGAAATTTGTGTATATTTTAAATCGCTTGATATTCACTAAATTATCTCATTTGTAAATTTATGCACCAACAATTCATAAATATTATTAATTGGCAGCTTCTTTTCTTTCGAGAATAATAAATTAAGCATACACGTTTATATATATATATAATTAATGGTTGATGACTTGATGCTTAAATCAATTTCCCACATGGGGAAATCTTAATTCTTGGCCTCAAGCCTACGCCTCAGTCATTGAGTTATAGTCATATAATCTATTTTAAATTTTATTTATTTAAAAATAAAAACAAAAGATATTATGGAGTTTCTGGCATACTCCACCAGGTTCCACTATTTATTTTTCCTTGCATTGAAAGAAATATTATTACTCGCTCACAATTCACAAACAAATCTGATACATGCATGCAAGTGCAACTTGGCATCTTTGGGCCATGAGCTGAAACGTGTGCATGATAATTATAGGTAATGTGAAATCCAAAATAGTCTAAAATGCGCACGTGTCCGGTAGGTGTCATACAAGCATGTGGATGCCATTAGATTATATTTAGCAGCATGCAGAAAGCAGAGCAAATCTGTCCACCCGCAGAAGCCCAATCAGAGGAGCGAGAGAATAGCCAGCACAGAACTCGCTCCATACCTTTTTTTCTTCTTTTGAGTTTTAATTATTTAATAATTTTGCCCTTTTACATATCATATTAAATAATTTTGAGATTCTTTTTTCCCTTTTTCAGTTTTATTTTTAGTTCAAATATATATTCAAGTAAGTTTTTCTGGTTATGTCGAATTACATGTCAAAAATACATAAATAAGAAAACTATAGGAAGCGATATAATTATTAATTAGAAGGGGAAAATAGAATGAAGTTTTAAGCTAATAAAAAATTTTAAAAGACTAGACGATAGATAATGTAATTAATATTAAGCAACGAACGAACAACTAGTCTCCGGTGAGGGTTGCGCGTGATGTCACGCACTTTGGCATCAAAAGTCAAAACCCCGACTTCTACTGCGCGAACTTTGAAAGAAATAATAATAATAGCGGCATTTGGTAACCAGGCAGTGCACAAAAATACTGTGCAACCCAACCAGTTAGACCATGAGCGAAGAAAATCAAATAAAAATGTGAGCGCCCGAGAGGCGCGAATTGTCTTTTTGTGGTCAGTCAAAAAAGCAAATAAAAAAAAGTTTCAGCGTAGACACGCGGCAAACTTTGGGACCAATTGTAATGATTCCTTTTTTTTTCTGGCTCTCTTTAAAAGAAAACCAAGTGCTCACCTTACCTCACCTCGCCAAAGGGGTCACGGTCACCGTGTTCCCTTTGCCTCCCCCTTGCTTCTCCTCAACAAACAGACGCACAGTACCAAACGCATAACACCTATTCAAAAATATATTCACCTTTCTCGTGTCACACAATTTAATGTTCTTGTTGTGGTACATGGCTCACCTTCTAGCTAGATCAAATTAATCTACATAACGAAATTATGTGCCCTCAGAATCCCCCAAATTGTGATAATTCTTTCTAATTGTTTAGCACAAACGTTTGTATTTTGTTTAATAATGATACAATACGGATATTTATATTCAAGAATCTACCCTATTTAACTTTCAACTTTATTATAATATAGCATAATATTTAATTCTCATTAATATTAAACAAATATGTAATTTGTGCATAATTAAAAAAAAATGCCTATCTCTATCTCAACTTAATAATTAATCGAGAGATAACAATAAAGTCTCCAAATAAAAACTTGAATTCATGCTTAGATTGAAAAAAGGAACTAAAAATATTGATATATATATATATATATACACACACACGTATACGTGACTGCATAATTTATTTTTAAGAAATAAAGTGATTACAACAATTCCAGGATAAAAAAATGAAGGAACAGTAGCAAATCCCTCCTACCTCATTCTCTCTCTAAATCTGGCTTAATTCCTTGACCAAACCACAATCTAGAAAGAGAAAAATTATACAAAGCAAGTGGAAGCTTTTTAGAGGATGACTGTGCGGCGTTTGCCCCACCCTCTGGCTGAAAATATTTTTTCATTCAATATTTTTGTCGAACAACAATAATAATAAACATTGGTACTGAAATAAACATTTAATTTTCTTCAGTAAGAGGAAATTTGTATTAAAAAAAAAAAATCCTCGATGCTCGTGCGAGCTCTCTCTCCCTTCACGCTCATTTCTTCTCCTACCTCTATAATTGTGCCTTCATAACTCTCTATTCCTCTTCATCTTTCAAAAACAACACAAAATTTCCTTTCTTTCTTTCTGTCCACTATTTCCAAAGAAACAAACACCCCTCCTCGTTTTCTCTCACTCTTCTCTCTTTCTTGTTTCACACTCACCCACACAACAAAAAACAAAATGAATAATAATAATATGAACGTCAACCTAAGCAGCAGCAGCAACAATATCAATATCAATATGGATCATTCTTCTTGGCTTGGCTTCTCGCTTTCCAATAACAACTTGCAAACTTCCTCCACTTCTGATCCTGACTCCTCTCACCTCTGCCTCTTTGAAGCCTTCACCACCGCCGCCACTGCCACCACCGCCTCAGGTATGTAGAAAAGCGTCTAAACCCTCTCTTAATCTAGCTAGCTGGGACGAACCTACTTTTTTGATTTCTATTATTAACTACAACAACAGGTACTAATTTAAATATATCAAGAGGTGATGGAGGAGGAGATGCAACTGGGATAGCAAGTGCAACAGACTTATCTATATTCACAGGCAGCCCTAAACTTGAAGATTTTCTTGGCGGTTCATGCACCGCTACGCCACCGCAGCAGCCACCAGTGCAACTTGGTCATCATCATTTTTCTAGTGCAACAACTGCTCATGAGATTTATGACTCCGAACTCAAAACAATAGCTGCCAGCTTCCTTCGCGGCTTTGCCACCGAACAAACAGATAGCCACCAGCAGCAGCAGCACCACCATCTAAAACGCCAACACCACCAACAACAAATAGTGCCGCTTGTTGCCGAACCCACCCCTAAGAAAACAGTTGATACTTTCGGCCAACGCACATCTATTTACCGAGGAGTCACTAGGTATATATAAAATAAATCATCTTGGAAAAAAATAATTATTAAGAAGTAAAATTAATTAATTAGTTATTTTTTGACTGCTTTGATGATGAAGACATAGATGGACGGGAAGGTATGAAGCTCATTTGTGGGATAACAGCTGCAGAAGAGAAGGCCAAAGTAGAAAAGGAAGACAAGGTAATTACAGTTGTATTTTTTTCTTTAAAAATAAAAAAAATGTTCTAGGGTTTCTGTTTTTTTTTTAATTTTCTATCGTGCGCCGCGGATGCATAAGTTTTGAAAATGGGTCCACGCTGAGATCTGGGTGGGAGGTGTCTGGAGTCTGAGGCTCTGTTAAATATGGTCCTTGAAAGAAGGTGGTCAGAGCGTGAGCGGAATAAATGCAGATGGGAGGAGTTAAAAAAGAATGTAAAAATTAAACGGTGCAAATCTCAAGAGCTGATGATTTAGTGTGAAGGGCTTAGATCCTGTCATTTTGAACATCGTTGGCGCATTAGATTTTGCATTTATGAATGGGTGAAATGAATGTTGAGTATTAAATGATAATATATATGTATATATATATATATATATATATATATATTTTTTTTTGTGGGTTTTGAAGATTCTAATGTGCTTTTGTTGCTTCTTTATGTGGCATATATGTACATGACGAATGATTGCTGCTATGGATGGATATGCAAAATATCATCATCATTATTATTTTTCAGTTTATTTGGGTAAGTTCTTTCTTTCGAATATTAACTTTTATAGATAACCACTAGCCAGTACTTGCAAGTATTATAAATATCATCATCATCATTCATCATTCATCATGTTGTTTTCACTGTAATAAGGAAGAAATTATTCTTGTGAACTTGCATGAATGCATCATGTCAAGCTCAGATGCTTCAGATTTGACTCTAGATTTTGCGTCACTGTGACAAATCATTAATTATTATCATTATTTTCTCTAGTGATTAGATACTCATTTAGGTAATTTTTTTTCTTTTTTAAATTTGCTGTAGGTGGCTATGATAAAGAAGAGAAAGCAGCTAGGGCTTATGACCTTGCAGCTCTCAAATACTGGGGTCCGACCACTACTACAAATTTTCCGGTGAGTCCTTTATTTTCTCACGCCATGAGTGGTTTTATTTTTTTTTTTTCAGCTGGAATTTCCTTGTTTTATCGAATGTTTTAATTAGAAATATTATTAACTTGCTTGTTGAAGGTTTCCAACTATGAGAAAGAATTAGAAGAGATGAAGAACATGACTAGACAAGAATTTGTTGCTTCCCTTCGAAGGTGCATTAACCATTTTCACTCTCTACATTTAATTTTAGGTTCTGGGTTTTCTGAATCGGATCATTGTGCCACGACAAAGTCATTAAATTCATGCAGGGTAATTAATTTCTTTATCTTGTAGGAAAAGTAGTGGTTTCTCTCGGGGAGCTTCCATTTACAGAGGAGTAACAAGGTTTGTTACTTTTAACCTTGTTACTTTTTAACTTTCAATATTCTTTAAATAATAATAATAATGTGGTAACATATTCTAAAATTTTGCTTTATTTTACCGTAGGCACCATCAACATGGTCGTTGGCAAGCAAGAATCGGACGAGTTGCCGGAAACAAGGATCTCTATCTTGGCACATTCAGTGAGTTTCTTGCAAACATATGTGGTCACTGGTTTTGTTTCTTGATTATAAACATGTGTGATATATGATTTTTTCTTTGAAAATAGGCACCCAGGAAGAAGCAGCTGAGGCATATGACATTGCTGCAATCAAATTCCGAGGCTTAAATGCGGTGACCAACTTTGACATGAGTCGTTACGACGTAAAAAGCATTGCCAACAGCAACCTTCCTATAGGAGGAATCACCGGCAAGTCCAGGAACTCATCTGAATCAGTTTCCGATAGTAAGAGCCTCGATGGAGGAAGCCGGTCCGACGATCGGGATATATCATCTGCATCATCTCATCTGGCAGCCTTTGCATCATCTCATCCCGCCAGCTCAACACTAAGCTTTGCAGTACCCATCAAACAAGACCCAGCGGCAGATTACTGGTCTAACCTCCTTGGATACCAAAATAACACTGTTGCCACTCCTCTAACCAATGCTAAGAGCCTAAGCATAGCAGTAGCACCAACTTATTTTCAGAGTCCCACATCATCACCATCTTTCCACATGGACTTTGCTGCAAATCCATCATCAGCAGTCGATGAAAGCAATAATAATAATAATGGGTTGTTCAATGTTGGTAATTATCTTCAGCAGCAGCAGCGTGGTGTTAGTAGTAGTACCACCACCGCAACTACTAGTGCCCATACAAGTTCTTCAAATATCCCATTTGCCACACCCATTGGCTTGAGTAGTAACAATTATGAAAGCTGGATTTCACCATCTTTGCATTCTTTTCAGACTGCAAAGCCAAACCTCTCAGTGTTTCAGACACCAATTTTTGGCATGGAATGAGATCACAAGTGTGGAAAAAGGATGATGAGAATCTGTGCAAAATAGATGGGGTCGAGCTTGTTTGTTTGTTATTTTTATTTTTATTTTTTTTTTGGGTTACTGAAAATAGGTGATGATCATCAAGTGGGACTGACAAGAAATTCAAAGTAGCTGTAGCTGACTGTACTAACTGAAGTTCTTTTGTTATGGTCACGCTAGCTCTTTCTTTTTTTCTCTTTTTTTTTTTGCATTTTCTTTATTTACTGACAACCATCGATTTACAAGTGTGCGTACGTATAGATGGAAAAGACTCCCTTTTGTAATCTTCTTATCGTCGGTATCAAAATTACCCCATCTTCAAAATTCTCATTTTCTGCTGTGTGGTTGGTCTTTTTCGCATAAAAATAGTTCTTAAAACTATGAATTTCTTGACTAGTCAACATCACTCACCAGCCGCTACCCAAAAAGAAAGAAGAAGAGATTTAAGGTCACAATAATCACTTTTTAAGTAATTGCTCAGGTAAGTAATTTTCAGTAGTTGATTTTTCATTTATGGAAAGTATTCATCTTCTTAATTTGGATATTGCTCCCCTAGCTTGGATCCCAACGAACGGTTGGGCCATATTTGTTGGTAAATTATGTTTAGTTAGTAGTGATGATAAAATTAATGTAGGTTATTTTTTCTCATTAAAATTATCAGTCTATCGTGACTCTTATTGTATCTTATTCATTCGGCTATTCAATAATTTCGAAGTGTCCATTTCCCTAAAATGGAAAGTGAGAATTAATGATTACTTTATTTTCATGGTAATATTATATATTTTAAATAATGTGATATTTATTAATTAGTTGAATAAATTAAAATAAATTAATTATATTATTTTATTAATTAATTGATAAATATTATATTATTTAAGATAATTATTTAAAATAAAAAAAATTTAAGATTTGTAATATTATTATAAGTTTTATATATATTAGTGATTGTAATATCGATGCTGTATACTTTGTTGACTTTAATTTTTAGCATCTTGAAAATGATCCAATCATCCAAAGACAAATCTACTCTGGACAGTCATGGATTGAAATTATAAAATTAGAGGGTTTAATTCAAAAAAAAAAAATTTAATTTAAGATATTTATTTTTTAATTGTTCATTTCAATATATTTAAAGTCTCAAAACTCAAATTATATTATTTTCTCTTACATTTAAAAAATAATAGTATTAAAAATGTTAGAACTCATTGTAATTATATTTTCTGAAAATATTTTTTTTTTAATTTCTATCAAATATCTACAATAACATATTTATGAAAGTATATTTTTTCTAAATAATCTCCACTAAATATCTAAAAAAATAAAATTATATGGCTTTTGAAATTTAAACAAAGTCTTCAAAACTATTAAATAACATTCTTATCATTAAACTACAAGTATTTTGTAATATAAGTAATGTATTTAAATTTTTTTTATTTAATTATTTCATAAAGTGTACATTTAGAGAAAAAAAAAAATAATAGTAGCTAAGAAAGGGCTTAAGCTTCCCCTAGACCTTAGCTAGTTTGACTCATGACTTCAAAACAGTCTTTCGTAATCACATAATTAAAGTTATGACATATTTTTTATTATATATTTTTTTATATGTGTAGTATGATTTCATTACCTAATTTTATTGAGAATGAAAAAAAATTAGGACTGCGTGCGCCCGTGGAGAATGTGAGTGAACATTCGGGTCTGCTGCAAATGGTTAAGTTTAGAGGTGCTTACATAAACAAATATATGTATTTGTTGGCTGGTGTCTGCCAATTTATAATATTGTTTTTCTTCAATTTTCTTTCGTGTCTATTTGTTTGGTTGGTGCTTCGAAATTTGAAATTTCCAGGTGAGGAGTAAGGTGCCAACCGCCAAGTTCTCAGGCGATTAGTCGGGTGATAGAGAGAGAAATGAGTTCAATCTTGAGAATAAATTTTCGAAGTATGGTTAATAGATTCTGAATTATGCTATAGTTGTAATGATTCAGACAAAACAAATTGCACTACAGATTTTCCAGCCAGCAATGTTCAATAGTTCCTCAATTATATTATAATCGCAACTTAGATAGAATGTGCCATATATATAATTGGTCGAGCTTAAAGTTTTTCGCCCTTGCCATGTTGTTAAACGTTTCCAGCCAAAAAGCATTTTCTTCGTTGTAAAATCTTTTGTTTTTTGGGCCTATTCTTTATCAAATTAGCATGCAACAGTGTATAGACACATCAATTATTATTATTTAAAATTTTTTTATTTATTAAATTATTTAGTATCTAAAGTCTATATTAAATTTTGTTTAATTCAGATTTGAGTCAGACAGTACCACTAGAATGGTAAAATTTTTTTAATCAATATTTAATATAACTATATTTTTAAAATAAATATCTTAAATAAAATAAAATAATTAATATCAATTGATCTAAGTACTTATTGGTAATATTATTTAAAATATAGCATCATCCATATATGCAATGCAAGATTCCTTTATAAAAATTAAAAACCAAACGCGCAACAAAACAAAAATTAAACTTATGGGTTCAGAACGGAGGTAAAACATTTGATGTCCAACACAAAAAGGTAGTCTAAACTCTTGATTAATAGAGGGCCACTCACTGCCCCCTTGACCAAAAAAAAAAGTGAGAGAACCAAAAGTGAAGTAGATATAACAAACTTTAATAAGGTAATAATGTACAATGGGACAAAGAACAAAACCACACACACTTATTATCATTGTTTTAATTTTAGCTTTTAGTAGCTAGCTCTACGATTCGATTGGAAAAAATTTCTGTCTTTTCTTGTCTCTTCTGTCTCCAATTTCCTTTCGGCGCTCATTAGCACCACTTTTGCCTTCAATTCTGACCACATCTTTGACTGACTGTTTTTTTTTTAAATTATTTTTATTAGTGAATTAATTAAGTTTTGCTCTAATTAAGCAGCTGAGGCCTGAGAGACGAGATGAGATCACGTGGGCATCTTGGGAGATCATTGGCTCATATTATTATATCTTGTTATCATAAAGTTATCATGTTTTGCAAATAATACAATCACATTCATTATAAGTCGATAGCTACATGTCAAAATGAAATTATGTTTATACACGTTAGCAGCAGCAATTAGAATAGAAAGCAATTTTCCTTTTTCTGTTTTTGTTTCTTGTGGGTTCAAATTAGCAGTATATTGAAAAGAGAAATGAGTGTTGCGTTCTAAACGCATAAATGAGCTTCCTGCAAAGTGTCATACGCTTGTGGCCTTGTACTTAATCACGAAGTAAATAAGAATGATTAATAAAAATATGAACACCGCCTTTCTTTTAATTATTGATTTACAAATGGGCCTGTGTGATTATTACGACGGTGGATTAAATTAAAGGGCAATTATTCAAACTTCATTCTATCGTTTCTATTCTTTTCTTCTTCTTCTTATCTGTTGTAGATAAGAATTTGTATACACGGATTGGAATTAGTTGTTTGATACTAATTGTGGGAGAAAAGAAAATATCAAACTTCAATACACTAAACGCTACGTTAGATTCATATTTTGCAAAATGCATATGTTCATTTTCGATAATGTTTTTCATATTCAATAACACAAATATGTGTTTTGAAAAGCTGAAGTTCATTCAGTTCAATTATTCAGTGATGTTGCCATGGTACGTAACGTCATTTTCTTTATGGAAAATGCATTGCAACATTTTTTTTTTGGGGGGAGGGGGCGGGGCTATTAATTAACGCCAAGTATGTACTCTAATTTATGATGAAATTATTGAAAGACTACCAAAATCTTTATACATACCTAATAGTCTAATTAGATTTATATTCTAAACAAAATCAGAAGCACATGCGACATGCCGTGTCTTGTAAAGGCTACGTTTAAAAAAAGAAAAAAATTGCAACTAAAGTATTAGTCAAATGCAACGCTGCAAAAAGATCATCTCTTTTTTATGCTGCCCTTTTCTTTTATCCCCAACTTTAATTAAAAACATGTGGGGGAACCCCTGGCTAGCTAGCTTTTCTTTTTATTCTGTTTTTTTAGAGTTTAGTCTCAGTCCTTGTTTCGCTTTTGTTTTGCATGTCGGCCACCAACACCACGTACTACACTTGTTCACTTCATTATGTTGTTTTGACTAAAAGGACTCCATTGCTCTGGCTTCTAAATACGTTATAGGGAAAATTCACCACCACCCCCTTTTGTTTTGCAACATTAAATAATTGTCCCCCTGATGTTTAATTTAAGACTTAACGAGAACTCTCCTGATTTTATAATGTTAAACAGTGGAGTTGTTTTGGTCAATTTTCCTTAAGTTCTGTCATTATCTTGCCGACCAAACTTTCTGTTGTTTTTATGTTATTTTAATCATCAACGGATTGGATTAGGGTTTGTGCCTTGTTGAATGAGAACAATAAATCGTGAATCAGGGACATTACACATTATTCTAATTACTTTGGTTATATCTATGGTTGTGATTATAATAATAATCATCTAGTTAATTATGAGGCCGCACGTGCGAGGCCACTTGGGTTAATAGTCCGCTAAGCGTGCGGGTTGATTGCTTTGACTGTGATTAATCAAAAGCTTAATTCCTTAATTTGAAAGTACTGGCATTATATTGACATATAATTGATTGTATGTGCTCTTCAATAATACTAGTGGAAGTGAAAAGAGTTTCATTTGATCATACATCCACGTTGGAGATTTTCAACAGCATGATTACAGGCTGAGTTAAATGACTTTTTTACGGCTTAATCAATTACGTGGGATGGGATAATAGAGAATGTTTGGACCAAATTCAAACCAAAAGTGGGAAGAGAGTTTGAATGAATAACAGTTCACAAATAAAGATTCCAACTAGGGGGTTGGCAATCGGATGTCACGGGACGAGATTTGACGATTTCAGTCATGTTTCATATATGTATGTAAAGATAAAAAAAATGTTACATTCTCGTCCTTTATTTTTATTTTTTGATAAAAATTTATCTTAGTCTTTTTCCGTTAAATATTTTGTCATATCCTATTATTCTAAATAATTCCGAATGTAAATAAATAAATTTAATTTTTTTTTCTTTTAAGGATCATCATAATTTAATATAACAAGTTTAGCTATATTAAAATATCTAATAATTCAATAATATAATAATAAACCAAACCAACAACAAAGAAAAATAAAAATTTCAAAGTTTCAATACTAAACCAAATCAATTTGAATTCTAAAGTTTAAGCAAAAATTAAAACTAACAAAAATTTTTAAAAGTTAACTTCGATTCTAGTTTCCACTTCATTTGGCAAGAAACCTTCATATTCTAACAACACTTTCAAGGCCGTGCTTTCAAATTTCTATATAAACTATAGGAATTAATCAATAAAAGTAAGAATAAGACTATTATATTTTGATAATTACATAATAATTAATATATTTTTATTATTTAATTTTAGTATTTAGATTTCAACTTTAAAACTTAAAATTTTAAAATAATTAAAAATTTAGAATAATTTTAATATTAATGAGATATACAAGACGTGATGAGACTTTATAATTAATCTTTTTTCCATCCCACAAATAAAAATAAGATTTATTTTCGTTATTGTCGTCTCATCCCATTTTAATTTGAGATGTTAAAATATGTTTCAATCACATCCAACAAGAAAAATTATTTCCTTAATTCCAACATTGATGGGTGCATTAAAATTGGTTTTGTAATAAATTCACAAATGATGGCATTATGTTAAAGCTTGTGATATAGTTGCTTGGACTTGGTTGAAACACAGTGTCCCCCCCTCCCCCTCTCCCTTGTTTAGATAAAAATAGTACATATGAGTTGGAATTTTCCAACAATTCATCTTGAGTTTCTGTGTAAATTTGTCAAAATAAGAATCGCATCAAAATAAAAGACATAAAGTGATGTTTGCCTTAATCAACTATGAATTCCAAATTCCAAAAGAAGAACTTTGAAGTTAATTTTAGAGCAATGAAAGATATCAATAATTAATTTTTTATTATTATTAATTTTTTAGGTTTTAGATTGAAACGAAAGGAAACAAAAATAAATAAATAAATAATCAATCTGCTCTAAACTCCTTTTTTTTTTTTTTCCTTTTAAATTTTTGTCTGGTATTGTTTCGAGAAGTAAAAATCAAAAGGAAAGAGAGAGGAATTCCATCCCAAGTCCTTGAAGAAACATGGGCTTTCCATATGATTACAAGCATACGTAAGCCTAACCCATGATCGAGCAACAACAAATATGAGGAAATTCTAAGAAGGGCCCAAGCTTCTTTTCTAGGCCCACTTTTGCCCTAACCATTAACCTATTTTAAAAATTTGCAGGCACACTAACAGATTATAATTGTTACTTGAAGCGAGGTCTTGTATTGCTGGATTAAGTGCCAGGACACGATGCTTTGGTAAATATGGTCTACAAAATTGATGCTACAAGGTTTGCAGCACTTTGCATGTTGCATTATTATTATTATTATTATTATTAATGAACCTGAGAATTCTCTTGGGGCATTAATAATCCACACAATTATCGAGCGCCAATTGCTAACACACAACAACATTTATTCTATAATCCAGCGAATGTTGAGTTTCCTATTCGAACTTGTTAAGAAATATATATTATTTTTTTATGAAGATTAGTAAATCTTTAATTAGTATATTTTCTAAATTTTTTTATTTAAGAAAAATTATATTCAAGGAAAAAGTAATTTTTTCTTTAGGACTTGACGTATTTAAGGAATAATACAATTAATATTAGAAAATAAATATTTTTCGTATAAGAAACAATCATTATATATAAAGAGGTTAGATTTATTTTGTTTAAATATAACAACATAATAATCAATTATCTGCAAATAAACTCTTTGTAATGTGAGGACCATTGAAAAATTAAGTCTTATTGAAGTTTTGAATGTGAGTATATATTGAAAGATTGAGTGTTATTGAAACTTTAGGTGTGAGTAAAATAATATTATAATGATTGTAATAATTTTTTATATAATGAATTTTTTCTCTTGTCGTCATTGATGGCTATAATTTTTCTACTTTTCACATAAATTATTTTATTGTGTAATTAATTTTATTTTTTATCTATTTTCTGCTTGTTATTTACTTATTATTTTGGATGGGATTGAAATTCCCTAACAGAACTCAAATTCATTGGATTCCAAGTATCTCTACCACTTAAATCAACCAGCCAATGAAGTAGTAGAGCCATCATATGTTCATTCGATCATGTGACTGCGACCCACTTGCAGTATTAACAAGTTCTTGATCTTCATTTAAGTAAATCAATTTGTGTTAATGTGCGTAGGATTTGTAATTTCAAACCAAAACTTGCAACACATCTTATTTATAGTGTTACAAATATGTTTTAGAAATCACAAACTCCAAATTCTAGGTAGTATGAAATTTTAATTTAATGGAAAAATCTTAACATTGACTAATTTCTAATATAAAAATCCATGATGGGCTTTTAGTGAGCCATTGATTGAGAAACTTGATTAGAAAAATCAATTTACACAACCTCAACTTGTAAAGGGTAATTTCCCAAAGGTATTGTTTTACCTATATTCTCGGAGTTCCCAATGCTTGCATTATTGAAAGGGCATTATTAATCAATATATTAACTTTATTTAGAAGACAAGATAGCATTGTGATTAGATAATTAACCTCCTGGGAAATCGAGAGAAATTATTAAAAAAAAGAAGAAGCTTACTTTTTCAATAATGGTATCGAAAAATTGAATCTAATTTAATTACCTCAGAATGGTTTAATCCAAAATATAGAAGGAAAAATATTACACTCTGGCTCTCGTTACAAGGTGAGAGATTCAAACAAAAACTAAGTTGATTATATTATTTGTACATATTTAAGAAAATTCAAACATACATATGTTAATATTCATTTTCTGTCATCTTTACAGCTTGCTGCCCATAAAAGTGAATTCATTTCAATTTTTTCCAATCAGCAATGTAAACGCAATCCTTCCCTTTAATCCTAAAAAAAAAAAAAAAAAAAGTTTCTATGAGTACTGGAACTGTAATTTGTAATTGGAGTTTCTTTTTACCTTAGGCCGACGTGCTTTTTACACTGGAAAAAAGATTTTATTTAGCTCTTCTTGCAATCACTTTTAGTGAAAAAAGCACTTTGAGCAATCACCACACCACTCTCCCTTTCATACAATTTTTTGTTTTGTTTTCTTTCTTCTTCTTCTTTTGCGATTCTTTTCTTTGCTTGCATACTTTGATGACAAATATAAGAATCATTATTAGACTGTCAAATTATGTTAATTCATTCTGTCTCTTTATTTTGAACGCGGGAAGCTTCCTCTTCAAGCAAACCTACTTTTGCATCAAATTCCTCATTTGCCACATATTATAACCATTAAAAAATAGCCTTCCCCATAATTTGATTGAAAAGGCATATGGGATAAAAAAATAATAATCTTTATCTTAATGTAATTATTGGTCTTTGAATATTAATATCTGTGTGGTACCAGTTGTTTGTTTTTATTCATTAAGGATACACCTTCTCCAATTCCCTCTCTAATTTTTAAATAATAATAATAATAATAATAATTCTTAAGCAAGAGATTTACAAAAAAAAAAATTATTTGGATATTTTTTCTGAGATAAGAACTACAATGGCAGAAACTTTTTATGCATTCTATACTCTTATTATTATTATTATTATTATGTGTTTCAAAAATCAAAAGAAATCAATTGAAATTATTTACATGCTCCCCATATGATAGGTGAAATTATTCACTAGATCATCCGTGTAATATTTCTTTAAATAAACAGAGGAAGACACTTAAATCTCAAAATTCAGTCCTAATTTATAAATAGACCTCAACGTTGTGAAAACAGACACCATAATAAAAAATGGTAATACAATATTTATGAGAAAGTTTATGTAACATCCAAAGGGGAGGGAAACGAACTAATAAACTTATGGGTAAGTTTGAAATTTTGATTTTTAATTTTGATGTCATAATTGAAACGTGTAAGGACCACAGTTCACAAAGATGATAACATTGTTTTTGTTTGGTGGGCAACCCACGAAAATAACAACAAGAATAATAATAACAACAATAAATTAAATAAAAAAAATTTGTAGAATGTGTCCACATCTATATTCTCCACTACACTTTTTTTCTTTTTTTCCTTTTTTTAAGTGGTAGCTGAAATATATATAGTGGGGAAGCATAAATGCCAATTTATTTTGCTTTACTCTCTTTTTCTTAATGCTCACATGTTGCAATCATCGATATTGCCTCGATAAATATAATGAATGCTAAACAGTACGCGCAGCATGTGAGGCATTCAATTTGTGACCCTACACGAGGTATGATTTTTATTGGCACTTGAGTTGTCACTCGAGCTTAATCTATCTTCCTTCTTATACTGCAGTATGATATCAATGATTTGATTATTCAATCTCGATTATGGAAGGAATTCTATAATTTATCAGGGTTAATATAATCCATCAATCTATATGTACGATAAAAAATTAAATTTAATATAATCATTATTTATACGATGATTTATATATATATATATATATATATTATCAATTATTTATTATATAATTAATACAATATTTTTAATATATTATAATTTTTTAATTATAATTAACTAGTTTTTAATAATTAATTAAGAAGATATTTTTGTTCAGTCAAAGTAAGTGTGTAACTAAAATATAAAAATAATACAACATTCAATAGATTGAGACGGTTTGTACATGAGTACTTTGAAATAAATATATTTTAGTCTAAAGTAATGATATCTTTGTTAAAGAATATATATATATTTAAATACATTAAAAATTATATTCAAAGATATCGATATTAAAAAATTATTCTCTCTGTGTATATATAAGAGAGATTGCCACATTTTGGCTTCATTTTTAAGGTCGGACTCGGAGGTTTAAATGGGTGTGCTTTCTCTGTTTATGATAACAAATTAACAACAAACAAACATGCATCTGATAGACTTGATTAAGAAGAATATTTTAACAAGATCTCTGATAGGTAAAATGCAAGCATGTCCTTGGAAGTCATTGCAATGGTGTCAAATGATGTGCGTTAAATTAAAAATTATATAAATTCCAATATGTGCATGGTTTTAATTTGAGGATGAATGAGCAGTCGCCTTTATATTTTTTATTAATGAATATTTCTTGATATATATATATATATATTTGTCGTATTTGAAGCGTATTCGGTGATCAAATTGATCCTTTGGAAGGACGATGACTTACTTCACCTTTTTGTTTTTTGGCATTTCGCTTTGCGGATAAGGGAGAAGAGATTGGTGGCTGCAGTTGGAAATATATGCCGCCCATTGCATCCGCAGTCAGTCGAGTCTATTTGTGTATGGTTTTTTCAATCAGAATTCTCCCACCATGTAGTGATAATAATGTAACACTTCGTATTTTAACAAAGTATAAATTACTCTTTTGTTCCAACAAAAGTTGAGACTTGCGTTATTCTCTTAATACGAGTTTTTTCTCCTTCAATATTTTAGTGAGGATTGATATTCAGACTGGACTATATTAGAATTAATACAGAAAGAGAGTTTTGATTTCTTTCTAATTATAATATCAGTATATTTCTAATTGTAATATTTATATACTTCTAATTATAATATCAATATTCATCTTATTGTAACATCAGAAATATATAAAAAATAAATCTCCATTAAATAAGCATTTTTATTTATAAACCAAATTTCAAATTTGTTTAGGTTCAAACTTAAATCTTTAGCAACTAATTTTTAATCAATCAATCGCATAAAAATCAATGACAAAAGAAATGAGGTATGCAACAAATTAAACATGTGAGAGTAAGGAGAGGTATGGAATTGAAATCCTGTTACTCTACTTAATAGATTTGTCAACCTATTTACAAAATTTGAGTATAATTTACGCATTCTCTTGTTATTTTTCATATTTTTCAGTCTATGTTTTTTATTCTCTGGTCTAGTTGCTTACATCCCAAAGTCACCTCAATTTCTATACCATGAATCCCATCCAATTGAGACATTCATTAATCAAGACTTAATCAATTAAATCGGGTCGAGATCAAAACCTAAACATTGAAATTGAATGACAAGGTTGAGCTACATACAAGCCATTGACTTTGATTGATTACAACAAATCAGGTGCCAACCGACCCACCGACTTTATCCACCGTCGGATTAGTGATCAAATCAAGATCATTACTCATTAGCCCATGTTAGGAATCCAGGTGGCAAATAATTAGATGTCATTCCCAACACACACATGCAACAGAACAATTTGTTCCCATTCAATCACATAAAAAGCCTTTCCCCTCCTTCTCAGCACCCCCCCGTTTTTTTTTTGGGGCGGGGGGGACAAATTCTTAATTTCGTCGGCGCCTAATTACACTCACCTTATCTCATCTAATCCATACGTCGCTTTCTTTAACGCAATCAAAAAATATATGATTGACCAAACTAGATAGACTCTGTACCATTTTTATGACAATCCAATCGCAACCGTCCACGTCGGTGCTATAATATGATTACCATGTGAGATTATCATTTCCCTAAAATATGTTAATGGCTAGTATAATAATGTTTTAGTTGATACATAATAATGTGAGCATCTTCAGAGAGTTGAATATAAAGATGACAACGTCTTTATATTTTAATATATATATATATATATATATATATATATATATATATATATGTAATGAATTTGATGGTGGCATACATCTTAAGTAGGGGCATCTTTGCACGATATATGTCCATTGTGGAGGGGTTGCTTTCAAATATTAATTTAATTTCAGTGTTTTACGAAATAATGAGATTTACGGTAAGGCTTTGGAAATTGTGTGTATATTGTGAATCGAATAATGTATTATGCCATGATTAAAGAGATAATATTTGGTGTGCGAAAACAAAATGCAGACCATTAATATATACTGTTGTGTAAATTTCCATACCTATAAATTTCAACTGTTCCTATTTGTTTGTCCTCATTCATAGTGTTTTTCAGTTTTGAATTACGTTTCAATTGTTTTGAAGTTAAATAATTTTGAAATGAGAAATCTTGTAATTGCATTCTATTTTTTGTTTCCAACATTTGAAAGAAAAAAAAAATTCAAAATATGTTTTTCTTGTCACATTCTCATAAAATTTTGGTTCCTTCCACGTCATTTCTTATCACTTTTCTATTATTACTCATAATTTTTAAATTTTAACATTTATTGACGCAGGCTGTATATATTTTCGCCACTATTACATTTTCTTTTTAACCCATTTATTTCCACATTTTTGTTTCGTACTTGAAACATTCTCAATTTTTTATTTTATCACATTTTCATTACTTTCTTCTAACGTTTTTTTTTTAATCTCTTTCAAGTTTTAATATTTATCATCAAATTATCACCATGGCACCGTCATTTTCTTAATATTTCTCGTCATATTATCACGTTACCGTCACTTTCTTTATATTTCTCATCATGTTTTTAATTAATTTTTTCCGTCACTTTTTCAACACCTTTTATTTTATTTTTTATTTTTGTAACTATATAGTCTCCTAATTTCTCATCATATTATTGTTATCTTTAGTGTGCGCGCGCATGCGCTTGACCTTTCAATACTAGACTTTTATTTACTTCTATTAATCATGGGCTCGTCGAAGGTCAAATACGTTGCAATTGAAACTTAAGAATTGTCATGCGGCTCATGCCACCCGGCACCCAAAATCATCAAGCGTTAGTATTCTTCTCAAAAGCAAACATATTTGAAAAGCAGAAACCGACGGTGTATCAAATTGCAAATTGTGTACTTTATATAAATAATATTCACCAACGTACTCTCTATTTTGTTGGTTTTTGATCAACATTACACATTTCCTCTCTGTAATGGAAATAATCAATTATCCAATATGCAGCATGCTTCGTTATGTTTAAAATTTATCCAATCCAAGTTTCCAAATCCCAACCAAGTAATCTGAGAATTGATTAGATAGGTTGAATGTTGACGAATCTTATTAATTTCCCACACCCTTTTAATTTGAATTAAAAAAAGAGGATGGTTAGCTGAGAAATAGCTGCAAGAAAAATTATTATAGGTCCGATAAAATAATGACAATGATAAGGTAATGGTTAGGCATGGGAAGCATTATCATTTTACTATTAAAAATGACCAAACTTTTAGAAAGCATGTGTTTTATATCTCGTAACCCTTTTTGTTCTCTGACACTCATGCAATGTGTATGATTTTATTCGTGAATTGACATTTATGCCCCTCGTAGATCTCTTCTCATTGGTTCCACAATGATCCATTAACATATGACCTAATGAGACTGAGCACCGTTCCATTTATTTATTTCTATTTATACTCTTATACTCTCTTCTCGTAATATAAAAATGTGCATGTGCTTTGGGTGTTATTTTCCAGAAAGTGAGTGCATGAAATTTGTGTTTGTGTTAATTATTATTATTTTTTTTAAAGTGCATGTACATTAAACCGCCGTGTTTATAAAGACATTCATAATGAAATATCGAATCGTTTGATAAATTATTTTGAACTAAATAGCATGGTAATTATATAAAGTTACCTTAAAAAATATGACATTCTATTTACATTTGCTTCTAATCTTCTAGCTTATAAATAAAGTTAAATTTCATTTAAACACAATGTAACTTGAAAATAATTTTACATTGTTCACACTATTTTCTTCATTTTGACATTACAAAGAAAGTAAAAAAAAAAAAACACAAATCACACTTGAAGAAAAAAAATCACGCCAACGAAAAAAATAAAAATAAAAATAAAAATAGAGGGGAAAGGGGAGCAGAGCAATTTCTGGTTGTAGTTAATTAGTAACGTGAAGTGAGAAAAGAAGTTGACAAATACAACAATTACATGCAGCAGCTGGTAGTAGCTTTTGTTATTATTTAATTAATTAATTAATTTATATATGTGTGTGTATGAAAGAAAAAAAAAAGAAAAGAAAAAAAACTCATTCTTTTATCTCTCTCTCTCTTTACGGCATAACAACATTGTTGAAATAGAGAGATTGAACAAGTCGTCCTCGAATCTCCTTTCACTACTGCTTCGGGTCCTCAAAAGCACAGCCCACAAACAAGAAGATGAGAGGAGAGGAGAGGACCCATCAATTAAAACGCAGACAAACACAATACAAAACTATTTGCTTACAATATTATTACTATTATTAAATATTTGCGTTAAATTTTTCCAAACAAAGACTCTCATCTCTATGGATTCTTTTGTTATCTTGTAAGAATTTCAACCCCCCGCTTCATCCTTTCTTTTTTGGTATTTCTTATTCTATTCTTTTATTCCTTTTCTCCCTCCTTTTTGGGTTCCTTTTTTTTTGGTTTAATAATGGGTCTTGTTTTTATTTGCAGGATTTGATGAAAAGTTTGGATTTTGATGGTAATGTGGTAGCCTCTGCCTCAGCCTTAGCCTCAGTTGTTATTATTCAGCAACTTTGTCTATGGATTCTTCATCTCTTGAGGGTAGCCGTGTTTTTTTTTTTTTTTTTTCCCTTAAATATTTTATTTATGTCAAATAGATCATTTTCTTTAATTAAAATTCGTCTGGGATTTGGATGTTTGGTGGGATGAAGGGATAAAGCTTAAATTTTGATGGGTTGTTTTCTGCAGGACAGTCAAATTGTTGCAATATTATGTTACTTGTGATCTTGATGTTTTGATTATTCGTTAATTTTTTTTTTTTTTTTTACCTTTTTAATGTTCAATTGCTCCATGCAATGCATTTTGTTTGTTGTTTGATGTTGAGTTGCAGATCCTAAAGTGTTTTATGCAATTTATCATTTTAAAGATTGATAGTAAAAGTATATTTTGGTGTGTGAATTTTTGTGATGGTTAGCTGCATAAATTTGACTTTACGATCTACTGTTGCCTATTTTTCTGTATATTTTATTTCAGCATTATGTGGATTTCTACCGTATTCATATGAATCAAGTAACCTTTATTATAATGTAGTTTTGTTAATCCCCCAAATCATCAATGAGTGGACATTTTTATGAATTATACTGGGGCCGCTTGTAAAAGTTATAGATTATATGAACTTGGGATGTCTTTGTTTATGCAAGTCAACCTTTAGTTTACACGTTGTCTTAGTTGTTGTTGAATTAGTTTTCTTTGATAATTACTTTGGTTGAATTTGTGGGTAATTTATGGTAAGTCATTCAAATGAGTATCATAACTGGTTGGTGCTGACTGTAACATGGTTGAAACATGCATTTTAGTTGGTTAAGCATCCTCACCTACAATTGTATATCAGGTCAAAGACCTCAATTTAATTGGAAAGAGTTATGATGCAGGGTGAGTTTAGGATTATTTGAATTTACTTTATTTTTCTTATTTTAGTATGATTATTCTTATTTTAGTATGATTATTCTTATTTTATTAGTTTTTGTTTGAGTCAACCTTCAAGTAGGTTTTAAATAGTCTCCTAAAAATGATGCTGAAACCTCAAACAGTTTTTCACAATTTCCTTCTTAATTTTCACTATGGGACAATTATTGTGAATCGTGTTATTGAGCAGTTTGGAATAGCGATACCAGTCTCATGTTAACTACGTTTAACCATCTATATTCAGCTCTTACCTCAGGGCTTGAAAACATGAATCATCTCACTTTCACTGCTCGCTGCGTCAAGTTAGAGGCAATGATGTTGTTAAATCTAGGATTTTATGCCAACTTTCATATTATTTGATTGTGTGTTTGTTCCTTATCAGTCATCAGTCGTGATGTCTTTTTCCTTTCTTAAAATGTCTGGGGACTTTTGACAAGGTTATGTTTGTTGTTCTAGCTTCTACTTATATTTTTATATGGTTTCTCTTTTCATGGCTATAGGAGTTGCACTTGACCCATCAAAATGCAGTAAGTTGAGTATGGAAGAAAAGAGAGAACTTGTGTATCAATTATCTAAGCAATCGCACAGTGCCTCTGAAACGCTGCAATCATGGACTCGTCAGGAGATTCTACAGATCCTTTGTGCAGAGTTGGGAAAAGAAAGGAAATATACTGGCTTGACTAAATTAAAAATTATAGAAAATCTTCTGAAACTTGTATCTGAGAAGAAATCTGGGGAGCGTGAGGCCAAAACAGATGTTGAACTGCAGTCTTCTCCTGCATCTTCCCAGAGACCATCCAAGAGGCAGAGGAAAAATGATAACCCTGCTCGACTGCCTATTCCAGTGACTGATGCTGCGATGAACAATGGTGGCAGTGATTTAGTCAATGCTATATATTGCAAAAATTCAGCTTGCAGAGCTACCTTAAGACAAGAAGATGTGTTTTGCAAGAGGTGTTCATGTTGCATCTGTCATAAGTATGATGACAACAAGGATCCTAGCCTGTGGTTAACTTGCAGCTCAGAGCCTCCATTTGGAGGCGATTCCTGTGGTATGTCATGTCATCTGGAGTGTGCATTGAAAAATGAAAGATCTGGCATTGGAAAAGACAGATGCTATTCTGGACTTGATGGTAGCTTCAATTGTATTTCATGCAGAAAAGTGAATGACTTACTCGGGTAAATGTTTCTGTATGTATCTCTCTTTTTTTTTTTTTTTTTTCTGTATTGTTCTTTTATAGATTGTCCTAGTTCAAAGGTTTTCTCTTATGCTGTGTGATCCTTTTGTGATTATGAATTATTGATATTTATCTAAGTACATTATGGTACTTACTACGGGCACTATTTATGTACAAATAATTCATTTGAAGTTTCAGAAATCAGCTATTCATAACTTGAGTATATGGAAGCTGGAAAATGAAAATAAAAAAAAGTTGCTATGATGATAATTATATATCGATGCATTCTCTAGTTTGTAGTTTCTTGTTGTTGCCTGTTTCTTTTCCATTATTCCTCCTTTATTCTATTTCTTTTTTAACTCCTCAGTCCAAATATTTAATCTGACTGGTGCTTTAAATTTATTTAGATGCTGGAAAAAACAATTGGTGGTGGCAAAGGATACCAGACGAGTTGATATACTGTGTTACCGTCTCTCGTTGGGCCAAAAACTTCTAAATGGGACTGAAAAGTACGAAAATCTCTCTAAGATTGTGGATGATGCTGTTAAGATGCTTGAAGATGAAGTGGGTCCGTTAACTGGTTTACCAGTAAAGATGGGTAGGGGTATAGTCAACAGACTTTCTTCAGGACCAGAGGTTCAGAAACTGTGTGCTTTTGCCGTGGAGTCATTGGACAAAATGATTTCCAACACCATCTTTCCCAATCCTTCAATAAAAGGTAATCTTTATTGCTTATTATAACCACACCAAAATCACCATCTCTGAGCCTGGATAAAGGGGTTCTTTGTGACAACCATAACAACAGGTATAATCACATCAAGAGCTGGAGTTTTGGTTATGGGTCCTTGTCTTGTGTGTAGCTGCTTAATTGTGGAATGATGGAGAGGCCATGAAGTTGCTGCTGCTAATGGAATAGTCTTTAATTATCACTTTCTTGTCTGTCAAACGATGATCTTTAAAACCTTTGTTTTCGCAGGATCAAATGTGATTGTTCCCAACATGGTTAAGTTTGAAGATGTTCACGCAACATCCCTTACTGTGGTGTTGGGTTCTGAAGATCCTTCTCCTGGGAATATTATTAGTTACGCCTTATGGCATCGGAGGGCTCATGAGGGCTTCCCAGCTAGACCTACTTGTACTCTCTTTGCACCTAATACTAAGTTTGTTGTAACGGGACTTTGTCCGGCTACTGAGTATCAGTTCAAAGTTGTTTCCTCTAATGGTACAACAGAGTTGGGTAGGTGTGAAATTTGGTTCTCAACAGGCAGTAGCAGGGATGAGGTGACAAACTGCTCTGTAATAGAAAGAAGTCAAAGCCCAGCAACGAACTGTAGCAGCCTTTCTAATCCCTCTTCAGTGGAAGATGAGACCAATAATGTCACTCCAGACAGGGACCCAAATGACGCTCGAGTTAACAATTATTATACATACAGCAAGGACACTGATAAAATAGCTTCCACTAATTTATGTGATGATGCTGTTGACTGCACTGTTCTAGGCGGAGGAACAACCCCAGCGGATGCTGTTTCTTTGTTAGACGAGGAGCGTGCCAATAACATAGATGGCCCTGTGCCTGATTCTGATGTCCAGAAGCTAGAGAGCAAGCACTCGCCAGAGGGCCTTATCATTGAGGAGATGAGCACTGATAATGGGATAGATACCCCAGTGCCAACTGGCATGGAATGTGTGCCATATATGAGAAGCTTGGAAGCTGGCTTGCCCATTACTCCATGCAAAATAGAAATACTTAAAGATGCTCAAGCAAGGAATGGGAGATCCAAATTGAGCAATAAGGATATGGAAAATGGAACTGGAAATGGAGATGAGCCTCAAGATGGTAGCACGTCAAAGAAGAGAAGCAGCGAATGTCGGGATGAGGATTGCACAGCAAACGGCCTTTCGGATATAGATTTTGAGCACTGTGTGAAGGTTATCAGATGGCTAGAGTGCGAGGGACATATTGAGAGGAACTTTAGGCAGAAATTCTTGACTTGGTACAGCTTACGAGCAACCCCACAAGAGGTTAGGATTGTGAAGGTGTTTGTCGATATATTTGTTGAAGATCCAGCATCGCTTGCAGAGCAGCTTATGGATACCTTTTCAGATTGTATCTCTAGCAAGAGATCGTCAGTTGTGCCGGCTGGGTTCTGCATGAAGCTCTGGCATTGATTGTTCTGCCCGGGTCCTGCCATATCGTCCAATGAATTCTAAGCATAACCCAGTTAGGGTTTGCATGGCATAATTCTTTAGATCCCGCACCATTAACTGTCATCATTATAATTTACATTTATCATTAGCACTGCCATTCTTGCGACGATGTAAGAATTTTAGAATTTATTTCCGCCTACAATACGAGAGTTCAGTCCTATTCATTTATAAGTTCCAATTGTCAAATTGGAATCGCTGACTTTCCTTTTGATGCTAAGCTGACTGCAACATGTGAATATTTTTGACAAATTCATTAGTGGCAGGAAATTCTAATCCTACTGGGTCAAATTGGTGAGGTAATGATTTCTTCTCGGACCGAACTCGATTGCGGCTTATTTTAGGCTTGTGTAAAAATATTAGACTGTATGCCCATTCATTGATATCTTTTTCATCAAAAGTGGATGCCAAGTCATCGTCAGCAGAGGCTTTTCTTGTTGATTGAATCAGGAGAAGCTTCATTTTCATTTTGATTTTCAGGTTGTTTCTATAAGTAGGTCAACTTATTGGAGTGCGTAAACTTTGTTGAAAAGTAATTCACCGTCAATGTTCATGTCCAAGTTAAATTTCCGAACTGCGTCTTAACAAATCTATTTAGATAAGGAAATGATTCTCGCAGATTAGAAAAAATAAAAAATAGAAATTGTATGCCAGTAACGGCTATAAGCGTGGAAGCAACGCTAGGGCTTTGGCTATGGCAGCGCCATTAACTGTTCCAACTTGTGCCTGACGAGCAAATTCTTTACAGTCCTCCAATTATTGTTCTTCTACTGTAAAGATGCAGACGCATGAAAGAACTAAATCAAATTCATGCCCACACGATCACAAATGGACTCTCTGGTTTCGCATTCATGAGCAGCAAACTCTGGGTTTTTTGTGTAATACCAGTAGCACACGGTGACTTGCACCAGGGAGGGTCCATTTTCGATCAAATTTTAACACCCAATATCTTTTATCACAATACCATGATAATGGGTTTCTTGCAAAACTCGAAACCTGAGATGGTATCTTAATCTACACCGACATGAGAAGTCTTGGCATTGAACCAAGTGCACGTACTTTCACAGTTTTGCTGAAAGGATGTGTCTCTTTATCTTTGGTCGATCATGTTTATGGTCATATACTTCAATATGGACATGTTTGTGATGTTTATGTTACTGGTTCGCTTACAAGTATGTACTCAAAGTATGGTTTAATGGATATTGCAAATCAAGTTTTTGAACAACGTTTGAATAAAAATGTGGTTTGTTCGACTACTATAACTTGTGAGGATCGTAGTAGTTGTCTTCTTGTTGAAGCGAGAAACGATGTTTCTTGTAGTGCAATGGTACCTGGTTAGGTTAAAAATTACTAAATCATGCTAAACAGCTAAAGAGTTAGAACTGTGTTTGTCCTATTGATACAATTTGTACACTATACAATTCAACCTGGCATCTGAAAGCCAATGAAGACATTTTCACATGCATGCAAAGGAGTCTGTGAGAGTAGAGACGTGTCCACATTCAACTATATTAAATAAATATTCAAGCACGGAGAAAAGACAAGGATTCATCATTTGTATTCAATTCAAGGTTCAAGCGGTTTCAGTGATGTCTTCAACCAGGTAAGCATCAGTCCTTATGTTGGCAGCATTTGGTTGGTGGGTCCTGTAAGCATTTCTCAACTAAAAAAAGAACAAGACTAAGGTGGTTCTGTTCTCATCACACCATGATATGATCATATGGTCATGCAGTAACATAATACTACTTACGGTCGTGCATACAACTCACAATGTATTTGTATTAGATTGATTTAATAATGAGATAGTCTCACGTCGACACGTGGGATGGTCTCACCTAATACTTTTCTCAAAGAAAGTTGTCAAGCAGAGAGTAGAAAAGATGGTGATGAAACCAAAGCTGAGTTGCTTACTGTCAGCACGCCACTTCCCTTGAACAAACCGTCTTCTCTTTTGATCGTCCCTGAACAAACCGTGCATCATTTCACAAACACCTAAGCTAACTCCTGTCTGTTACTTGAACCGTTTCCATTGTCTTGAGAACTGAAATAATTAATTATTACTCTTTTGCTACCACAGTCTTAAGTGTCACCTCTCCCTTTTTAACAATCTTGTTTCTTGAAACACTGCCTGAAGAAGATGTCTGCAATCATCTTTACAGCTCCAGTTGCTGGTTCTGGCTATCTTGGCCTAAAACCCATATCGAAAACTTTGCTTCCAGTTAAGGATTACATTGCATGGAGCAGCAAAACCTTCTCAAACGGTTCAAAAACTCAATGCATGAAGGTAAAGTCTTTAGCTTCTCTTTCTGGGTTTTGCGTGAAGTGCTTATTGTGCATTATTTTTAACAGACATGGACTCCAATCAATAACAAAAAGTTTGAGGCCCTCTCCTACCTCCCACCGCTCTCGGATGATTCAATTGCGAAGGAGGTTGACTACATGCTCAAAAAGGGATGGATCCCTTGCCTTGAATTTGATGAGGTAAATTCACAATTCATCGAAGTATATAAATGCTTTCTTTTTTTCATGCATGGGATATGAAGAAATTCCTAATATCAATTTAAAATTAAGGCGGATTAGCTGATACAATTAAAAGATTAATCTTAGATTAATTACTGCTTTTATTGACAGGTGGGATATGTGCACAGGGAGAATAGCAAATTGCCAGGGTATTATGATAGGAGGTATTGGACTATGTGGAAGTTGCCAATGTTTGGATGCAATGATTCATCTCAAATCCTGAATGAAATACAGGAGTGCAAAAAGGCATACCCAAATGCTTATATTCGCTGCTTGGCGTTTAACAATCAGAAACAGGGTCAGTGCATGTCCTTTGTCATTCAGAAACCTACCACCACCACCAGCAAGTAAAAGCACTTTTCTCAGTTTCTTGCTGTTCCTGTGGTGCAATAAGATGTGGATGGTTGAATTCTATAATGCACAGCTTGTTTGGCTGTAGAGATGCTTTTGGTTTTAAATAATAAACACTTGGATCATAATCTGTGTGACATCATGTGACTAGCACACAGTTTTAATTTTCCATTTTTCGGCGCAGCTGGTTGGAAATACCAGACATTTTATAACGTCCCTTGTAGCGGTTTTGAGACTCCAGCGGTTTTGACACTGTATATGCATCATTGCATCCCAATCTTTGGGTCGCTTTCACTTTACTATTAAGTTATTGTTTTCTCTTGTACTGTTGCGTTAGTGGCTTTTAATGCATATCTAGTATTTTTCTACCTTTTTTTTTTTTTTTTAAATTTAAAGTAAGTAGTATTTTTTTATTTTCACTAGTCCGTTTGGTGTTATATTTACAACTCTAGACACTGAGCTTAACTAAATATATGTTACCTAATATTTATTTTGACCCCTTGTGTATAATTGGGTATAATGGGGCATAGGCAACACATTTTAGGACGTGCGCTAATTAGTTTAATAAATAAAAGATCTCTTATAATGTTGAAAGGGATTTTAAGTTTCAAATCCTTCTTTCACATGTTACGAGTTCAGCTTAAAATCAACAAAAATGGAACTATCCTACCAAGTTGTTTCGGTTCCACAGCTAAAGTCATCTCAGTAGTAATGACCTCATCGTCATCGAATGGTAATGTTATTATGTTCTTTGATCGGGGTGTCTTGGTTACATCGAAGCTCAATTAAGATATCTTACTTCCCTTTGGACACAGCAAAACTGAGTTGAACGGCCAGCAATGGGCGCTCCAGCAACTTGAATGCCCTTTTCTCGTGGCAGTGACAGGAGGTAGGCTTTGAGTCTTTGTCCTTAGGAAAAAGATTGTGCATCATAAGAGCACTGATGAAGCCCTGTAGACAAAGGTGTTAAATCCTCATCCCTGGTGATTAATACTTGCATTTCGTAAACATCCACAGCCTATATAACTGGTAGAAGAATTGTAATCCACCTTTCTGCACTTTTTCTTTCCAACTATTTACCAGCATCGTGCAGACAGTTGGTAAGTTGGGAGACAGTGCACTATGAAGCATGCCCAATGTACGGTATATATGACAAAGCGAGCTACTAGTTTAAGCACACCCATAAAGTAAGTCTCCTATTGTAAGACAACATCAAAATTCGTCCGTACAAATGAAATGGAAAGATCCAAAACCTTAAATAGCAGTATTACCACTAGAAAAATACGACAGAAACTGCAACTCTAGAAATTCAAAAGCTAGGATCATGCATTGCTTAACCACAGAAAAATCAGTACTAGTAAAACTAGCTTGAACATACCAGTACAAAAATGAAAGATCTGTCTCAAATGTCACATAGGAGAATCAGATGCACAATAAGAATTACTCAATAAGATGTTGTAAAAGCTCATTCATTTGGTCCTCCTGCCGCCAGATTTATGCATATGCAAGTCACCAACCAATTCAAGTTGTGCTAGAAATGCACAACCCACCTGAATAAAACACAAATTGATAATCAGGAAATATGGTCTTCACTGAACAAAATAAAAAGATAATGACAGTCACATCCATCCTCTGATGCAATCCATTCCCCACTAATATAAGGGGAAACTTCTCTTAAGTAATAATGTTGAGACCCAGTAATTTTATTACTACGAGGAGGTTATATCGCAATATTGGTGTAGTTACAAAATTATTCCACCTTGACAAAGGACAAATAAAAAATCAATATGCCAATGGACTGAAGCCAACAAAGATGAAGCCCTGAATCTAAAGATTCCACCTTGACAATCAGTTTCATTCAGTTTTAGTTCTTTCTCATGATATCTATAACAATAAGTTCAGTTCAAAATTTTTATGAAAACCAAATCAATTTAAACATGTATAGTCCTATATCTGCTTGTATACTCTTATAGTTCTAATGAAACAGAGGGCAGTGAGGGGTACTTGTAATATCTGTGGAAGCAGTAAATGCTTTTAATAACAAATGCGGATGTTGCAAATTACTTACACTGTAGGATATAAATGAACTTCATTCTAACACTAGGCTGGGTTTCAAGTTCATCGACTGCTAAAAACAGAGTCAGTCCCCTGAAAACACACCATCTTCACATATTGCTTATTCTACTTACAATTTACTCACATTTTATTTAATTTCTAAAAGCTTAAGTTATCCTACCTGTTCACTGAGAATTTGTCCAAATACTTTAACTAGTAGATCCTTAACACAAGCTTTCGAGAATATTCGAATTATGTCAAAAGCACATTAAATGAAACAGGAAAGAAGGGGGTGATCTGCTAAGTAAATGGATGGAGCTTCTTAATCTTAATAGACAAAAATTCCCAATTACCAAGCATTGCATATGAAAGGTCAAACAATCACCAACAAACACAAACTAAGCAAAGTACATTCTTAAACAATTCAACCAAAATCGATATAAAAACCTTGAACAATCACTAAAAAATACTACATAAGACATTGCAAAACCAAAACAAGCCAAAGAAAAAGCTTAAATAAGAAACTAGAAAAAAAACCACCCACCCTCACAATCCACAAAGCAAGGAAGCATCTACTGGCGATTCCGCTCTGCGGGCAAGGGTCGATTAAACCCACCTCTCCTATTCATATACTGCCTCGGCTGCCTCTTCGTCACAGCCCTAACTCCACTCACGTCAGCGCCCGGCACCGGCTTCCCTTTGGTCGAATCAAACCCAACCGGAATCCCCAATTTCTTCATCATCTCTATCTCATCCTCATCACCATTATCCAAATTCTCATTATTCATCTCACTATTATTATTAATATTATCATTATTACTTCCGTTATCCTTCTTCTGGTGCTGCTCTTTCACGATTTCATCAACGGAATCCGACACTGCTCTCTCCTCAGTGGACTGGCGGTGCCGCTTGCGCGGCGGTTCAGGAGATTCCGTTCGGTGACGGCGGGAACGGTGAGACCGTTCGGGAGACCGCTTGTGGCGAGAGCGCGAGCGGTCGGGAGTTCGAGAACGGGACCGTTTGCTTCGGCTTCTCTCCTTGTCTCTGTCGCGTTCGCGGTCCTCTTTTTCTCGCCGTCTTTCTCTGTCACGATCGCGGTCTCGGTCTCGGTCGCGGTCACGATCACGAGGCCGGACGCGGTCGCCCATGGAGAACGGCGAGGTGGCGAAGAAGTATAATTTTGGACGGACGGTGAACTGCAGGGAAACGAGAGGCCGAAATCGAATTATCCACCGCTGGGTTTCAGAGATTTGAGACTTGTATTAACTTAAACCCTTGTCTTGTGACTTGTGCGGCAACTCTGTTTTTTAACCACTAATTGACTTGAGCTCTTCCAGAATTAAATTACATCACGGTCCCTGTGATTTTTGTTAAAAACCGTAAGATAGGTCCTAAATATTCCAAAAGGAGGATCGCAATTAGGTAAATTAGCGGACAAGTAATCGAAGAAATCAACGAACCGGCATTATTTCTATTTTCTATTACGGCGCGACTCAAAACGCATAAGTATTATTATTCCTATATGAAAGAGGGATATAAGTCTTTCTACTATTTTGATTTTGAAGCATTACTCCTATAAGAAAGAGGAATGGGTCTTTTTATTATTTTGGCGCTTAACTTAAAAATATATCGTAATTAATTTTATTTCCTTCTTGGATTGTTGACATAATACCTTCAAGGTATTGTAGAATTTCAGTTCATAGTGAGAGAATGAATTATTGTACCAGTGGTTCACGTAGTCCAATGGCATAAATTTATTAATTAAATACGCTATTGATTGTTGAAATCTATTGAATATGCACCCCAAAATATTACGAATATTCATATATTTTTGTATACTTATTTGCAAAATCTCATAATCAAAATTTAACTTTCAGTATAAATTGAGTAAGAAATTCTCTCTCTGTCTCATCCTTTAACACAAGAACGCATATGCAATAATCTTCTCTCCTGTCCTTGTGTAAATATTATCATTTGCGCATCCTTCACCACCAGCACCAGAGAGTTGATTTTGCACTTTACACAAGGATGAAGTTAGCATCCTTTACCGATGTCTTATAAAGACTTTTTAGTTCTCCGCTGTTAACAATGTGAAATGTGAGACATAGAAAATTACAAATATGATCAAACAACAACTGTATATTTCGCAATTTTTGAAATAGGATTTAATTGTATTTATGGTAAATTCACATTCACTACAAGAAGAAAAATCACATTTATGGTAAATTTGTTTTATTGCGGTTCTAACTTCTACGAGAGAGGTGGCAATTGGCATTACTTACTTACTATTCGCATTCGGTATTCCCGCCGAAACAAATTAGTCAGCCCAAATGTGATCTGCTGGGCTGCAAAATCTAAGATCCAAGCCCAAGCCTGCAAGAGAACTTTGTTACATCATATGGTTTGCACACTTTTCACTTATAAAATAGCTTTCTGCATGCTCACACGCACCGATAAATATATTCGCAAAAGCAGTAATTAAAACTGGAAAACTAATAAAACCCTAGTTTAGTTTCAGCTTCTTCAAGCACAACAATGCTGCATGCACATAAAGATTTTGAGAATGGTGTAGATATATATACTGCATGCTATGTAATTAATAAACAAAGCACTGAAAAAAGCAAAACATGAACATCAATGCAGCATATGCCAACCGCTCACTGTGAAAGTTAATTAATGAGATAAACGAAATGGGTGACCGACTAGTACTGGTGCACTTCATCGATCCCCCTGCAACCCTGCAACTTTAAAGATTCCAAATTAAAATATCCTCGATGAAGTTGAAGTTAACCCAAAAAAAAAAAGGTTCAGCTGCAAGGTCCGTGAAGAACAGGAACGCATCACTTTCATTCTTTAATCTTTTTGAAGATATTGCTTGTTTGTTTTCTGCCGAGAAAAAATTATTTAATTTTGGTGAGAAAAAGAGGGCGACGACATTTTCTTTTATATCTTTATAAACGTTTCAGTGGTCCTGGGGGTTGGCTAGCTAGCTAGAAAATATCCCTATACAATGTACAGATCGATGAATTTTAATGTCTTATTAACGTATTTCAGTTGCACAAGGCACAAGCTATTAGTTGAGCTCTGTAAATTAAGTCCAATGTTGTCGATTTTGGTTAAAGTCTGGTGCATTGACCAAGAAAAATTCTCTTGATGCATGCATTTTACCACTTTTTTTTTTTTTATTTTGTATTTTTTTAATGTGATTGAATGTCGAGTACACAGTTTAGCAATGCCGGAACCAGTGTATTAATTCTTAGATTATAAAATAGCCAAATTAATTGTGCATCTCATATAACATATATAAAATTTGTGAAAGAGTCCAACAATCAGTATATGCTACTTGTTATTATTATTCAACACAATCATATAAATGTTAGTTAATTTTATCGTCTGTTGTAGTTTAAACCATTCGTAACTCTTTTTTCTTTTTCTTTTTTTTTTTTTAAATTTTCATATATATATATATATATATATATATATCTATTTTTTTAAAAAAATAAAAGAAAGTTATCATATACTTTAATACTTGATAAGTTGAAAGGGACACATATATATATCATAGCAAGTGACACAAAATTATGTATGCACATAATGTATGTCATAAAATTAAAATCAAGATAGCTATCTGGCTACAGGCAAGCGAGCAGGATTTGGTATAAGATCTAAAGCATTTTAAAAAAAGATGTTGTTGAAACAGGAAATAAACTAGAAGAAATAGCTTATACTTTATATACTTAGAAAAAAAAAGGAGTAGAAAATACATGAAGCTGGCGATTTAGTTGGCCTATGCTGCGACAAAATGTTTTGGTTTCGATCAGTATGTACCAAAACCATTCAAATATTGCCACTTAATTAATTCGTTTACTTTCAAAGAAGAAAAATTATTAAAAACTTATTGATCATCCAAAGCTTGATTTCTAAAAACATATGTGAACTTCTTGATGATTTTAACACTACATAATTTCATAAATGCTTTCGAAATTAAAAGCATTTTATTTTTAATATATATTTGAATATTTTTAAGAAATTAGTCTAAGATCATGATTTTTAATGCTTGATATATAAATATTTATATTCTCAATCTAGTCTAAGATTACGAACTCTATTAAAGATTGAAAAAACTATCAAATAGTGTGATTTAATAATTTTTCTGAATTTTAACATATCGTGAACCGAAAGATATATATATATATATCGACACATACACTAATACACACATTTTTTTATTGAACAAAATATAATTGTACAAAAGCACTATCCCAAAAAAAAAAAAATATATATATATATATATATATATATATATATTAGCGACTGATCAGATAATCTCTAACCCATTTGTTACCCCAAATCATTATTATTAGATTCAAAACAGATTTTTTCACCTAAGCCAAATTTCCAATTCCCTAAAATTTCTCTCCAATCAAATTCAATATGAAGTGAAGGAGCTCAACCTAGCCTTTTTGTTACTATTCTTGAGCGTCAAAAATCAAAATGCATAAATAGACAAACAGAAGCCAGCCTATGCCACCTCTTCCTTCTTTTATATGAAAATGAGACTTATGAGACACACACAGGCCACAGAAGTTAATTATTCTCTTATACAAATAAATATAACAATTTTTGATAAACAATTATTTCCTCAGACCAATTTAAAAGACACAAAACATCCCTCTTACAGAAAAAAACACTTATAAGAGAAGAGAGACCAGTCTCTGATCACTTTGTTTCTGACCTTGTCCTCTGCATCAAACAGAGTTTATTACTGTTGCAATGAAGTACATTAGAACCAATAGCTTGAAGCGTTTGTTCTCTTTAAAACGGCGCAGCTTTGATGGAGATAATGCAGCTGCAAGTCCAAGTAGTTTCACAGAAGAAAGCTTAGACAATGTTGTTGTTGCTTCCGAATCAGAGACTACAAAGCCAACTTGGAGGTGCTTCTCATTTGAAGAAATATCCATTGCCACCAATGCTTTCAGTTCTGGTTTGCTTCACAATCTTTGAACAATGTTAATGTCTTTGGCTTGTTTTTGTTCCTCTTTTTTTTTTTTTTTTTTGCTGAAGTTTTGATTTTGGTATCTGGGATTTTTTTTTTTGGCTGTAGAGAATTTGGTGGGCAGAGGAGGATATGCTGAGGTTTATAAAGGAGTGTTACAAGATGGTGAGGAAATTGCCGTGAAGAGATTAACAAAAGCTGTTACTGATGATAGAAAAGAGAAGGAATTCTTAACTGAGATTGGAACAATTGGCCATGTTTGTCACCCAAATGTGTTGTCACTTTTGGGATGTTGTATTGACAATGGCCTTTATCTCATTTTCCAATTCTCCTCTAGAGGCTCTGTTGCTTCACTTTTCCATGGTACAAAGCTTGTATTTGATGTTTAATTTCTATGATCTTTTTGTAATTTCTTCCCCCCTCCCCTCCTCTCAGTTTGGAGGGTGTTTTTCATTTGAATTGTGCCTGATTGCAGATGAGAATTCGCCAGCGGTTGAATGGAAAATAAGGCATAAGATTGCAGCTGGTACTGCTAGAGGCTTGTATTATTTGCACAAGGGATGTCAAAGAAGGATTATTCATCGAGATATCAAGTCTTCAAATATTCTGCTCACAGCAGATTTTGAACCACAGGTTTGTTTCAGGAATCATATTTTTGTTCTTCCCCTTTCTTGTTTTCATCAAACTGTTGTCGATTCAAGTGTTCTTTGATCTTTTTTGTTTCCAGATATCCGATTTTGGGTTGGCAAAATGGCTTCCATCCCAGTGGACTCATCACTCAATTGCTCCAATTGAAGGCACATTTGGGTACTTTTAAAAACTCTTCACACAAAACTGAGAATTGTATTATCTCTAAATGTGATTGTAATGGAGAGAAATTAATTAACCTTTTTTTTTTCTTTTGTAGGCACTTGGCTCCTGAGTACTTTATGCATGGAATTGTGGATGAGAAGACGGATGTGTTTGCGTTCGGGGTCTTTTTACTCGAAATCATTTCAGGCCGGAAACCGGTTGATGGGTCACACCAAAGCTTACACAGCTGGGTATAGTGCCAATCCTATATATATATATATATATATATATTATTTACAACTTGTTTTTTACTTTACTTAAGAAAATGTCATCAAGCACCCTGTTCATTAGGCAGTCTCACGTTGGGTATCTTCTAGAGTTAAGCAAAACAATAAAGACTTTGTAATTTTGTATAGTGTATGGGTTGATGTCAATTATATATTAATGGTTTAACTTATGAATCAAGCAGGCTAAACCAATATTGAGCCAAGGGGAAATTGAAAAGCTGGTAGATCCAAGGCTTCAAGGGGCCTACGATGTTACACAGTTGAATAGACTTGCATTTGCAGCATCTCTCTGCATTCGGGCATCTCCAAGGTGGCGCCCTACCATGAGTGAGGTAGGCCATAACAGCTAAGCTGCATTTCAATTGTGCATATCATCCACCAATAATTCATATTCATGGTCTATTCAAGAAGTAGCTTCTTTAGGCCCATTTTGTCATTGATGCCTAGGTTACAAGTTATTACAACGTTGGCAACAGAGATAGATGAGTAGCGAACATATACTATCTCATTTTATTGTTGTAGAGGACATGCAACGACCCATAATTTATTGCGTACTTTGTATTTACTTATGTTTTTTTAACTTCATTACCTACCATTTTTAAATGTTTTTGAAAATAAACTTAAAAGAGTTTTATGATAGACTCATTGATGATATTGTACAAGTGGTCCTTTTCCCCTTATTTAGGATGATTAAACTATATTGCTTTCCTTCTGAATTAGAGAATTCAAACAAACAAACCACCCTTACATAGATGATAAGGTTCATTACATCATACAAGTTAATGTGTTGTGTATACGATCAATACAATCGATGCCTTTTAGTTGACTGGCTGAGTGACTAATTAACAGCATATATACATGCATACGGCATCAATTTTTGGAATTTATGATAACCAAATGTCTTGGTATAATATTGTATCTCCTCGGCTTACATGTTCTTGATTTGGTAGATTGCCTGTACATGACTTTTGCATATCATTTCGCCGGTTAATTAGGACTGAGGACTGCAACATGTAAACTTAGATTTATTCTTTCTTTTCAGGTTGGTGGTGGTTCAATTCTTGTAAATATTCAGAGGATTTTCAAGCCTACCTAACCTAAATCTTTAGGCCAAAAATTTGACAGTAAAATTTGGTGCTCTCATCTGATTAGAAAATTAGAATATGATTAATTATCAAAATGATAGTGAAATGGGGTCCTAAATTGACTCACTATTCTGAT
This sequence comes from Murraya koenigii, assembly GCA_025617385.1. Lineage (NCBI taxonomy): Eukaryota > Viridiplantae > Streptophyta > Magnoliopsida > Sapindales > Rutaceae > Murraya > Murraya koenigii. The sequence continues at coordinate 27,153,925 of CM046817.1, forward strand.
ATCATGATTATCCATCTATAAGATGTTATCTTGATCATATTTGGTTGGAAAGTTGTGATTCATGCAACAGTGGAAGCAACAGCAATTAAAATTGTGTCACATTTTTGTTCTTTAAAAATGTCAAATGGACATTTAAAAGGGCACTGTGTCACCCACTGCATGTGCTGATATATAAGTTTACGCAGAAAAGTGCTGATCAAAAGTGTAATTAATTAAGCTGGTGGGCCTCATGTTTCTCTTCTTCTGAACCACACAATATATACATTTTCTCCCATATCATATTTTACTCTTTTTAAGTTGAATAAGCAACTATTAAAGCAGCTGTTAGATGTGTTTGACTAATAATTTTTCGCGTAATTTGACTAGGTATTGGAAGTAATGCTCGAAGGTGATCAAATAGATAAAGAGAAGTGGAAAATGCCAGAGGAAGAAGAAGAAGATCAAGAAGAGTTCTGGGGATTTGATGATCTCGAATACGAATGTAACAGTTCCTTCTCAGTTTCTCCTCAAGATTCAATCTCTACTGGCAGTTCTTAGAGCGCTATGTTTTGATCAGTTAGGTGATTAAGCAAAATCAGGATCATCCTAATCGCCCTGTTTTGTCGACGTGTATATATAGAATATGATCACAAGATTATTATTACTTGCATGTAATTAATTAAATCAAAGTACTGTTATATCAACACAACTTCATTTTTGCTCTAATTAATCAAACTCTTATGCATATATAAGCTCAAATTTTGATCATTGAAGCTGGGAATATGATTCTTGATTAGACTCCATATAACTCCATTGGCTTTGGACAACTCATCAAAAACCGAAATATGTGTTTGTTTCGGATGATGGGAAAATGTCAAATGCATGGCAGGGCAAAAAGTAGTTTAATAATCGATAATCTTGTGATATATGGGCAATGCAACATTGATGGTAGCGGGTCCAATATTGAAAGGTGTCTGTCAAGAATAATTTAAGATGATGGCAAAGTTTCAGAGCACATAAAAATTATAACAAAATTGGGTATATTGATTCAAGTAATTTATTGGCTATCCAAATTCTGTGGTTGCCTTATGTTTGTTTGAGTTAGGATGAAATTAGACTCACGAGTGGGACTGAAAATAGACTTGACCTAGGCAGGTCTTAACAGATCTCTAACCCGTAAGTGTTCACCAAAAAAAAAAAAAAAACTCTCAAGACAATTTTTTTTGGGTAATAAAGAACAATGAGGATCAAGCAAATTTTCACGGAAGCCATCTTCATTTGCATCTAACACCCAGTATTAAATTTTTAATAATGTGATGTTTGATAATGATGGATGGAAGATGAAACATGCAGAATGATGTGACCACACAGTCGGCAAGCTACAGCAGCCCCATGTAATTTAATTTCAAATGAATTTGAAATCCAATTTCCAAACTATTACTAATCAAAATCTCAAAGTAATTGACGAATTTATTCTAGTTAATTAATTTGAGACTGAAAAATGACCCGAATTTTTTTTTAAAATCAATAATAACAATTGTATTGCGAGGAAATTTTATAATATATCAAAGATATTATGTCAATTATACAATAAGTAAATAATTATGTATTTATTTTAAAAGATCAATGTGTAAATAATAGTTACATTAAATTCAATTATACGTATTAATTATAGTTTCTGTCAGCTGTACTCTAATTCTGCTCCGAACAGTCTGGTTTGAAACCCATGCCAAATATATATAATAATATATGTGAAAAAACGTATTATGCTTCACATTTATTGTTCAGATGATAATTGAGTTTTTTTTTTTTTTCCATTATTTTCATCCAGAAACCAATATTTAACTATCGTTCAATCATACAAAATTTCAAATTGAGTTACACTCGCAGACTCACTGTCCTATTTTATCAACAACATATAATTGTTATATATTGTTATTAGCCAAGACAAAGTTCTTCGACAAGGATTCTATATTTATATATTGTGATACTACAATATGACTATTATTTATATATACATTTTGCATAGAGCAAATAACACATGGCTTTGTGTAATGATAGGATGGGTCAGCCAAAAAAAAAAAAAAAAGTAAATTGATGCTTCAAAATAATGAACGAAACTGTGTATTATATTGGCTCACATAATGTGTGTTAGTTGAACAAGATGAGACACTGAAAATCCTATTTATTTAAGTATTAATAATTACTTAAAAAGTTATTTCTTTTATAATTAATTAACGGGTTGAAGTTTGTTTAACTTGTATAATAGACTTTTGGGGGTACTGGTGGTGCAACGACAACAACAAAGGCGTGGCGTTTCCAGAAGGCATAGCATAATTAAAAAGAGAATTACATATTTAAGAATAGTTTATGGTACTGATAAGTTTATAACTACTACACTATGTTTTAGGAAACTGGGGTTTTGGTAAGTTGATGATTGATAAGTTGATTGTAATTGATTAAGGATTTTAGCATAATCTAAAGCTTTTAATTTGGGAAATTTTTTAATAAGAATGTCATGGAATGTGTTTGAAGCGGAGCACTTGCAGGGAGCATGAATTGGAGGTAGGTAGCTCCTTGCCGACTCCTTATGTTTTAAGAACTGAGATTCTATTTTGGCCAACTTTTTAGCTGAGCAATAATTTAATCACATAACTCAGTAGTTAATAAAAACTTATTAAGAAATATATTTTAATCACTCTATTAAGATTTTTTTTTTAAATATTAATAAATTTAATTTGGATATATATATATTTGTTATAATACTCAAAAGTAGTTTAGCTAACAGGTATGAGAGTGGTGATAACATTTTATCTCATATGACATCAACCTACAAACTCTCAATGCTCAAATAAGATCTAAATATAATTCTCTTTGAGTACCCCAATAGGCAGTAGAGAAGCAATATATATACAAGAGGTATTGGAATTAAGGGAAATGTTGACTTAACTAATAACTTGTATAATAATAATAGAAAGTCTGTCCTGTAGTGATATTAAATATAAACATAAACCTAATTTAAGCTAATCATTCATGGAGCTAGATGGAATTGATAATATTTGAATAGGCATGATGCATTTGGGCTAACACATTGACTGTGCAGGCCTGCAGCAGATCGGTGGTTAATATAATGCTGATAAGCCATTCTCTCTTTGACCACAAAATGTCATAGTTTTTTTCTCAAGTTGAATGCAACAGATTTGATTACCAGGTACCCAAAAATTAAAAATAAACCACCACCCCAACCCCTTCTGCAATACCGATCTATCGTCATGAGTACAGAATTTCATGGGCACAACAATATGGAAGATGTGCCAGTTCTTTGTGTTATACAATTTACTAGATATTTGAATATTTTTGTGGTTAATTAATTGTGAATAAAAAGGATTTCTGTACTAGTTTATCATGCATGCATAGCATATTATAAAGATTGTTGTTGCATGTGGCTTCAATTAATCTACGTTTCTCCGGACAACTAGTAAGGCCTCGTTTATGCAAAGTTCTGTTTTTGGATTATAAGATGAAAGTGTGAAGCAAGCTGATAATTTATCAGTTGAAACAGAATGGTTTTGCATAGAAATGAAGCTCTAGGCCGATCAACTTTACCCGAACACCCGTCATAAAAAGAGCCCTTAACTTGAGGGTTGGTGCCCTTAGAACAATATTGAGGATTATAATTTAAATTCTCTGTTGGAGTTGAGGCATGCATGGCTCTTGTGCAAGGCAACACGCTTTGAGCCTGCTTTACAAAAATTAAATGTAATTCAGAAAGTATCGAATACAAAGATGAATTGAATCCACATCCCTTTCAGAAAGTTTCAAGAGTTGATAAAAAGCTTTTTGGCACATACTATTGCAACATACTAAAGTATAAATACAAATTTTTCCTTAGCAAATAGACCTACCTCCTGAACATTAAAGTTAAAGACAATGATCACTACCAAAATTTTGAAAGCCATAATGCAGGCTCTCTTAGATTTGAATACAGCTGCCATCTCAAAATCGCCAGGGATCAAATGCATCCTAGTTTGTCCCTTTTAGGGTCTGATAACTCGGTGTTTGCAGTTCAAACCATGTAGCTTCCTTGTCTTCTTACATGCATCGAATGAACTAGTAGGTCTCTTGGTATGTCACGCAGGATTTGCATAAAGAACATTCGTGTTTAATTCTCCACAGCAGCAGTCCTCTTCTTTAACACTGACTCCAAAAAAGAACATTGTGCTTAATTCTCAGTCCACAGCAGCAGTCCTCTTCTCTAACAATGACTCCAAAAATGCTGAACACAATTTGGTAAGAGGAGGAAGGTTATGAGATGATCCACTGAATATGGTCTCCCAAGGTTTCTCAGATGGGACAGATGGGGCCCCTATGTCCTGGTTTCTCTTCAGCTCAAACTCTGGTAGTTCGCCGTAAATAGATGCATAGCCAAATTGCCCTGTTATGAAAATAAAAGAAATAAAAACATAAGAAACAGAAAGGGGAAGAGAACAAAGACCAATTCAATGAGCATAAAGCTTATTTGATATAAAATGAAGTACAACAGGAAGACTTACCTTTTTCTTCATCTGTCAGACGATCCCCCCAGTGGCTTATGCTAAGCTCATGTATTTGTTTGCCATATGGATCAAAGACGACATACTCATGATCCCCGTTTACGTATGCAAGCAACGTTTGAGGTGCTTTCGCATCTGAGATATTCTCGTATGTAAATGATGGGTTAGCTTGAAGAAAAGCAAGGGCCCCTCCCTTGGCCTGTAATACAAGAGTAATTGAAAAGATTACAACATCATTCTGCTTAGGTTAACATAATCATGAGTTAATCATGCATCCACACTTCTGCACATGTTATTTTCTTCATCTACTAATCTTGTTTGTTTGATCATATAAGCAAATATGCAAGAATGGGAGTGGCTCGTCTGGAATTTTACAGTTTTATTGCATTATATTAAATCCCCCTCAGCTTGCATAAAAGAGCCACATTCGGCTGCTTGCTTAAATGATTGTAGAGAACATCACAAGTTTGCTCATTCTCCTCCTCTTCATATTCATTTCCTTCATGCATTTGTTGCCAATTAAATTATCAATATACTGGTACACTTTAAAGATACGCTCAGTAACTATTGAAGATCTCACAACAGACTATCAGGAAAATAAAACATTAAAATGCAAAGCAAACGTTTCTGTTAAATGATATATGATTAATTTTATTAGAAGGAGAAATTGACGTTAGTTGATTCCAAGAATACGAGGGGCTAGAGACATGTCATACCTTCCTGGCAGACCAGCTTGCCACTGGAACAGGATCCATTGCATTGAAAAGTAAGATTACCCCATCTTTTCCTTGAAACGCTGTTCCATTGGCCTCCTTGCAATTAGACGATTCGGGAAGAAGGGCAAGGGCTGCAAAAGATGACATATCTACTGCACAGGCTACGGCTGCACAATATTTATATAACACTGAGTCAAATACCTTGAAAGAATAGCATCGAATTTGGACCATGACAGATAAGAATGGTCTATGTGCAAAAGGAATTTTCATTTAAGAATACAGTCAGACATATTTTTAATCTAGTACATAGATCTCTATTTTTAATTGATAATATGAAGAACAGTACCACAATGACACCCACAAGATTGGAGAGAAAGAGGGGATAAATGGTTTCACCTTCAACATGAAGCAAGTAAGACCAAGATATAGACAGTTTTGACATACTCCAAACAGAGAGTTGAGGTTTTGAACCCCAAGATGTAGCCACAAGATACTCTGAACTTCCAACAAATGACATGTTCATAATTGGCTGTAAGATTGAATAAAATAATCAAGTTATAAAATCAACAATGCAAATAAGAAAGAGAAGAAAAAGGAAAAAAACAATTCATTCATTAATGCAGTAGCTATGGTGGAAAGCCACATTATCTTACCTAATATGCAGGTACTCAAGGGGTTCTTATTCCATAGTCCCTTGTGCTATTCAAAATAGAAGCTACTAGTTTATGCTTTATGCACTTTGAAGTTGTTATTTTTATATTCCTTTATTTTTAATCTCATTTAATAATTTTGTGCACAATATTTAGGATGTGCTCGATTATACAGTTCCATAGAACCAGATAAGGAAATCAGAAGCAAACTGCTGTTTTAAATTTTCAGCATCCGAATACTAGCATGACTCCATCAACCCGCTTTGTCTCCAAGGGGTTAACCTAGTTAGCTAGATCTCTTGCAATAGAACAAGATGTCTATGGACCAAATTGCCTTCAAGCCAACCTTGAACAGGGTCAATGAACTTGTGTTTATGCTTGAGAAAGGGGTTGGATGGGTCATGAAGTAATTAAAAAATTAGAAAAGGAAAAGAGAGAGTCTAGATTTGAAAAATCACCGTGAGAGTCTCTCCAATTACAGCAACAAGAACATTCCTGTCAGGGTCCCATAATGTAATTACAGTTTCTGCTGCAATGGCAAGAACAGAACCATCGGCAGAAAATGCAGCTGCTGTCATCGCCTTTTTCCTAAAAGGTGACATTAAACTAATCAGAATGACCAAAAGCCACAAGTGTCAATCCCCAAGTTATATGCAGCATGCAAAAATAAAATTTATATAAACATGTTAATATTATTGTATACCATTTTCAAGAGCTCACTTTATCATGTTAAATCTTAGCACAATTCAAGCAGGTTCAGTAGGAGCATTTCATCACAATTCAAGGGTAAAAACAGGCTTGATAAAAGAAGAAAATACCATAATTCTCTACTTACTACAAAAGATACTAAGAAAGATGAGATTCTCAAGCCAACTCGAAGGGTACTTCTCCCAAAAAAAGAAAAAAAAAAACTGCAATTCGTACATAAAAATTGTTTTCTTTCTATTTTTAAAATTTTTTTAATTTATTTTTTTTTCTGGTTATTTTTAAGGACTCTATTGTCTGTCTCTTAGCAGATTAATCTTTAATATGTAATATCAAAAAGTGATATAACAACTTATTTACAATTATTTTTCTTTGTGCAAATTGATGTGGCATAACATGATTGATTGAATTAAAAATTAAAATACTATAAATAAATAATGTGGACCAAATGATGTTTCCATTCAACCAATTAAGCTATGCCACATCAGTTTGTACAAAGAGTTTGTAGCTGTATTATTACTCAATGCTGAAAATCCATTTTCTGACAAGAAAAGCATAACAACAACCACAGCAGTAAAAAATAAAGCAGAATCATACTTATATGAGCCAACGGCATGGCAACTCCAGCCAGAACTCTGGAGATCTTTCTGCTGCAATTCATCGTTGCAAATCCAAACCTGAGACATCAGAAAAATAACAAAGTAAAATATCTGAGAAAATAAGCAACTCATGACTACAATTCCAGCCACCCAAGATTACCTTGAAGTCTCCACCATAAGAAGAGCTAACAGCTGCACGACGATTAGGATGAAAAGCAACTGCAGAAATGCCTGCATCCCTATACAATAACAAATTACATTAATTATAGTTATGAGATACAAAAGTTGAAAAACAAAGCTAAGATCACCCACATAACATTTCAACATTCCTCATAGAGTTCCTCCTTAATTAAACAAGGGCCACACCTGTGAGGTTCGTAAACAATTGTAGACAATGTGAATTCTTTATTTTGAGTCCCAGATACCCAAAATTTAAGACAAATAAGGCTTCCTATGCCCTCCTCAGCAAGCTTTACATCTACGGTACTCATCAAAGAACCATCTTGGGAGAGAGCAACTAAAGTTACTGCTACCTGTAAACATCACGAAGAAATCAACTATAGTTTATTTGATAATATTTTAGTAATTGAATGTTATGAGATACAAATAAATACAACAAAGACAAGATGAAAAAACAAATAAATACAACAAAGACAAGATGAAAAATGAACAATTATGTTTACCGTGACATCATCTCCAGGTTGATGGTTTCTCTCACAAACTTGAACCTGAAATGGGACATCCAGAAAATTTCACTAACTTGCATTTGCTAGACAGAATCATTATATATGGTAAGTTCAAGTCCTAATTAGGTGTTTTTTTGTGAATGCTAAATGTTGTAATCATGATGGTTCCACACAATGCATTTGATTGCATAAAAGTTAAAAACAAAACTCCAGGCAAAATCTACCTATCCCCAATCACTAGCAAATGAAATATTCATACCAATAACCAAAGTAGAGAAGCAATCCCAAAACAAGCACCATGAACATTTTTCTTAACTAAAAACATATTAAATATTGGACAAAAGCCCCAAAAGCATAAAGTACAGGATGTCATTTTGAAATTATTAAATTACATATCAAGCAACAACTTCAAATTCTCACTTCAGAAATTCCACGATCATCAAGTAGACTGTAAAACTGGATGCAATAATTCTCTGCCCGCAAGGCAACCGACCCACCGTCATGATTGAAGGCAATGTCACGACATAAGCCTTTATACTCCTCAGGCAATGGACAAGGAAGCTGAAAAATGCAGAATACAAATGTTTAGAAAGCAAAAGGGCTTTAATTTTCTATGTAAAACAGAAAAATAAAACATGAATAAACATTGAAAGCTGTCAAAAAAATGAAAGTTGCATTTTCACAGGATAACTACATATAATATATATTAGATTGTAGCATAAACAAAAAATTACTATATCTACAGAGTTCATGAATCACTGCCGAGACTGAAACAGTAATACTCCTAGAAAGTTGTTATAAGGCTTGCCCCATTGCTAGGCAGTCACAGACCATCTCAAGAAAAAAAAAATATTTGGTAGAAATTCTCATCAAGCATATGCCTCACAGGCCAAGGCTGGCAGTCAACAATGTGCTTTCAGCACATTGCTGTGCATAAGCCACAAGAATGTCAAACATTTCTTTATGAATCAGCCTAAATCAACATAATTTTAAATCATCTCAAGATGTTGAAATTAAAGAGATATTTGATCAAGCATATCTTCAACAAGTTCAGAACAAACCTTAATCCCTGAAATGGACCTTAGTATCTCCATTGAAGGCATTTTTAGCAGATGAACCTGATTATCAGCACAGGATATCTGAAGAATATTACGTTAGTAAAATTTTGATAAATTTTAGGTTCTGTACAACAGAGAAAAATGAATGAAACACAAATTCAATTTCTTGCCCACAAATGCTACTTACAGAGGACAGAGAAGGATCTGGAGATTCTGTAAAATATAGAAGTGGAGACCCAATTCTAGGTAAAAATTTCTTCTTCCCTGTGTCAAGCTGCCAGACCACAAGAACTCCTTCCTTTCCACCTAAATGCTAACAGAACTTGAATTATAAAAAAGGGGAAAATACTTGAAACATAAATAAATGAACCCTTAGTTTTGCAACATATATAATACATACACTGGTCTAGACAATTACTGTAGTGCTAGCATATCATGCATTTACGCTGCACACAAGGCATGGCCCACTTCATCTCAAAAAGATAAGCTTTATGTTTTAATAGGAAATGTTTCTTTTACCTGAATACAAATATGCTCCATCAGAAGAAAAACTGAGAACACTGACTTCAGAAGGGTGCCAATGCCATGTAGTGCATAAATCTGCATCATCATTGTCCCTCACCCCAGGCCTTTCTTCCTCATTATTCATCAAATTGAAATTCATTTTTTTGTCACTCGTAGTAAATTTTCTATCACCAAATCCTCTCCAGATTAGAATTCTTCCTGTCACATCACCTGCAGCTACAATTCTTTGAGTTGGATGGAAGGCAAGGACTGTCAACTTCTTTGTATGATGTAGGGTAATCTTCCTCATCACCGCACGCTCGGACTCTACATCAGGAACCTTCCATATTAAAAGCTTGCGCTGTTTCCGGACGCCTAAATATTTTCCCGATGAACTACTAGTTATGACCTGAGGTCCTCTCATCTGCCATAGGAGGATGAAAAAGTATCAACTCCAACTATTGGAAGAAGTTCACATAATATGTACATATGAAATGCCACTAGCAATCACTTCAACTAACATTCATAATAATAGGTCAGTTGAGATTGGTAATTCCTTCTTTACAAGGTTTCTGGATATTTCATCTGGTCTGAACCACAATGGCCTTTTACACAATATAATATTTCATTCTGAAAATAAAAAAATTCCATCAACACAGATAATATTCATGTCAACTTCTCAAGTTTTTTATTACTTAATTTCTATTTTAAGCTTTAACTAACACCAAAGGAAATATCTGGAAGTTGAAGCTAGGCACTCTGAATGAAGGTATGCTAATGCAAGTAGAGTTATTTTGTGATGACAAATTAGCCCATATAATATAAACAGATCTAAGCACATATCTATCAGTGTTGTAATAACTATAACACATGAACAAGAATATTATAAAGAACTTTCAATAATAATTTGCACCTCAGCCAAAGTTACTCCACCAGCAAGACGAGACTCGGTCAAGTTACACTTGCAGATTCGTCCATTCATAGAATTGGGACTGGGCTCCTTCTTTTTATGGGATTTTGTTGTATCCCTTGTATCATCAACATACAAATATGCAAAAAGATTAGGTGGCTTTTCATTGCTCTGAGCTGGTTGACGTAATAAAGATGGAATCACCTGATAATCAAACAACAACAATACTCAGCACCCACTTGAAATAACTTTAAGGATGCTTTCTAGAATAATTTTGTAGAAAATAATTTAAGCAAAACCACTCCAAAGCAGTTACTACAAGGGAAAAAGAAAAAACAGCCATCATGTACTTCTTCAAAAAGCACTCATCAAGTGCATTTTTTTTTTAAAATCCAAAAATGCAGATTTTACTACTTCAAACAAACAATTTGACAATTCAATACACTGCAAATCTTTTTATTTTTTTCCCTTTTTCTTAATAAGACGCAATTACCATAGAGACAATCGGAAATTTAACATCAATGGTCTTCAACAACTCTGGCGCCGAAAAATCCCAATATTTAATCGTCCCATCGAGCGAAGCAGTCCAACAATAACAAAGTATCTTAGTCGCAGGAGTCGACGCCGGTACCACTACCACCGTCGTCACAGGCGCCGTGTGACCCTCTAGTGATGTAATCTAACCCCAAAAACAAATTTACAATAAAAACAAGTTTTTGAAAACAAATTAAATCAAGTAATTCAAGAAATTAAACTACCTGTAAGCCGGTGGATGTGCTGAAGATACAGACGGTATTGCTAGAGCAAACGAGGAGTCGTTTGGCGTCGTTGGAGAATGCGGGAGGTGACGACACGTAGCTTCTGCCTCCTCTAAGCATTTTAGAATTGACCGCCAGATACTCAGCGGTTCTGCAAAGGCCAAAGCTTCAAGCGACTGCGAAAATGAAACTCCTGTTTCTAGGTTTTCTTCCAATTAGAAAATATATTTTAATTGCTTTTAATTTAGAGATTATAAATTTGTTTTGGACACTTTGATTGCTCGAAGCTCAGAACGGGACTACTACTAGGGTTTTAGAGCTGACCACAAACAGGGTTTCCCTTGGGGAGAGGAGGGAAGCAATTCAATAAGTTTAACGGCGTCGTCTTGCATGTAAGATGAAGATTTTGGAGAATTTATCATCTAGATCCCTCAACTTTTACATTTTTATGCTCTGATTTAAGTATTCTCAACGTGACCAAATCAATATTATTTTCACCTTATTGAACATTTAGACCTCCAAATCTGTGTGTGTGTATATATATATATATATATATTTTGCTCTGATTTAAGTATTCTCAATGTGACCAAATCTATATTATTTTCACCTCATTGAACATTTAGACCTCCAAATCCTGTGTGTATATATATATATATATATATATATTTTTTTTTCGGTTTGTTACATGCATCATGATCAACACCGTGCCTACGGCTCTTCCGTTCAATGCTCCTTTCACAAAATTGAACTTAAACTATCGTGTCAATCTCAAAAACTATACTAAAAAAATATTTTTGAGATGCAAACTTTTTTTTTTGCTCTTTTTTTTATTAAAGGAAAAGTGGACAAGCCCAAATATAATTTTAACTTTATTTCTCATCCTCAAGAATCGTATTCGGGTTACCATCAAGTGGCTCGTTAAGGTGAGAATGGTGACCAATCCGACCACGTCCTTGAGAGCTCTTGAGATGCAAACTTAAGAGTCAAGAGTTTTCCCATATTAATAGAGCTAGTAAATGATTCAAGCTCGATCGATAGGATGTACGCATCTCGCATGGGCTCCATTTGTTTGGCCGGTTTAATTAGAAGCGTAGAGCAAAGTCTTAATCAAACTGAAAGCAAAAAGATTCAGTTGACACAGAAGCTAACAAATCAAGAAAAGATGGTCTAATGATATGGCCAACTTTTAGTTAATTAACAAAATTCCAGTGAAGTGGACGCGAAGAAACAAAAAAGTAAACTAGCAAAACCTATGATTTTATATATTGTATAATAATTACTAAACATTCCTTTAAGTAAGCAAATTATACCACTACTCCACCTCCAATAAAAATTATATACGTACCGCGGCCAGTTCTTTTATATGTAGCTCACATTTGAGACTTGTATTAGAAGTTAAACAAAGCCTCCATTTCCATTTATCCAAGCCAATATCCATTAATTTATTAGTTTATAGCTCTTTCTTCATATTCTCCTGATCTTGGTGACTAATTTTCATTAATTACAAGGGCTAAAGGCCTAAAGCTAATTAAGCTAGCATGGAGAAAGAAGAAGGTGGAACGTTGGTCGTCGGACGAGTGGAGATTGACACACGGCAGCCTTTTAGATCGGTTAAAGAAGCTGTGATGTTGTTTGGTGAAAGAGTCTTGGTTGGAGAAATATATGGCAACAGGCTCAAAGAGGTCTCCCCTTTCCCCTCCCTTCTTGTGCTTGTGCGCTTGTGCATATGTGTGCCTTGTATCATATATATGCAACCGAATTCCCTTGTTAAATATAATTATATAATTGTGGATGCATTGCATGATTGATAGATGCAAGCAGAAGCAGCAGCAAGTAAAAATGAAAATTCACAATCCACAATCGGATCCTTAACACAAGAGCTCGAACAAACAAGGCAAAGCCTCCAAAGAGCTAGAGAAGAAATCAACTTGATGTCAAAGTTCATACAAAATCTCAAAGGAGAACTTGAAGAAACAAAGAAAGAGATGAAACAACTTCTGAAGGCTAAAGATTATGGGAAGCTGCAGTCTGTTAATGATCCTGAGATTGAAGAGCTTAAGTTTGTTGAAACTGCATGCAAAATGGACAAGGAAAAAAGATACGTAAAATTTGCGAGTCCTCCTTCAAAGCTGCTGGCTGAAGAAGTGATTGTAAGCAAAGAGAAAATGGTAGAGGGAAAGCCTTTTACCAAGAAGATTAGGAAGATCAAGACATTGATTCCTCTAATAGGATGGCTTTTCCCCTCCAAGAGAAGTGGTCAAGAAGCTGATTCTCTTATTTGAGGTATATACGCCAGTACTTTTTTTTTTTTCCTGCTGTTTCCGTTTTTACCACTTCTGTCAAAGAGGTAACAAAGTGTTAACATCATTTCAATAAACTGTTATCATGTATGTATCGATATTCTTATGTTGGTTTTTCTTTAATTTTTTAAAATCTATGTGCACATATGAGAACGATCATTGGTTGTAATGAACGAGACATTGAAATAAAGCTACTCAAATAATCAGAATTCAGTTTAGTAAGATGTAGTTACGAGGTTGAAAAAAGCCACACGAAATGTGAAAATGAATTACTGCCTCGAGTGTTGTATAATTGCTTATAAATTGTGTACATAAGAAAAATTATGTACAATGCGCACTCATTTGCTGGAGTTGGATATGTCAACTTCAAACTCTTTAATGATAAGTAACGAAATCAATCCTCTTTTTCTACGTTTGGAGTATCACTTAAGCTCCTCCATATGCCCATTGATTGCTTCTTAATTGTAAAGACATTGGTGTGAAAAGTTACATTTTCTTTGCTTGTATTATACATCATGCAGCACAAAAATAGAGAGTACAACATTAATAATACAAAGTCAAAGACAGAAATGAGGCTGTTTAGCCTTTATATATATATATATATATACTAGTATTCAGAGTTTGCCTCGATTTGGTACCGCTCTCGCGGCCAGAACCGAAACAGTGCTTTACCCCTAGATGTCCAGATCAACTCATCGCGCCTCAACGCATTTCGGGAGAACCAGCTAGCTCGGGTTCGAGTGGCATTTCACCCTAACCACAACTCATCCGCTGATTCTTCAACATTAGTCGGTTCGGACCTCCACTTAGTTTCACCCAAGCTTCATCCCGGTCATGGATAGATCACTCGAGTTCGGTCCATAAGCGAGTGACAATTACCCTCCGAAGACTCGCTTTCGCTACGGCTCCGGTGGGTTCCCTTAACCAAGCCATCGCTATGAGTCGCGGCTCATTCTTCAACGAGCACGTGGTCGAGCCCCCAGCTCCTCCCATTGCTTGGGAGCTTACGGTTTCATGTTCTATTTCACTAGTAGCAGCAGGAATTTTTCTTGTAGCTCGGCTTCTTCCGCTTTTCATAGTCATACCATACGTAATGAATCTAATATCTTTGATAGGTATAATAATAGTATTTTTAGGAGCTACTTTAGCTCTTACTCAACAAGATATTAAGAGAGGTTTAGCGTATTCTACAATGTCTCAATTGAGTTATATGATGTTAGCTCTAGGCATGGGGTCTTATCGAGCCGCTTTATTTCATTTGATTACTCATGCCTATTCCAAAGCCTTGTTGTTTTTAGGATCCGGATCAATTATTCATTCAATGGAAGCTATTGTTGGAAATTTCCCAGATAAAAGCCAGAATATGGTTCTTATGGGTGGGTTAAGAAAGCACGTGCCGATTACAAAAATTGCTTTTTTAGTAGATACTCTTTCTCTTTGTGGTATTACACCTCTCGCTTGTTTTTTGTCCATGGATGAAATTCTTAATGATACTTGGTTGTATTCGCTGATTTTCGCTACAATAGCTTTTTTCACAGCCGAATTAACCGCATTTTATATGTTTCGAATTTATTTACTTACTTTTGAGGGGCCTTTCAACTTTAGCTTTCAAAATTACAGTGGAAAAAAAAAAGCAATTACTTCTATTCAATATCTCTATGGGGTAAAGAATAACCAAAATTGATTAAAAAAAAATTAATTTAGTTGCTTTATTAACAATGAATAATAATAAAAGGGCTTCTTTTTTTTAGAAGAAGACTCCTCGAATTGCTAGTACCGTAACAAATACGCCCTTTATTAATATTTTTCCTTTTGGCGCTACTAAGACTTTTTGTTATCCTCACGAATTAGACAATACTATATTATTTACTATGCTTGTATTAGTCTTATTTCCTATGTTTGTTGGAGCCATAGGAATTCCTTTGAATCAAGAAGTAATCGATTCGGATATTTTATCAAAATTGTTAACTCCGTCTCTAAATCTTTTAGATAAAAATTCTACTCATTTTGGTGATTAGTATGAAGTTTTAAAAAATCCAACCCTTTCCGTCAGTATAACGTATTTCGGAATACTTCTAGTCTACTTTTTATATAAACCCTTTTATTCATCTTTATACAATTGGAACATACTGAATTTATTCGTTAAACGAGAACTTAAGAGAATTGTTTGAGACAAAATACTCAATTTTCTATATGATTAGTCATATAATCGTGCTTATATAGATGTTTTTTACACAAGATCCTTAACAGAAAGGATAAGAGGATTAGCGGAACTAACTTATTTTTTTTATAGACGAGTAATTGATGGAATTACGAATGAGGTTATATATATATAAGCGAGGAATTCATCTTCAGCCGATTTATTTATTTGGAAGCCATTTCAATCACATATTTTCTCGTTATAGGAGTTGCACAGATGAAGTGCTTAAACCTTGGAAGCACTTAAATCAAAAAGTGCTTCCACTCCCAGCTGCAGAAGCAGCTTGCAAATCATGAGTGTCAGAGAATCGCATCAAAAGGTGCTTAAAGGGGAGTAAAGGAGCAAGAATTTCTACTCCACCTTCCAACATTCACCACAACACTCATTAACGGCCTCATTTCAGGCTTATCCTGAACACACCAAAGAGCTACCTTAGTCATTCTCTCAGCTTTTTCTATCATTCTCTTCAATCCCAAGTGAAATCATCATCTCTTTCAACTCTTCTTTCTCAAACTTTTTCCCGACCCATTTCGGAAACCATTCTTGGCTTTCTGAAATATCTGTTTCCAGGTTTCTTCTCCGGCCCACAGCTTCAAAAAGAAGCAATCCGAAACTAAAAACATCGGACTTTTGAGTCACAGAATATGGCATCCAAAGTTCAGGAGCAGCATAACACGGTGTCCTCCTTCGTCCTGTCGATGTTTTGTGCACAGCCAAACCAAAATCAGCCACGTTCGGAAAGAAATTTTTATCCAAAAGAATGCTTTCAGGTTTAGCATATGATAATTCACAATTTTCTGCTGGCATTCTTCGTGCAAGTAAGCAATCCCTTTGGCTGTGCCAACCGCAATCTCACGAAGCTTTCTGAACCCTAATATCTTTTCTTGCAGAACAAGAAACTGTCAAAAGAGCCATTCCCCTTTATATATGTCCCTGTATATCCTCCTGAACCGAGCAAGTTGGTGAAATTATCAGTTCCAATCATGAGTTGCTGAGAAGTAAACCTGATAGGCTTGTCCATTTCCATGGCATTAAGGAATTTATCTATAGTTCGTGTGATAAATCAAGTGCTGCCACGATTCCGTAGTTTTTCCATGAGACCTATTACCACTAACATCAAAACACGTATAATCAAGATCATTGCAAAATATCAAAAAGCAATGTCAAAAAGATACTCATAATTCACTACTCTGCCTGATAGAAAAACGTAATAAAAAAAGATATAAAAAAAATCCACAAACAATTAGTGCAGAAACATAACTAAAGCTGGATAAGAAAAGAGGATTGAAAATTATTCATTTGAAATCTATCACCTTTGCATAAGCTTTGAAATGTTTTTGTGGACTTAGTAATTTATAATTTTTTTATTTAGCAAATTCTATTCATTTTTAAAAAGAGAGCGAGGAAAGAGAGAACTTATGAATCTTGTTTCAGAATATAGAGCACTGTAGTTACTTCATAAATGATGACAGGCCGCCAAGAATAGACAAATACTAAGAAGCAGACTAAGGTAAGATTGTCCTGAGACCTGAGTACTTAAAACAAATTCTCAATACCTTTCTCTAGCAGCAAATTGATGCAATGTGTTTTTATTAAGCAAAACGAGACCTCAGAGATAATTGCACCATTGGACACCACTTGTCACCAGCAGAGAAAGTACAAACTAATTGACAAAATAGTCTTTGCCGGGGACAAGGACAAAAAGATGGGAATTCTTGTGTCTCATAGACAAGGCACCAGGGTCACTTTAAACTTACTAACTGATGGCATAACATCCAAGTCGTATTATTGGGGTTTAAAATTAAAGTTAAAATTTAATAAATTATTTATTTTAATATTTTTTTATAAAAATAATATTTAATAAATTTCGTAAAAATAATTTAAAAATGTTATATTATGATCCCTATATTAATAATTAATAATGATATATTGTTATTATAAAAAAAAAAAAAGAAATAGTTTGCTTAAGTTGGTTATTAATAAAATGGTAGGTGCAAGTGGTCGATATTGATTTATTATGGTGGTTGTCAGAATGTGAATCAATTGTATTTACTCAGGTAGTTGTAACCGTGTAAGTGTCAACTGTGGATATATAAATTTGTGTTCCCTTTCATTTTGTTTATAGCAGCATCCAGAGATTCTTTTGTATTCTATCACTTTTCTAGTTGAGTGTTATGAGTTTTATTGGTAACCAAACCCAAAGAGTGCAGCATAAACGCAAAAACAAACTTAATTTCAACCCAAATTCATTTTATATGAATGCAGCGATGCAATAACAAGTGAAGTGATCTATTCATCCCTTGAAAAGTGTTGTTAGACTGTGTTTAGAAAATAAAGAGCGCACCTGTTCGAGGTCGAGTCGGTCAAAATAGAAATATTGATCGCTAATGTAAAAATATTTCTACTTAAGATTAAGACAACCGAAAGTAGGAATTCTCATTCTGCTCGATGCTAAGCCAGGAAGAGCAGGAACATTTACTGCCAGCTAAGTGAGCTATCGCCATGTTATAGGCGGCACCAATAGCAGGTATAAATTAGTCCTCAAGCAAAACTTAAGTATGGTAACTTGAGCCCACGGTAGGAATCGGTTAAATGACTCTCTCTGAGTATGGGGGTGTAACTTTCGTGCACAATCAATTCTTATTGTGATGACCAAACAACCGTTCCAAAACAGAAGGTACGTGGGAAGTTGAGAATGTACGCTACTAGAATAACGGTGAGGAACAGAAGACCCAGATAAATACCTCAGAAAAAAAAGAAAAAGAAGTTAGACATTTTACATACAAAGAATCAGAAAAGAGAGAACAAGCAGTAAAAAAGGGAGTTAGCTTCTATTTTGTTGTTTGCCTTTTTTTCTTTAAAGAAAATTTTCTAAGGGTTAAGCCCAATCACTGACTTGAGTGTCGGAGGGTCTTCACCGGAAAAATACTCGGCGATTTCTGATATTTTTCTATGAACATAGGCTAGAAGACATCACTCACATCCATGATTAAAGAAACTCGAGAGTTAACTGGAGAACCTGCTCGAGGTAGAAGCAATCAGATTTCAGCATCAATATTTTGGCGCCATCTATGGAGAACAAGCAAAAGTCCGAGAGTAACATATCAAATTATGTGAACACAGGCAACATGACAATGGGAGGCAACAGTCCGAGAGTAACAAGTTTTGAAGAGTCGATGACTTTAAGGGAGGTGGCAAACAAGGTCTGGGACAGAGTGGTGCAAGATAAGATAGAGCGGATGGAAAAGCAGATGGAGACGTTGACGCCCATCCTTTAGGAGCTCAGGGACAGACAAAGGAGAGTAAGCGGTGACGTTCTTGAGTTCAGCCGTAGAGCCATCCCTGTTGGACAAGATATGAGAATTGGAGCCCAATGACAGATGATGCAGAGCACGACTGCTGGGTGGAAGTAAGTCTGGAGGAAAGGGAGTTAAGACAATGTCTATAGGACATAGAGTAAAAGCGCGTACAAGTCGCAGCACAGAATCCTTCTTGTGCTGAAGAATTGGAGGAAGAGGTCCACAGATTGGCCCAGACCATTGACGAGATCCGGGGGCATGAGAAAACCCCAAGTTGGAGGATCATGTTAGACAATGAGTCCCTATTTTCAGTGGAGATTATAAACGTTATAATCCCAAAGGATTTTTGTTTTTCTGACTTAAAATTTTTTGGGAAGAGTGATTCGTTAGTGTAGATTGAGAGCTTTAACTACATAACCGGGGTACAAAGCCTGACAGTAATGCAGAGATGCAGGACTTTCCCGTTCACCTTGAAGGGACAAGCATGAAAGTGGTACCGCAGACTGCTACGAGGAAGTATCCAAAGCTTTGAGCAAATGTGCACATAATTTGCAGAGTAGTTCCATGGGGTAGTAGCTCCTGAAGACGATATGATGAAGCTGGTTGAGATCAAGTAAGGAGAGAGATAGTCCCTTCGGAGTTCGTCAAAATATACCATCGAACTGTCCTTGATATTGGGGCGTTCAATCACTGGCAGACGTTAAGAGAGCTAAAAAAAGAGAGGTAAAAATGGGAAGGTCATGGTACAACCTGCGAAGTCCACTGGTTCACTCATATTCTGATGCATATGAGCATGCGAAGTCCACTGGTTCACTTATATTATGAGAAGTAAGAAGAAGAGAGCTCAGAGAGCCATGACAGAGTTGCCCGTCTGCCACTTCCACCCACGGACAATTTTTTCAGGGACAGGACTATGCAGATGATCAACTAGAGTCCCACTTATAAGCAGTATACTCCTTTAAAAGTACTACTAGATGAGATGTTTCATGTCATGAAAGAATGAACTTTGCTATATCCTCAACCACTTATGTCTAAACCAGTAAGTATGAGAGACAAAAGCAAATTCTGCAAATTCCACAATCTTAATGATTTAAAGAACCATATGGAGGATTTGGTGAGAAATTGATACCTAGACGAGTTAGCCGATAGGGGACACCCAATTGTGGATCGGCAATATATTGAAGACGACCAGATTAGTAGGGTCGATCGAGAACAGCCCGTTGTAAGAGTGATAGCGGAAGGATTGACGATGACAGGAAATTCAAACAGAGCCAGAAAAACTATAGCAGATTTGCATCTGCTAATCGTGAGGTTCTGCTCAATATGCTGGCCGTAAAAAGGGCAAATGGTAAAGACCAATGTTACAAATAGGGAGCTCAGTAGAACTTTAGTGGACTAAAGAAGTTCGGTAGAATTACCCTTCAAGTCCACTTTGGATGAGATGAGGATTATTAATGTAAGGCTCGAGCATACGAATACCTCTTTAAAGGGAATTGGTAGAGGCAGGTTGACTCCCTTAGAGATCGTGATCTGCTAATGACCATAGGCTCGAGACCCTTTAAGAAGAACATGATACTAGACTTCATAGTAGTAGATGAAATTAGTCCTTACCAGATGATATTGAGAAAGTCATTCATAAGAATCAGTTAGTCGGTAATGTCAACTCATTACTTGACATTGAAATACTGAATAAATGGCACGGTGGGCGTTATAAAGGGAGATCAAAGAATCGCGAGAAATTGCTATGCAATAACGGCTAAAGGGGCAATGCAGGTGATGTAGTTGGATGTAAGAGAAGACTCCAAGAAAGGAAGACAAGAGTCTGCTGAGGAGCTGGAGGAAGTCTTAATAAGACCAGATGACTAGGAGAAGAAAGTAAAGATTGGCTCGAGTATAAGTGAGGAAGTGAGGAGGAATCTGATCGAGTACTTAAAAGTATATGTGGATATGTTCTCCTAGTCTCATGATGACATGTCAAGGATCGATCTGATGGTGGCATGCCATAAGTTAACAGCGAATAAAGAGATGAAGCCAATAAGGCAGAAGAGAAGGTACTTCAATTAGGAGAGATGTGACACCATGAATAGCGAGGTAGAAAGCTATTGAAAGCAGGATTTATAAGGGAAGTTAATTACACCGAATATATATCAAATGTGGTCTTGGTCAATAAAGCAAATGGTAAGTGAAGGATGTGTGTAAATTTTACAGACCTGAACAACGCCTGCCTCAAAGACAACTTCCTACTGCCAAAAATAAACCAATTGATTGACTCCACAGCCGGACATGGCATACTCAGCTTCGTGTATGCATTTTCTGGATACAATCAAATCCTCATATTTAGGCAAGATAAAGAATGCACAGTCTTTGTCACTAATCAAGATTTATTCTGCTACAAGGTTATGCCCTTTAATTTAAAGAACGCAGGAGTAACATATCAAAGGTTGGTGAATAAGATTTTTAAACCTCTGATTGGACGAACAATGGATGTCTACGTAACTTATACGACTACCAAGTCCAAGGATGCAGATAAACATGTCAAGCATCTGGAAGAGACTTTCGTGCTCCTGAGGGAATATCAAATGAAGCTCAATCCAGAGAAATGTGTTTTAAGAGTAGGCTCTGAAAATTTTTTTGGGCTTTATGGTTAGTCACAGGGAAATTGAGGTCAGCCCTGAGAAAATAAGGGCAGTTATAGAAATGAAGTCCTCACGCACTTTGAAGGAAATACAAAGTCTCACGAACAAATTGGCAACTTTGAATCGGTTCATCTCCTATGCAACAGACTAGTGTCATGTCTTCTTTTAGAAGATGAAAAAAGGAAAGCCAGAAGAAGTAAAGGTTCGAACAGATTCTCAGTTAATAGCAAACTACCTCAATGTTAGCTTCCAGGCAAAAGGAGAAAAGATGGAGGCCTATCTGTGCAAGGCGGGGTAATTGATGAGGAGGTTTTGAGCAGTAGAAGTGGAAAAAATATCCAGAGCAGAGAATTTTTGGGCAAATATAATAGCACGAATGGCTACTGTATCAGATCCTAACATACCCAAATCGATTCATGTAGAGATCAAAACCAGCTCAAGCATTGAGCAGGAAGAGGAGGTGATGAGTGTAACCACAAATGGCACTTGGATGGATCTGATTATCTACTATATTAAGGAAGGATGTTGAAGTGTTAGGCAGCAAGATACATGCTGATTGATGGGGTACTATACCGACGAGGGTATACTCTGCCGCTGCTACGTTGCTTGAATGAAAAGAAAGTAGACTACATGCTTAAAGAGATACATGAAGGGGTTTGTGGAAACCACTCTGGTGTAAGGTCTTTAACTTTTAAAGTCTTGAGATAAGGATATTTTTGGCCCATAATCCATCAAGACGCACAAGAAAATACCAGAAGTTGCAAGAGTTGTTAGGGCTTCGCTAACTTTCTAGCTCAACCATCAGAGAATCTTATAGTGATGAATTCACTATGGCCATTTGCCCAATGAGAATTAATTTGATCAGACTCCTACCAAAAGAACAAGCATCCGCAACATACGCAGTAGTTACTATTGATTATTTTACGAAGTGGATCGAGTTCGAGGCTTTGAGCAAGATAACAGATATCAAAACTACCAACTTCATCTAGAGAAATTGATATGCAGATACAGAATCTCTTATGCTCTGATAACTAATAATGGAAAGCAGTTTGACAACTACACGTTCAGAGGCTTCTGTACAAATATGGGAATATAGTTGAAATTTTGCTCACCGTCAAATCCACAAGTAAATAGGTAAATAATACAGTGAACAAAACTATAAAAAGACTCCTAAAAACCAGGTTAGGAGAGTAGAAGAGATTATAGGTTGCTGAATTACCTGGTGTATTGTGGGCTTATAGAACCAAACACAAGACCGCCACAAGGAAAACACCATCTGTCTTAACATTTGGGCATGGAGTCGTGATTTTAGTAGATATAGAGATAGGCACTCATCAGACAGAGCATTTTAATGAGGAGCAGAATAACGAGCAAATTTGTGAAAATCTGGACTTGTTAGAAGAGAATAAGGAAATGTCGTAAAAAAAGATAGCAAACTATCAGTAGAAAGTGACCCGCTATTACAACCAAAATGTGCATATCCAACGATTTAAAATGGGAGACTGTGTGCTTAAAAGGGTGAAGCAGAACACCAAGGATCCCAATCAAGGGATGCTAGGCCCAAATTGGGAAGGTCCTTACAGGGTCCCGCATTTGGCAGATCCAGGGGCATAGAGGTTAGCTTACCCGATGGACGAGAAGTCAATAAACCATAGATTGTAAAGCATTTAAAAAAATACTTCTAGTAAGTTTCCTTGTAAAGCAATGTTGTTTCAGTTAATATATTCAGTTTTTTTAAATTTAAAGTATGTAATATATTGATCATGAAGAAAAGCAAGGAGAAATACTTTTATAATTGATTCGCTTCGAGTAAATTAAGCTTTTAAATTAAACTACGGCCAGAAGTATCAAAGCCTACTCGATGTGAGACAAAGAGCCGAGTGAAGCCAGAATTGGCTCGAGCAAATTAAACTCCAAAAATTGTGCTAAGGCCAAAAGTTTCAAAGCCTGCTCAAGACGAAACAAAGAGCCTAATGAAGTCAGAATTAATTCGAGCAAATTAAGCTCCAAAATTTGCTAAGGCCAAATATCTAAAAGCCTGCTTGAGGCGAGGCAAAGAGCCCAAGCTAGTCAGAATTAATTCGAGCAAGTTAAGCTTTAAAATTTGCTAAAGCAAAAAGTCTAAAAGCTTATTCATGGCAAGACGAGAAGCCCAGGTTAGCAAAAGTCAATTCGAGTAGGTTAAGTTCTCAGAAACGAGCAAGGCAAATATAAGAATTTAAAGTCCAAGAGTTTATTCAAAGTAGGATAAAACTTGAAACTTGCTTTTTCTGAGCTTGGAGAATGTATAATAAATCAAAGGTCATAAGAGAAAGAAAAAATAAAAAAAATTTCCTTTTATTTAATGCGATAAAAATCAGAGTTTACAAAGCTCCTACATAAGAAGCTACAATGAAAAGTAAGAAGCTTGAAAAACTGGTCAGCAGCTTGATCAGTAACCTGAGTAGTCTGGTCTACACTGGACGCAGCTTGAGAACCCCTCTTGGCTAAAGGAGCAACTTTTTCAAGTCTCACAGAAGCAGCCTACACACTTGGAGTTGGATCTCTCTACTACTAGCTGCTGGCATCTTACTCGCTCATATAGGCATCCACACCAGTTTCGAGTTTAGTCATATCCAGCTCAGAGTATTCATTTCCTAAAACAGACATGATGCACTTATAGCAGAATGTCAGCCCATTGTTGTACTCATCAGCAAGTTGCTTATCCAAGGTGTCAAGTCTACCTTGGAAGCGCGAAGTTTCAACTTCCATAGTCCTTTAAAAGGAGAATCTCTAAACGTCAAGATCCTTCCTTGCATTCAAAAGCTCATCTCTTACTATGAATAACTCCTTCTCAAAGTGAAACGTCTTTGAATCAGCCATGGCAGCTCTCTCCTCGAATGTGGAAATATCAGTTCTGAGCTTTACTGATTCTTCTTTTTCCTGCTCTAGATCTTTTCTCAAGCTTTGATTCTCAGCTTTAAGTCTCTTCTCGTAAATAAGGATCCTTGACTTGAAAGCTTTGGAAGTAGCAGCAACTTGGCACGCAGAACGTTGGAAGGAGTTAGCCAGATCATTAAGGTTATAGGTTTCCAACTCAGCAACAAAATCTTCCTACATGTGTTTTATAAACTCCTTGATATAAGGTGCAGTAAAATCAGTTTACTCCATTAGACGCATTGACCGGGTTCTGACGGGAACAATAGCAAAGTCCTCTGAACAATAGCAAAGTCACTCCTGGCTTTCTGGCAGGTTCACATCCATGTTTCTTCTCCTTCCCAATATCTCAAACAAATTCTAACACTATAAATGTCACATTTGTGAGTTACAGGAAACGGAAACCACATTTCTGGTGCTGCATAGCCTGGAGTCCCCACCCATTAATGTCATGTGCGTCTTTTCCCTGTTGCAAAGCTTAGCAAGTTCAAAATCAGCAATCTTTGGACAGAACTTGACATCCAGGAGTATGTTTTCAGGCTTGATGTCGTAATGGATTATCTGCTGCTGGCAACCTTCAAGCGAATACGCAATCCCTTTAGCTGTGCCAACTGCAATGATATGCAATGTATCCCAATCTATGCTTTTATTGTCTTTCTGAAATAAAAGGCAATCCAGGGAACTATTTTCTACAAACTCATATACAAGAGCCCTCAAATCCCTGTCAAAGCCAAACCATAATGCTTTTAACAAGATTAATATGGTTGGTCCTTCCTATAGTTCTCGCTTCTGCTAAAAAATGATCCTGAATTTTCTTGTCTGAGCTCCCATTAAAAACTTTTACAGCCACCAATAAGCCAAGGAGATAACCTCTGTAAAGTGCACCAAAACCACCGGAACCAAGAAAATGTGAGAAATTGTCTGTAGCAATCCTCAGTTGCTGAGAAGAAAATTGGACAGGCTGCCCTATCTCATTCAAGGCCCTGTCAATTGAAGCTGTCTTGGAAAGAGGACCCCGAGGATTTGAACTACATCTTGCTCTTGCTCGTTTGGAACATCTGTCAATGCTCAGCAACATTCCCAGAAAAGACCACTGCAGATTCAAAATATTGAAATTTACACGCAGAGAAGTTTTATGTTAATGAAAGGGATTACCAAAGCACAGAATTTTATGTTAATGAAAGGGATTAACCAAAACACAGAAGCCATTAAAGGAATAGCTTAAAGAAAAAGGTTCTGACAAAAGATGTTCCAGTACCCAGAATCTAATCAGCAGATGCAATTCAATGTTTAGAAATAACAAGAAGAAAGGCTTGGTTTTGCCGAAAACGAGGGAAAGTGATGAAAATATGATCCCAGCTGAAGGATTTGGATTTTTTTTCTCCAGGAATTTAAGAAACTATAATAATAATCATTAAACTCTTAATCAGGCTTGTCTATTTGTTAAGGCACTGGAAGATTGAAAAAGAAACCTGAACAAAGTAAAAAACAGAACCGCACGCGCTTACATGAAATTGAAGCTGGCCAGAGCCGGCCTGACTTAACCAATCAAAATACTTTACATAATTCTCCGATAAACAAAATTCTAACGCTACTAAAATATTTTCTATCCATAATTATTCCCTTCTCTGAATTATTCCCTTCTCTGTACCATTATAAACATCGGCTTCAATTTGCAACCAAACTGATAATAAAATCAACAGAAATGAAAAAAAATCCAGGAATATTGTTTGTTGCAAACTATTGCTTTTACTGAGAAGAAACAATAGAGAAAATACAAAAATTACATGAAATACATTCCCACAACCTTACAGTACCCTGAATTAGATTGCAGATCAATCGAGTAAAAGAACAAAACCATGACATTCAAATTTAAACTGTATGAAATTACATAGCTCATAGCCTAGTACACAACCAAATTTGGTTTTAACTGCTGCAGTTGGTAGAAATTGCAAACAAGCTGATCCCCAGATGGCTGGACAAGGTCCCATTGAGTATCTAGATCAGTTAATGATGTCCCATATATTAGCTATTATAAATATAGTAGTATACAAAGGAGACTCAGCTGACGTCCGCACTTGATATAATTTCTGCATGACAATGATTTATAGTCACTGAAATAATCAACAATAATTTCTGGTAGAAAAAAATATACATACACCACATTACCAGCCAACAAGCATGCTAAACACTCAGTACTTTGCTTGACATTTCTTTAGCTTTTGCAACTTCCTTTTCCTGCCATAAGAGAATTTTCAAAATATAAAGTTAAAAAAGTCACAAGCATCAAGAAGTAACAAATCAAGTTAGGAAACCGCCACTGGAAAATGTTAAAATTCCATCAAATGAGTAAATGGAGAAAGAACATTCACAAACAAGGATTGAAATTTTAAGCCCAGAAATTATTTTACCACACTGCAGCATTATCTTTGTACAAAGAACAAAGCAACTAATAGTAAGTACCCACATCTTTTCCTTTTTTCCCTTCCTCCTTATCTCCTTTACCGTTTTGGGCCAGGCAAATCACTAGACCTGATCGGACTTCTTTAGAGCAGACTATAACTGCAGTAAAACCTGGTCCTGACATGATGGAAAACAGTGACCAGCCAATTTTTTCTAACCAGCACATAATCATTTTATACTGATTTTTTAACTAACATAGACAACTGTTCTGATTTGAATTCCTTGCAATAGATCTGGCTCCATATTTGCAGGTAAATATCCTCAAATCCCCACCAAAACCAACATTCCATGTCTAACGCAAGACCACCCAAAATGCAGCTTTTTTGCCACCATTACAATACATATAAGGTTGCAAGTTTCATGTCAAAGAACAAGTATGTAACCCTTTTCTAAAAGACTATTGAGTACTATAATCTACCTTCACAGCAAAGAGGGAGAAAAAAGTTCTGTATGTCGGAATAGGACATTGTCTATCACTAGGGTGCCTGTCACTGAAAACCAGTTTGAAGAAGAAAGTTGCATGCAACTTGCAAACTTGCAGTAACATAACTGCCAAGACCTTTTGACATGCAG
Organism: Murraya koenigii; assembly: GCA_025617385.1. Taxonomy (NCBI): domain Eukaryota; kingdom Viridiplantae; phylum Streptophyta; class Magnoliopsida; order Sapindales; family Rutaceae; genus Murraya; species Murraya koenigii. The sequence goes on from CM046817.1 coordinate 27,181,430, forward strand.
ATTCTTCCAGTACTAATTGTGCATTTTTTCACATATAACATATTTTCATTAAGGTCCTCATAATATTTATCAAAGACTGTAATATAACCATAGGAGCAAAAATGCAAAAATTCTTGAATGGGAAATGAAAAGATCTACATACTTTAACCAGCTTTCCTAAAGGAGATTGAGCAAATCCTATTTAATGTTCTAAGAGCATACTAAAGAATAAAACTGAATTCAAAGTAGACTTATGCAAAAGAAATGAGTTTCAAACACCGATGATGAAGCAAAAGATGTAGTAATAAGTATAATCATGAAACCAATTGCTTTAAAGCTACTTCACAAGTTACTTGACCAGATGTCCATTGATACATACTTTACCCACCAAACATACTTTTCATAATGAAGTTTAAAGCAGCTAAAGACATAAAACAATCAGGCATTATTTGATTTCTGATTACCATCCAATTGAACAGAAATCCTGAAGACTAAAAAATAAAAAACAAAACAAACAAATAGAAGGAATGCTTGAATGAAAATTAACAATGTAGAAAGCTGAAAAAACAATAACAGAACATTTACGCCATTTCATTCAATCAAGCTCACCAATCCTTTGCTCTCATAATAATCATCCAATGCCCACTGATACTTTGACTGATTTAATCCAAACCAGCGTGCCAAATGATCATCCAAACTTGAATGAGCTGCAAAATGTCCCAATTACACTTGATTAGTTACAGAAACAAAAACAAATCTTATTACTTTGTTAGCAATCAAAATACTTAATGAGGCTCCATGGAGTAGCAGAGCAAATGAAGAAAAATCATAAAACAAAGTACCCATAACTTTATCTTTTTCCTGTTGTACATCAAAATCCATTGCCATGATTCTCATTTTCAATTTCCATTTCCTCAAAATTTCCTCCACTTCCTCAGAAACCAAACAGCAAAACCAAAACTGAAACCCAAAACTAAGTAAAATACCAAAAAGAATTCCATTTTTAATGATTTACCCTCCCAAAGCCAAAGCAACCCATATAGCAGAAAGCCAGAAACACCCGCATGCAAAATAAATTACATAATAATAACAGCCATTTAAAACAGTATACCGTTTTGGACTTTGGTGACAGCATTTCTGAAGAACCCAGAAACAGAGCCAGAGTGAATATCATCAGCAGCAGCAGCAACAGATTTCTCAAACTGATGGGGAGGAGGCTGAACGGGAGGCGGCGGAGCCACCACTTTCTTGTGAGGAGAGTCAAAGACGGGATCATCGGCGGGTTTTGGGGTGGAAGGTGGGGTCATGAAGACAGTGTAGGGGCCGATTTTGCCAATCATTGGGGGCGGCGTGGCGGGGTCCTTGTTGATTGGCATTGTGGGAAGAGAATGAGTGAGAAAGTTGTTTAAAGAGTGAAAGAATGAAGAAGAAGAGATATTTGGGAAAGCAAAAGAGCCGAAGAGAATGTAAAGTGAGAAACAGAGAAAGCCAGTGCAGTCACTACTCAGCTCAAGAGTCAAGGCTGAAGTGAACAGTTTTGCACGCAGCCCCAAGTTGTTGTTGCTTATCTTTCGATCTTTGTCGTAACTTGTTACTGGGTGTTAATTCTATTCAAACCCCTCATAATCTTTATAATACTATAAAAATTACAATTATATTATTTAAGCCCTTTTGAAACATTCCAATTTCCAGCCAAATTTCATTTAGTAAAACATGAGAATCTTATACCAAAAAGAAAAAACATGTGAATTTTTTTTTTAAAAAAAAAGACCAAGAAAAAGAATAAAATAAAGCCCCAAAATCATTCAAGTACTATTATATTGGTTCCAAAATTTAACGAATTTTAAGAATTTTGGACAAAATCGAATGAAGATTTGAAGATAGCATCAATGTTCTAATTTCTTCTAATATCTAGTAAAGATAGATTACTTTTTTCTACTATTTTTTTTAGCTTGTTGATATTAATAACTACGCAAAATCTTAGAGGGTCTCGTTAAGATTTTTTTTTCTTTTTAATTTTATTTTCTGTAAATAGCATTTTATTATTGCCAAATATTTCGGTCATTCGGTGTCTGTGTGCGGTTCTGGTGAAAATTTAACTTATGAGAGTTTTCCTTTTTCTTTTTTCTTTTTTTGGTTAAATTAGAAAATGGCACATTTTGTATTAAATAAAACACACCGTATAGGTAGGTGTATGGGCGTAGTACTACTACTACAGCTGTAAAATCGCCAGCTTCTCATACCATTGTTCTCTGCTCTACCTACTTTTCTAAAAATATATTCATAACCTTTGTAAAGATTAAGATTCACGAACTAACTTAACAATCAGGATTCAGGGCCACCATTATGATACAATTACTGTGGTGGCTTTAATTTGAATTTCAAGTGCGCATACCGTGTGTGATGAAAAAAAATTTATATGCTGAAAAGAAACGCCATCTCTTTGAATTGAAGCAAAGCCATAAAAACCTACTTAAGCTAAAAGCTAATTGTTGCTTTAGACACCAGAGTTCTTCCTTGTAGTTTCCAGAATCTCACCTTTTCTGCTTTGCCATTTAACAAGAAGCATAAAGCTAAAAGTGATTTGGCATCCCCAGCTCCTTAACTATTCTCTCTTTATCCTTTAGTTACATAAACGAAGTCCAATAGCAGCCCACCCCACCTCTTGCCTAGCTATTCATGATTTCACATCAAAGACAAGTGAAAAACGGAAGAAGAAACACAAAAAAAAGAGTTAAATCAAAATGCCAGTTTACGTGGTCTATTATCCAGGTAAGCACAAATCTTGCAGTGTGTAAACTTACAAGTAAAGAATAAGGTTGCAAGTTTTACATTCCCAAGCAGTATGTTCTTGGTTGCAAACCAAGAGTCCCAATTATTTGGCCAATACATCACCCATTCCACAGTCAAGCAAATGCCAACAAAATAAAAATCATAGAGTTGAACTCCAAAAAACATAGAAATTAGAGCATGTAATCCTTCAACACTTGACCTACTTCTACCACAACAGTAAAGAGTTTCTGAAATTTGATAGCAAGATATACACATATTTATATTTATATATGTACATATATAAACCCTCCAGAAGTGGCACACCCACACCTAAAGAGTGGCCATAAATAACAGATTCAAACATTAACAATAATACTATAAACATGCAACTCTTTTTGCCTTTTTTATGGGTTTAAATTACAGATGCTGAATGAATACAGCAGGTAACCATTGCAAGAAACTAAATCTATGCATAAATACCTAGTTGTCTAACAAATACAACTAACCTAGCAAGAGAGTACATTGTGAGCAGAGATGTGCAGGATCACGCAAAACCTCAACAAAAAATTAAAGATGGTTCCAAGTCACTCATTGAAAAGTTCATCCCGGGCCAGAACAATCTTGTACAACAATTCATTATGAACCACCACCTAATGCACTGCCGTCATGATTAATAGTTGTCAAGAATTTTTCAGTAACTGACCACTGTTCTCCATGGATTGAATTGCCTCAGAATTATCATATTTTCCAGTTACAAGACTCTTTGTGATCCCTTTGACAGCAGCTTGCCACTCCATATTGTCCGTCAGATCATATTACTTACTAACCAATGATAGCTCATGAAGCTCGCTTAGCATCCACTCCTCCCCAGTTTGACCTCCAAGGACTAAAGTCCTCGTACCCCCAACAACACAAGTACTGTGTCCCCAGGCAAACCTTGGAGGTCTTCCGGGTACGTTCAGTATTCTCCAAGTGGGCTTCTCTTCAGTAGGGTCCAGGAGATAAAGCTGGGTTGCTGAGTGAAGACCAGCCACTGACCCGCCAAAGATAAGAATTCTTCCACCCGGAAGGCTCACAGCCACATGGTCAAGCCTAGGAGGAGGAGCTATGCCCCCCGGGTTTCCAGCACCAGGCATTCCACTTCCAGTGACACACCTCCAACAAGGTTCCTCCTCACTTAGATCCATTGTAAACACATCACTAGAACGAAAGCGAAGGGGACCGCTCTTAGCCAAACCCCCAAACATCAGTATCTTCCTACCACCATAAACTGAGAGTGTATGGCCCAAACGAGAAGGTGGGGTCCATGTTACAGGTATCTCTCTCCAAACAGGTTTCTCCATTGAGAGATCAAGCAGAAATGTGTCACTTAAAAGAACTCCAGAATCTGCACAACCACCAGAAACTATCAATTTGGTACCATCAAGAGTGCAAGAGCTGTGCCATGACCTTGGAAGCGGGGGAGCCAATCCAGAAATTTCACGCCAGGTTGGAGGCTTCGCATCCAAATCCAAAACAAAGACATCATTGAGTAAGCCTTGCCTTCCACAGCCTCCAAACACCACCAAATGAGAACCATTTACACAAGAAAGCGTATGACCCCAACGACCTGGTGGAGGAGAGCTCACGTGGACATGTTGCCACTCTGGATTGCTAGAATTCAGGTCCAGTACAAAGGTGTCATTCATAGGTTGCATATTTACCCCTTCTCCGCCAAAAAGAACCACTCTATTCCCAACCGCACAAGCACTAAAGTTGCACCGTGAAGGTTCAACGGCGCCCCCAACAGTTAGCTTCCTCCATGTTGCAGCTTCAAGAGTAGTTAACTCCCTCGCCAGCCGACCCCAGCCCAGTCTCTTTGCACCCGGCACAGTCTCTAAAACACGAGTTGTTTCACTACCCCAGGCATTCTGGCAAACCATTCTCCAAAGATCCTCATTCTTTGTGAGCTCATAAAATCGCCTGCAGACAGAACCAACTGATGCAATATCTCTTGGTGATAGCCACGAAAGTATTTTAAGGGATAGCACCTCATCACTCAGTTGAAATATCCCACAAACCTCACGACAAACATTTCGGTCTACTCCTGGCAAAGTACGGTTGCCAGGAAAAAAGGATCGCAGCCGACCGGATGACTTTAGAGACTCCTTAACAGGATATCCTGGCACTGGACCTAGATCAACATTAGCTTCTGTAAAGAACTGGATTCCAATGACATGAGTTATTGTTTCGTCATCTCCATATATAGGAGACAGTCGCAATCTATTCATCAGAGGGGATCCATCTTTCCGGAAGTTCAACAACTCGCCTTGGAATTCAATACCCTCCTCAAGACATCTCCTAATTTCTGAAACTACTGAGGAATCCACTAATGGATGTCTTCTCTTTGCAAATGGTCCTCTACATTGTAGGAAACGGCTGTGATGCCACAATATCACAACCAAACGAGGGGAAAAAAAAATCACCAATCAGTATCTAATCAAATGATAACCCAAGAATAATCAAGATCATAAATAATCAGCAATCAAGAATTGCAAGTGAGAGGAGAGAAAGCAAACATACTCTGTTAAATTGATCCCAAAAGAGTAGACCAAAACACAAAGAACCGAACATGATATAAAGACTTACAACAAAGTCAAACCATTCAATCCATATTTATGTAAAAACAGGCAAGTTCGACCAATGGAAAGCAAGGGAAAAAATGGTCATAGCATCCCTAACAAGTCAATTCCTCAAAATCAAAGTCTTAGCTTTAAGGCTTACAAAAATAAACCATTAAAATGTTGTACATAATATCTATTCCTCGGCAAGAATATATATTAAGAATCTCACTAAGTAATACATTGACAACAAAGTCAAAATTTCGCTTCATAAAGGAAAATATAAACGTTAATTCATTTCTCAACATAGTACATCATCTATCAGTACTCCTCCAAAGACAATCCAAATAAGTTCCCCAGGAAATTTAGTTCATTAGAATTTCATAATTGAAAAATAAAGTAATTAGTATCAGTCACTGGTAAATCTATCAATCCATCAAATGTCAACAGCATGAATTGTTGACCAATATCAACAACCAATATATGTTTAGATAGACAGTCGAACAAATAAAACAAGTTCATTTAATAATTTTATAAACACTCAATAAAGTTTGGAAAAATGAACAACAATCAAAGAATAAATTAATCTAGACCCATTGAGAAAGAATCCAAATATGCATGTAAGTATTAGTTGATCGGTGGAGTTATCTATCAAAAACACTCTCAACAGAACACAAAAGCAGTAAATGCAAACAATGAAGGATTTCAATTAGGACATTTCTGACTACCAAAATAATAGCGTATGTGCACGTGCACACACAGATACACTCACAAAAAAGTCACAAACTGATACTTTTTCCTCATTTAATTGACACCAAAACTCGAAATTCCACAAAACATATTAAATTTGTGATAAAGTATCTCCACTCCTTGACATAAAAGCAAACCCGAAACCTCTATGAGCCCAAATTTCAAGATTGCATATACATGCAACATTTTAATTAATGTCAAAATATCGGAATTCTATATCATTCCATACAGAAGATGGGGGTTGAGGGAAGGAAATCTCTATAACCCACATTTCCAGGCTTAGAAGATAGCATCTACAGGGAAAACTTTCACCTGAAAAATGGCAATGTTCACAAAGTTGAAGTGTCAAATAACAAAATGACTATATTCAAAAAGGAAAAAATAAATAAACAATCACCAGGGCAATTTACTCTATATGGCCTACCATACATCCCATCATCAGTTACTTCCCCAAGATCTCTCGTCTTCTTAGTTATTTGGATACCAATTAATGAAAAGAAACAAAAAGGCTTCAAGCTGTAAACAAGGGCTTCCTTCCCTCCTCATCTTTTTGTAGATAGTGAGAGCTGATAGCAGTTGAGAAAATATTTACTAAATTGGGTTGTACTTGCAATTTACAAGAGGTGACTTGTAGATGAAAAATCAAGGATTATCATCCCCTTAGAAAAGATCATCTGCTCAAAGAGTAGAGACCTTATTTCAGCTCTCTACCTGTTTCTTATGTGCTCTTCTTGGTGGTTATCTTTCTCCATCTCTCACATGCATTTTTCCCTACGAGCATGACCATAAAAAGATTTGTCTTTAACACAAGCCCAAATTCTGCCTCAAGGTTCTACATTCAGATCCTCAATCTGTGCCAATGATCTAAAAGGTTTAGGTATCATCTCACTTAACATTGATAAATGTCAGGAAGACAAGAACCGTTGGCACACACTTATAGAAAGTAAACTAACCCTAAGATGAAAGCCCTGCTAAATCAATGAAGACATCTACTAATTTTTTCCAAAAGTACAGGGGTAAAATCATAAACAAGCATATATGATATATTAGTTTCCAACTGAAGCTTAGATAAAGAAACAACAAAGAGCTTCAACAAAGACTCTCTGGCTGTAACTTTTTAAACTAATTATGAATTTCCTAGTTCAAATACAATTTGCCTACAGAATTTTCCTGACAAGAAATAAACAGAAAGGTCTATATCTCGAGCTCAGACTCAGTTGTCCTCATCCTAACCCCTTAACTTAGAGAAAGATCCTACGATGCACCTCCCAGAAGAAATTAACCAACCCAAAACTAGCCGTATTATCAAATAAATACAATTCAATTAGCTTGTTCAGACAATTAGCTCAAAGAAAAAATAAAAATAAAAACTCCTCATTTAGCTACCTTAATTTAACAAACTTAATCAAATAGCAATTAAAGATACCCATTGAGTTCAAAGTTCAAGCTTATGTTATGAATAATATAAACAATTAACAAAAAAAATTAAAATGAAAACATTTGAGTTCTGAGTACTGACCAATTACGACCGAGAACATCTTCAGCACGATAACCAGTGACGGACTCGAAGACAGAATTGACATAAATAATGGGATGGTCGGGTTCAAGAGCATCGGTAACAACGAACCCACACGGCGCCGTTTGGAGCAAGCTATCGACAGGGAAAGGGAGCGGGCCAACACCAACAGCAGCAACGTCGTCGTCGTCGTTAATCGTCGTCAATTCCTCGTCCTCGTCTTCGCTAAGATCAGAATTACTATCCCACTCCATGAATTAACCCAAAAAACAATAATTTTTTTTTAAAAAAATGAAATTTTCAACCCATTTCAGAGATGGGGAAAAAGCAAACCCTATACCTAAGGGGTTAAATAGGAAAATTGGCAAGCTAAAAAAAAGAAAGGGTGAGCAAAGAAACGTGGGGTGACTAATGCTCGGGAGAGTTGGCTAAGGAATTGCACGGAGAGAGTATTTGAGTTTTTTTTCCTTTTACCCAAAAGAGAGAAATTTTGTAAATTTTTGTGTGCCTTGTGCCCACCCTCACCGCCTTGTTTGATGGATGAAAAAAATCTAATTGCCGGTTTTTGGGTTTTGGACTCGGGTTTGGGTTTTCCGGGTCTTTTCTGTTTGAGCTTGGGTTTGAAGATAATAAAGAGTATTCTAAATCATTTTTTAAAAATAAAACTTATCCTAATGTAAGATAGAAATTCTCTTTTATTAGTATTTTTCTTTATTTAAAGACATCATGTGTATATATCTCATTAATTTTTATTTTTTTAAGTCAACATGATAATAAGATCGATTGAAAGTAAAGTTAATAAAAATATAAAAAATATATATTCATGCAATAGCAAGTATAATATATATATATATATATATATATATATATATATATATATATATATATATATATATATTCACTCTTTAAATCATGTTTTGCTCTTAACTTTTCTAATTTGAGTTTTATTATTACTATTCAAACCAACACAAAACTAGAGGGATGGTGTCGGTGTGATCATTTATCATGAGATTAAAGTTTTTTTTTTTAAGAATAAGAGATTAGAGACGTTTTAAAACAAAGAGATAAATTTTGTCCTTATTTAATGAAATGTTCAATTCAGTGAGCTATTAATAATAACTAAATAGGAGGTTTCTATTCACCAATTTATGTCCAAATTGTGTGGGAACAAAAAAAAAAAAAAAATTATGATTCATTTAAATACGCCTTTAATGTGACTGTGGGCCGGTTTGCCACACGGGCTAAAAATATCTTCACGTGCGTCCATGCTTGTCCCAGGAACAATTTAGCCATATCGCAAATGTAGTCACTTATGCCGCTGGATAGACTCTCCCCTTCTCCTACTTTGTGTGACAACGAAATTCAATGATATGATATGGGCAGCTCGAATCAATTCATATATGCTCCTCACAACTACATTTAGAAAAAAATAATTAAATACAATGAAATCTAATATTTTACTGTTGTATTATAAAGTTTAGTATATCTCAATAGGATTCTGTGTGAGTTATATTATATTACTATATACATACATATCTGTCATATGAATCAATGATTTTTATTGTGTGTTTTTCAATCGATTATGAAAATATTAGAAATTGATAGTTAGAGTGTAATGCATCTAGAATATCATATATAAGTCATGTCAAACTAATACTAATACGTGTATAATATCTATTAGTTTAAAGAAAACTTATTGAGTCATTTTGAGTTTGTTCATTCAAAATCATACGCATAAAATTTTTTATTTGTCATGTGTGTCCATGTGTGAAAGATTTTTTATTATATCTCATGAATGTAGAGACCCATTAAATTGTGTGATTCCTGTACTAGTAATTTATCTTTTTCATTTTCTCTTCGACGCTTTGTTTTAAGCAAGATTGGTTAAAAGCATTCACATGACATGATCCCATTTAATAATTATTATGAAGTAGCGATTCGATGGGCAAAGGAAAGTGTTGCATATGAGTTTCCTAAGCGAGCAGGAGCAGCTTTCCTATTAAGCATGAAAGATGATTGTACACGAAAAAGCAATTTCCAGATAGGGTATTGAAAGGAAAAGAGGGAGAGAGAGTTTATTTAATAAAAGGGCCTAATAAATTATATTCGCTTTCCTTTGGCCCCGCAAACTTGGCCGACTGCATATCTTTCATCACAAGTTCACAACATAACTTCTTCCATCAACTTTGCATCAAGAAACAAGCAGTTTGCTGTGAATTGATTCCACTATTTGGTACCTTGTTTCATCTGGATGTTGTGCAAAATTCCAAAATTGTAAAAGATCATCTTTATCTGAGAAACGTGAAATTTGCTACTTTGAGTTTGATAGGCACCTACTCGATTGAGTTTCCCTTGTTACCTCGGCATCTAGTTTTGCAGAGTAGTGGAGTATCTGCTGGAGCAAATGAGAAATTTGCTTGGCACATTTGATGGATAACCATAATACACACTCCCAAGGACCACACAACTCCGATAACAAATGATAGGATTGTGAAGACAGATTAAAAAAAAAAAAAAGGAATTTATTTAATAAAACGACCAAAATAAGTCTCACATACCTACTCCTAGTTACTTACTAGTCTACAGACATAAGAATCAGAAAATATCCTTGGAGAATATCTCAGAGACATATTTGAATGTGCCCATCTAACTGTAACCAACTAAAAAATTATGTAAAAGAAAAGCTTACAGAACAAAAACAATCAAAAAGAGAAAAATCATACACACACCAAAAAAGGCAAGTTTTGTTACATTTGACATGGCAAGAATGTGAAGCATGCAACAATGTCTAAGATCAGTCCACTAACCCCCTGCAGAAAGGTTCAGCATGCAGGGTTAGACTTCCGTAATAACTTAGACATGACATGCCACAGCAGAAAGACCTGCACTATTGCTCTCTTGAGCTCTCGATTATAGCAACATGAGTGAGTTAGTTTAACGGTATTTCGGAATTCATATGCCCATGAATATCTCAAAGAAGAGACAAAGAGAAAGTAATGGAGGTATTTCACAATACTAAGATTCCAAGATCTCCCGAACACGGAAAGTAAGTCTTTTTACAGATGCATCGTCAAAAGAATCATCCCTCTCCTTAATTTTCGACAAAAAGTCCATGGCTTCTTTGTACTTTCTAGCTTTACAATAACCATCCACCACAATCTTGTAAGTCAGCTCATTTGGTTTGCAGTTGTGCTGAAACATATGGTTAATTACTTCATCTATTTCTGTAAACATTCCCTGCCCTGCATAGCCTGATACAAAAGTATTGTAGGTAAAGATACAAGGTCGAATGCCTCTATTTGTCATTTCATAAAGCATTCTCATGGCCTCCTGCATTAACCCTTCCCTGCAAAATCCTTTGATAACAGTGTTATATGAAACAAGATCTGGCGTTCCACCAGACTTTAAGATCCCTTTGAGGATTTCTTCAGCTTTCCAACATTTACCGCCTCTGGCATACATGTCCATCAAGTTATTGTAGGTGACAAGATTAGGTTGCATCCCACTTTCACGAATCAAGTGCAGCATCTCATTGGCCCTGTCATACATCCTGTTCTTGGCGCAAATTGAAAGCATAGAATTGAATATAACCAAATCAGGTTTGTATCCATTCTTTTGCAATTCCTGAAATGCCCTCTCCATGCCCTGCAGAGCTCTGCATTTGAAGTTTACAAGAATGAGGGTTCTTAAAAGCATCCAGCTAGGAAAGATACGACCAGCGTAAATTTCCTTCTCAATCTTCCTTATCCCCTTCGGATTCCCACCCTTTGCATAACAGTTGAGCATCAGTGAGTATGAGGTTTCACTGGGCTTGAAGCCCTTATTTTGCATGTCCAGAATGACAGATTCTGCTGCTTTCCAATCCCCTCTTCGAGCCAAAGCATTCAAAAATGCATTGTAAGTTGTAACACATGGGGTGAATCCTGTCTTCATCATATCCTCAAACATTTTTGTAGCATCAATTCCTGAGCCACAGCGACCATAAGCACTAATCAAGGTATTGAATGTGTCTCTATCAGGTTCAAAACCGCAGCTCTTCATTTCCCGAAAGACTTGATTCACGTAGTTGTCCAAACCTTTATTACCACACATTGTAAGCATAGTGTTCCATGTAATACGATTTGGGGAACATCCACTGGATTTCATATCGCAGAGTATCTTCATCATCTCCTCTGACCTGCCTTTCTTCCCCAACATCCCAAGAACAGCATTGTAGGTACACACATTTGGAGCACAACCCGACTCCTTCATCTTGCTAAACAACCTTAAAGCCTTGTTCACCTTCCCGGCTCTTCCATAGGCATCTATCAGAGTAGTATATGTAACAGCATTTGGCATTAATCCTTTACTTGTCATTGTGTCTATTAAAGCAGCCCCTTCCTCGTAGAATCCAGCCCTCACGTAAGCACCCACAACCTCATTATATGTCACAGAATCAGGCGGGCAATTATTATCTTCCATTTCTTTCAAAATACTCAATGCCTCAGAGTAAACCCCCGCTTTCCCAAACACCTGAAGCAACGAATTATAAGTAACAGTCCCCGGTACATACCCTTCCAACTTCAATCCCGCAAAAAACTCTTTTGCTTCATTCAATAAACCCTCTCTCCCACATGCAGATATAACCGTACTGCAAGTAAACTCATCAACTTCAAGTCCCCTGCTTCTCATCTCATCTAAAAGTCTCAAAATCCTATCCCAAGACCGACCCATCTTCCCATAAACATCAAGCATTACATTGTAGGTAACCAATGTAGGAGACAGCCCCATCTCCTTCACTTTCTCAAACAAACTTATAGCCTTTTCGTACTTCCCGGTCTTAGAGTAGGCATGAAGAATACTTGTATACGCCCTGACATCAAGTGAATACTCCTCTAAGGGAATCAAATCAAGTAGTTTGGAAGCAATCGAATGCTGTGACTCTTTCCCCAGAATCCTAACCATTAACTGGATAACCTCTTTATCCAATTTCCCATTTTCAAAACTAGAATTCACAGCAAGCCATTCAAACAACAAAAGCGCTCTTTCCCTATAACCCGATACATCTAAAGCTTTCAATACAGTAACCAAATCAATTCCAAGCAACTCATGCTGTGAATTACCAAAGAACTCATTCAAACTATTCAAAGGATAACCCACAATAGAATTAAAAATCAACTTACCCCTTTTTGACAGAAACTCAAACGAGCCATCATTTGAAACACCACCCTCGTCGTCCTTTCCATCAAAAAGTGAAGTGGGCTTCTTGGAATTGGCGCGCTTTGGGGCAGTGGAAGCAGCAGCAATATGAAGAGGGGATGATGATGATGAAGATAGATGGTGGAGGTGTTGAATGAGGGAGTCTAGAGGGACTGAGGGGGGTGACTGTGGCGGAGGTGGTGGGAGCGCTGCAGAGCTGAATTTGAGTGGCGGGTTTGGTTTTGATGGTTTTTTTTGAATTGGAGGCACTGGCCTGTTTGGGAAGATCGTTCCCTCCATAATTTGATTGCAGTGAAGTAAGTGAAAGTGAGTGTCTTTTGTGTTTGTGTTTCAGAGTGAAGACGGGAACATTAGAACAGTTTGGATTTTGGAGAGATGTACCATACAAATCTATCTTCGATGATTGGTGTTCATTGAAGATGACGCCAAGTTCAAATGTTTTTATTTTATTTTAATAACGGGTTGGGAAAAAATAGGCCATAATTCATAGTTTTTTTTTTTTTTTTCAAATTGCTACCATTTAGGAACAAGCATCAAATTCCACTAATTGAATTGAGTTAATTAAATTTATGGTGCATGAACAGTATCTACACGTACCTCAAAGTTCATACTATGATACTTGTTCTTAAGTCGCCAAGGAAAACATGATACGCCCATGTAGACCTAAATAAAAATCTTGGGCTTTCATATCATATTTTAGGTTATTTTTATAAATTTTTTTTTTATTTCATAAAGGGATGCGAAATAGTAATTTTAATGTAATTAATAAAATAAGTCGTTTGAAAAAACGAGGCAGTCATTGGAACAACACTATTTTATAATATAAAAAGAAAATATTGCGTCGCTATCTCCTATTATTATTATTGTGTTGTGTATTTTCATTTCATATTAAATTATTTATGTGTCAAACTGACGGATCCAGCCGAGTTGGACCAAAAGAAATAAAGCTCATGTTAACTTTTGGGCCAAGGCCCAACAACTTAATATTATATTTATATTTGATTTTTCATTGTATTTTAGAATTTAGAACCAGACCGACTGGGCACTGGCATTTCGTTAATGACGTGCATGGAATGATAGAATACTATACTCTAGATGAAATAATAGAAAAATAAAATTTATGAGATTAAGAATTTAGTTAATTTTTGCTGCGCTCTAATGCACGGGCGGTGGGGGAATTGGGAGAAGTTAGATATTTGTTAAATTTAAAAAAATTGATGGAATTTTGCATAATTGTTTTGTAACAAATATGATAGTAATGGTCCACAACGAAATAAAATAATAATTGGTCCACAACGAAACAGAAGCTTGCACGTAATTGTGTGTGTATTTGAATAGGCCAACAAACATCCCTAGTTAGAATCACAACTTGCATTCTTCACGTGAAGTGTCAATTTCAGAGGGTACGAAGGACGCTTGAGTCAAAGTGATATCTTTTTCCTCTTTTCCCTCGTACAAATTTTTTGTCTTGCTTTAACACCTTTCAAAAAAAAAATTGTTGAAGATGTTACAGTAAGAACTCTACATATATTTACTAGATTGATTATACTAAGGTACAACCAAAATTTTTATTCATACCCTCACTAATTAATAGAGATATATCTACTCTCATGGATATATTTACCATTGAAGATTTGATGAAAATAATCCAAATCAATAATATTGAGACCTAATCTAAATTTGTATTTTTGCTAATTTGGAGATATATATTTATTCTATTAATTGTGAAAAAGTTATAGCACACAAGACTGAAACTCAAACTCATGCGTCCAATTTGAGTGCACGTATATTAACAATAAGTCGACCCAGGCTTAGGTTATACCAAGCCCTAACTTAATCATATGATTAAAACAAATATTTTTATTTTTTAACAAGTCTGATCTTTCAAACTATGTGTTGAATTCAAATTTTGTCTGAGTCCGACCGTAATTTTTTATTTTTATATAATAAAACTATGATCATTTTTTATTAATAATATTGTATTATTACTATTCTATATTTATGTTGAATTTAGTTGTAAGGAATTTAATAAATTAATTTTATTTAGCTTTAACAACGATACAACATCTAACAATCTAACTAAATTGACAAATAATTAAACTAACAAGTAAATAAATAAAAATAAAAAATCAAATTAATACAAAATAGAGACAACTATAATTAAGATGCAGTTGTGACCATGTGTGATGCATGTTTTACTAGTTTTTTAGTGTCATATTTTTATTTTAAAAATTAATTTAAAAATCAAAAGTCGAATGTAGTCTAATCATAATTCCTCAAACCCTAACTCAATTCTTAACCATTTAAATTATAACCAAAGTCCTAAAAATTATGATGTGATGGGATCAATTGGACTAAGAATCGAATCCAGCCTTTTTAATGTTTTAGCATCCCCGCATCCCTATGCGTATGGGTAGTGCCTAAGACTCAGTGGTAGCAAGTACTTATTAATAAAAATAAATAAAATTAATTTCATAAATGATTTTAGGGCTTTAATATTTTTCTTAAACTTAATGTTTATAAATAACTCATTTATTTATAATTCACAACTATCAAAGTACCAAGTCTATTTTATCATCACTGTAAGCAAGAAAGTAATTGTTATTATTATTTTTTTTAATCACTAGGGATTTGTTATGAGTATTCATAATTTACTTCTATGACTTTAAGGGTTCGTGTCACATGGGTACATTTTTCTTGAAGGAGAGTATTTCACCTAATTTTAAGTGCAAATTGAAATTGACTATGATCTTGATAAAGATTTGATTGATATTTTAATTGCAAAATAATAGGACAAATCCATAGATTATTGCTAGTGGCAAAGGATGAATCGAAGTCCGGATATTACAAAATACATACGCTTTTACCAAAGAATTTTTTGACATTGAGTGCTAAATTGAGTCTTTATTGAAGATTTAATTAATGATAATAATTTATTTATTTTTTTAATTTATGTTGCCAAACAGCGATTGATTGCAACTATTGATTAAGTGTGTCGAGTATTTACTGAATACTTAATCAATAATAACAATTTATTTTTATTTTTATTTATTATTTATATATGTTATTAAACAACTATTGATTCAGTGCGTCCTCAATAATATTTTTAATAAGCTTTATTTAATACACCACTACATAAATGTAAAATTCGAAAAATTAAAAACCTGACTGCGAAAAGATTTTGAAATGACGTGGAGGCCGGACAAAGGATCCAAGTGAGTAAAGAAAGACTTGAATAGCAACAAAAGTTAACAGGGCGAATCCGAGGCTTCCACGTAACTCTAATGGGACAATAGGATAACCGCCGGGCCACAACAAAAGGCCGATGACTCCCGGTAAACTCATTTACAGGTTCAAATACCACTCCAAATTTTGCTAAAAAATTTTATTCTAATTAAAAAGCAGCTTTTTTTCTTACTTTGTATAGAGAGAGATTAAATTGGAGTCCAACAGTTTTCAGCTTTCAGTTCATGAACCGTACCAAAGTGTTCTTTATTTGCTGAAGCAGAGGGAAAGTGTTAAGCTAATGGAGTCTCTGCTTGTTGGGATCTCTCCCAGTTCTGGTTTAGCTTCCCTTGGTAAGATTTTTTTTACTTCATTTTGACATCTTGATATCTGGAATTTTTTATTTTAAAATCTATTCATTGAACATCTTGGTTAATTTATTTTGGTTTCAAGTCAACGCAAGAAATATGGGATTTTTATATTTTATTTAAATGTTGTAGAAATCAATATATGAAATCATAAAAAAATTTACAAGCTTAGGAGAATAATTTAAAGTGTTTTTTTTTTTTTTGGGATCCGGATGTCGTGGCTATTACATTAGCTGCAAAACAAAATGTGATAAAACAAAGCAGTAGCACGACAGCGTCAAATATTACAACTTAGATTTTATCTCTGTTCTTTTTTTTTTTCATGTTAATGTTATACGCATGTGCTTTAGGGTACAATTTAAAGTCTTATTCTTTCTGTTTCTTGGGTACGGTTTATTCTTCGGAAAGTGTTAAATTAATTCTAATGTTCATTTTTATATGGTTCATCTCATGCATGGCAAAATTTATGAAAAGATTTTAAGGCAGGTCATTTTCCAAGTAAGTGTTTGGCTTCTCATTATCTAATATTAGTTGTATGGACATTAAAGATAATTGCAGAATTCTGTGTTGAAGTCCTTGACTTTGGAAAATTTTGGTAAAAGGAATTGAAGTTTTGAGTTATATTTCATTTCCCAAAGGTGACGATACCGTATTCATAATGCCAAAAGTTGGGTAATATGCATATTCAGTTATTTACCAATGTCAAACTTATGGTGCAAAGACTTAACCCCTTAAGGTTCCTACTTTAAGATCCGACTACCAAGTACTCCAGCCGTCAATGAATTATTGTATTAGCTCAAATTATGCATTGGGAAAACTGATAACTAAAACTGATCAGCTCATTGGCTGAAAGCTTATTTACCAAGTGCTGCTTTGTTGAGCTTGTATATTGATTGCAATCAATCTCAATAACCTCATTTTATCTTTTCTAATTTGGCTGACATGTTTATTATATCAATCCTAGTTGTCCCATTTCTAGTCTTACAGAGCCATTAAGTTATTTACCAATGACTCCAAAAGATTGAAGTTACTTCCCACACATGATTATTCATTATTTCATCAATGCTTAGTTTAATTGTATGGGTAAATTGTTGTTGTCACTTTCAAGAAATTGCTTCATAATATTTGATGTTAATTATTCAATTAAATCTCTAATATGCTAATCCTAGTTCCTTGCTGCAGTAGTTGAGCATCAATTTCTTAGAAGCTTAGAAATGCGTATATAATATGAAATTTCTTGTTATATTTAACATTGACCTGGATTAAATGATTTCCTTCTTCATTCCCTTTATCCTCAGTATCTGATTCAATTCTAGTCCTTAAAATAACAGGATTTTATAAAGGAATCCAAGTTTCAAGGTGCAAAGTATGGAACATCATAGATAGGACTACTGTTGTGAAGTTAGAGCGGCATCATTTGAAGCATCGCATTAGAGGTGCAAAGGAAAGATCCATATACCATCAGAAAAGAAATATTAGGTGTCTGGCAAATGCAGCCTCTGGTCACCCACTGGAGTCTAATCAGCCTGACGATTACAAACCCAAGAGCCCATTGAACTCTGCTATAAATGCATTAGATGCCTTTTACAGGTTTTCAAGGCCTCACACAGTTATAGGCACAGTTAAGTTTATGTTTAATGATATAGATTCACTAGAGTTAAAGGGTGATTGGTTGATCTCTAAGATTCCACTTGTATTTAGTCACAAATCTGACTTATACTGGTTTTTCTTGCTTTTGTGTTTTTGGTCTCCATAGGGAAAGGACAAAATTAAAAAGCTAACTTTACTTTTTTCTCAATAGGCATTGAGTATTGTGTCAGTTGCTCTCCTTGCAGTTGAAAAGGTGTCAGATATTTCTCCACTATTTTTTATAGGAGTTTTGGAGGTAATACACCAAATATCTTTGATCATTTGAAGAGCTTTGTGTTGCACTGGATAAAGGCAATTAATAAACATTCATTGCTTTCCTTTTCAGGCCATTGCTGCTGCACTCATGATGAATATTTATATTGTTGGTCTAAATCAGTTGGCTGACATTGAGATAGACAAGGTATTATCAAAGATGAACCTTTCCATAGTATCTTAAGAATCTTTTTTTAAGGAAAATGTAATTTCAGACTGCCTCCTTTTAGACCTGAAATTCATTGCACTAGCAGCCGACAGTGTAAATAGTGCAACTGCTGAGAGGATCTGTTGCTCGAATTATTTCTCTGGATATCTCGTGTCTGACCATGTATTGAACCAACCAAACAATCTAGGTGTTGCACCTATTCTCTATTCTTCCTAGTATACTCTTTTAGTTTGTAGTTGGGACATCGTGAATGAAGTTGTTTGTGTTGAGTTGTTTTTAAGAGCTCCTTTTGACTTTCTTTACCTTGTAAACAGTTCAAGATAATTATATCTGGATAATCTAATTTTAGATATTCCATGTTTCATTGCAGGTTAACAAGCCATATCTTCCATTAGCATCAGGGGAATATTCCTTCAAGACTGGTGTGCTAATTGTTGCTTTGTTTTCTATCATGGTATCGTGGAGAGTTCTCATTATCAACTAAGCATGAGTGAATATTGCAGCACCTTTATGTAGTGATATAATTTTAGTATGCAAGCGGCAGAAGGAAATTCACCTAATGTTGCCATTACTTGTTTACTAAGCTTTCTATTAAATAAAGATTACATCTTGTCCTGGTTAGCATTTCTATGTTTTATAGGATGTTTGAGCTGTGCAGCTGGATTCTTTAGCGTACTAATCATTTCCTCTCTTCACTTGCAGAGCTTTTGGCTTGGGTGGATTGTTCGTTCATGGCCATTATTTTGGGCTCTTTTCATTAGTTTTGTGCTTGGAACTGCTTATTCAATCAATGTGAGTTGGTATTGCTTTATTGACATTTGGGTTCCTTACATTCCTCAACTAGCTGTGGAAAGCATAACTCATTATTTGTTACAGTGCAATCTATATAGAAGTGGTCAATTCTTGATCCTGCTCTTATGGTTTTTGTCATGCTTCCAATATCTCTTGCAATAAATATTAAAAAGAGAACTATGTTAGTTGGTTTTATGAGCATACAAATCTTTCTGAAACTCCTAAAAGGAGCACGTGTTACTCATAATGCTCTATATGTATAAACTGCTTTGGAACTTAATGTTGCAATGCATTGCTTCGAGCCTCCAAAATAATCTGCAAGGATCTTAGATATAATGCCCACTCCATACTTGTTCTCAATGCTTGATCTGGAACATGCTAAATATTATTTCGGCTCTTGTGAAATTAGTAAGTGAAAATACTATATATTAGAGTGGAAGTATAATAGGATTCCATTCGTTTGCATGGTTCTAGAGGCTTGATTCCTTTTTAGATCTCTCAGTAAAGTGTTAAGCTCATGAGATTAGGCAGATGTCGCAGATGTGTCATTTCTTCAGCTTCACTAATTTTGGAGGTGAGAAACTTACAAACTAGAAAAGGAAAAGGTCTCTTTTGACATAATTGTCATTCATGTTATTCCTTTTCTTCTTTTAATTTCATAATTTGATATCTAAGAGTGACATATTCAAAACTTATATATAAAATCCAGTTGCAAAACTTAACAATATTCTTCTCAGTCACTGAGGGAAACTGGATCTTCAGGCTTGGTACTATATTATTGTTGATCATGAAACAATATGCTGGAACTCTCGTGCAAATATCAAATGCGGAATTGGTATCTCAATCATTTTTTCCCACATCATATATTTTTAAGGGTTCAATTGATTGCTTGTATTCCCTTGGAAAAATTGAATGGAGAAACATTGCTTCTACTTTAAGATCAAGAACAATTGGGGAGTGAGTTTTTATTGAGCTTGATGGAGTTGAATGTGCATGCCGGTATTACATGACTACTGAGATTGGGAGTTTAAGAAGTTCTAATGTTTTGAATTATGAGCACTTGAGTTCACTCTTCTAAAAACTATGGCTGAAATGTTTCCTGTTGAATAACATAAGCGTAAAAAAGGTAGCAGTCTTGTGTATATAGAAAGCACTTACTATCTTCATTAGTGCAAGTTTGATTATGATACATACGTTTGAACTTATCAGATAAGAAAAATGGGTTTTAGGGAAAATAAGAACATGGAAAAATTATCCAAGGTGTGTGTCAAAAGATGTCTCTGCATAATATATTGCAAAATTACCAGTATGCCGGACAGGGATTTTATATGCAAAAATAGACCCAAAACAGACTGATTGGAGAGAAACTAGTGACAGACATGCCATGTTCACACCATAACATAGCAGAGCATCTATCCATCTATCCATTTTGCTCAGTTATACCTTATATTCACCAGTGGTTGGTCCCTATTTAATTCAAACAGAGTCTAGGCAGCTGTTAATGGGGGCATCAATGTCTGTGTATTTTACTCAGCTACTTGAGCTTATTAGGTTAATGGTATCAGACTGTATACATAGATCTCTCTGAAGCCTAGGCAGAGGGTTTTGTTCGCACCTAAATTCTGTATGATAGATGCATAGAAAACCAAATATGATGGTCAAATATACTGATAGATGGTTTTATGACTTGACAGTCTTTGGAACTTTCAATTATCTTAGTTAACGGTTAAGCATCTTCAAAATTAGTGTCATGTTATACATGATGATAACTTACAGAGTTGGTTGCCAGAGTTAATGGTCTTTGAAACTCTGTGCTATTTCAGTTGCCACTATTGAGATGGAAAAGGTTTGCAGTGGCTGCAGCGATGTGCATCCTAGCAGTTCGAGCAGTGGTTGTCCAACTTGCCTTCTATCTTCACATGCAGGTCATTATTATTGTCTCTCTTCTCTCTCTCCCTCCCTCTTTCTCTCTCACACAGTATGACTACATGGCTCATAGACCTTATTTCTGAGACAAATCAGGATGTCTCTATAACAAAGCTGATATAGTTAAAAAGAAAATTGCAGCATGAAACTGTCTAGCTCGCACATATTAGAATATGCAGCACAGGGTTGGTCTTAGTGGATGACTTGTTCCAGTGTCAGTGTTTGAGAACTCAAACAGGGACCTCAAAAATTAAGTAACTGGATATGGATGGCTGGGACCAAAATATTATCTGACTAGCATGTCTGTCATTATTTCTTTTGGATTGTCTGATACCTTGTCTGCTTGGATACTGATGTAGTGGCAATTTCCAGACTCACGTGTACAGAAGACCAGCAGTCTTTTCAAGGCCTCTAATCTTTGCAACAGCATTCATGAGCTTCTTCTCGGTAGTTATAGCATTATTTAAGGTATGTGATGTTTAGTATGGGAAATGTAGATCGAATTAATTTAAATATAGTGTTACTTTGTCTTTTTCTTGAAATTGCTCAGAAACATTTTCCTTACATTTTTTTTGGCCTAGCTTTTGTGTCAATTCCAGTAAAAAATTCTGTTTTAAGTTCAAACTAGATTTTCTCAAACTGGATTTTATACAGGATGTACCTGATCTTGAAGGAGACAAAACATTTGGGATCCGAACTTTTACTGTACATTTGGGTCAAAAGCGGGTTTGTTCAGTTCACTCATCTTCCTCGTGCGGGTGTCCCACGGGTTACTATTTATTTTACCTGATTATTCTTTTCTCCCTAACTGACCTTGGCAGGTGTTCTGGACTTGTATTTCTCTACTGGAAGTGGCTTATACTGTTGCAATTTTAGTTGGAGCAACATCTCCCTTTGCCTGGAGCAAACTTATCACAGTATATTTTAATTTTGTTAGCTCTAGATCATATTAGTTGCTGTCCATTAAATTTTATTCCATTGAATGATAGCTTTTTTTGCCTATACAATTTAGGCACTGTGTATTTTGTTTTGTTACTTCATAGGTGGTAAGATTTCACTCACTTAGTTTGATATTAAGATAACATTACATCCATAAGCAGCAGAGTTTTTTCACTCACAATGTGATTTTAGCTTACATGTTTTGCTCAACCTTAGATTTTGGCATACACTCACTTGCTAACTAGATATTTAGTTACTTATGTTTTTAAGGAAAGATAAGGTCATTTAAAATTTCAATGTTATTATTAAAAGGGTAAATGCAATGACCCCTATGACAGGGCTCAAAAACACTCAGTCCATAATGTTTTGTAAGTAGTCCACAATGTTGTGAATAAAACTATGGGGCTGGGAGCACTATGATATTATTTGCCGTCTCTGTGTTCAGGTTTTGGGTCATACCATTCTGGCTTTAATACTATGGAACCGCGCTAAATCGGTTGATATAGAGAGCAAAACTGCAATAACTTCCTGTTATATGTTCATCTGGAAGGTAACCATCTATCTTAGCCATGCAGTTTTGGTCTTAGGAATGGCCAATGGTGTCAATCTGGCATGTCAGGTGTGCTGGAGAAACTATGATTTTTCTTTGCTTTCTCTATATCATTTTGAGCCATCAACAGCCTTGGCTGTATCTCTCTCACATTTGAAGTTAAATATACGCACACAGTTGAAACTAAGATGGCTTGTTTCTTTTTCTTGCAGCTCTTTTATGCAGAGTATTTGCTCATACCATTTGTAAGATGAATATTGAAGAGTAGAACACAGAGAAAAGGCCCTAATGGTTACCCATTTATTAGTTAAAATTCTCTGTTTCATCCCGAAAGAGAATGTGAGAACTGAGACACAATCAAACTTGTATCATCTCCATTTCTGTTGTCGATACATGACCATGAAATTCAAACAAACCCTGTTGAGAAAATCATGAGATTCGAATTGCCATTTAGTAAATATTATAAAATTATTATGATTTGTGGCCAAAATTGTATTTCATATATCTGTTACTGGTGTTGAGAATATATGTTTCTTATTAGTTATCATATTTACCAATGCTGGCGGATGCTAGTTAGTTTAACAAGGGTACAAGAAAGAACTCTATTGTTTGAACTTAATTAACATCATATGGGTGGAGACATAATTGCGTTGCTATCAAGTTAATACTGGAAGGTCTTGTTTAATGCCTTGATCAGTGATTATGGGAGACCTCTGCACGAACATTTCAACAAAATTAGGTGATCAACAAACTTGTGTAGTAAGTAACTTTTGCGTTAAGCGAAAGCTAAAAGTTTGGCTATTATTTTTGTAACCCCTAGAAATACTGTTATTTACAAAATGGAAATGAGTGTAACAAGGAGCGCCATATTAAATAAAAGAAAAAACTACACAAACTCATCACTCCATAATTAGATTTCATATGCCTATTACTAGTGTTGAAAATATATAGTTCTTATTAGTTATTATATTCATTAATGTTGGTGGATGCTAATTAGTTTAACAAGTGCTTGAACTCTGCTATTTAAATTTAATTAACATCATATGGGTGGAGACATAATTGAGTTGCTATCAAGTTAATATTGGAAGATCTTGTTTAATGCCTTGATCAGTGATTGCGGGAGACCCGTGCACGAACATTTCAACAAAATTAGGTGATTAACAATCTTGTGTAGCAAGTAACTTTTGCGTTAAGCAAAAGCTAAAAGATTGGCTATTATTCTAGTAACCCCCAGAAATACCGTTATTTACAAAATGAAACTGGGTGTGGGTGTTCAAAGATTTAGCAGGGGGGCGCCGTATTAAATAAAAGAAAAAACTGCATAAGCTCATCACTCCACAGAAAGGCAAAACCCTACTTACACGCAGAGTGGCGGCTTTCAATCCTCTCTATCCTCTCTCTGAACAACGCACCTTACTTTAACCTTCCTCTCGTTCACACAGACCAAAATGGAAGGGTCTGTTGACGAAACAGCGAAAGCTGTGTCGAACTTAGCCGTGGATTCAGCATCATCTGATCCCGCAGCTGGAGAAGAAACCATCAGCAAAAAGTATAAACCTCTTTGCTATCATTTTTATTATTACTTTACCATTTTCTCATCTGGGTTTAGTTTCTTCTTTCGAATTATGGTTTTATTTGTTTTGTGTAGTGCACGCAAGAAGGAACTGAAAATGAAGCAGAAAGAGGAGGAGAGGCGACGCAAAGAAGAGGAGAAGCGGCAGAAAGAGGCCGAGAGGGTAAGCTTTTGTTGGGTTCTTTATAAAATTTCAGTTCGTGTTTACTTTATTCTGTTTCAGTGTTATTTGGTCGGGTATGGTAATATCTTTTTGGACTTATCTCTGTATGTAATCAGCTTAAGGCAACGCACTAGGTTAATATTGGTTTAATGGGTGTGAAAATTGTAAAGTAATTTTGCCATTTTGGTGTTATCTTTCACTTCCTGGAGTCTCTGTGCTATGGTAAATATGTTATTATTCATATTGCACCTAATAATGTAGAATGTTAACTTTATCATGGGAATTTTCAAGAATTACATTTTGTAAGTGTTATGTGATTTAGCAATACTACATACACAAAATATTTGTATAAACTGATGTGAGGTGATATAATTGAAAGAGTCAAAGCAAAATAGTCAAAGAAATAAAAGAGATAAATAGTATATAGTATGATTATAGTGGCTCTCTTCCTACACTTATTATGATGACATATGATAATTTATTGCTCATTAACTTCTTACATCTTATGATATTGTGATCCTATTATGGTGAGTAATGCCTCTGTTTATAAATTCCAGGCTGCCACCAAGGCGAGCTCCCAGAGTCAGAAACCTGCAGCTGATGATGAGGATATGGATCCAACAGTATTATTCCATTTGTTAATCTTGCAGTAGTTTTGGGTCCTTACAGAGCACATTTGTGATATACCACTGCACACTGTTGTGTTTATTCTTTTGTTCTGCAGCAATATCTTGAGAACAGGAAGAGGTATTTGGAGGTTCAGAAGAAAGAGGGAAAAAATCCATATCCCCATAAATTTTTTGTGTCAATGTCCATCGTTGAATATATAGAGAATTATGGAGGTTTAGGCAATGGGGATCATCTTGAGGACATCTCAGTATCGTTGGCAGGTATGAAGATAGAGGGCCTTTAGAAGTGTAGTTATCTTTTAACAATATGCCTATGCTTTAGAAAAATAAAAGTTATTTTGATTTTGCTATGCTAGGAAGAACCATGAGCAAACGATCTTCTTCATCAAAGCTTTTCTTTTATGATTTGCATGGTGGTGGTGCTAAAGTACAAGTTATGGCTGATGCAAGGTATCAGTTCGTTGCCCCTTTGTCTTTAGTTGAAACTTATTTTTGCTTGCTTCTTATTTCTTGACTGTTTTCGATTTTGGGAGGAGTTATTAGAGTATGTATAAGTTTTATGGAAAATAGTGTTTCTTAATAGGATTAAGATCTTGTTTATGTTAATTCTTTCTATTGAATTGATCCATTTATCAATAAATCCGTTTTCCTTAGTTCTATAACTTCTCTATTGCAATTCTTATTCAACTTATTTGATGTTTCTCTTCCTTTCTTCTCTTTTCTATTTTTAGGTTGCACACCCTACAATTCGTGTTTATGTTAATTCTTTCTCTTGGCATAAATCTTTGTATTGCTTATTATTTTTGGGTGCTTTTATATGTTGCCCACCATTTCCTTGTTCTCATTTCTTAAGTTTGGCCTACTTAAACATGTAAAGATTTATTTATTTCTTTTATTATTCTGTTCTTATTTCCCTTTTCATTTCTTGACCATTTATTCCTTTATTGAATTAAAAAGACAAATGAATCGATCATTTTCTTATTGCAGCAAGTCAGACATGGATGAAGTGGAATTCTCTAAGTTTCATGCCAGTGTGAAACGTGGTGATATAGTTGGTGTCACAGGGTTTCCAGGTTTGGGTTGTTACAATCTTTAGTTATTTCCATTGTCTTGCTCCTATTGGTAGTATGTTTATGATTCATTTGTTGAGTAGGCTTAATTCTGATCTAACTGGAAAAATTTTTGCTGGGTAACTTTCATATGCTCTTTTTACCATTCAGGAAAAACTAAAAGGGGGGAACTTAGCATCTTTCCAAAATCATTTGTAGTTTTATCCCATTGTCTCCATATGATGCCTAGGCAGAAACCTGGTGTGGATAATGCCAATGTCAAGGTGAATAAAGCTGGTTGTGACAGATTTGTTGTGAGGTAGGATCTATTCATGACAACACTTTGTTTGTTTTGTGCAGAAAGTTGATGCATGGGTCCCTGGAAGTACCAGGAATCCTGAAACATATATTCTAAAAGATCAGGTACTTATTCATGCTCAATATGTTAATGAAAAAGCTAGTTTTTAGTTAGTCCTGTTAATTTCTTATGGTTCTTGTGTGCATTATACAAATGTGCAAGCTTTTATTGTTTTATTGTGTTGTTAATGAAAAGGCTAGTTTTACTGTTTTAGTTGTCTTGTTAATTTCTTATGGTTCTTGGGTGCATTATACAAATGTGCAAGCTTTTCGCCAACATTAGTATCCAGGCTTCTGAAGTGTATATTAGCTTATTTTATTACGTACTTGTCTTTTGGACGTGATTAAACTGGTTCTTCCCCCCTTGCAGGAAACTCGATATCGTCAACGTTATCTGGATTTGATGTTGAATACAGAGGTTCGTCAGATATTCAAGGCCAGATCTAGGATTGTTTCATATATTAGGAGATTCCTTGACAATCTTGATTTCCTGGAGGTTAGTGAGGATTCACTTTGTGCTGAATTGCTGATGCATATGCCTAGTGCACTTTTTTCCTTTATGATATATTTTTTTCCTTTATGAAATATTTTTTTTCCTTTACTATTGTATTCACTTTCAGGTCGAAACACCCATGATGAACATGATTGCTGGCGGAGCAGCTGCCCGTCCTTTTGTGACCCATCACAATGATCTGAACATGAAGCTGTACATGCGTATTGCACCTGAGCTCTATCTAAAGGAGCTGGTAGTTGGTGGACTGGACCGAGTTTATGAGATAGGAAAACAATTTAGAAACGAGGGTATTGATCTGACTCATAATCCTGAGTTCACCACCTGCGAGTTCTATATGGCTTTTGCAGACTACAATGACCTGATGGAGCTTACTGAGAAAATGTTGAGCGGTACGAAGGAAAAAAAATTCTTATGTTGCAGGAAACTGTTTTCTTTCTGTTGCAATTTTGTTTTTATACACATTTTTGGATTTTTATTGATGTGCTTGAAATGAAACAGGGATGATCAAGGAGATTACAGGGAGCTATAAAATCAAATATCACGCCAATGGGCTTGATAAGGATCCAATTGAAATTGATTTCACTCCCCCGTTCAGGTCCTTACACTTTATTTACTGGTGTAAATGGTATAAGATTTATCATGTAGGCAGGTCGCTTTTGTGAATAATTTATCCTTTTGACTGGAATATTACAGAAGGATAGACATGATAGAGGAGTTAGAGAAGATGGCAAACCTCCAAATACCAAAGGACTTGGCCAGTGTAGAAGCAAACAAATACTTAGAAGATGCATGCGCAAAGTTTGATATCAAATGCCCCCCTCCTCAGACAACAACTCGTTTATTAGATAAAGTAAATCTCCTTTCTCTGTTTGGTCTATTTCCAAGTCTATAGACATTAAGTAGAGTTTTTTGGTTGTTTGTGTGCTCTGTTTGGTACTTACGCTATAAACTTGAGGTTGGTGCTGCCCTACATCTCTATCTGTATGTGTGTCTTTGACGTGGCTAGCTAGATGGTGAGAGTCATAGCTGGGATTATTTTGGCCTTGGTTAAGAGTAGTGTTATAGGAAGTGTTTGTTTGGAAATATAGATGGCCATTTTTGTGGTCTCTTTAATTGTTATTACTATTATTATAATTTTTGTTGTTCTTCACATGTTATACGTGCACACACTAGAAATTCTGTGCATGTCTATCCAGTTCAACATTCACGCACCATGCTTTACATTCAAGAAGGGTACATTTAAGATGTGTTTATGTTAGTGAAGGCTGTAGCTTAATTTCAATTTTATGTGATGTCAGCTTGTGGGGCACTTTCTCGAAGAGACGTGTGTAAATCCTTCTTTCATCATTAACCATCCTGAGATAATGAGTCCGCTGGCAAAATATCACAGATCAAAACCAGGCCTGACCGAACGTTTTGAATTGTTTATTAATAAGCATGAGGTATGTTTACTAATTTTTTAAAATTTACAGCGTTTATCTTTTTCTTTCTCAGAAATTTTTTTCCCCTTAATGCAGCTTTGCAATGCATATACCGAGCTGAATGATCCTATTGTACAACGGGAGCGATTTGCTGAGCAACTCAAGGTATTACACATGTTTAGCAGAGCAATTCAGTCTGTTTTAAATGTCCTGTGGGAAATCTTTGCAAGTCTAATGACTGGTTTGGATGTCAGGATCGAGAATCAGGCGATGATGAAGCAATGGCTTTGGATGAGACATTTTGTACGGCTCTTGAATATGGGTTGCCTCCGACTGGTGGCTGGGGTCTAGGTATCGATCGGCTTGCTATGTTGCTTACTGACTCACAAAATATCAAGGTATGTGGATTCTCTCTCTCTCTCCCCTCTCTTCTTGCACGCAGGACATTCATTACCAGTACTCACCATCTCTTGTATGTTTTTGGGGAATAGGAGGTTCTTCTCTTCCCAGCCATGAAACCTCAAGATGAACCTGCTGCTGCCGCTAAAGGTAACAGACCTTTACTTTCCTTTTTCCAATGTAGTGTATTAGAAACATTTTTTCAGTTCTTGATTATTATAGCCTCTGGCTCCTGTTGTATGCATCATAGATTTTGTTTGTTAATGTTATTTGCTTGCAACTGCAGCAACTCAGTGAGTTTGAACTGCTGAATTCCAGAAAGTTGAATTTGTTTCTTGTGTGCGCCTGCATTCCAAGAGGAAGTCCTGCCGTCAACTTTTTGTTATTAATTTTGCTCAGGTTAGTTATTCTACATGGTCTCATTATAGGGCCCTTTCAGTATGGGTGTGAAGTGCCATACCATGGTATTTATTAAGTATAGCGGACATATATGTTACTTCGAATTTTGCTAATTCGAATCAGCTTGTTAACCGAATGTCTTCAAATGATTGCGCCTGATTTCAGTTTCTGAAGCAGAGTTTCAATCTCTTTCTTTCTCTCAATTTTTAGATGTTGGAATTTTGTGTTGGTTCGGGAATTTTATAGTGTAATTGCTGCCATTATATATATATAGACACACATAATAAAATTATTATATTAATAGAGAATTAACAATATCACTATCTATTATCTTTATTTGAAAATATGATATTCATTATTTATTTAAAAATGATAGTATTATATTTATTTAATATTAATAATTAATAATAATAAATAGTTTATTCTAAGAAAATATTAATTTTGTATTATATTATTAATATTTTTTAATTTACATAATTAAAATTAATAAAAAAATTGTGATTTACTTAATTAAGAATATTAATAATTATTCTTAATTTACAAATATAATAAAATAAATATTTTATTTTTTAAAATTTTTTTATTAATTTTATAATTAAAAATTATAATTTTTTTAAATAAGGGTAAAATTATAATTTGAAATCATTTACTCCTAATCTATGACAAAGTAAATATATAAATTAGATTTTAATTTTAATTTAACGCTCATTTCAGTATAAATAAACAATTTATTTTTACTCCATACTTCTAGTTTCAAGATTTTCACTTAATTCAAAAAAATACACGCGACCTTAATTGTAACACCATACGGTTAGAATTTATAACCTCAATGATGCCCATTCCAGTTTCTTGCTAAAAGAACCCACTTAATTTGCTTGGGCTATGATGTTCTTGGTTCTACATTCTAGTTATTTATGTTGGTGCAATCTCTAATATATTTAATTTTTTTTTTTTTTTAACATTAAAATTCAGTCCTTATCTTTAATGAATTCTCAAAAAAAAAAAAGTATAAATTTTTACATAATTGCATTTTGTGATAAGGTATTTGATTGACTTGATAATTTATTTAAGCCTGGTGATTTATTAATAATGCTAAAAATCTTAATATTTGAGCCATAATATTATATATTATTCATCTATTAGATATGAATTTCATGATTTATAAAATTATTTACCAACATTTAATGACGAATGCCACATTAGAGAGGAAAACAAACAAATGGAACACTCAGCAAAATCATATTATGCTTGATCCTATAGTTGATTAGACGAAATACCGTTGTATTCCTTGAAAAAGAAATATTCGTCAGCTGGGGGGTTGATTACTGTACTGCTGCCTCCCCCTCCCCCTCCCTCAAATGCTATCACGGAAAAAGGCTTTTTTGTTCTTGGCATCTGAACTGAAAGGTATATATATATATATATATAATCATTAGCATCTTATTGACGCATCCGAAAAGTTAGTTATAATCATTCACCTCTGTATCGATTATAATGTGCCATGCAACGACAAAATGCAGAGCATCACTTCGATTAATAATGCCCGTATCTGAGATTAGTGTTGTATAGAGTAGGACACTCGACAAAATGGCTTGTAATATCGTCAAAGTGAATGATTGGCAATTTCAAAGTCAAAACTCTGAAGTAGAACCTCAGGTTAACGCGAAGCATAGCATCATACAAAATTTGTGAGATCAGTATAGTTAGCAGTAGCAGTAGCAGCGAGGGGCAAAAACAACCACCATGGGAGATTTCCATTGTCCAGTAAACACCAACTTTAAAATACAAAGACTTATACGTACATATAATATGCCTTAATTAGGGAGAATGTGCCCGATCATGATACAGCGTATAAGTCTTCTTTCTAATGCTAGTTTAACCAGAAATCTATTACTTGGTTGTTAACTGCACAAAAGTAAAATTCTTTATTCTAGCTTGTGTGTGTAGTTTCTTGTTTTAGTGAGGACTCAAGAGTATTAATCACAGTATTTTGTTTCTTTTTTTAATCACGGTATTCGCTACTACTGGTCCCTTTTTTTCAAAAAAAATATATATATATATATTATTCTTTTTGTTTCAATATCTTTTATTTTTTTGGTTCCAATTCTTTATATCTGGGTGTTTCCCAGTTATTCAAATGAATTGTAGAAGTAGAATCTGTTGCCCAATTGATTGAGGAATTCATAATGGCTTTTAAAAATGCACAGGTATTGTACTGATTGCTAAATATGTGTTTTTGTCAGCTCATTTAAAAATTCATAATGGGTTTACAATTGAATCCTATAGACATGAGACCTAACTGCTTCTGCTGAGAACAATACTCGCATCCTAATCAAGACTATGAATAACAGTTCAACACAAAATTTCTGAACTGCATGCAGGTTCTGTCTGGTGTTAAACCGGATGAGAAGAAGAGGTTCATTAATGAACTTGAGAAGGATCAATACATTGTGGCCATGGTTGGTGATGGCTTCAATGATGCTGCTGCTGCTGCTTTGGCTTCATCGCATCTTGGAGTTGCCATGGGTGGGGGGTGTAGGCCAACGATGAATGCCCCTTCTAGGTCTTTGCTAAGAGAACCCACTAACTCTGTTTGAGGTTAACATGTTCCTTCAACCTACTTTCTAGCTATTTCGTTTTCAAGAAGTAAGCTATTTAGAGTTGGTAGGTGTCTGTTAATCATATTTATTGTGAAGCTAATTTTACGGCGGATTTCATGGCTCGTCATGCCCTTACTCTTTCCTTTGGCCTCCATAGTTTTACAACCCCGCCTTCAGGTGTAGAGTCTTAGTTGCATAAGAATTATTTAGGGACTGCTCGTTCTTTTATATTGTTTAACCTTAATCTTTACTGAGATTTTTTTAATAATAATAAAAAAAAAACTTGGTGCGATCTCTAATACACTTTAATTTTTTATTTTAACATTAAAATTCAGTCGTTAATAAAATGATCTAACTACGTTTTAACTTATTCTTCTATATCTATATATATATATATAGATATTAGGCCTGCCGGTGACTTACCAAACTTTCGTTTAATCTACAAAATTTGTCAAAATGGATCCAATGCTCAACTTTGATTTCTTTGACCAATTGCTTCACTCCAGACAACGTAGCTTTTACATTTTTGATATCTCAATGGCTCAAAGAAATGTCGTGCTCGATCTTTTTCTACGTTTTATTAACAATTCTTTATAAGATAATCAATGCGTCCTCCTTACAGCATTAATATTGTAGTCCATTTTAAAGTACATAAATAAAATCATACCCCTTTCTTTGTTCTTTTTCTTCTTCTTTTTTCTTCAATGTAAATAAGGTTCAAATATCAAACTTAATATTATTTATTAGCGTAGTAAACTAGTCCTCATACTAAGATTATCATAATTTAGTATAAAAATATTGTATTATAAAAATTATCTTGATCTTCCTTAAGAAATAATATTAGTGTGAATGATTGAATTTCTGCTTCTAAAAAGTGGAGTCACCTTTTTTGAACTTCATTTTTAACCCAAGCCAAGGATGTCAAAAATCTTAACAAGAAAAACCAAAGTTGACTAATAAATTGATTTAAGCAAGTACCAAAATCAAAGCAAGACACGTATCTATTTCTGGAGCCCAAAGCAAATCCCCTTGACTAGTTGGAATTCAACTACATTTGCTGCTTTGAGATAGCACAGTGAAGACCTAGTAAATAAAATGGGAAAGACATGCAACAAGATGCCAAAGCCAAAGCCACTTGCTTAAGTGGATCTCTTTGTGTACCTTCCATTTTCTCTGAATTATGAAACCCATACCTTAATTCAAAGCACCCATCAATCCATCACAATATCTTCTGCAAAAGCCTTTTGCAACGCACCAAAGGGACCGTATCATCTTGCGAATATATGTATGTACATATACTTATTGTAATGTACCTAAAAATATTATATATCTTATAAAACGTATTTACATATTTCTCTATTGTACAATGCTTTGAGATGACACTGAAGTCTCTCATTATAAAATGAGTAGCGACACTTGCTAAAACATTCACATATTCCATTATAGCTTTTTCTTATTTCTCTTTTTCTATTCAACCATACCATTATTCTTGAAACAAGCCACGCTCAAGATATTCAAGAATCTCTATAATGAAGAAAAGGGTCAGAGACTACACACCACCAAAAAGGGCGAAAAAGTTGGGACGAAAAAAGGGTGGATACGGTCACTTGTAAGCTCCCACCAAGGAGATGCTTGGTTTTTTAGTGGCAATAATTCATTCTAATCTTGCCCCTTTCATTTCAGAGTCAATTTTATTTTATTGTTTGCCTTTTCAGTTTAATAATAGCCATACATAATCTTAGCCAAGTGGGACAACGGGACCATATCATGAATTGTTGAATTTGCGCAACTGCAGTTGTCCTGTAAAGGCTAAATAAAGTGTTCGAAATTAAAGTGGGAGAAAAAATTTATAATGGTCCAACATGGTACAGGATTGAAAGACATCATACCATTTGCATATAGGCTTCATTGTCTTAATTTGCTTTGAGTCCTTTAACATTGTGCCTTTTAAAGACAGATACAGGGAAATTTTAATTATTTATGTAAAAAGTACTGAGGGCCATACCTATCCCCACTAGACCATAACTTCATAATTTGGTTCGTTCCCCTTAGTCTAAGCCAAAAAATTCTCTGAAAACAAATTTAAAAGGCTGAAATTGATGAAACAGACTGTTCTTGAATGACTGGACCAGAATAATGTATTTTTAGTCTATTAAGATTGTTATTTTTTCTCTTATTATATTTAATATGTATCATTTATTTTTTTATAATTTTTTTTAATAATCAATAATTCCTCTTATCACATTATAAACTTATGTTGTTATGAGAGTTATTAATTATTAAAAAAAGACTGAAAATTATGCTCGAGCAAGTTAGCCTTTGGAACTGATCTGACCAAACTAGGTTTAATGAAACAAGATCTTCATCTCAATAAGGAATTGGAATCTAGAAAGGCTGGCAAAAATAAATGTGATAGAAAGGTCGAGCAATAACCAGGGGTGATAATGAAGGAAAGCAACCTTTAAGAGTAAGAGAGAGTAGATGCAAAGGTTTGGATCAAAGATCCTTGCAAGACAGTCCATGAATCTCGATAATCAAGCGAAGAGTTTAAAAACCCTACTGCATTCCGGCCCTAGGGCCCTCAAATGGTCTTTTTTCTCTTCTTTTTTATCAGTGAGTGGTGAGATTTTTTTTTTTTTTCAGATGAGTAACTCATAAATTTAGAGTTTGTTCCAATAGCTACCACACTATTCTTTCTTATTGATGGTAAGCATGTATATAACAAGGGAGAAATTAACAATCTCCATTTAATCGATTAGTGATAATTGATATAAACGTCTTATGATATCAACGATTTGAATAATCTTATCTGTATTCTCTTTAATGTAAGGTCAAGATTTACATTTTAATGATATTTTATTTAATAATTATCAATAACCCAAATTATTGAATTTTTTAAAATAAAAATTTAAATGATTATAAGAAAATCATTGTCCATACGTTCCTTTAATTTAAATTATATAAAAAGAGTAGACAGAATTTTTATAAAAAAAATTATGAAATTTCAAAGGAGGACTTTGACTATATAAATTCAAAGAAAAATTTTCGATAAATTTCGAAACTTACAAAACCTATCTGTATTTTAATCAACCATGGAAAGCGGTCAACGGAATTTTCCCCTTGTAACAAGTTGCCAAATTTTTCCTCTCTTCTAAAAGTGTGGAATCATTAATGTCCGAAACTATGTTACTTGTTGCTTAGAACAAGTTAATTCGTAGTAGTGGATTTTGTCAAAGAAAAATTAGGCAATGACTAAAAACAAAGGGAAAACCCATACATTAAAAATCAAATTAAAAAAACTAAAAGTAGATTTGTGTTGAGAGTCAAATTCACAGAAACATCCACCAACTTGTGAGCCGTCTTCACATGCTTGTTGCTTTGCCTTTTCATTTATTCCTAACTCTCCCATTTCTCTGTCCTTTTCATTAACTTTATTGCGCCCTAGAAATGTTCTTTAAATCTTAATCACCAATAAATTTCACTATTCAGAATTTGAAGTTTTCACACAATGACAAACAATGTATAAACAGCAAGATTTAGGTTTTGTTTTTTAGGTCAAATCCTACAGAATTTTAGGCCAACTTTATCTTGTTGGCTCATGTGATTATTATTTTACTCCGCGACCATCTTTATCAAGAAGAGACAGATGTTGTTCATGCATCATTTGGGTTCTCATGAACCTGTCAAATAGTAATTCTCCAATTTCAATTTCCTGTTCAGCATATTGGATGATGAAGGTAATCAGATAATTTGGTTCAGTATTAATCTCACTTGTAGCATATCGTTCCTTGTAAAAGTGTTTTTTACCACTTGACTTGGTTACTAATATTTAACACCCCATCACATTGTTTAATATTAAAAACACTCTTTTTCAAGAGTAAATTTTGCATTTTAAAATGACTGCACAGCATTATTTGTGTTTAAGGGTAAAAATGTAAATGAGCGAAGAAGATTAGAAAATAACATTGTTGTACTACGAAGATAAAATTGGATATTAGAAATGAGGATGAGTTATGCGAACTGATTAAAATATTATCTACACTCATTTATCAATCATTTTTTTATTATCATAAAATTTATTAAGTAATTTATCATAAAGGGCAAGATAATAAAAATTAAGGAAACAAATAATTTTACTAATTTCCACTCGATATTAATATTTTTTCAATCTTAAAATCTGAATTTCATTCACTATCAATCGTGGTTGTAAAATTCTAACCACAAAACTAGTATTCTAACCATAAGTATTAGATAGATGGTGATTGCTAGAATATATTTTAGTTGGTTCAAATAATTTCACTCTAAAAAAATTATAAAGAGCACAAATAAATATAAATATAATAATTAGGGACAAAAATATCACTTACAGTATATATTTAATTAAGTGTGTGATTTCATGAGATATGTCACTATATTAAGGCCTAAATTATCTCGTATTTGATCATGGAATTGATCTTCGAGGCTACTAATAATAGGTTTTAATTGATCATTAGCATTTTCTAATCTTTCAACTGACCATGGTAATTATAAAAACAAAAAAAAAATAAAAAATTCCCTCGGTGGAATGATGCAATCATACCTTTGATCAAAATCCAATCATATGTGTCAGCAGGCACATGGTGATTGATTAATGCAATGCTCTGGCAGCTCATGGATCACATAATCTCTGTATATAATAAATACCTCACAAAAAGCATACGCCTACAATTATCAAAAAAATTTATATGAGACAACGGTTGGTTTCAAAAGGAATTAAAATTAATTTTTTGGTTAAAAAGTTGATTGTTCATAATGCAATTGAATCTTCCAAACCAATTGATTCAAAACCGATGTAGCTTTTCATTTGGCGAGGGTTGTTTGATCGCCAATAATCTTGTTAATTTAGGTCTTCAATATCCTATTTTTACTTGGTGGAATAGCCCTCTTATTGTTATTCTCAAATAACCGCATGAAGATATTCGAAAATTACTAAAATTTCTATATAAAAAAATTATAATTGTACAAATATTAAGTAAGTGAATGATTTTTTTTCAAAAGAATAAATGTTAAGAAATGGGCTTTATTATAGCTTACAATAATTGAAGCAAACACATAACACATGGTGGTGCACCGCGTATTGTAAGGAAATGGTGATAGTGCTAGTGCCTTACTGTCTATACAAATGAAAATTCGGCCCCATTATTATTGAAGGCCATTGACACATTTATTGTTGTATCCAAATTAATATTATGTATTATAAATTGGCTTCAATAATTTATAATAAAATGTTTGGAAAAATAGTGTTCGGTAAAGTAGGATTCTTCTTCTTAATGTTATTGACTATTATTAATCAATAATTTATATTCACATGTTGACATGTTAGTTCTATACTAATATTCAACCTGTTTCAGTTTTGCTTTTTATTTTAGTCTCCTGCCCTGTTTCCATGCGTCATCCACGGGGTATCACCATAAAACTTGGGTTAATTTTCTTCAAAATAAAACTAGTTTTAATGTGAGCATTATTAATCCCCATGCCTTGTTTGAAGGCATGCAGCCGGGAAAATAAGATAAATAAATAAAAAAAAACAACAATTTACATATGAATATGTACATTAGCATTTAGCAAAAGCATGATTTGGGTTAGGTTAGTAACTAGTAATTAGTTTGTCTAGCCCAAGGTTGCATGCATCATAAGGTTGATGATTATACAAGAAACAAAATTGTCCGCTTTTGAGTTGTCATTTTTCATCCGTATTAATCCACAAGTTAAACATAAAATCTAAAATCTGTAATAAGATTGTTATAAGTTTGCATTTCACTATTATTTTCACACTTACTATATAGATGAGTAGTAATTAGTATTAGAGTTCTTAATATTTGAATTCCAATTAATGTTGACATCTATCTATTGAATATAGTACTAACTTTTACTAGATAAAAAAAAAATTAATCTTCTAATAGTTGAGTACACATTGTATTAATGAGTTAAATACTAGGATCTTCAAATTATTATTATTATTATTATATAAATCCCAAGTAAGCAGGGGGCGGATTGAATGGTGTGGATTCTTTCTTATAAATTTATTAACTTACAAGACGGATCTTTTTCTATGACATGGCCTCTATGATTTGAAAATTTTGACATTTTACCTCAAGATTTACAAAATTATGAACTTCGGCCCCCCGAAGTTTTACTTCCTTAAAAAATTTGAACTCCTGGATTTTCTATAGCGGCTTCTTTAGTGCGTTTATTTTAAGTTCTAACAATATTAGGAATTTAACGGTGAAGAAGATTCATAACTAGCGGACACCATACTAGTCAAACCCTAGTGATCTTGTAAGTAACAAT
The DNA here is from genome assembly GCA_025617385.1 of Murraya koenigii. Classification (NCBI taxonomy): domain Eukaryota; kingdom Viridiplantae; phylum Streptophyta; class Magnoliopsida; order Sapindales; family Rutaceae; genus Murraya; species Murraya koenigii. The sequence continues at coordinate 27,219,551 of CM046817.1, forward strand.
AAATACAATTTGGTTTATTCACAGAGCTAGAACAAATTAATCTCAAACTTTTTACAAAAAGCTAGGCCTCTGAATTCTGATTGATTAACAAGCTTGTTTATGATTGCTTTGCCTTCAAAGATAAATGAGTTGTTGCAGTAAATGGGATTAAGCTGCCTTTAATTTGCATTTTGACGACCAATTGAATTCTTTAAATTGACTCTCATAGCCTCATTGAAAGTCATTGGAATCCTATTTTATATGTATAGTTACTACATGAATAAATCTTGGGTAAACTAGCTTACCACATTATTTATACATTTATTATGTAAAGAAATTGTTTACTCTAAAAATTTAAGCTAATAAATAAAGGTTCAATAATGGTATTGAAAAACAAATACCAATAAGTCCGTTTACTTAAAAAATGTGAATGAGAGACTTATAAATGGACAAATAAATAAGAGAATAAGAAAATTTGTCAAGAAATTGAACTTGATATAATTAAAATATAAAGTTAATTTGTACACAGTGGAGGAATCATCACGCATAAAAAATTTAGGCTTTGATACTACATTAAAAAAACTGTTTAACCTTCAAATTTATGTTGATTAAATACAGACATCCCCAACAATAATATTTGGTCTCAATATTTTCTTTCTTTTTTGATAAATGAACATTCAATTAAAAGTATTCGAGGAGTTGGAAATGACAAATTAATGGTAATAAGTAACGCCAAAAAAAAGAAAACACATAAATACATAAATTTGTACTTAACAGTACAAAAGTGATGCTATTATTGTCATTATTTGGCAGCCTCGAAGAGACGCATGCACCTTGATTGATTGTCATTTTGACTTGACATATATCAGAAAAAAAAAATTAAAAGAAATAATAATATATACTAATAATAAGATTAAGGAGAAGAACAAAGCGTGCCGTTTGCGCTATGAATTGAATCAACATGCCGTGTTGTGTTGCTTCAAAATTTCTGTGGAGATGTTTGTCTTCATAAAAATTGATAGAAAATGGGCATGATTAGTGAGACTAACCATCTTCTCGAAGTAATTTATTTAAAATTATCATTATGATGCTGATATCTATTGCATCATATAAAGTTGACCTGAAATAAAGTCGATTGCATTCCTTATAAATTAACTTAATATGTCTCTTTGATTTGACAACTTCTTTTATATTCCTGCCCCCATCCCCTCATCTATAAGAAGTTTCAACTCTATACTCCCTCGATGAGATTCAGTCCTGAAAATATTAAAAATTAGGTTGAAAATAGCCTAAAAATTAAAAATGAAATAAAATTGTGACTCGAAAATTTGTTGAACATATATGCGAAGTCCATTATGAAAAAAAAAAAACTGCATAGAATCCTCCGTTGTTAGCTAAGGCCATCTCATCAGTCATCTCTCATTATAAACCACAAATGCCATCAACTGTCCTCTATAATTTTACTGCCGTTTTATTTTATTTTGTAAAAGTTTTGGGCTAATGTGGAATTACATTTTTAGAAAATATTGTTAAATTTTTTTAGGAAAATAATTCACAAACATACATATATCCGAGAAAAATACAATATGTTTAGTGGATATTGATTTATTCAATTAGGCGATCAAAATTTCTAGTGGTGGTATTAAGAGATTTTTTATTTCTTTCGTTCTTTTTTTAAATCCTTATTTATTTAAAAAAATTCCTCAAAGATAATGAGAAAATTGAGGAGGAAAATGCTCCAATCCATATATGAAATCAGAACAACAAAAAAATAAAAAATAAAGTGAGCCAAGACATCTGCTGCTTGGATTCCATACTATTATAGTAATATATATGATATTGTATTGAGCAAAATACAAAGTTTGATATAGGTGATTATTAGATTAAATATATATTTTTAATTAAATCTTAATTATAGACCGATAAAAATACACATTGACATCAAATTTTTAAAAATACAACGAGCTTATATATCAATATGAAGTTCAAATTCCCGAAGAGTTGATATAAAAGGGTAAAATTATTTCTTTAATTAACAACATTGCAGTATATACTTCGCCCGACAATCAACTTTAATTATTGTATATTTATAACGTTGGAATCTCTTGGAAATTGACATATAATGGTCGATAGAGCCTTGAAGGGCTAATACAAATTTGCAAATAATATATATTTCTAATATTTTACCCCACAACTAAATAGTAAGAAGAGCATATGGTACTGTTTTTACCGCATGCAAGTCGCGTACGTACTTAGTAGGAGCGTGTCGGCAAGTAACTCTTCCACTGACCGTGTTAATTATATTCTTGAAATAATAACATTATTGTAGCCACGGCCAAATGACCAATCATCATCACGTACATTGCAAGATGCCCTTCTACCTTCAGCTGGCTAACGTTATCGATAAATTGATCTATACACCTTTACTAATTAAATAAGATTTACCACTTGGCCTGTTTTAAAATTCATTAAATTAACAGTAGTACACACTTTCATTGTTTAGTGGCTATACGTTTAACACATATTTATATACATGTATATGTACGTCAAATTCGGATTTTATAATGCGTGGATGCGTGTTAGTATTACATGAGGAAGTCTATTGATATTAAAAGTACTTTTTGAAAAATTTTTAAAAAGCACAAATTTTTGGCATTTTATCAAACTAAAAGATTTGAAACTAACTAGACAATACATTTCTCTTAAAGTAACTTCGTTTTTTAAAAAGAAAAAGAAAAAGAGCAGATTGGTTTGTGATCTAAGTTTAAACTTGAACAAATACATATATTAAGAGAAGATTGATTGTTAATTAAAACAATAGAAAATATTAAAACACAAAATCTTTAACTACACATAGACAATCAATTCTACATTCACCCGAAATCTTCCAAACAAAGCCAGTTTCAAGATGCAATGGTAGTGTATATGTATGGAGAAATATTATATATCTCAAATTTTTTTATCTCAAATAATAATATTAAATGATATGACATTCATCAATTGGTTGGTAATATAATATAATTAACTTATTTTAATTTTACTAACCAATTGATTAATGTCACATCATTTGATATTATTATTTAAGATAAAAATTTTAAAACATATTGCATTATTATTTTGTAGGTGACCAATGATTCACCTATGGCACACAATTTAAAAAAAATTTAGGAGACCTACAAAGAGCTTGCACCGAAAGAGAATCTCTATCCATTTACATTAAAAACCCCATTGCTACGTATTAATGTGATGCGGTTTTCTAAACACAAATAACATGCCAAGTTGATGCATTTATACTGCATCCCATAAAATCACATGTGTTTATCAATATTAAATTTTGGGAGATTGTCAAGTTATCCCTATTAAAATTAATATATACTACTTATTTTTTATTATTTTCATATATCCAAAAACTCTGTAGTGTACAAAATTTAAAAGAAAAAAATAATAAATAAATCATTTGTTTGATAATTTATCTTAAAAATATAAAATATATATTTATTATAAAAAATATTTTAAAATAATAAAAATTACAAGAAAATTATTTTATTATAAATTTTTTGTTTACACAAATATATATTTCTCATTTTTATGACTTAATTTTTTTTATATGATTTATTTAATTTATAATTAATATATATATATAATTTTATTTAAAAATAAAAATAATATCGTAAAATTATAATGTCATGAAATTTTTTTATTATTATAAAAATAATAAAGAGATAAGCGGTGGTATGTATTAATTTCGATAAAAAAGAAAAAAGAAAAATTTACGTGTGGAATATAGAACATATAAGTACAGAAGCAGTTGGATTTTGTTGTGTATGTACAAAAGGTTGTACTTGAGCTTTGCCAAATTAAATCACTTCACTTGTCCCCGTCTTTTATACTGTTTGTTATTTGGCATTTTTTAACTACTGATAGACAAAAGCTTCTATTTTCAATGTATTGTTTTGTTGTTGTGCTGCAATAAAAATTAAAAAATTAAAAGATCCAGATTTCCTGCGTATTTTTTATTTTCTTTTGTTTTAATTTCCCTGTTTGAGACAATTATTAATTATTTCTTTAACCTTAATTTATTAATTCGAGGAATTCCAAAAAACGATGGGGACGGTGAGGTACACACACAGTAGTACTTGAGATCTGACACACGGAAGATCACCAAAGATTTTTCATTTATAATAACGGTCCTACGCCAGTCGCCAGGTCTCACGGGCACTTGTCCCAATAACATGCAACTTTGTCAAGCTGTTATTTGTTCCTTTTTTTTTTTTTAAAGATTTCCTCTTAATATATATATATATATACCTGTATATAATTAGTTATTATTGTTTTTGAGTAATATGCTTTTTGATTCAATCCAATACCGACGGAGACTTGTATTGATACTAGATCAAATCAAACAGTTATAATATAGCTCGAGTTTTGACTCTTACTGTCTGACAAGAGATATCACACACACCAAGGTGACAAATTGTCCCACCACTAGGTGCTGCAGAACTTCGGTTAAAAAATAATAATTTTAATTATAAAAAATAGTGTATAGTATTAATACATATATTTTTAAATAATATTTTTATAAAATAATAAATATTTTACATATTTTTTATTATATAAATTTGAGATCAAATTATTTTGACTTTTAAATTAAAATAAAAAATATTTATTAAATATTTTAGTACATTAACTTCGGTCCAATTATAATATGAATTAAGATTTTAATCTTACACCATCTTATATTTAACGTATAATATTGGTTTGTAATTAAATCATCATAAAAATTATTTTACAATGTTGTAACGTGAGTGTATAACATTTGCTTATAAACCTAAAATGAACTTGCACAAACGAAAGTTATACAATTAGTTACTTATTTCTAGTATGATTTTTTTGAAAATGGCAAAAGAGTTTGAATTGTCTGCATATATATATATATATATATATATATATATATATATATATATATCATAATGATAGAAAAATCATTGTGGATGTTGTCGAGTATATATACTCATTGTCTATTAAGTTTTTATTTACTCATAAATGATTAATTGATCTACACATAGTAAAAATTTAATATGCACACATCCAAAGTACTTTTAACACTTTCATGGATTATGATATTCATAGAAAGATATATACAGTCAAAATAATAACTTAAAAAAATTAACAACGATTCTATGTCGAAACTGCGAAAAGTATCCAGAGAATTTATTTTTTATTTTTCTTTCAGATCACATAAAATAAACAAAACTAATATTCTCGAATTTATAAAAATTATTATTTCTTGATATTAGAGCCCAATCTATTGATTAATATTGAATATATATATGATAAAATTGGGAACAAGTAACTAACATTTCCGCTTAACTTCACATGCATGTACCCGCCATTCTCAACGGCTAGCTCCTGAATTAACTGCAGAATTACTAGGGGTTTGTTACCTTCGCCTTAATATATAATTTTATTACTTTTTTCAGATTATAAAACTGCCATTATTTATTTAAATAATAGTGCATGTGTCGATGTACACAAAATCTACGAAACTGATTGCATTACTTTTTAAGATCTAGCAAGTAGGTCTACATTTTCTTTTTATTAGGATAAGAAGAAGGAGAAGAGGAGATGAAGATTCAAAAGGTTGTTTAAAACCATTTGAATATGTATATTGAATATTATGTATACAATACAAGTAAAGTCTAACATATAGTATAAATATTTAATTATATTCTAACAAACAACTGAAACTTACTAGAGCTTAGTATAAAAAAAATTAAAGAAAATATTTTCACAACTAATCCGAAACTCGAACCTTTCACCTTAGAGTTAAGAAGAGTAAATGTAAATTAAATCAACCAAATTGCGAGTTGATGGCTGTTCATATTGATATTAGATCAACACAAACCAATCAATTTATAAGATTTCCCATCTAGAGAGGTTAGTTTGGATCATATTGAAGTCATTTAATAATTTTTTTTTGTGTATATTAATATTATCATATTTATCAATTTTAAAACAAAAATATGTGGTTTATATTGCTGTAGTCGCTGCATCCACGTACTGATTTAGACGTGATCAAGAAATTGAGTCACTAATTTTTTAAACACATAAAATTATTGAAGCCAAAATTTATACTAAATTTGATTATCTAAAATTTTATTTTATAAATTACCTGTATTATTGATAGATGACTCCATCTTTGGTGCATGTGAACAAACGTGATAGGGAGCTAATCAAATGACGCTTCATTACCGAATTTTAAAATTATCTCATCTCATTAGTAAACCCTAGTGTGCTTGACCACGCAATGTTTGGGAAAAGTATTGAAAATATGCCTTCAATTTCTTAATTAATTTTATTTATAGGCAACTTTAAATGAAACATAATTTTAGCAGGTTCTAAGTTACATATAATGTAACTAAGTAACTTATTGCAACCCAAAATCAGTTACTCGATATTAAAAAAAACAATACGTGAAACAAGTGAGAGACTATGGGTAATTATTTTTGAATTCATTATAAATTACATTGTATAAAACTTAGCATGATCCTAATTTTTTTGGACATCAACAGGAGAAAAAGATGGTAAATTTTATCCGCTTTCAATTTTTTTTAATGCTCATAAAGTATAGTAAAAAAAAATATGTGTTTATAAATTTATATGAATTTGAACTTATTGTTTTTCTCTTTTTCTGAATCATAAAATGGGAATCTTTTCATCTTCCTTAATGAGGAAAGAGCCAAAACTGGTATGATGAGAAAAGCTAGCATAAGTGTCGCATATGCTGGCTTCTCGTGAAATTGTAAAAAATTATTGGATGGGTAATTCTTACTGGCATATGTATCTTAATTAATCTTGAAATTCTGATTAAAAGACAAGAACGAATTAATTAATTTATATTTTCACTTGATCCATTGAAGTAACGTTCAAGTCTTACAACTTTGTAATTGAAATTAACTAACCTTGGCTTAATGATAATTAGTGCTTTTATAATTTGGCAGAAACATGGGATTGCATATGGTGTATATAATGCTAAAATTTCTTAAGGAGATGAATTGGAAAAAAAAAACGTCCTCATTAGTTCAATTCACAAGTCACAACACTTCCTTCTGAGCAATCATGGGAGCTAGCAGAGACTACAAGAAATTCCTTTAGAAAAGAAGTCATTTTTTAAATTTCTATAAAGAAGTTTTATGGGCATATATAGACACTGGAAAAATTAATTATTAATTAGAAAGAATGTTCTAATTTTTTTTGTGGAACCATTCTCTGATTCTCACTTTAATTTGAACGTTTTAATTGTTAATTAACACTAAGAATGTCTTCTTTTGCAAGTATTCTCACGTTTTATTAGGAGGAGTTATAAGGTAGAACCCTTAAATTATAACAACTAAAAAAATTTCAAAAGAGAAATGCTTCCTAAGCAAGACATGATATATATGAATTTGATAATGTCATTTATATTCATTGAATGACAACTTGAAGCAACTTTTATATAGTTTCTCTAGGATTTTTTTTTTATTATTATTTTGACAAGCATGAATGGAATTTTGCCACTTAAACTGTAAGAACTTACAATCCTAATTGATGTTACAAAATCCCGAATGGCTTGTTAATATGCCTTCAGGGCCTTGCCGAGTGAATTTCAAAGTCTCTTTTTTTTAAGCCAACCATGTTCAAATCCTAGAGAAACTTAATTTGAATATTATCCGATCATTTTATATATATATAAATAAAAATATCTTAAACTCATTTTATTGTATTATGTGGCTAGCTAGCTACATATATATTCGGAACACTAAAAAGGATTTCTTTAAAAAGTGAAAAAATATGAAAAAAATGAATTTGAGAAATTTCTTTTGCACAGAAGATTATTAGGAAATGAGATTAATTAATGGAGAGCACAGAAATGTGTGAAGTGCAGTGACAGCTACATCCGAAAATAAAGGAATTAGCAGAGATTGAAGAAGAATAAGAAATTAAAAATAAGGCATTAACTTTTCAAAGTAGAGCATATGTTTTGCCAATTAAGCCAGCCAATCATCCACCAATCTAGTATCTGGCAATTGCATGAGTCATCACTCATTAGCATTAAAATAATATTCACAATTAACAAAATCTCTTGGAACATTGATAATCATCCTCTCGCCTTTTGATAAACAAAGAGAGATGAGTAATGCCTGATGGTGTTGTGATACCGTCCTTGAATGGACGGTCACGAGTAGGAAACTGAACATAGGCTTAGGCACACTTGATAACTCCATTCAATGTGCAATGCTTTTCGTTGCTTCTTATATACTTCCTAGTTCCTACATATACTAATTATATCGAAAGCGTTGAATAACTATCCGGAGAATCCAACGGTCGAGAAGTATGAGCTGGCCTCATTTCCCCTTTCCGAATCGAGGAGGCAGGCAGGGCCATTCTTCTTCTTCTTCTGATTATTATTATTATATTTGTTGTTTTAAAGAAATAATAATAGTTTTTTTTTCTTTTTATTTTTCTCCCCAATGGGGGTTGCCAAGGTGCGATGACTTACGATAATTAAGGACGGGGGTCCCACGAAATTAAAAGTCAATCTTCTCATATTAAAATTAACATTATCAGTTTAATCCCTCTCTCTCTTTTTCCATTAAATTTTATCACTATAAAATATGATAATTTACCTCCACCACGCGCCACCGGTTCCATTTTTACCTTGCCATTCTTTCCTTCTTTGACAAACTTTTCTTCTTTGACAAACTTTCCTCCAATATTTTATATTTTTTAAAAAATATATTTAATCCATTGATTTTGAAAATAAAAAAGGGAAAAAAATTATTTTATCGTAATCATAAATAAAAAAATATCTTCCACGAAGAGAATTTTGCTAGACTCCTTAAAGGACAGACGTTTGCACATGAGTAAAATAATTTAAATTCTACTCCCACATGTAACCTTGTCAAACACAAAAATGAGATAATTAATTTATTGAAATTTTAAATTCCACTGAAAATCTAAGTTTTTATCGGATTACGTTTCCCACTCCAGCAACCAATAAAAATACGGCCAAGTCGGGTCCACGCCATTGGAGTCCACGATATACTTGATACGAAAGTATTTTTGATACAAAATATTTGAGATTAAAATACTGTAATTTTTAAGTTATAATTATTGTAAAAATATTATAAATATGAAACAAAATTTTAATAATATATATAAATATAAGTTTTAAATAATAATTTTAATAAAACTATTAAAGAAGAAATAAAAAATTATATCAATATAACTTTCAAGTTACATTAACTAATACTTATAAAATACTTTAGTGTATGTTTGAGATTGAGTTATTCTAACTTAAAAGCTATATCTGCTAAATAGAAAAAAAAAGTTATAATTATAAAATAAAAATTAATAATATGTAATAAATATAATTTTTACATAATAATTTTGATAAAATTATTAAAGATATAATAGATTTTTTATCATATAAATGAAAAATCATATTAACATAACTTTTAAGTTATAGCAGTTAATGTTCACTAAATATATCTAGCTTAAAAGTTACAGGTGCCCAACATCAATCCCAAACATACCCATAGTATTGTAGTTTTTAAGGTACAACTGTTCAACCTCAATCACATTTCCGCCCTTTCTATGAGTAAAATTTGTATTAATTTATACAATATAACAGGGGAATAAGAATAACAAACTCAAACTAAGTCCCTTATAAAATTTTAATTACCTCATTATGTCTTGGCACTGAAACACGCATTAGATTAAATTTGACTCCACACAAATTAAACTTATCTGATTTGTATCTTAAAAAATCACATTTCCTTTTTTTATTTTGCATATTTTTTGTTTTAACACCACCGGTGGATACTTAAAACGTACTAGGATTCTAATATCCACATTTTAAAATATTTTTAAAACGACAACGTCGTTGTTAATGGAGTAATGTGACATATCATAAATTTTTTATTTTAAATAACTATCTCAATTGATGTGATATTCATCAATTAGTCACAAAATCAAAAAAATTAACTATATTATCTTATTAACTAATTAATGAATATCACATAATTTAAGATAGTTATTGGAGATAAAAAAATTTGAGATATGTAGTATTATTGTTGTTAATGATATTTCATTAAACCGTAAATTAAATATCTCATAATTTATTAATGATATGTTAAATGATAATAAAAAACTAAACAATAAAGTTTGGATTTTCAACTTTCTATTTATATATTATTCTCATTTCACTAAAGGGTTTTTATGGATTGGTCCCTATTTTCCAATTTAAGAGCTAAACTCAAGATATTTACCGATCTACTCAATAAGTAAATCGAATTAATTCTTAATTTCCATAATAGCCTTGGGAAAAAAAAATGACAACAAAAATATGTCAGCATAAATTACATACCTAAGATATCACTTTAACCGAAAGTCTTATATGGGAAGTTGTTGCAGAATTTGGTTGTCCAATGAAATTATAAGAAATATTTTAATTTTTATCTCATTAATCTTGGCACGCACAAGTTTTTGAAAATATTTTGTCACCTGTCCATTACCAATATTAAAATTTAATTATTCTCATCTTTTTATCTACTACCCATCAATTATCTCGTCTTTTTTTTTTAAAGAGATAAATTAATATTATATATAATAAGGAGGGAATAAGGTAGAAAATTTTGCTAGAGGTTTATTTACCATATTGCATGTTTTAAAAGCGAAGAAAAAGCAAATTAACAAGGAAATCGTTGAATTTTAAAATTTTATTACTAAGATTATTAAATTGTAGATTTGCATCAAACAAGTCCAAAATCTCAAAAACGTACACGTACGTAGAGACGTGGAGTAGAGCCCGCAAGACGGCCTGAGGTTAAAATCCCACGAGAGTAATCGTTTAATTTTGATTTTATTATAATCGGCCAGTCGCCTCACCAACTTCATCGTCATCATCAATCAACCGACAAGTTACCAATAAGAATAGAGAGCGAGAGATCATCATCAAATTTCCCATACACATCAAAATAAAAAATAAAAATAAATAAGTGAAGGCCCCACTAGGGGGAAGACATTAAACGGCGCGTCATATAATGAGGTTGGCTCTGGCCTTTGAGAGTATAAAAGGGGCTCACACACAGCAGAAACCCCATTGCCCACTCTTCAAGGCTCTCTCTATTTATATATAGCTTCGTACCTTCTTCTTCTTGGGATACATAGTAATCTCATTCAATGTCCTTCAATCCCTCTTCTCCTTGATTCTTGAAGAACCAAAAAAATATATATATAAAAAGAGCACACTTTTGTGTGATACTATTAATTTTTCATTCAAAGTTGAGTTTGAAAAGATATGGGTGACAAGAAGGCTATTAGCCTTGAAGAGATCAAGAGCGAGACTGTTGATTTGGTATTGTTTCTTCGCTTTCCTGCACCTTTTCATTTTTTTTCTTTTTTTTTTTCAAGTTAATTGCATGTTTAGTACGAAATGAGATCTGAGAATGAATAAAAGTTTTACCTTTTTTTTTTTTGGGTTTCTTGCATGTTTGATCTAAGTTTAGATCAGACGTATGGAAATATTATGAGTTTTGTTTTTTTGAATCAATTTTTCTGTTTCGTTGAACAAAGTTTGAAGATTTAAGTTAAAATAAAATTTTCTTTTACGCTTTAATCCGTTGGTAAAATCGATTCTTTGTTTCTAAGGGACCAATAGCCATTTGATGAGAGAAAAAAAAAGGGCCCAAGCAGCTTAAAAGTTAGTTTTTTATTTTTCTTTACAACTTTTTCTCAGTAACCAAACAGTCCCATCATGGTTGGTTATTCGTTTCAACATTGATCCTAACACGTGAAAAAAAAAAAGGAAAACAGGTAGCTATAGGTAGAATTTGAGTTGGATACGTTTTGTTTATCTTTTATCTCAATTATTATTTTTAGTTTAATTTTTAACTTTTATTATTTTGTTTCACTGTCTCTCTGTGTGGCTTTATTTTTGTTACTTAGGAGTTTTAAGTACTACTCTTGCCCCCTTTTTTTTTTTTTTTTTTCTGTCTGTCTGTCTGTCTCTCTCTCTCTCTCTCAGTTTGTGAAAAATAAAGAATAAAGAATAAATAAATAAATGCCCTTTTGTTTGCAACTGTTTTCTTTTTTGACTTAGTAACCTCACATGCAACGGTTCTGAGTTCTACTGAGTACTTAACCCACTCATCTGATCTATTTTTTCTCGGATTCATCAATTCATCGGTACCGTTGCTTTGACTTCTTTGCTCTTTACTTTTCTAAATTACGTACGCGTGCATGACAAGCCAAATTCGTTTTTTTCATATTGGGTTTCGTGCGCGTGTTCTCCACGCACCATCATGTGTGCGGAAACGAGAAAGTCCCCAACATGCGGAGAACACTTTTTTGGTCTCACACGCCGTTAGTCAACGCTTTCTCCGTCGGCCCGTGTTAACTCAACCTCTGACTCACGAGTCGACTCTGTGACCGAGTCATTCATGTTCTGTTACCTAGAATTTTAGGTGATTGAAATAATAGTAATGACCGAATATTTATAGCAATTAAGTAACATAAGGTAATTGTATTTTTTATATAGTAACTTGATAAAGGGAAACTGGATACACAAGTTTCATTTTTCTGTGTTAATGATTCTAATATTGCTGTGGTAATCGATTGATTTACAGGAACGGATTCCTATCGAGGAAGTGTTTGAGCAACTGAAATGTACTCGAGAGGGTTTGAGTTCCGAGGAAGGAGCCAACAGGCTTCAAATCTTTGGCCCCAACAAGCTAGAAGAGAAAAAGGTCTTTTATTTGATAACATGACAGCAAACATAACAATTCGTTTGAGTGTCTAATTTGTCGAATTGTGATACTGATCGTTTCTGATCATCATTTTTGCAAATGAACAGGAAATCAAAATCCTCAAGTTTATGGGGTTCATGTGGAATCCACTCTCATGGGTCATGGAGGCCGCTGCTGTCATGGCCATTGCGTTGGCTAATGGTGGTGGGAAGCCCCCGGATTGGCAAGACTTTGTTGGTATTGTTTGCTTGTTGGTGATCAACTCCACTATCAGTTTTATTGAAGAAAACAATGCTGGCAATGCTGCTGCAGCTCTTATGGCTGGTCTTGCTCCTAAGACTAAGGTAATCTAGCTTAACTTTTGGTCTGCATGCGTGCAGATTTAGTGGGCTAACTCTCTTTTGCCGGAAAATTATCCAATATGCTCAGTTTATTGAGTATGTAGTAGCTTCTAATGATTGGAATGTCATGCGACTTTTTAAAATATTAGAGCATGTGTTCATTTTGGTTCTCATATTAATAGCCGTTTAGATAATTTTAAATTGACCCAATGAGGATGTGTTGCAACCTATGGAACTGTTATGATATTTGATAGCCATGTTATGCATACTTCTTTTATCGTAAAGAATGGTTGTATAGCTTTTCACTCATGTTCCATGATGATATATGTGTAGTTGCTTAGGGATGGTAAATGGAGTGAGCAAGAAGCTGCAATTCTGGTTCCAGGAGATATCATTAGCATCAAATTGGGAGACATCATCCCTGCTGATGCTCGTCTTCTTGAGGGCGATCCATTGAAGGTCGATCAATCTGCCCTTACAGGAGAATCTCTTCCCGTGACCAAAAGTCCTGGTGATGAGGTTTTCTCTGGTTCTACTTGTAAGCAAGGAGAAATTGAGGCTGTGGTTATAGCCACTGGTGTGCACACATTCTTCGGGAAGGCTGCTCATCTTGTGGACAGCACCAACCAAGTTGGACACTTCCAGAAAGTGCTTACTGCCATTGGAAACTTCTGTATTTGTTCCATTGCAGTTGGAATGTTGGTTGAGATCATTGTCATGTATCCAATTCAGCACCGCAAATATAGAGATGGAATTGACAACCTCTTGGTTCTCTTGATTGGTGGCATTCCCATTGCTATGCCGACTGTTTTGTCAGTGACGATGGCTATTGGTTCTCACAGGCTGTCTCAGCAAGGTGCCATTACCAAACGTATGACTGCCATTGAGGAAATGGCTGGTATGGATGTCCTATGCAGTGATAAGACAGGAACACTGACCCTTAACAAGCTGAGTGTTGACAAAAACTTGATTGAGGTGTTTGCAAAGGGGGTGGAGAAAGACCATGTGATGCTGCTCGCAGCCAGAGCTTCTAGGACTGAAAATCAAGATGCCATTGATGCTGCCATTGTTGGAATGCTTGCAGACCCGAAGGAGGTATTTAATTTTTCCACACTGTTTATGATGTGCTCTGGAAATACTTATTTCGGTTTACTGATAACATCAATCTGCATTTACATCGTGCAGGCTCGAGCTGGTATCAGAGAGGTGCATTTCTTCCCATTCAATCCTGTGGATAAAAGGACAGCTTTGACTTACATTGATTCCGATGGCCACTGGCACAGAGCAAGCAAAGGTGCACCTGAGCAGGTAGCCCTGTTTACCCTCTGTCCAACTTGGTCTCACCATGGAAACCCTTGAAAGGTTTACTAATCATTTGCTGTTTTAACTATTCTATTTCTTTTAACAGATCTTGGCTCTTAGCAATGCCAAGGAAGATCTTAAAAAGAAAGTCCATGCAATTATTGATAAGTATGCTGATCGTGGGCTTCGTTCATTAGCCGTTGCTAGACAGGTTTCTATTCACACGTGTTTTATTTTATTAACTTGTATTATTTTATAATGGAAAGCATCCTTCTATATTTCCTTGGCTGCAATGTCTACAGGAAGTGCCTGAGAGAATGAAGGAAAGTCCTGGTGGTCCATGGCAGTTTGTTGGTTTGTTGCCACTTTTTGATCCTCCTAGGCATGACAGTGCTGAAACCATCCGCAGGGCTCTCAATCTTGGAGTGAATGTTAAGATGATTACCGGTATCGCAATTTGTTCATTACCTATCCTACTAAAATGGTAATTTGTTTCCTTTAAATTATGGTGACTTGTACAATGACAATATCAGGTGATCAACTTGCCATTGCTAAGGAGACTGGTCGGAGACTTGGAATGGGAACTAACATGTACCCCTCTGCATCTTTACTTGGTCAAGACAAGGATGCAAGCATAGCTGCTCTTCCTGTAGAAGAGCTGATTGAGAAGGCTGACGGGTTTGCTGGAGTTTTTCCAGGTGGGTCTTCCTCACATACTGGCTGGTCACAATGCACAGGCAAGAATTTTTTTAAACTGGACAAGTGGTTCTTATCATTTTTTTGTTCTTCCTCTGCAGAGCACAAATATGAAATTGTTAAGAAGTTGCAGGAGAGGAAGCACATTTGTGGAATGACTGGAGATGGTGTCAATGATGCCCCTGCTCTAAAGAAGGCTGATATTGGTATTGCTGTTGCTGATGCTACAGATGCTGCAAGAGGTGCTTCAGACATTGTCCTCACAGAACCTGGACTGAGTGTCATTATTAGTGCTGTGTTGACTAGCAGAGCTATTTTCCAAAGAATGAAGAACTACACTGTATGTTTCTCGCTTCTTTTCTACTAAAAGCAGCTTATGCCCATTCATTTCAAGTAACTCACTTTTATTTCCTTTTTTTTTTTTTTGGTTCTTTTTTTGGCAGATCTATGCAGTCTCTATTACAATTCGTATAGTGGTAAGTAGATACTGATGATTTTGAACAATGTGATTTAACATTAAATGCAACAACACATATTGATAGTTCCTCTGTCTTTGTGCAGTTTGGTTTCATGTTTATTGCTCTCATATGGAAGTTCGACTTTTCTCCATTCATGGTTTTGATTATCGCCATTTTGAATGATGGTGGGTGCATAATATGTTCCACATTTTTCTTTTAGTCTTTGAGCTTACAAGCAGTGATGATTTTGAGCATTGAGACCGTTAATTTTGTGCGTTTTAGGTACAATTATGACAATCTCCAAGGATAGAGTGAAGCCTTCTCCTTTGCCTGATAGCTGGAAGCTTAAAGAGATATTTGCTACTGGAATTGTGCTCGGAGGCTACTTGGCATTGATGACTGTCATATTCTTCTGGGCAATTCATGAAACTGATTTCTTCCCTGTAAGAGAGATGAAAATTTTGCTTTGCCAGCTCATCCACTTAATGAACCTTTCAGAATTGCATGATTTTATCCCGCTTTAACTTTGCGTTCTAACAAATGCAGGATAAATTTGGTGTAAGAGCTATAAGAGATAATGAGCATGAAATGATGGCTGCTTTATATCTACAAGTGAGTATTGTGAGTCAGGCTCTCATTTTTGTGACTCGGTCACGCAGCTGGTCATTCTTGGAACGCCCAGGACTTCTTTTAGTCAGTGCATTCCTAATTGCACAGCTGGTAAGAACTTTTCCACTTGAATAATTTCTCAGAAAATATATTTTGAAGCAGGGTCAGATTCATGTTTTGCATTTTTCAGGTGGCAACTTTGATAGCTGTATATGCCAATTGGGGTTTCGCAAGAATAGAAGGTGTTGGCTGGGGATGGGCCGGTGTCATTTGGCTTTACAGTATTGTCTTCTATGTCCCACTTGACCTACTGAAGTTCGCGACCCGTTACATCTTAAGTGGAAAGGCTTGGCTCAATTTGCTCGAAAACAAGGTACATCTTCTTCCACAAGAATCTTTTAATTCAATTCTAGAAAATGTAATTCGCAATTCAATGACTAAACTCTATATTTAACCTATCTATGTGACAGACTGCATTCACCACCAAGAAAGACTATGGTAAAGAAGAGAGAGAAGCTCAATGGGCTCTCGCGCAAAGGACCCTTCATGGGCTTCAACCACCAGAAACAAATAATCTCTTCCCTGAAAAGAGTAGCTACAGAGAATTGTCTGAGATTGCTGAGCAGGCCAAGAGACGAGCCGAAGTTGCAAGGTATATTACCATCCAATTAACCATCCTATAAACTGGATTACTTTCCGTCATCTAGTTCCTTAACAAGAAGCAATATTTCTTTTTTGATTCTAACAGGCTTCGGGAGCTTCACACACTCAAGGGACACGTCGAGTCAGTGGTGAAGCTGAAGGGCTTGGACATTGATACGATCCAGCAGCATTATACAGTGTAAAAAGCCGGAAGAAAAAAACATTACTCGCGGAAAAAGGGCCGGTTCAATGACTGCCTTATTCGAGAGAAGGTGTCTTAAGGATAAAAGAGTTTCTAGATAGAGGAGAGGAGCTTGTTTTCGCTATAATTCTCCTAGTCTGTTTAACTTTATTACTCTCTCTCTCTCGTTTTTTTTTTTTTTAATATCAAAATGTATTTCCAATGTGGGAAGAACGGATTGTGTATTTTCCGCTCCGGAGAGAAGGACTGTGTTGTTGGTTACATTCTGCATCGACATACAATGCAATGCAATGTGACTTTTACATAATTTTCTAGCCTCGACGCTAATTTCTCCTTGCTTCTCATTTCTAAATTATCCATGGCACACAAACACAAGTTACCTTCAAATGGCAACGACCAGTTTGAAGCCGCATTGTAAATATATGCAATCCTATGATCATTTTGCAAATTTTACATCAAATAAAAAGGTAGCATTTTGAAGTATAATGAAAGATAAGCACTGTTCAACAAAATCATGGGTGACGAAAGTTTTACTTTAGCACATCATTCATTCCCATTTACGTCTAATCTGATGAAGGTTCCTAAAATTACAATTTAACACCAAACAAAGCCTCCACCAACACGACTTTCAAGTTCTTTCCAACCAGAATCACTTCTATTCTCTTCTACTTTATATGCTTCACAATTTTCCTTCCACCCTCTTGACCCTTGCAAAATTCTCATACCCTCACAAACTGCTGAACATAAACCTAATTTTACTTCTCTTTTCCTCTCTTCTTTAACAAAAGCTCTAAAACAAATAAACCCATCTTGAGTACCATTGCCACTTTCCTTGTAAGTAACTTGTTCGCCACCCAAGAAATTCGCTTCCCTTTGTACATCACTTGCATCCAAAAGGATGGCATTGCCTTTGTTGTCATCATTGATCACACATGAATAAATCTCGTCCCAATAGTGCTCCAAAGTTAGTTTGTAAAACGAAGATTTCTTCATTTGATTCCTCAAAGACATCTCCTCTTTCGCAAGCACAAACGGAGTGTACGATTTTCCACTAGTTATAGGTGTAGAGAGCTTTGAGAAATGGGACAATTGAATTCCGGAAGATGATTTAGAAGTGAGGAATCAAGACCTTGAGCTTCATCTAACTCGAATGATTTTGAGATGGAAAGCAGCATCCGTTTGCTTCTTCGGGACCATGATCTTAGCTTTAAAGGCACTGCTGCCATCTTTACAAATTTCCATTCGCTGATTCTGGTTCCTGTGATGCAAAGGCTTTGGTCTTACATATCTAACACTTTTACAAAAGCAACAGTTGATCATATCCTTTTCTGTAGAACATGTGCATGCTACGCCTGCAAATCCATATTCACCAATAATTGTTAAAAGCTATTGCTCGGCCCAAAAACATAAGTTGATTGGAAGGGCGCCTCAAACAATGGTATTAAATTATCGTAGCCCCTCTCACATATGCAGTGCCAATACCAAGCAGACTTGACAAGTTCACTACCTTTCTTGGTGAAGAATATTTCTTTCCTTGCCTCCGGAGAGTAGCCTTAGTATTAATCTCCCTTTAGTGAGTGAACCGGGGGGTGATATAATAAGTTGTGAAAGAATCGGTTTAGAACGTATCCTCAGTTTTAGTGGGACTTTCCCTGGTTGACTATTCTTACTATGAGAACAATGAGCACCAGCTTCATTCACAAGAGAATGGGCTTCCTCCAGTCATAATCATCCCGTGTCCAATCAAAGATAGAAGGGGACTACTAAACAATTATAGAGAAGACAGAATAGATACAAAAGGTAATCACATAAGAGGATTCAAGCCCCCTCCACATGGAAAACCGATACAGGCTTGACAGCTTGCCACAGGGAACGAGCCCAATTAGAGATGAGAGAGAGAAAACCAAATCCAAATACCCAAGTATAAAAATGATGAGATGTAAATATGTAACAATCATATTCATACGATTCATTTGAGCCATCTGCATGGAAAACGAAGTATTGGTTTGAATACAAGGGCCTATTGTGCATAGGAATGAACAAGAACTTATCTCCATAATTTGATTCATCAGAACTGCTCAAGATTGTGCTTTGAGGAAACGGAAGCTTTTCCGTAATACAAGGACCGCAGCAGCAGCATGATGTATCTTCATCATATTGCTCCGGTTTTCTATATCTGACTACTAAGAAACCAGAATTAGGAAACTCCAGTGGTGCTGAAAGCTCACTTGGATTTTTTCTGTATATTGAAAGAGGCCTTGTCACATACATTATTTTTCTCCCTCTTTCTTCTTAATTCGCATTGTCTCACACACTCAATTTTGAAATGTTTATATGGAAGAAAATTATCGACAGGATTAAGTAATTTCACACGTAAAATATTTCTGCTGAGCACTCCTTTGAACAGTATTCAACTATCTATATAAAAAATTATGAACTTTTTCACACTTCAAATATTTCTGTACGTTTGAATAATGTGAGTATTGGAATCAATCCTGTTACAAAACTAGCGCCTGATCTCATGAGCCACGATTGTAAAAATTTACTTTGACTATTAATAGAGATATTATCATTTGTCCATATAAATTTTTCTAACATATTAAGTTAGTGCTAAAGTTTGGTAAAAATTATATTTTACCACTTAATATTTATGATGTTATTACTTTGCTACCATTTTATTAAAAACAAGTTAATATTTAACGGAATATGAGTTAAAAGTTGATTTTATCCTTGAAGCATAAAAAACGATTTTTTTCATTTGAAAAGAAAGAAATTACAAATGAGAAATTTATCTTTTGTCCGTGAAAAATTTTTGATTAATCAAATAAGTACTAAGATTTTCTAAAAATTATATTTTACTACTAAATATTTAAGCTATTATCAATTTACCACCACAATATTAAAAATAACTAAATATTTAACTTAGAGTGTAAATGTGATTTTGTCATTTGAAAGAAATAAATTACTCAAAAGAAATTATGGTATAAAAGTAACCATTATATTAAAAATATGACTACTTTTTTTATTATATAAACATCATGTTATGTATTCAAATATCAAATTTTAAGTAATACAAGCTAAATACTTCAGTTTTAATAATATGATTCAGCATTAGCAACCCTAAACAATTTGAAATACTATAATGGCAAGCCAAATATTTTAAATTTAATACTTCATCATTCAACAATTGTGTTAACCTTAGTACTTAGTTGATATATTAGAAAATGTTTTGTGGACAAATGATATTATGTTTAGCTTTAACATGAAATGTAATAAATACTTTTGATGACATCATCAAAATTTTAATTGCGGTAACATTCTAGTAGTAAAGTAATAACAACGTAAATATTTAGTTGTAAAATACAGTTTTATCAAATTTTAATACTGACTTGATACGTAAAAAAAACTTAAGTGTATAAATGATAATATCTTTTATTAATAATAAAAGAATTGCAAGCAAAGGCAACAAAGAAAATCTGAATTAAATTAAATATTTTGATTTTCTTTTTGTCAGAAAGGAAAAAGATAGCCCGTCCCATTCCAAATTTAATGCTAATATTACCCATTCCGATTCAAAGATGATTCCCATCTACATCTAATTTTGCGAAGGTGCCTAAAATTACAATTTAATATCAATATTGTTATGTCATGTATACTATATTTTTTATAAGAAAAGTGAAACTTACATTGATTTAACATTGTGAATACATTTTTTAATCCAGTTCGTAATCGATCCGGTCATCATCAATTTCAATTCTCTTTAAAACTAATTAACTAACTTAACTAAAGAATAGGCATGAGCATTACATAATCTTATATAATCTTGGGGTGTAATGAAAGCTAACATGTTCGAAGTCCTTGCTTTGATTTTGGATTTATGATATCACATAAACAATCTCTGTTTTACTCCTACTTGTTGTTTACTAACTCTGGCACATCTTGACAGTCTGTCTACACCTTCAAGGATTGTAGAGCTGCACTTTTAGCCAAAGCCAGACCCCGTTCAACAACTTCAACTTCTGCAATCTTGAACTCTCCTCTGAATTGAGTGGACCTAGGAACAGTAGCTAAGATTCTACTATTTGATTCCCTTATCACAGTACCCAAGCTTGTCTTTTGTACTTGAATAAGCACTATAACATTATTACTCATAATTTTCAATCATATTATTACGTAGTTGTTTGCACCAAATTTTTGCTAGGATTTGATTTGAATCATATAGTGGTTATTCTCACCAAATCCACGTCAAATTCGATTCAAACAAATAAATTTATATTTAGGAGAAAATTAGACTAATAAAGATTTAGGCGTGTTTTTATGATACTTGGAGTAAGAAGTATAGCTAAGATGATTTATGAAGTGAATTGAGATATTTTGAGTATGGAATGTTATGAAGAGTTCAAATATAACTTGTGGAAGTAATTTTAAAAAGTCGATATGGCTAGAGGCAAAATTGAAGGGGGTCATATATATATATATATATATAATATAAATATATAAACTACACAAAAATATTTGAGTGATTAGGTGATTTTTTAAATAATAGATAGTCAATGGATTGGTTTGAAAATCAATGAATTACTTGATGTAGAATATTATTCTCGTCAAACTTAAATCTAACTAAAATAATAGGCTCATATAAATTTTTCCTTTCACCTAACTTAAGAAAAGCTCTAGAGTACATTAAGTGTAGTTGAAAGATAACTTTGAAAAACTTATTTGAGGAGCTTAGTAGAGTTTGTGATTTAATTCAGGTGAGCTCATATATGAAATACAATATAGGTATTAAAAATATCATAATAAGTAAAAAATAAGTATAAACAATAAATAACACACAAAATTTTTTGTTCTTTAACTTATATTTACATGAGTAATGTATCTCTAATCCAATATATAAAAGTATTATATGATCTGAAAAAGTTTTTTTAAGAAGTGAGATGACCAAGATCTTCTATAAAAGTATAAAAATAAAGAAAAAATAAGATAAAGCAGTCTATCAATAAATCATATCCGAAAAAGACCACTTTAAAATTGAATATGTGAAGCTTTTATAAGAGTGTTTCTAGGAGTATCTTGATAATATTGAATAGTTGGCAAATTCTCAATAGTTTATTTTCCGCAAGTGGAGATATTTTTGTCATTTTCTTTTACTCACTCAACGGAGACTCAAATGAAGTTGGTAAACAAGTGATTTCCTCGGCTTTCCTATATTCCTTTACTCTTTGTCACATGGCAGATGTTAGTGCAGTAGCCCTGATGTTTTTCGAAGGACAGTTGAGAAATGTTAACGTGTCATTTTTTTATTATTATACTTAACTGATCTTTTTTCTCATTGGCCCTTTATTTTTAGCCTAAAGGACAAAAACATTTATCTATTTTCTGATGGCATGCAGCTGCATATGTGAGGGCTCAACTTGCTATTTTTTGAATCCTACGTTTAGTCGGATAAATTTACTGAAACTGTCATTTCTCTCTAGGAGTACCCTTGCTTGTCTTGAATTATATTCCTCTCTGATCTATAATGATGATTTTTCTACTTTTTATTATATATTACCACGCATCACTTGTCAATTGGTCTAAATCAATATCTTAAACGACAACCTGTGCATCATTCAAACGATAGAATCTAAAAGAATATAACCCAAATGTGCACACACCTTTGATATACTCGATCAAGAGTCTTCTCAAAAGGAATTGGTGTGTTTCCATTAGATATCTCTATCGTGAAGCTAATTTTACAGCTGATTTTTTGGTTAAGAATACAGGCTCTTTGCCTCTTGATTTTCATGTGTTTCAAGAACCTCCAGCAGGCCTTGATCCTTGCCTTTCTTATGATATATATGTACAGAACGATGATTCCTCATTCGATAGTGCCTTGGCTTGGCTAAGTAAGCCCTTTGGTTAAAAAAAAAAAAGTACCCTAAACAATAGTAATTAAAGGGAATTCTTGGATCGTCACGATACATGCGATTCTTACTGTTGAAAATATTTCGAATTATAAAAAAATTATATTATCTAATATATATATATATATATGTTCATTTACACAATAATTCGGAAAATGCATTTCTGGAAAAGTAGATAACAAGAGGGACATGCATTTCTTGAAACTTCGAATCAGCCATCAACATCTAACCACGTGGCACACTCGAAATCATGAATGGATGAGCATTTTTTCGTTCCAAACGTGAAGTACAAAATATCTAGTAAGTAGGAACAAGCAAGCGGCCTCGCATACCTTATATCGCAGTTCCTAGTCCTAACAAAAGAAAATTAATCAACAGAAGCAACTGATTTCCCCGAATTTCTTCGGTGTTCGAATTCTGCGAAAGTAAAAATATGTCGATAGCAGCATCTCAACAAAGCTTCTTAACCAACGCTCTCATAACAACCCACAAACCCAGAGCAAAAATTGTCACTTCTGTTAAAGTTGCCTCGTGCACTAACCGACCAGACGACCAGAAATGTTCTTCCAGGTAGTGATTTCGGTTAATTCAGTTAGTTTCCCATGTTTCGTTCTGCAACCAACTAGTTTATTTATTTGTTGTTTAGGAAAAATGATAATCATTTGGCAAAGCTTGCAATAGTAACATTGGCAGCTGGGGTATTGACACTGGGGTCAGTTGGTGATGCAGTGGCCGCCAAGAGTGGTGGCAGAGTTGGTGGTCAGGCTTTCCGGTCATCGGCTCCTCGTTCAGCCCCCAGATCTTTCAGCAATTCAAGGTTTTATTTTTACTTTTTTTAACTTTTAATTACTATTCTTTTAAGTTATTGATTTGGGCTACCATTTCCCAATTCTTGACAAGAGAACTGTTTTGATTTTGATAAATATTTTGGATATTTTTTTACCATAGCTTGTTAGATTGGAAAATTTATAACTTGCTATGAGAAAATTGGCTGGTTTTGCTATGGTGAGAATTCTCAGTTGTGGTTCGGAAATCCTATATTAATCTCACTGTAATTGTTTTGAAAAGTAGAAAATTGGGTGTATTTTGCATTTGAACATGTCGGTAATAATGAATGTGTAAGTTCATTTCTAAGAACAGCAATTGAAATAACTTAATGTATGGAAATATTTTGAGGTCCACGTGTAATCGTTGAGCTACATTTTCAAGCCATCATTTATGTTCTGGTGAGAGTTGTCAATTGTGGTGTGGTTCACAAGTCCTATTTCAGTTCAACCGTAATTGTTTTGGAAAGTAGAAATTGGTTATATCAACGAAGGCACTGCCTTTCAGAAAAATAAATAAATAAATAAATGCTTTGGACTTATTATTTGGCATTGTACTTTCCCTAATAATGAATGTGTAAGTTAATTTCTGTGAAGGGCAATTGAAATAACTTAAAAGGATTAGTGTATATTTTTCAGGTCCAAGTGTATTTCTTTGAGCTACGTTTTCAAGCCCTCATTTTCCTGAATGAATTGCTCTTGAATTAACATTTGAACTATCAACTATTGTTGGGAAATTGCTGCTGATGATTTTAGAGGACCTGAAACAAATTAATTGGTCCAGAACAAGGGCAAATATTTGAATTTTTAAGCAAAATATTCATGACTTCAAAGGCACTCCGTTTCTGGGAACAGATCAAGTATCTTGCTGCTAATTATATAAGAAAGGGCATCTTACTAGTAATAGGCATCTGTCCTTTTCATTCTGTGATATTAGCTTTGTTTCCATCTAGAAGGCATGAACAATTTTAGGATGTATTTAGGAAACTTTTACTGCAAACTTCTGTGATTTACATGATGTTGTAGTAATGTTAGCATGTCAAACACCAATGTGAAGACAGTCTTATAGTGTTGCTTACAGAGTCACAGTTATCTTATTGCTTTAGTAAGATTATAGGATTGCCATTGCTGGCTGGGAACTTGAAGGAAGTCCACTTTTAATTTAGAAGAATATTGTGAACACTGAAGGAAAACTGAAAGACCTCCAAGAATAGTTAAGTAATGCCTATACAGATACATGCAGTTTTATATTGCTCCACTGACTAATGAGAAATATGGGTAACCTTTGGAATATCTGCACAAATTCTGACACTTTTGCTAAGTACATCCATCTGTTTCATTCATTATCTGATTTATTCTACTGGTAGGGGTCTGGCCTAACCCTCCACCTTCATGGTGGTTTAAAAGAAGAAAAAAAAAACCCACTACATCCAACTTGGTAACAATTCAATAGTAATGTTAATGCAACTTGAAAACAAGTTGAATTTGGCTGCTGAGACTGGAAACCATGTAACCGGCTTATTCGGTAAATGGTAACTATGGGACTCAAGCTTAACAGTATAGAAGCCTTTGGATGTGCACAACAAATGAATTCTACCTTTGAACTTGATATATCATTTGACAAGAGCTTCATATACCATTTAATATGTGAGGTTGCATTCAACTATTTTTCTTTTCATCAAATGTTGATGTAATTGTGTTTCTTTCCTGGCAGGACCAATATCTATATCAATCCGCCAGTGGCTCCTCCTTTGGTCGGTGGCTATGGGTATGGTTCGTACTATGGTGGCTGGGGTTGGTCGCCATTTTCCTTCTTTGTACCTGGTCCTAGTGTTGCCATTGGACTTGGAGGTGGATACGATCTTTTGCCTCTGTTTTTGTTTGTTGGTGCTGCTGCAGCTGTTGTGAGGAAATTCTTCAGGTCAAGAGAAGATGAAGAGGACTACTAGTTTAAGGTCAAACATTTTAACAGTGAACACTGAATATATGTCGCCTGCCTGCTAGTAGGCATTTCAGCAGCTAGCTAGTATTGTATTTTAAAAACTACAATGTGAGATCTTGTGGTGCCACATCATGTAATGTAATTATGCATATAAAGGAGAAGAAACTCGTGGCGCCTACAACTCTGCTGGCCAACACACAATTTTTATAGCCGCAAGCTAGAATTGAAAAATGTATAAATATTAAAAGCTGCAAACGAAACTCAGGAAACATAGACCTTCCAAACTTTGCAGATAAGTGCAACTTTTGTATATAAAGAACAAATTGGACTAAATCATGTAATGTAATGGACTAAACCAGACGTTTCATCCATCTTTCACAACTTTAGTAAGGAGCGAATTTTCATTCTAATTCGTACTACAATCTATCGGCACCACCAAATATCTGAATCCGTACAATTGTAGCATAATTTTAAAATGATGAGTGACAAGATTCAAAAAATGAGATTGCCTACTAAGAATTGACGAGTCTTTTTCAAAAGAGTGGTGACGTTACCCAAGAAATGTCAAAAGTAATTCCCCAGCAAGGGAAAGGAAAGAGTGAAGGTGTTATCATGCGTATCCTAAGGTGAAATTATGCTGAAGCCAAGATTCAGAATATATAGGGAATTTGATCGTTGAGACTTTAAACTTTTATACGACTTTTACATTTAGCCATTCATATTTATATTTTTCATGTTTTGGGTCCCTAAGTTTATAATTTCTCCATTGTGGCCTCCATTGAACCAGAATTCTGGTTCGGCCATTGTGCACAACTGCACATCAGTCCGTAGGTTAATTTGAGATTGCGGTAACATGTAAAATAAATTATTTTTATTGTAAGAATGAAATAAATTATTTTTGTATCTAAATAAAATAAGTTGCATAAAATTTTTTTAAAAATATAATAATTTATTAAATAAACTGTTTATAAAAAGCTAACCCTGCTTACTTTTAAAAGTGATAGTTTAAATTGAAAAAGTTATTAAATAAATAACTTCTTAAAAAATTTATTACTACCATTTTTGTAAGGTGTTAGATTTGTAACGATATGTAAGCAATTAAACAAGTTGGACTCAAAATCAAAGCACTCAACGGCGATATGCAGTAAAATGTATTGCTCAAGAAGATTTAAAAGAAAAAAGATTAATTTGTGGCAACTATTCAATTTCTTATCAGTTACATCTACAGAGGTTTACAGAATGAAAGTGCAGCATATTCTGTATGGAAAACTCGATATCTCCCAGGTGCAAAACTTTTTGTATGATAAATTGTCTATTGTTATCTTTGCGGCCGATGATGTTGTGACGATTCTTCATCAATCTATCAACTGGACAGCTGCAATGGAAGGTATCTTTTCCCTCAACTTCTGTGTCAAAGCCACACGAACAGTCATAACTCCAGCAGCAGGGCCACTAAGCCGAACTTTTACAACATAGTCATCAATCTGGATCAGCTCAAGAATTCCACCACCAGTGCCAGCAAGGTATGGCCTAATTTCAGCAAGAACCTGAAAAGTTAAAAATTTTCAGCCATCATTGCAAAGTTTTTATATCTCTCTTTCACCAAAAACTTCATGAACTTTCTTAATAATCTTGATTAGGGGAAGGAGTAACGCCAACTCCTAAGATTAATGCTGAAATAATAGTTCTCAAGCGATAAAATAAGAAGAATGTTTTGGAAAAGAGATCGTAATTGCTGCAACAAACACAATGAAGACAGTTGGATTATACAACTTTTTTTTTTTATTGTAACTACACATTTTGCTAGTTGGTCTGGAAAAAATTATGACCTTTTTGGTGTTTGTAAATGTGAACATTCTCGTCATTGTCTCTAAAGTACAAAGATGGTTTATTTAACTTGTCGAATCCAGGCTACAGGGTGTAATCGACTCAAACGCCTCTTAATAAATTGAGTCTCTATGAAACTATATACGGCTACTCGTTTCAACAAAAATTAGTACCATCAAGCGGTGAGTTTGAGACATCTTAATCATTAGAACTTTCTGAATCCACTTAACTTCCTGTGAAATCCTTTCAGTCTTTTACTGTGATAGCTGTCATACAGAAAATATTCAACAAAGAACCAGCATACTGAAAACATTCAACAGAGAACTTTCTGTTACAAAACTATATGGTGTTAGACAATTTCATGGAATCAGACGTTAGTAGCACAGTTCTACAAGGTCTGTTGTCTAACCTTTTCAACATTTTCCTCATTTAGCTCAAGTCCTGTCTCAGTATCCAGGATTTGCTCCACTTCCATTATCTCCGGTATTTTATCCCGAAGCCTAGTCTCAATTCCCATCTTTAGTGTCATTGTTGAGCTTGGACAAGATCCACATGCTCCTTGTAACTTCAATACCACAACAAGGCCATCTATCTCGTGCAAAGCCACATTGCCCCCATCAGCCATCAAGCCAGGTCGTACCTCATCCAACACTTTCTCCACATTCTCTTCAGTTAACGGCAGGACACAGCATGGTGAAACAACAAGTCCTTCAAATTGAATAAGCACACACCAATGTCACAACCTCAGTCAAGATTACTTTAATATTGTGTTGAAGAATCCGAACCAAATTCAACCAAGCCAACAACTGTAGCTTAGTTGATCTTAGCTCCTTGAAACCTTCAGAATTTTTATTTCCAACTTACCCCAAAACACATTAGTCCACTAAAGATTTTTCATTTTTCAAAGCTCTTTCAAAGCAACAATTCTACATTGTACAACAAAGTTTCCTTGTGTTTAAAAACAATATAATTGAAAGCCATAGGAATTAATGTAAAATGCAAATATATGAACATTTAAATTTAGTTACCTCTATGCTTTCTCCGAACATGGTTCAAACTAAATCCAAGAAAAGAGTTTTGTTTAGAAGAAAAACCACTGAAATCAGAAATGGGATTCTGCTGGGAAAAAAAAAATGAAAGCAAAATAATAATCAGTCACCAAAGCTAGTGTAAAAAATTCTTCAAGAGTTGAATGGTACCTTAAACAGTGATAAATGGAAAGAAGCTGATGTTTTTTCCGAAGAAGAAAAATTTTGGTTGAATATTGCAGTTGATGATGCTTTGAGACCATGAGTTTGAGTGGAAAGTGCCCCCATATTACTCCGATTTATAATAAGAATTAATGACACCCCATGCAACAAGAATAGTGCTGCCACGAAACTTGGGCGGCGATACCAAATGGGAACTTAATTCTTGTCTTTGTTTTTTAATTTGATTCTCTTGTTGGTTCTTTTGCATGGTAGATATGCTATATTGGTTGAAGATAATGATAAAGGAAATCTGCCAATTGTGGATAGAATTTATGGGCTTTAATCTTATGATCATAGTCTATGAGATTAAGAAAGGATCAAAGGAATGAAGCCACGTTGGAGTTTGAGAAAATACCACAATGGGATCAAAAATGTTTTGGGCCTCAAGGGCAAAAAGGCTTATTTGTTCTTCCCTCATCCCTGGGCCAGCCATATGATGAATGCCTGAAAAAATGGGAAATAGCCTTTATTCTTCTCACTTCGTAAGTATTCCCATCTCCCATATTGCTGCTTTCTGTCTCTTTACTTTTTTCCTTGTCTTTGAATTACTAACATTATTATTGGTAGTCAGGAAAAAAATTAGAATACCAGGTTTAGGTGATTTATGTATTCAATTTGGATAAAATGTATTCATATTTAAAAGAAAACTATTTGTGACAGTGGGAGTTCGAATCCCAAATATCATGAAATCAAAGTCTATTCATTTGACATTTCCCCTTATAAACTGTTTTATATATTTGAGCCAAAGTATTACAGAAACTTATTAAAAATGCCAAAGAAACTCAATATAATCCTAATTGAGTTTGCTAGCACCTTGATGTTTCTCACCTCCCTTCCCACACTTAATTTATGCAAGGAAGGGGATTTGATTCTGTATTTAGCGTGTAAATTTCGACTCTTTTGGGCCTACATTCCCAAGGCTAGTTATTATAATGGTACGTAGTCGATCTTAACGAGGTTTCGAATAGATATTTACGTCAATGCTCGGAATTAGTAAAACAAAAAAAAAAAAAACAGAGTAAATTTGCCAGCATCTTACTATGCAATTAAGCAAGCCGATATACTAGCTGATCTAAGCATGGCTTTCCACAGATACATTGTTTTTAGGCTTGGACAATTATAAAATAAAATCCTCGTGTAGTGGCTCCAGCAAAAGCCACCCAAAAGAAAAGAAAATAAAAAGGAATAAATTAACTTCACGGGTGGATGGAGTTGGCAAGTGGAATTTTGCATGTTTCTAGGAAATATAGGTACATAATCGATTCTTATATGTACTTGAAACAACATAAAAAACCCAAATCACAATCATTTTTTTTTTTCTCACTTAAAACAACTCATCCCAACACATGGGTTCCCCTCTTTCTCCAGTTTTTGATTTCTCAATTTGAACAACCAAACAGATCTCCTCCAAGGGCAAGCAATGCAATCAAGCTCAAGATTCTTGTCTCTTCCCCTCCCCTGATTCTCAGTGCAAATCTGTCTCCAATAATACCTCTTCCATGTGATCAGCCCTGCTCCGCGTGTCATTTTCTTAGTGGCCGATTAATAATTTATTAATCATTTAAAAGGGGTTAAAAAGATGCTTTTGCTTTTTACACTTCCGTGTGTATTTTTAAATCAAATGACAAATGAACATTAGAAAATTATCTATGATTTGGAGAGCAGCAATAATTGAAGTTGAGGGAACAAAAGGATAAAAAGGAAGGTGAGTTTTAAGTAATAAAAGGGTGGGCAGAGGCACTAGAACAACGTGGGATAGAGGAGATATTATTGAAGAATGAAGCAAAAGTATTGGATCAAGCGATGATAAGCTTTGGCCCAAAAATAGAGAGATTCCCTTTGCAAAAATTATTGTTTGTTTTTATTGGTTGATAAGTCTTATTCCGAATCTGATGCATTGAATGTGGGAACTTAACTGAATTGGATTCAACAGATTTTATAGTTTTTAAGACCCCCTTTTTTTTTTTTCTCCCTTTTCTATTTTGAGGATTTGATTGTGTGACACGACAATTGTAACAATGTCATAACCTAGAACCTTAGAAATCCGTAAAATTTGGGGAAAAAATTAAATAAAATACTTGCTCCTATTATAGAGAAATCAATCATGGAATTGTTGAGGATAATTGAACTCATTTTTTAGAGTTGGAGAGAAAAGTGGGAAAGGGAGTTATGTTTGCATAACTTCAAACTTCAATTATATTATATGATTATGAATCATGTGGTGAGCTTTTAAAGCAACCGTTCTGCTTCTGTCTTATATTTTGCTTAGTACAAGTCTTATTAATATAAAATTTAAATCTTAACAAAAAAAAATACAATATCAAATATAAAATTTTATAATTTTAAGTTAAATTTCTTTATGTGTTTGAGGTCGGCACAAAAAATAAATAAATACTTAATTCAAATTCTTATAAATTTTAATAATTACACTCTTACCTGTAATCATATTACGGAACATATTTAATTTTATCTTTATCCTTTGAAAATAAAATAAAATTCGTCACTTATACAAAAAAATTAAAATAAAATTCTTCTGGATTAGCGTTAGCTGGAATAGAAACTTCAAAATGTTGGGGGTCAACAAAGGTGAGTAAAATATTTCTGACTTTCTGTCTGAATTCTCCCATTTGATTGGATTTGTTCAAAGGTTTAATTAAAAAATTTATTGGGCCTAACGCAAAGCCAACAAACAAGTATTTTGCATGTGAATGAGGGATCGATCAAAGTTTGAGTTCTATGGATCTAATAATCCAAATCATCATATTAAACTAATTTTCAGATATTAAACCATAAATCAAGTGGCTAGGAAACCAATGCGATCTGATAAATATTTAAGAAACTATGTTAATCTTTAAGATGCTCGATTTGGGGAAACGGCCAAACAGAAGAAAATTTATTTGATATGCTTTAAAGTTTAAAATTATATAGTTAAATGGGCAACCCGAAGATGTGTTAGTTAAACATTATTAGGCTTTGCTTGAAGTTTTTTTTTTTTTTTTTTAAAGGTTGTGCTTGAAGGTTCTTTGTGAAAAAAAAAGAGATTTATTAAATAATGTAAGTAATAAAGTTAAAATAGACAAAGAATTTGATCGTTACTGTTTTCGAGTTTGCATATGTTATATAAAGTGATATTGTAAACCATAAACATCTTCAAAGATTAATTAAAAAATGAGGCATTATTTTTGTGTGATCATGCCAACTTTGATATTATACTATTTTTTTTTAAATCATAATTTGGCCACATAAAGAGACTTTGAGTTCGTATCTCTTCACATTGAGGATGAAGTTGGATATTAAATTTTATTTATTTTGTATATAATAATGAAAAGGAAACAAAAGCTTTTAAGCTTTCTATTCGATTAAGATAAGATCAACCAAGATTAAGAGTCAATTTGCTTATTAAATCATCCACCTAGTATTAAGATAGGCCGCGAAGGATCCTATATAAGAATAATGAAATAATTATATCACCGGCAAGTCAACTCACGAAATGACCATTAGATTTTTTCCACTTGGATCATCGACAAGTGATAAAGAGAACCAAATTCATGTTTATCAATTGGGTGTATGACAAGTGTCACTTTGAACCCCACTTCATTTATGATAAATCTACGCATAAACACGCAGAGCTCTTATGTTAGCAATTGGTTAGGAGGGGAGCCAATCGTGTTTATTTTTTTGAATCTTTTATTTATTTGTTAGACGACAACTCTGAAGACCAAACATTATAATTAAGTATTATATAAATTTGATCTATATGGTATTCTATAGCAATATATGAGTAAAATTTACGTTAGTTCGTCTGTATTTTAAAAAAGGGTTCACTTTTGAATTACAAATCTAACAATTCATTATTGATCTGTTTATGTTTTTGGATTAATGGTAAAACATTTTCTTTAAAATATCACGTTTATTCAGTTATTGAAAAAAAAATTACCGATTATAATCTTGTATCTTACATTAAATAAGTCTACTAATATTTTCCAGCTGAAATCTATCAAAATCTCTTAGCTCAATAATATAACGTATGACTTTGAAAGAGGCATATATACTTTCAAATATATATATATATTTTTAAATTGATAATACACACAAGTGACTTAAACTTAAAAGTGTTATTTGGTTCGACCTGTTAGAAGAATTCTATTACAACACATCTTTAAAAAGAAAATAAAATATTATTAAAGACATTGATCTATTGAGGGAAAATCATAGTTTAAGTTGGGTGTGAAATCCTTCTAAAATTAAATTTTCTTAAGTTACATTTATTGTAATTTATATTTTTTAAATATAAAAATAAGTAGTAAAATAGTGGAGTCAGATAAGTCACTGTATAAATTTTACTTAAATTAAACATAACTTTGAAAAAAATTGGAAAAGACAAAGGAAGATAAGAATAAATGAAAAAATGAAAGCGATGATTGACATTAGGTGATGTTGAGGGACAATACAAAAGGCTAGGTATTAAAGGGTCCACAATATTAAAGCTTGTGCCTCCGAAAGGCTACAACGCGTGCTCATTAACAATTCAATGGATTAGAGAACTAACTTGAATTCCAATTGAAAGATGCCTAACCTTCACTTACTTTGTCCTCTTTCTCTTTTTTCTAATATTTACCTTTTTCTTTTTTTACAAGAATATGAGTCGATTGAGAAATAGAATTAATTGGGTATCATGTGCTTGTCAATTCGTCCACCTTTCATGGGAGATATTTAACAATTGTTTCTATTTATTTATCTTAAATATGTTGTTTAGATGTATAATTATGTGTTGTACATCAATTCAATAGTTACAATCAATGACACGTGTACAACTTTTATTAATTATATTTTTATATTACTGATAATAATTATTAAATTAATAATATATGTTCCATAATTATATAATTTAACAACTACTTTATTTAAAAAAAATAAAAAATTTCCTTCCACTTCTCATGTATTTCTTGTTGGGTCGTATCGAGACAAAACTTATAATACTTTAATTAAGTATAATGGCAAAACTAGAATTTTGGTTCGGCAACGGACATAACACTAAAAGTAAATTCAAAAAAGGAAAAAAAAAAATTTGAGGAGGCCATGACAGATGAAGTAGTGAGCATTTTGAGGTGGTCAAACAAAATTTCAATCTAACCTTTATCTTTTCTACTGGAATTAGAAGCCTCAACGTTTTACAAATAACCTTTAACAGAAAACACTAAATCGTAATTTCCCCAGTAGAAAAAGTTGTAGATAAATATAATAATACTATCATAGGCAATAATTTTTTGTATCAGGATTGCTCATATCAACCAACTGGAGGCAAATTAGCCAACGCTAATTATGATGAACATGTAAGAGTTGAGTGCACAGAAGAAAGAGTGACTAAGACAAGTTAAGATAAGTTGGGGTTGGATTTTGCGGTAGGCTTTCTACAAGATATTTTATTGATAACACTCGAAAGAAACCAATCAATCGGTGAAATAAATGTAGAGTGAAAGACAATCTAGTACGTAAATGTCTGAAGAATGATGAAAGGGACTAGATTCTTAATCAATTTTTATGTTTCTTATTGGGCCAGCTTAATTAATGCTAGTTTTGAAGATCAAGACGGCAGTTATTGTCTACCCACCGAAGCAAAATCACTTGTGAAAATGATGGAAGGTGAAAATTCTCTCATAATATATTTAAAAACCGTTGTATGTGTAATGTGAGTGCTTCACATGCATGGTTCTCTGTGTCTTCATCTCTTCTATAGGAATGATTTTAGATATCATCTAATTCTGAGATTACTACGTACTGTGAAAGAGGTTCGAAACATAATTTAAGGAACGCCTTCCGGTGGATATGTACGTATTTTACAAAATGGGAATTATGTATATCATAGGTGAAAATTTGTAAATTCATTATAGAATATTCATATAGAAGAAGCCTATGTATTAGGTTAAGAATAGTACTATCTCCAAATCCCTCGAATTTACATACATAATCCAAGATTTATTCTCAAGTATTATTGAGTTTTTTCCCCTTAACAATCCGCACCTCAGAATTGATATCAAGGGTAAAAAAAAGGGTATTTAGTTTGTGAAAATGTTAGCTATTTCTCAAGGGTAAAAAAAAAGTGAGTACTGAGTACTACTACATATCAATATTCTTAAAACAAAATTTAGTCTGTGAAAATGATATCAAATTTGAAAACTTTGTGGCGCAACTTGATTCTGCAAAAGCACTTATCAAAATCATAGCCTAATAAGCCAGGTGACAGTACCTGAACCGTGGTCCCCTGGAAGTAGTTGAATGATATCGATATTGGCCAAACAAAACAGCATTATTGGCCGTGCCTTGGTATATTACTATTCAACAGTGGTTATTGGCTTCATTCTGCTTCATTATTTATTAAATCGGGGGGCGCTGCAGCTTGCTCCACTCTACTTCACAAGAGGAGATCAAGTAGGTTAAATTGTAACTCGTCATATATTTATAATTAATTTGGACCGATCTATGTCATCATGGTCTTCATTTGGATCTCAGAGGAACATACGTTACTCCTACCACCAAAGGTACCCAAAATCTTGTGTTTTCTCTCAACATTAAATTTCATCGATGAAATGAGAATCTTGATAAATTAATTTGATTTTTAAATTTACCCAAATTTAGGTGCAAATTCCACGCTACTATATTCAAACATTTCAGCTATTTTGTAATAAAAATTATCCAACCAGTTACATGGGGAGAAGTGCAAGAGCCGTAAAATTAAATACAATTTTAAATACATATTGATGGAGCGGCGTAGCGAAAACGAAATTGATGGAATGAGAAAAATTAGATATCGTTATAGTAGTGGTCTAAGCCAACGCGATTAGCTTACGCTCTAATCGAAACGTACCGCTCTAATCCAAACGAATCAATAAAATTTTTAATAACGCAAGGTTAGATAACGCTCTAATTACCTAGCACAAAGCCCCATAGGGTACGGCTTACGGGCTTAGACTCTCTAAGATATCAATCACTAAAAAATCTTTGTAGCAAAAATCCGACTCTATAAGAGAGATTTTTAATAGATAATTCTAAAAGAATTATAAAATAAAAATTTTATTAAATAATTGAAGTTGAAGTTATGAAAATAATAATAAGACCTCTCTATTTATAATAGAGTAAACCTACTTTCCTAAGTTAACTTAAAAAGTAAAATTAAATCACAATTAGAATAGAAACAAAAGACTAACTCTCATTCCTTAATTGACTCTAACTAAAATAAAAAAAAAATTATTAATTAAAATAACATCCTACATCACATATTTTTAACTATTAATTAGATTTTAGAATTAATATATATTCTATGTCAATTTTAATCTCAATCTTTATAATTTAATGGTTAAAAATGTATGTTTAAAATTATATTTAATATTGTGTCTCTTGAATCTACCGTATGTATGATTATTTAGTGAATCAGGTATACCATTGAGCAATATTTTGCGAAACCTGCGCAATTCTGAGATTTATTAATTTTGTAAAGGTAAAAATGAATGAGAGACGTTGACTATGATGATCTAAACTAAAAAAAAAATATGAGTATCCATTTCTAAATTATCAGAAAACCTTGAGAGCCTGAGCTCCATTTTTTCCATTAAAGTATACATACATATGGACACATCTCGCGCTTGAAGACGTGAACATGAAAATTCGTGCATATTGCAAATAAATTAAGTTATGGTGTGCGATTTATATTAAATAGCCAGAGGCCATGTTACCATGAGACTTTGAGCAGAGATAGAGATGAAGTTAATTAAACAAAGCAGAATGAAGACGGACAGGCCAAGGCATGCCCACAAATATAAAATCTTTAAAAAAATTTTGTATTCTTATTTTTTATGTAATAATCCACTCAGACATGTGCGTACGTATAGCTGTAAATTTATATATATATATATATAATTTAAAATTACACTTATCTGGGTAGGGCTAGGCATGTTTTTGTTCAATTAGCTTTTTGCAGGAAAGCGATGGATTATGGAGCTTCCCCTTTTTCAAAAAAAGCGGATTTGGCTATGCAATACTGTACGAATATTTGTACAGATTACATGTCTATCATATCAAGATATAAATCTGTTATTATTATAACGTGAACATTAGTGATTGCAATTTTAAGATTTTAAGTTACGAGTTTTGATATACTCATATTAAATTCCTTTACAAGTTTATTCATATATACCCAAGTCTGAAAACACTTTATTAGGTGTGGGAGTTTCTATGATTTAAAATGTAAATGTGAGATTAGTTACCACAGTTTATACATAGTTGGTTCCAATTCAATGTTGTATTACAATTTAATTTAAAAACTCGTTTACTTTGTAAACCCAAAAACTTGAACTATTAGATCATTAAACGAGTAATGAACCCAAGATTATTGAGTCAACCTAAAAGTTTAAGCAATTAGAGAAGTGTTTTTTGTTTTTATTTTTCTAATCGTAATTAGTGCACTTTTATTCATGATTTTGGGTGTCTGGTGTTCCACGAAGAGCCAGGAAAATAACAAATGAGTGATGATAAACCGTAACTGGATCTGCTAAGGACATGTGAGAAAATTTAATTGGTTTTTCAGTTATCAGACAAAACATACATATGATGGCTGCTTTGTTATATTGGTAAGAAAGATATAAATGCCAAAAACTTATTTCTTTTTCAAAAGATTAGATATTTATGCTTAAAAGATAAAAGCCAAAAGTGGGTGAGATGATTCCAATTGATAATCTAATAAAAAATTTGCTACAAATGATCTTTGAATATTGTTTCACTTAGAATACATAGATTCTCTTTGTTGATTATATTTTTTTCTTGGCAGTTTAAATGAAGAGATTGTTTGTCTGTGTCACTTTTTACAGCGCATGCATCCCGTGAACAATATTCATGGAATGCCAGTGTCTGAAATTTGTGCTTAGATAAATTCGCATGGAGTGAACAAGGGAAAAACGACTAAAACCAACTATTTTCTCTCTATAAGAAAACAGTAACATTTTAGGGGAGGAAAGTTTTATAACATGAGTAGGAAAATGATAATTTTATTAAACACAATGGGGTTTTTTTATTATTTTCTAATCGAATGATTATCATATGGGTATAATTGAATTTCTCAGAAAATAAGTAAATGAAAGAAATTAGATCGGTGCTATAATGAGAAAGACAAAGCACCAACTTTCCATCATCCATGCATATCTCTATGTCCTGCGAAACTTGTTTCTTGTCTGGAATATCTTGTTCACAGATTTATATTTATTGGCTTAAAAAAATTAGTATCGTCATTTTTTTTTTTTATAATTAGTGTATAACATAGTGGTCCCATCTCCCTTTGATTTTCCTCCAACCTACAGTTTGCAAACAGAAATAGTGCAATACAAACAGCATATCATATGATAAAACATAAGTTACATTATATATACACACACATATTATAAACAACACACCTCTAGCTCTCTCAACACACAAAAAATATTACACACTCATTGCTAGCAATTCCAACAATTTTTTTTTTGGCTTGCCTCTCTCTCTCTCTCTCTCTTCCCCACCCCCACCCTTCACAGCCTGTCATGGTTGAATTATTAAGACCCTGATTGTATTTAACTTTTTTTTTTTTTTTTTTAAAGTGTGAGGGATTCTCTTTGTTGTTTATCTAAGCAAAGTGCTTCCTGGTTCTTGCCTGTCAAAAGAACTTTTTGCTGGTGCATAGGGGTTGCACTCCTTAGGTTGCTCCGTCCTTGTTTATTTGCTTAAAATGAATCACAAGACATGGTTTACGCGTTGTTGAGTTCTTTTCTTTTTCTTATGGATCAAAGGATTGGCTTCAGTACTGGAGAAGAAGAATATAGTTACTTTCAATGAGATTCATGCACGAAAATCGCGATCCGGCCATCTGTTTTTCCAGGTAATTAATGAGAATAATATATATATATATGCTGATTAGTAAAAGTTTCATGTTAATTGATTGTTCTTATTTAACGTCATCGCTTCTTGTTGCACCTTATTGATTTTCTTTTTCTTTTTTTCTTGATTCTTGTATGATATTTACACTTGAATTTTAATTAATTGCTTCAAGTTTCTGCATAATTAAGCTTAAGCTTTTTGGTGATATAAGAAACATAAAGAAGTGGAAACTTTTCTGAAGATGATACCACTTTCCTAGTTTTGGTCTCTGTATTGGCCACATCTCATATCCATTTATGGTTTGGAGGCAGTGTTAGGTATAATAATAAATCTCAAAGCTTCCAAAAGCAATTTTTGGAAACAATTTCGTTTGGTTCCCACCTTGTTTCTTCAATCACTTGACAAAATTAAATTTAGCCACTACAACTTGAAACCAACTTTAATTTATTCCATGTGGGTTACTCGTCTTACTCCCAAACGTGGCCTGCATTCGGTTCCCCAATTAGGGAACCGTAAAGTTTTTTCTCTTGAAAATATTTTTGCACACCATGAAAATTATACTGCTTATTAGTGTTCTTGAACTTGAAGAATAATCAATAGTCTTTTAAATCTTTTATTGCATTCAATTTTCAGCATATATAGTTGAAGATGACTCAAATTGAACAACTGATCGGGTTTTTGGGTCAACTACCCTGTCTTCACCATGTGCCTTCATTCAGAATAAATCTCAGCGTCACCATTTACAAAAACAAATTAAACGAGACCGTATAATTAGTTAACTTTTTACTAATTATTATTATTATATATATATCTAATTCCGTCATTGATTTTATGTCAGGCATGGGGACCAAAATTGAACATGCAGTTGATCCATTAACAGCAACTTCAACAAATAGCAACCACGGTTTCACTTTGCAATATCGAGTTGATGATTGCAATTATTTACAAGCCAGAAAATTAAACAAGTTTCAGAAGACTGACAATAATTTTAGTGACTCCATGGAGAAAATGCTTGAAAAACACAACATAGAATCCATAAAACAGACAATGCAGGTCCAAGAAAAGATCTTCAAACACCAGGTACGAATCAAACAACCCTTCTGCTGTCTTCTTCTTTCATTTTAAGGATATAAAAATCATTCTATTAATTAGCTACAATTATACGAATGAAAAAACAGTCATAATAAACTTTGTTTTTAACACAACCCATATACACATATACTTCTTTGGAAAAAGTGTATACAATATCAAAAATAGTTTAAAATATATCTATATATATATGTATGCACTTAAGAAACTTCTAAAATTCAAAGAAAGTGGCTTCCTAGCTAGTCCACATATGGATAATGCATAATCTTATGACATTTTTTTTTTTTGGTATGAACTTCGAGGGATAATATAATTATATTATAACACAGTATAGAGACCTATAGCCTTTGCGAATTTTTATTTTTATGTATGAAAAAATAAAAACTTGATTTTATTAGTTTTATGAACAACAACGAAAATGGGAATTAATTATAGGTAAACTATTATTACAGGTAGAGGAACTCCACAGGCTGTATAGTGTTCAAAAGAGGTTGATGGGGGAGCGAAAGCAAGAAGCAAAGCAAAACAATAGAATTTGGAGCTCATCAGAAATTAAACATTCTCAAATCATCAACAAAGGGCATATCAATCAAGCAACAACAACAACATCACAAACAAATTCAGGTTACATTTTGCATTTTCAAAATGTTATTGATGATGCAAGGGAGAGGAGTGGAAGCAGTTCTGGAGAAACCATAATAAAAATGGCAAGGGGCGGCTTCGACCTCGAAAGGCCGGCAACTTTAGAAGACAATAATATAGCAACAGGAGTCAGTACTGCCATTGATGAAGAACATGCAGCTGGTCCAAGCAATAAAATGAGCATTGACCATCATGGCTCTGATGATGATGAAGATGGTGAAGTTGAATTGACACTAAGCATTGGAGC
This sequence comes from Murraya koenigii, assembly GCA_025617385.1. NCBI lineage: Eukaryota > Viridiplantae > Streptophyta > Magnoliopsida > Sapindales > Rutaceae > Murraya > Murraya koenigii. The sequence goes on from CM046817.1 coordinate 27,260,192, forward strand.
TAGGTCAAGCAACAAGAAAAAGAATTCAAAAGGCTACAAATTAGGATGCCTCGATTTGCCAGCTTCATTAAAATCTGATCAAGGAGAAGATTCGAGTTGCCCTAACACACCAATGAGTAGCTCAAGTGCAACATTTGATAAAGAAAAAAGAATGCCAAATTGGCTTTTTGGTTTAAGCATAAACAGGAGTTGAATTAATTATCATAGTTAACTTAATTATTAATTGTATGTGTGTAATGTAATCATTCAAACTCTCTCTGCATGCTGGACCGATATTGAATTAACTTCGGTTCATGAATTATTGAGATCTAAATCTCTTCTAATTATTTTTAGTTGTAATTTTGAAGCTAATAAATTGTTAATTACGGAAGCACACTCCCATTTGTGGGTGTATATATTATTGTAAATATTAGTCCATTATTCATTGCATTTGTTAATCCAGCTATTTTTCTTGCCCGTCAGATACTTTATTACTTATTTTATTCTTTATTTTTTCCGTTTCCATGCAGCTGCAAGGTATTGTTGAAGTTCTAATTGATATAAATGCTTGAAAATGATCGAAATGAGAAATAACTTTCAAACAGACAAGTCAATATCAATGCTAAATTATTATTTTAATAGAAGAAGATTTATATCAATAATAAAAAAAAATCTAACTTAATTAATTAAATCTCACTTTTCATATTTCATTGTGGAAGATAATTTTATTTTTTTTTTTTTAGAATCCGTTGCGATATTCCCCAAAAAAAATTGAGAAAAATAAAATAACTAGGCACTCCTTTTAAATATCTAAAGAAAATTTTCATAAATTATTAAGAACACATAATCTCCCAGTGCACTACATCAGTGCCCCAACGATGGCATATAGATGGGCCACAAGACTAACAATTTAGGAACATTTTTCTAGTTATTTTCGAAAGGTATGTAATAAATATATGCGCCGCAAATTAGCTAAATTGGCACAAGCCAACATGCTACAAACGACAACGACGAATATGCCATTGATGATAGTGCTTGTATTGTCATTCTTCAAAGCCAAATAGAATAAATTTTAAATCTGTCTTCAAATCCTTGTCATTAATCGCAAAACAACTAGCTGTAAAAATACTTGCAAGATGATTTTTTTTTTTATCTTTTAGAATAAATTGCCGTCCTGTACCAATGAGGGAGGAAATGTAATTCCCCTTATCTAAAGAATTTTACTTTCGGATTCTTCAAGTGAGGATTACTTAGTTCATTAATTTTATGATACGCTCTAGGTTTGTTGTTGTTTTACTCTTCTACGATTTAGCAAGTGAAATATATATATATATATAAGTGAAGCATAATATTATCATTAATGTGAAAATTAAGAAGCTATATATGCACATTGTTGTCTTGCTAAACCTTCAGGTTTTGTAAATGTTCTTTTGGTAAGGAGAAAGCTAAATATTCTGTTAGGGTATGTTTGGGAACTAGGATTAAGTGCAGAATTAGACTAATTTTGATATTAAATTTTTTGAAGCAGATCCAATGCTCAGCTAAGCTTGTGCTGAGCACCGAACCCTGATCCTTAATTTTGATCCTATGTTTGACAACTTTCTTTTAATTGGATTAGAGGGATTAAATTCAAATTTAGTCTTTAAATTCTGAAATTAACAATCCTAATTTATAAGTGGGTTTAGAAGGGATTAGATTAATTTGTAATATTTTTTTCATATATGACGCCATTTTTTTATTTAGTACTTCAAATTTATTTATTTAATTCACGATTTACTTGATAGTTTTTTTTTTGTTTTGTTTTTAAAGTATAATTAAATTGGTACTTTTACTTCAATAAGGTTAATTATTTAATCATTTATTACAATAATTGATTGTATTAAATTAAATAATTGCTAATGTAATAATAAAAATAATCATGAAAATTAATAATACCAATAATTATTTGATTTTACATATCATTGCTAACTTTTAATAAAATAAAAGTATATCTAAAATATTTGATAAAAAAATAATTAAATAATTTTATTAATTTATATTTGTCTTATTAATTACTTTTAAATTTATTTTAATTATTACTATTAAATATTCATAAATAATTTTTTGGTATATAAATATAATTCGACATTATCCAATCCGATATTGTACCAAACATAGGATAATATTGTATACAATCCAATCTGATCCTAATATTTAGTCTAATCTAATACTGCGTGCCAAACGTAGCCTTAGATCTATAGCAACGAGTCCAACTAGTGGATAGAAAAAGATTAAAAAAAAAAATCTATTAGTTGAAGAATTGGTTGGACCATTGGTAGCCTTGTAATCTCCTGATGATACCATTTTTCAATTATATTTATTTTATTTCCGAAAAAATCTTTTCTCTTTCTAAATACTCTTCTAATTTTTCATTTAATTTTTTTATTGTTAAAATTCAAAGTAGTATTGTACTATTTTTCATTTCTTTTATAATCTTATTATTACCCTAGCTACGGATAAATTAAAAAGGTTTATGGGTGATGAATTTTTGAATGTTAATATTTGGCTTAAACTACAAGTATTTTACATTATAGTTAGAAAGCAATCTTAAGTATAAAAGTATTTAATTAATAAAAAATTTAAAAAAGTAATAGATTATTCTAAATTTATACAATTTATTTTAGTTAGATAGGAAGTAACAGGTTGAAAAAGAAAAGGTTAATTATGGATGTAAGTAATTTGTTTTTTTTTTTTTAAAAAAAAACTATGTTTGTTTAATTATGCTCGTCTTTAATTGTAATTTTCGTTGAAGCGTGTGTTGGGGTGGGTCAGGGTGGGCAAAAAAGCCCGGGCCGGCCCGGCCCGAATACACGGGCTTTAAGTCCGGCCCGCGTATTAAATCTTTGGACATGAGCCTAAGAAATCCAAAGCCCGCTACGAACGAGCCCGGATAAGGGCTTTTATAAAAAGGCCCGGCCTTTAATTTATAAATTAAAAAAATATAAATAAATAAATATATATATATTTATATATGTGTGTGTGTGTGTGTGTGTGTGTGTGTTTAATTTTTAAAATTAAGTCCAATTAAATTATATTAAATTAGATTGAATTATATATAATATTATCTTTTATTTGGTGTAATATTGAATAGGATTACATTAAATTTAATTTAATAAATTAAAAATAATTCTTTAAATAATTTAATTATTTTTAAATTATACTATTAATTGTTGAATTTAATAAATAATATAAAATAATATTATGATGAATCAATCGATAAATTTTTATATTTAATATTATTTAATTGTTTATATAAATTATTGAATAAAAATTTATTATTGGATTAGTTTATTTTCGATATTAGTATTTGTGAGTTATTTTGTTGTACTGTTAATATTATGTAATCGTGTATAATTTAAGTTTTTTTTAGTTTATAATATTATTAAAACTTATTTTTAAAAAAATAATAAAAGCTCAGCCTGCGCCTGTTCGAGCTCGGCTCGGCCCAAGCCAAGCCCGTTCAATATGAACAGACTTTTTCAGGACTTGGACTTATTGTTTGATACATGGACTTGGGCCTAGACTTACAAAAACCCAACCCAAACCCATAAATTGCCAACCCTAGGTAGGTGGGTGGGTTGTAAAAACAACGAAGGGTGTCAATAGCTTCACTCTTGAAAAAAAAAAAAAGAAAGGGGTGAAAGTCGATTCTATCAAGTTTTTCTTTTGAAGAACTTTAAAGAGCAGGGAGCGCCTATAAGACGGGGCCTGAAAGTCCGTGTATCATAGATGTTGTTCGGCCCCATCTGGCAGCCTAACAACTTCTTTGACTGGCAACAACTGATTTTTTCAATTGGTTGTCGTCATTGAATTTGTATTTTTGAAAAAATATATTAAAATAAAAGATTTATAAAGCAATTTTTTAAATAGTAATAATAATAATAAAAAAAAAAGAAAATTAAAGTAAAAATAGAAAAAAATAGTTTTATTATAAATATTATGAAAAATAAAATAAAATGAGTGTTAAAAAAGACAAAAGCTTAATTTATATTTTATAAAATTTGTTTTATATTTAACATTTAAACTTTCTAAGTATTTTGTTCTATGTTTCATGTAATTATTATTCAAATACTCCCAAATTTTTTTTATCTTTTTTTTTCATGTTTATATTCAAATTTTATATTATAAGTTAAGAATTCCATGTTTAATATTTTATATTTAATATTACAAATGTACTTATATTTGATGTTCATTGTTGCATAATTTAAGTAACATGTTTCATATATTTTGTTATGTTTCATGTAATTATTATCTAAATACTCCCTTTTTTTTTTATCTCTCGTTTCATGATTATGTTCAAATTTCATATTATAAGTTAATAGATTCACGTTTAATATTGTAAACGTACTCATATTTTATATTTCTTGTTGTATGATTTAAATAACATGTTTCATATTTTTTGTTCTGTGTTTCGCGTATTTATCATCCAAATATCTCAAAATTTTTCTTTTTATCCCTTATATATATATATATATTATTTTATATATAAAACAAATCCAATATTTTTTATTATGCAATAATCCTCTTGACAATATAATTTTACAACATTATCCTTATTTTCAAACACACTTTTATTCATATTTATTTCAAATTACATAAATCATATGAATAGCAATTAAACAAAAAAAATTAAATATTAAAAATAAGAAATATATGTTTTGATGTGAATAAAAATTAATAATAAAAATATTTTTATTGTATTTTTTATTTAAATAAATATTTTCTTCATATTTTTTATAAATTAAATAAATCATATGAATGAAAAAAATGAAGTATTAAAAATAAGGAATATATGTTTTGATGTGAATAAAAAATTAATAATAAAATATTTTTCTGATACTTTTTTATTTTATAAACATTTTTCTATAGTAAATATAAAAGATAAAAAAGAAAAAGAAAAATATTTATTTTTTATTCATATCAAAACATATATTTCTTATTTTTAATACTTAATTTTTTTTATTTAATTTCATTCATATAATTTATTTAATTTATAATAAATATAAATAAAATTATATTTGAAAATAAAAGTAAATATTGGTTATTGTGAAAATAATAGGGATAAATAATATATATTAATTATAGTAGAAAAAATTGATAATCTTTCTTTGTTAAAGTCTAGAAAAATAATTAAATGTTTAATAGTATAACGAATTATACTATTAAATAATATGATTTAATAACTTTAAAGTTTAAGATACTAGATATATATTATCATTCTTTGTACATTTAATATAGACTATACAGTGAAAATTGAATTAATTTTCGTTCGTCAACAATGATAAAGGTCATTCACTTGTAAAATGCACACTTAGGCTTATTGTTCACGGGCCATTAACAATTTATTTCAAATTCACAGGCCATAACAAATTTTCAACAAAATATAATTTATTCACTAACAAACAACCACGCTCTTATCCCACAATTAGAAAAAAAAAAAAAAAAACTTAAGAAACAAACAAAGATTATACTAATTAGTTCACAAGGGAGCAATCTCTTCGAATTTCTCCTCGATTTCCTATCTTGACTCCTACACGTCCAAGCTTTGTAATAGCAGAAACAAAAGCCCTATTAAAAGCTTCTTTGTCGGAAGCAAATTGAACAACTGTTGCCCTTGATCTTGTATCAGTGAACAAAATTTGATCAGATGCAAACAGACCCTTTCCTTGCTGAAGATTCTTGTAGTAAGTATTGTCGAAAATTCGAGGCGTCGTGGGGTCCATGTCGATGGCAATTCTAGGATCAACTTTTACGGGGCACATGCCCCTCAACTGGATTGCATAATTGAAATTTAAAGTGGGATCGATTCTGTTTCTGGGGCTGAACTTGTAGATTCTTTTCGAGAAGCGGCTGCAATGAGAGAATCCTACCGTATGTGCACCTGAAAAAATGTTCCGTTAAGTGAAAGAGTAGTCAAGATTTTCTTTTGAACAAAATTTGTCAATATGTCTTTTTCTTTTTAATCAACATTTTAATGCCAATAACGAGGAACGATACGGGGTTTTTAAAAGAATTCTCAAAGAATGAAGAAATGTCATTCTCCATATCGGTAGTTTAGTGGAGATTTAAATATACCTGATAATGCAATCATATCTGTTTGGTTGAGACCATGAAAGCTAAACATTTTGTTGAGTTGGTCTAAATTAAAATCAGGATGAGGAAGTCTGTGCTGAACACTTGCTACTGTCGATATTCTGCCATCACGCCTCCCCAATTCAACTTTATAAGATGGTCCCCCTGCCTGCATTTGTATTCTTGTTCTTTAGTCATCAAAAGCATCTAATTATGAATATAATAAAGTTATAAAGTAATATGAAAACCCTCAAATCATAGAATTGTAGCAGATGGAGTAGTCTTAAATAATTTATTTCAATTATTGAAATGGGAAAATGTAATGAGGGATCACAGTATTTAACCCACCAAAGCAGTGGATGCTTTTCGTGTATATTTTTTTATTTATTAGATTCTTATCACGGGTGTACGTTCAATTAATAAATTATACATATAAAAATAACTAAATATATGATAATTTAGGTTCAATAAATAAAAGAGTATACCTCGAAAGTAATCGTGTAAAATTATTCAATTTACATGATAATAATTGAATAAATAAAAGAGTAGACATCGGAAGCACCCAAAATTACGTTTTTAACACTCATTTTATGATTAACGGTTAACCTTGATCTATGTGGAATCTTAGCAACAAAAAGAAAAACTCTTGTGCACCTCTCATTCACCTAACCTTATTAAAAAAAAAAAAATCTATTTCAAGTCTACTCCTTCTAGGCGAGAGAGAATTTTTTAGTTGTTGAAAACCCTGTATGCAAAATGACAGATAGTGGCAAAATGACAGATAGTGATTAAGAAAAGAATGCATACCAAGGCAACAACATCTCTAGTGGCAAGAGCTAAAATATCAGCACATGAAACTTTGTTTCTGCACAGAGGATCACTATCGACAGCTTCCTTAGCTTTGATCACAGTATCGAATCCATCTCCAGCTAGTGATATATCATCTGGGTGATCCTTCTCTGCTCGATTATTGGGCGACGATAGCAGCACCGAAGCATCACATCCCTATCAAGCACAAACAGTACAGAAAAAGAAGAAATCCAAAATATAGCTCAGCCATTAACCATCATTAAAAAGTTAATATGATTTAGATAATTAATGGGCTCACTAGTTATTACCCGGACAAAGCAATCGTGGAAAAATAGCCTAAGAGTTGCCGGGGCTGTGACAAAGGTCTGAGTGAACTTCTTGGTGACTGCTGAGCGCACAAGTGATTCTACATTTGGACAAGTGCGTTTGTAGAAGTCTTCTCGAAGCTGAGCAGAAGCACTTGTTATTACTAGAGAGAAAACAACAGATGACAGAATAATGAAGAAGCTTTTATTTTCCATGGCTTGTTTGTTAAATACCTGCTTTAGCTTTCGCTTAGTTCGGAAGTTGAATATGAGGTGCATGTATTTATGTAGAGAGAACCACCTAGCTATCTCCAGCAGTTATATACGCTCTGGCCAATTATAGGAGCTCCTATGCATAATTTTGAGATTAAGGATGGACCGACGTGCACCTGATATTATTATTATTATTATTATTTATTATTATTATGATTATCAGAAAGTTGAGGAATTTCGCAAATGATTGCAATTTTGTCTTTTGGGGGTGGTACCATCACATGCAAGAATGCGCTGGAAAATTGGCATATATTTTTTTTTAATTAATTATTTTGTTCATGGATATAGAAGAGTTTGATGATATCATAATTAAGTAAATGACAACTCAACATCATGTTGGTACCCAACAACTCCCAAACGATCCCAAAGGTTAAATGCAGTAGAAATGGCCGAACCTGAACCGGCGTCGGTTTCTCCCATCTCCGACCACCTCACCTAGCTGAGCAAGGTGTCAAACGGAAGCTTGTGAGCCAGTAGTCCATCCCAGCCGCCTTGCTGCGGAAAACGCGTGGAACGCCGCGGTGAAGATCGAAAGTTCCTCGGATTTTCTGCGGACGATCGCCGGCGATTCCGGCAGTCTTTGGCCGTGCCACTGTTGGAAAAGCTTCCGCACCTCACCATCTTCCATTCCCGACCGAGTCACCGGCACCGAGGAGGCCGATTTGCGCCGTCCGATCACCCCAAGGAGCCGCGGCTTCACGAGCTCGATCCGGCCTGCCGCGGCGTGAGAGGACACCACCGGCACCGTTGGACTCACCTCGACGAGAAGTGTCTAGTCCGAGCTTCTCCACCACCGTTGGGTGAATTTCCGATCGTAGTTGGACTCACCTCGACTAGAAGTGTCTCGGTAATTGAATTTATGTTATTTTTATGTTTGATTTATGTTGTGGTATTTTTATTTGTAGATTTATGATGTTGTATCTTGTACATGTTGATTAATTGTTAGATTATAGTTTATTTTTATTTAATATTGTTATTTAAATGAATTTCTTGGATTAATCATGGCCCTTAAAATAATTTTGAATTATTTTGTTTTTAGGAGAATGGCCACAAGTTGAAGTAATTCAGCCTACACAATTAACGATTCTAGTGTTGGAGATGATGATGTAAATGACATAATCGAACAGGAAGAAGAGATTGAAAAAGGTTTAAGGCTAGTAGAACAAAAGGCACCACGACAAAGGAAACTAACTTCACAAGTTTGGTCGTTGTTCAGTAAGGTTCAGGGATAAGTATCCGGACAACAAGTCGAGAGCGGTGTGTAAAAAATACAACATTGAGTACGTGACTGCACGCAATTTTGGTACAGGTAATCTAAGAAGACATTATGAAACTTGTGCAAAATTTTAAAAGCGTGATCCTATACAAATGATGTTAGATCGTAGTGATGGATCCTTAACTCGTGTTCCCAAGTTTGAAGCTCATGTGTTTCGTGAATTATTGTCTTGTGCCATTGTTATGCATGATTTGCCATTTCAATTTGTTGAATATGAGGAATTAGAAGAATTTGGAATTATTTGTGTGATAAAGTGCCCAACATCTGTAGGAACACTGTAAAAGCCGATGTGTTAAAAATGCATAATAGGGAAAAGACAAAAATTGAAGCATGTTAGAAGAAGCTCCTAGTAGAATATGTCTTACTACTCGATTTATGGACTTCTATAACTACGGATGGTTATTTGTGTCTTCATTGCACATTTCATTGATAAGGGATGGAATTCTGAGGAAAAAATGCTGAATTTTTGTAAAATGCCAACTCCACATCTTGGGGTTGCTTCTGGTGAGAAAATATTGTCATTGTTGTGTGAATGAGGTATTGAGAAAAGGATATTTTCATTCATCGTGGACAATGCTTCAAGTAATGATGTTTGTGTTGCAATGTTAAAAAGTCAATTGAGATTAAGGAATGCTTTGATGTGTGATGGAGATTTCTTTCATATTCGATGTTGTGCTCATATTATTAATTTAATTGTTCAACAAGGATTGAAACAAATTGAGAAAGAAATAGAAAAAGCCCATGAGAGTGTGAAATATGTGAAAGGGTCACAAGTGAGAAAAAGAAATTTTTAGAGTGTGTTAAGCAAGTATCTCTAGATGACAAAAAGGATTAAGACAAGATGTTCCTAAAAGATGGAATTCAACTTTTCTTATGCTTGATAGTGTTTTGTATTATAAAAATGCTTTCCGTCATTTACAATTGAGTGATTCAATTACAAGAATTGTCCTTCGAAGAAGAATGGGGAAAATAGAAAAGATTGGCAAATTCTTGTCTATGTTTTATGAGATCACATGCATTTTTACGGTTCAAAATACCCACTTCAAATTTGTATTTTCGAAGGTGTTTGCGGCTAAAGTTGCTTTAGATCAATTATTTTGTAGTGAGGATGTGTACATGAAAACTATGGCACAAAAAATGATCGAAAAATTTGAGAAGTATTGGTTTGATTTTTGTACCATTTTAGCCATAGCGGTCATCTTGGATCCTAGATACAAGATGGCATTTATTGAGTTTGCTTATAGCAAGGTTTATGGTCAAAATTCGGAGGAGTTGAAACATGTTCGAGATAAGTTGTTTTCAATTTTTGGTGAGTATAATTTGATCACACCATCTTCCTCCACTACATCCGTACTCACACAAATGAGTGATGTTGGTTCAAGTGCGAGATGTAATGACAATAATCAAAGTACACTCGAACCAAAAGACCATGGATATGTTCAAGGTACATTTATAATTTTCTTATTTGTTTATTGTAAGACTTATTATTTTCATGCTTGTTTTGAATTTTGACTATTCTTATTTCTTAATTATTTTGTAGGAGTTTGATGATTTTGATAACATGGATTGTAGTGCTTTTGTTAGAAAATCTGAATTAGAGCTTTATTTAGATGAGCCAAGAATTGATAGAAAGATTGATTTGGACATTCTAAGTTTTTGGAAAGGAAATGGATTTCGTTATCCTAACCTTTCTTCCATGGCTCGTGATATCTTGAGCATTCCTATATCCATCTGTTGCATCCGAATCGACTTTCGGTGTTGGCGGTCGAGTTCTTGATCAATTTGAAGTGTATTGAAGCCAGAGACAGTCGAAGCAATTATTACTACTAGAGATTGGAAGTTTGGAGAGATTGGTAAAACTTGCTTATAAAATTTATTTACTTTTCTTTTATAATATTATGTGCAATTGTTTCTAATTAAAATTTATTTTTATAAAATTATTGTAGAAAATTTGGATGTCACTGTGGACCAACTTACTCAAAACATTATAAACATGAGCACTAATTATGCTCTATCTGCATGCAGTGCTAGATGATCCAAATGATGATGTACATGAGTGTGGTAGGTAAAATTTTTATCTTGTTTAATTATTATTTCCTTGAAAATGCTACAAATTTGCTATATATTTTTATTTTGAAATTTTACAATGATTATTATTAATATTGCGACATGTTAATAACATTTTATTTACTTTTTGGTGTAGGATTTGTTTTCAAGGTGATAAAGACAAATGAAGAGAATTAAAGAAATTGTATTTCTTTATAATTTGAATTGAATTTGAATTATTATTATTTTTAATATTAAGGATTTGATATTTAGTATTTGGATGATTGTATAATATAATTTGAATTATTTGTATTTTGTTGTGGGATATTAAATTTGTGTTTTTTGCTTAATTTTGTTTATTAATTAAATTTTTCTAAGCGAATCTGGATTCGATTCGATTCGATTATGAATTCGTAAAGGATAAGCGAATAATAAGCGAATCCGAATTCGATTCGATTCGTTTATCAATTTTATTAAATGAATTAAACGAATCGAACCGAATATTCGTTTAATAAACGAATCGAATCCGAATCCTGAAATTTCAATTCGTTTAATAAACGAATCGAATTCGAATCCATAGAATTTTGACCCAATTCGTTTACGATTCGAATTCGATTCGTTTATTCGTTTTCCCACCCCTAATTCCTAGGGCTGCTTCTTTAATAATTTTACTTAATCATTAATGCAAAGCTTCACCATTTTAACGATGACTTTGATTGCCCCATAAATAACGGGAAAATTCTTTGATGCTCTATTGTGTAGACGTGTAAAACTTGGTCACATATACATGTTTGACTTCTGTTGTAAACTACACGGTAAACATTATCTAGTACAGTAGTCCCCCAACTCAAATCTTTGCTGTACAGCTAAACTCTGTTTGGTACATAAAATTATAGAGTATTAAAATATTGTTTATATTTTCATAATCTCATGTTCATGTTTGAAAGCCTCACTTTTTTTTTATTTCTTTTTGTTTTTGCTTTTGCTTTTTACTTTTTCCTTTTACTTTTCTTTTAATTTTATTTTATAATAATAATAATATAAAATTTTAATTTAATATAATATTTTTATTTTCACATTATAATTTATTAATAAATTTATAATTTAATATAACTAGAAATAAATATTTAAATTTGAATAATATTAATTTAAAATCAATAATAATATACAATATTAATATAATTTAAATATATAAAAATAAAATATTAATATATTATAATATATAATTTAAATTAATTATAAAAAAATTAATATAATATAATATATATACTAAATATTATATAATATTATTATAATATAATTTTAATATAATACAATATAATATAATATATTAACATTAAAATAATACAATAAAATGTGCTCAGCACTAATCTCATTTTCAGCCCCGTCATCTACAGTAAAACCTTGCATTTTTCAATTCTTTTTGGTTGCTGATTTACTTGTACGTTTATTTTTATTCCTCTATATATATATATATATATATTATTAAAGTTAAGGGTATGCAGTAATATAGGTGGTGTGACGTGTGAGGAACACATGGTGCATTGTCACTTTACAAGTCCCGTTAACTTTCGTACGACGTTCTCTTAGCCGTTACTTTGTTAGAAAAGTTTGGCCTATATTGTTGTCTTCTTTTGTCGTCAAATCTTTTAGCCTGTTTAGGCTCACGGCTTACCTCACAAGAAGGTAATAATAATAATTCAGACTGCGCCATGAAAAACACCTTCCAATAAAATGAGTTTATAATGCTGAGTACGGACTCCATGTCCATTGGATGTTTGTAAAAATCAAAAGCGCCAAGGAAAAAAAAGAGCACCAAATTTTAACTCAAGAAAAGAACTCTTATCTTACAGAACATATGTAATATGATCTCGTTCGTGGTATCCACAATTTTCACCATTCTAACTATATTATATGTTTACTTATTCGTTCTACTTCGACACAAAAGTGATACTCATCCATAGTTTAAACAGTCTGTCTTTAAGAGCTACATTATTTCACAACCCCTAGTTAGTCACGAATCCATCTCTTTGACCAGGATAATGGAAATTCATATGCAGAAAAAACAAAATATATTCGCCAGACATCAATATAAATCCAGTCTGCTGCAAACAAATATGGATTACCTGCAAATTAGAGCATCCGTTATGACAAATGCATAGAATCTCTGCTATAGAATAACTTGATCCAACAATTGTAAAACTAATGTCTGAATAAAACAAATCCATGAAACAAGCTTCATCTCAAGTAGAACAGATGTAAGAAAAGAGCACCCAGTTTTCCATTAGACATCCATAAAAATAAAATTGAAACGTGTAAAATTTAACAGAAAATTTAATAAATGAAAAGTTTTAACTTAGTGGCTATACCCTTACAACAGCTGTACTGTAGTTTTCCCCTAACCAAACAATTGACCAATTATAGAAAACAACCTGTTTACCTTTTGGCAGTACCAACTAGGCAGCCAGCCAACAGAGCCTTGGGAGGATGCCAAAAGGTATCAGTTTAGATTTTAAAAAATAATGAGATTTCTCTAGATATAGATCATAATAATTTATTGCAACTATGACCCAAAAGTGTATACCAAAAAGTGCAGCTGTTATTTAATAATCAAGGGGCGGAATATGTCGTGCCAACTGTTCAATTTCAAATATCAGATGGTAAGAGGGACAAATCAGCTGATTATTAAATAACATATCTAGTCACCAAAAAGTTTTAGAATTCAATTGTGAGATACCCCTTTGAAAGTAATTTTATTTAGTTTAATATACTAAACATGCGTCTCTTCTTTTTGTATGTTCAAGCACTTGATTAGTGAAGACAAGCAATGGCGTCATTCAAATACAATCAACCACAGAAAAGTAATGTGACTTCTGTCTTATCCAGAATAACGCTGTTTGTTTTATTTTAGCCTATTCTCAAACAGGTATTGCATTGATACAAATGTGGATTTCCACTAATGAGATGCATATACTAAACACACAGAGTATTTGCTTCAAACTTAAAACCAAGTTACCTGTACAGACTATAGACCAGACTGATGGATCTTTCAGCTGCTTGAGAGAACTTTCTGTGGATCAAGTTGCCCACTGCAATAACTAGAAGGAACACCAGAAAGTTCCACCCTTCCTTTCCACTCCTCCCCAGGTTTCAATGTAATCGGCTTTTCAACAGCAGCCGCCTCCACACACAGCATATGCTTATACTCATCATCCCCAAAATCAGCCATAGCTTTTGCCTTCCTATCCCATGGATTCCACACCACTTCATGAATACAACAAACATTTTAGGTCCTACTAAACTAAGATATACTCAAGGCAAAGTTACTATTTCAAACAAGCAAAAGATGCCCAGTGCAGCCCTTTGGCTGAAAAGTTATGTCCCATTTTTACCAAGACATCATCTTTCCATGTCCAGTTTACCTTAAAGATTTATAGAAGTTGGACACGCTTTGGTTGGTAATCTACATCTATAGACAAGAGAAGTTTAAACTTATATAGATGCAATTTAGATCCAATTTACAAGAAACACGAACATTGTTAAGAAAGCATATGGACAGAAGCAATCTCACCAGCATCTGGAAGTCCATCTTTACGAATGACAAATGTTCTCTTCTTTTCATGATCCAGAATTGCAATCTTTGTAGGAGTGCTGAGGTATATCTTGTCCACCTGTATAACCATTAAAGCATTAGAAAAACAGTAGGGTAAGATAGCGCAAGCACACAGAAAAATGGTACCCTGAACTCACTTCTGATTCAAATGTTATTGCATCCCCTTGTTCGGTAAAACGCTCCTTATTCTGCAAGTTGTCAAGGTAATCCAGTGTCTCCAATCCTTCAACACGAACTTCACTGAGCACAAGCAACTAAACCAATTTAAAGACAACTCAAATCTGCAGAATATAGAGTCAATATACAATTTAAAAAACCAATGATTATTTTCCATGATTTCCCCAAAATTAAAAGTTACCAAGAACTTTATATCATATCTACCTTGGAATAGTAAATAGCAGACAGGCAGCCACAAAACATATAACATATGTGAAAGAAATTCACCATTAACAAAGGGAATTCAATTTTCCGATCCAAAGTAGTCCAATGATGATAAATTGTAGCTGTAATACTACTTTTGGTTTCGGAGTATCTGCAATTCAAATTAAGAGCCACAGAAACCGACAGCAAGATCTTGTCAACCCAAGTTTAAACCTTAAATATACCATGCTTGATCCAAGTAACTCACATTATCACCATAGTTTGGCAAGAAATAATTTTAATGTTCTTATGTATTATAGCTCAGTCAAGTTTCCGAACATTTTCATCACAAATATGGCATTAGATACACAAATTCAGCTTTAGGTAAAAAGAAAGAAAAATACTGGATCTGGGATTAAGTTTGAGACAGAAACTCAGGTCAAGTTACTGTTCCGGGAGATTCATAGATTGCAGTTGAATAGCATCATTATCATAACCTCACAAATTGCACTTTTAGAAGAATTGATGGCAACATGTTTAGATTTGACATTTTCTAATCTTATATTTGAAGGAAATCAGAAGAAATTAGCAGCAGACAATTGTAATTTAAAATTCCACTGTCTTATTTACAGACTGTGAATTATCAAGCAACTTCGTGAATTACCTGATGTCTGAAACAGAGAAATAGGTATGATATGCAAATGTGAATGAAAATGGCTTTCCATCAGCACTAGTATTCCTAACGCGAGAGGTCAACATCAGATCACCACCAGGAGTCAAAGCTACCCTGAGACGGAACTCAAAACTGGGAAGGAGAAAAGAAAGTAAAGATTTTGAATAAAAATCCAAAATATATATATATATATATATACCTAAATTTTTGCTATATCTATCTTCATGAAAATGTGCAGGTGAGTGATGAAAGATCCAACTACTAACATGTGAGGCCAGATCTTCAGATCTTCTTCCGAGGGCCTTAGTATCAAATCAATGTAAGCCTTAGACGAGGAATTAGTTGGAAAAGGAGGTGGGTCAGTGTCAATACTCCAAATCCGATTTCTAGCAAACCCATGCTGCTCCAGAGAGCCATGACTTCCAAACTGCAAAAAAGGAGTAAGTTTTTAGGATAGATGAATCCACCTGAAAGAAGCAAGGAGTAAAGCTGATAGAAGCACATGCCTGAGGAAAGCATATTGGAATTCCTCCACGAATCGCTTTTGGAGGCTTGAATGTAGCCTGCACACAGAATTAAGTATAATAACTATATGAGACACTTTAATTTGGGCAGAAAATATATTAAATTAAAAATCTGAGACACCAAGAAAAGTAGCCCATCAATAAACTGTAGCCTCTTTACAGTATTGAAAAGAGCCATGTCAGTATCTTTTGGAGCTGAGGTAACCCATATACTAAATAAATTACAATAACTGCAAATATGCTAACCGAACATCTAATGATGAGAGGATAACCCTACGGATCAAAAGAATTGATCTGAATAACCAAGAAGTGCTCATCAGTGTATTGCATGGCCCCTTACAAATAACAACTGCATTTTGCATATGGTAAGAACTATGAAGCAATAAATCAAAGATGACTGTTTATAGAATATAAATATGTCACCTTACTACTGACAAAAAGCAATTCCTCTCCATGATCATTCTTCCAAGACGTCACTTGACCCCCGTACAAATACACCTGGAAAACCCAAAAAGAAGAGATTACTCTTAATATAGAAGGCAATAAACAAGAATATTTCAGACAGCATGCCAGATAGACTCTTGCAACCTGAACATCAACAACTTATTATAAAAGTGAGGGAGAAAAAAATTAAAGCAATGTAAACATCACAGTCATAGAGAAGCAATTGCTTTTGAAGTTGTGGGCTTTGGTGAGGTTATACATTATAGTATCATTATGATCTTAGCCGCATGGGAATTGAGTTGTTTAGGGTGGCTGAACAATAAGCATCACTTTCAACATGTCATGAGTGTCAAGTCATTTAACAACTTCTTCCATTCCTTACCATCAAATAAGACCAAGTGAATCTAAAATGTGTCTGTAATAATATGATTTTCAGACTCTTCGCTGGTGATCTCTAAGTTTTATCAGCTCAGTGTCATCAAATGAAATTGAGATTAAATAATCACTAGACCGCATGAAGCTAAATTCCTAGTGTGTAAATGAATATACTTAGGCCTTTCGTATATCGTCTATGTGCTCATAACCACTTTTGAAATAAGAGGGAAAAATTGTTCTATATAACTAAAAGCCAAGATTAGCTACTAGGTTTGACGAAATCGTATGAACCGTCCGAGAATTGCAGATAACAATGACTTCCTGAATGTACCCCTTTCCTCAATAATCTACCACCCTTTCTAATGCATGAAGGTGGAGGTACTTAGGCTGCAAATAGCAGCAATCTGTAGTAAGATCTAGTTCAAGACAGCAATTAAGTTACAATGAAGTTCTGGCTCCAATAGACTCCGAGGGTTCAGTTGAATAGCCTAGTTGTTGCAGTAAATGTGACTATGTGAGATGTTCTTAATCGTTCTCTACAAGTCTTTCAAAAACACAAAAGATTTCAGTTTGAGTGGAATCCATCTCGAATTAAAACTCCAATTTCTCGTGTCAAGATAGAAGCCTAATCGATTTTTAGCAGAACACAGCTAGCTCAAAATCACTTCACCGGATCTACTAAAACCTTAGCAAAAGAAACATAGCTATTCCTTGATTGGACACTGTATTCGATTTAACTAACCGAGTGATCTATAGTAAACAATAAATCGAACAAGATTTATTCATTCTTAACCAAAAATCAAGAGATAGCAGAATCGGATCACGCATAAATCGAAGAAATAAGAATGCGGAAGGTGAAGCGACGTCGTACCTCAGCGGAGCTGCCGCGTGACTCGCGAAGAACGACCTTGTCGAGGCCGTTATTGCCCTTGCAGAACTCAACTGGAAGAAACTTCTCCGTCGACATGACTTTGAAGCCGCTGCTGCCGCCGCCGAAGATTTTCTGTTCTTCGTTTTAATTTGAAAATTCACAGCATTCGATGTGAAAATGAAATATCTCTCACTTAGTTAGCTCAGTTCAGTAGAGCGAGAGGTTTTGCGTTCTTTTCTTCTTCACACTTCTTCTCTCCGTTTCCTTATTTGATTACAATAATTTCTTTTATTTTCTTTATTTAATTTTCCTTATTTGATTTTTTTTTTTTGGTTTGATATGTTTGTTTGTTTTTAATGGTTTATTACACGGAGCCCCCTAGAGTTTACGCAAGTTCTGTTAGTTTACTTTTAAATTAGTGGACCTTCCTCTTGTGATTGTATTTGTAATTAGTCTCAATAAATCCTTAATACCAACGGATTTTCAATTAGTCATACCTGTATTTATTAAAATTAAATTCTCCATGGGTAGAAAATTAGGGGCAGTTTTCTTTTTTCTTGATTTAATGAGAATTATTTACTTTAAAATTAAATGTAAATACATCTAATATTCATTAAGGTACAATTTTAAATTATGATTGGGAGACCTTTAAACTATACTATTATTATGCGAATCCAGATTCTTAGTTGTACTATAACCTATAGATCTACGTTATGCTATTGATAAATACTTAATTGTATTATTGATAGATGGTAATGTTACCTTTAATTGTTCATAAACCTTGAATTAATAAACTTCTGATTATAATATTAATAAATTATAAATATAGTTCGCTTAATATATATATATTTTTGAAATCATTGACAATCGGCGATGCTGTGAATTTTGATTATCGATAGAACCAATGTTTACTGTAATACAATCTGTGATTGATGGTAGACTAGGGCCTATACTAGTGATCTATGATAGTCTAAAAAAACTTGAAATTTTAATATATTTTACATCTTGAGGTTTATTTAAAAAAAAAAAAAACTTGAAATATTTTTTTATCCTTCGGAGTTGAGTCTGTCAGTATCATTTTCCTGTTCTCAATATATATTGTTGTTTTGTAAATCATATTGTGCAACCTTTAATTTAAATTTATTTTCAAAACTCTTTCTAATGTAACCCGCCGCCCAATTGTATTGCAACGCCCGTTATCTTAAAAATTAATGTAATAAATAACTAATTGTTATAAATTGAAATGATATAAAATCAGTGGATAAATTCCTCTAACTGGTAAAACTTTTTATTATATGTGTGTTAATATAGGTCTTCTACAGTCTAAGCATCTTATTTTTTCTACGTGGATACGTTATTAAAACGTAAGATTTTATATTATATTAAATAATAATTTTATTAAACTGTATATTTTAATAATATATCTGTATAAAAAAATAAGGGCACATGAGAGAATGATATATATGTATGTATGAATGTGTTTTTTTTTTTATGCGAATATATTATTAAGTCATATAATTTAATAGAATTAGTGCATAGATACTATTAAACCATATAATTTAATAATATATTTACATAAAAAACATAAAAGCATCCGTACCTAATTTTATGAATATTATTGTTTCACTACCTCAAAAATTATAAAATATCAAATGATTATAAGATGAATTGTTCCCTATTATTTTACTATTGTAATTTTCCAAAATCTTCCATTTTACTATTTTTCTGTTAAAACCATTAGTTGATTAATAAAATATGAATTTTATTTTTTATGGAAAAAAACACAAATAGAGGCATCAAATAGTATACATAAAATTATTATTATTATGCCCTCAAATTATTAAATAATAATTTTAACCATTAATTTATGAATAACCTCTAATTTATTATAATTATAAAAATTAAAAATTAACATAAATACCCTAAATGTTTTTTTATTAAAAAAACACACATAGTCTATTCTTAAAAAAAAAAAACTTAAACTTATTTGTGGAATCAATATTTCCATATTTAAATAATTTTTTAGGATGGATTTTACGTTTTTTAACAAAAATATCCAAGGATATTTTTGTTAATTCATTACTTTTATAGTTATAATAAATTAAGGGTTACTAATAAAATTATAATTAAAACTATTATTTAAAAATTTAATTAATATCATGGTCAAATATGTATTTTATGAATCTATTTCAACTGTTGATTTTCTGGTCAATTAAACTTACACTCATTAGGTTTGTAAGCGCTTCTTAGATTTTTAGAATATTTTGTCAGTTTATCTGATGTTTTTTGCATGCAATTCTTTATATTAAAAGTTAAGATTGAATGCTTTCATTATTCTTTTTGGTTTTTATGCTGTTCATTTATTATACATTTTATTTTTCTATGAGATTTTGAGACATGTCTCTTTCCTTATATATTTGCTTCATTTATTTATTTATATTATAGATAGGATCTCCTTTAACTCCCTGTCATCTTGATGATTTCAAATAAAAAAAATTATTATTTAACAATTTAAGGGCAAAATAATAATTTTATATCTATTATTTAATACATTTACTTACGTATTTTACTACAATGAATAAAATTAATATTTTATTAATTAACTAACTAGTCAATTAATGATCTAATGAAAAGGTAATGAAATAAAATAAAATTATAAAGTTATAATAGTAAAATGATAGGGAACAATATTTTTGTAGTTAATTGATATTTTACAATTTTTAAAATAATAAAATGATAATAACTTTCTTTCTATATAGTGTATGTGTATGAATTTGGATAAATATCGTCGTCAAATTATAATCTAATCTAAGAATAAACACCATTTTGGCCCTTTATAAATAAGTGACTTTTTTTATTAGAGGATAAAAAGGTGACTTAAATCTTCATTTCCTCACTAATGCATTTTGATTGTGATTGACTGATGTTGATATAATTGTCTGTGTATAAGAAATTCTTCAAATTCAAACAAGAACAATTGAATTCGTACAATGCTGAATCGGTATCGATATTGAAATGTTATTAGTAACATCAAATTAATATAATGTGAAATATAAACATTGATGTTTAATATTTTGTATTTTATACTTCCCAAAATTTATTATTATTTTTAAATAATTCAATCAAGTAACCATATAACATAATAACATCTATCTGTGTGTTCAAAATATCATCGGCATACCATACTATTTTTATAATTGAGTTCGACATGTTATTTATATGACTATTTTTTTTTATAAAGGATGGATCATATAATTTTTACTTCAAAATAAAAGAATTTACAACATATCGTTTACGGCGGAACATATAAATAATCTATCATATTAACTTCTTACATGGTATGAAATATCATTTATATGATAAATTTATAAATGACATGTTATACAAAATTTTATATTTGAGTAAAAATTTTATGATACATATGTCATCAATTTTTTAAATATGTAAGTGATATATCATACAAATTTTATAAACTTTGACAAGATATTATCTATGCAACGAAGTTGATTTTAATCCAAGAGAACAAGATGCGTACTACCATAATTTATTTGAGAAAGTTTATCAACATTTAATTAAGAGCAACTTTGGACCATTTCAATGTAAATTTGACCCGTAAATTCGAAATAGTTTTCTAGTTTATCAAGACGTTGTGACTAATTATATGCATTAACCAACAACACGTTTTGATTGAAATATGCAATCAAGATCTTTAGTAAGATTTTAGAGAACAAAAATAAATTTCTTTTAAATTTGACAAAAGTCTCTATAAAAACTTCATGACAGTGATTAAATCATTGCAAAGATATCTATCATTTTATTTTGCAAATTAAGAGAGCATGCATGTATCCGCAATTAAAAACTAAATATCATTTTAAATTCTTAATGAGCTAGGCTGTTTTTGGATTTGATTCCCATGGCAAAATAAATGTGCAATGGTTTTGCCTTTGTCGTTTGCACGTTTGAATGGACAAATGTATATTTGATACTCAACTAAACCGGAAAAAATTCCCAGGTAAAGAAGAGTAGATATTAAAGATAATTTCTCAAGTTGAAATGACTGGATTATTTCATTTCGTTTTAAACTCTATAAATTACTCTACAGTCTACACCGAGGGGTTTAGAAGTATATTTTCATTTGTAAAACCACTTTAAAATAACTTTTTTTTTTTTCATTTTTAATTTTTAAATGATAAACTTGAAACCTTTCCCATTAAACTCTATAAACCTTCAGGAAATATGAATTTTTAGAATAAGATCGTAACATTTATTATGTTTTTCTTCATAGCCCAATCAAATGCTTTAACAAAACGAAAAAAAAAAAACTGGAAAAATGCCAATTATCCATCATCTCATGTCCTAAAACCAAAAACAAAAAGAAAACCCATCAGTTTGACGTTTCTGGGCAGCCAGATATGAAATCATTAAAATGTTTCTCAAACCAGCTTTTGTACAAAAATTGCTAGTTTCTTAATTCAGATTTAGGATACCAATACAAAACACGTCTCCTCTAATCATCAGAGTTTCTGTGCAGGGAATAATTTGTTTGCAATCTTGCCTACAGTCAAATGTTGCTTGGTCTGCCACTATTGACTAAACCAATTCGCAGTGGATAGAGAGGTGTAATGTAATTATAATCACTGAAGTGAATTTGATTAGTGAGTTATTAATACTAAGGTTTTTTTTTTAATTTTTTTTCCTCTAGTTATTTCAAGTAAAAAATTACAAGAAGAATCAACAGATTTTTTGCCTAATAGGAGAGTATTTGCTGTCACAATAAATAAGTGAAAGTGTTCGAATTCCTATAAAATAATTATGATAATTTAATTTTATTTATTAATTAAGAAATAATTGAAGTGAATGTAGTATTTTCTCTTAATTATGATATATAGGATTTAATATAACTTATTTTAGTAATTATCTGATTATAAATATTAGTATAAATCTTATGTAATATGAGTTGTAATTTGAGTAATAATCACAAGTAATTCTTAAAAAATACAATAATACAAGTCTCACATAAAACAAAAAGCCTATTAATGTAAAATTTAAATTTCATTAACACCAGCCAATCTTTGTTGTATAATGGCTACCTACATTCCTCAACATAAATACATACTTCCAAAGGTTAGATTTCATCCCCTCTATCTCCAAGCCCCTTTACTAGGTTGAGCTAGCTTGGATGCCCCTACTCACAACAAGTTGCTGGTCGGCGTCGTGGAACTATCGCTCGAGAAGTAAGTAAGCTGGTCCTCGTATATTTGTGGTAGTAAATTTTTGAGATAATACATGAAGGATTTATAAATTGTATTACAAAATGTATGTATCCAATCTCCCAAGTATTGATATATTAATCCAAGAAAACCTAATATTGTATGTATAAAAATATAAGATAATGCTACAATCTTGACATATTTGTATCCTCAACCACAGATTATATATTACAATCACTAGCATTCCTTTCTCGTGTTTTCTATTTTTCCTCAATTAATTATTTTGAAGCAACTTAATCTTTTTAATATACCACGTAGTTATATATAAATAAATTGCTGGAAGCTACCGGTGGCCCCATTTATTCCTCCTAAAATGAGGAAAGTAGAATATTCCTCTTTAGAAGATGGGTACCCCTCTTAAAGAAAAAAAAAAATTGTTTGGCTGGCTGAAACTTTATGTCTTTCTTCTAGGCCGTCAATTCTTTTCAATATAACAATATTACCTTATGATAACGACAATTCATATTATATATTCTACTGGGGACCTTGATACACACATGATGCGAAGATTGTGACTAATTTGAAAATCTTATTAAATAGTTATATTATATCACATTATATCTTTGGGTAGGTAAACTATTTCTTATTTAACTGACATCATTGCTCAGGTGGATTAGCATCACTAAGAAGAATAAAATACCGCAGATTAGAGCATCATACAGTTGAAAATTACTTCAATACCATATATACTCCACATTCCCAATGAATGAGAATCTCGACTGTAATAACTTAAAATATCTAATGAACTTTTTAAAGTGTATACACTAAAATCCACATAGGATTGTGAAATTTTAAGGGGTAAAAAACAAAAAAAAAATTAAAACGTATACCAAAGTGGATAATATTTATAACAAATCGATGTATTTAAAAAAATAAACACTAAATTTTTGTTAAGTATGATACTGTGAGTACCGATAATCACAACCTTTTAAATCCAATTGGTAAAAACTTTATGTAGTCTAATATTACTATTATAGTATTAGTAATAATGGTACCAACAAACATATTGATTAGCTGACATAAGATTATTTTAACTTAACTAAATTTTTAGTTCGAAAGTTATAAATATAATTATGTTAAATATTTATTAAGAGAGTTAATAATAGTAATATTCCATGTAATTTGGGTAATTAAAGTGGGGCTATGAAGGAAGGGAAGCCCCACAATATTACCTTTATGGCAATGCATGAATGATGGCCGGTGACCGACTTTTCTAAGTTCGTTTCTTATTTCGCTCTTTTTATTCAGAGTCCAATCCTCACAAAGCGGTAGTCAGCTTTCTTAATCACCAACCATACTTTTTTTTTTTGTTATGGAAAAAAAATTCTCATTCACTAAAAAAAAAAAAAAAATTGGACACCCATTTCCGATTTCTACATTCAAATCTGGAAAAATACCATCTCAGAAAGACAAAAACAACTAAATTAAATTATTTTTTTTAAAAAAAAGACAAGACAACAAATTCTACCTGTAAGAGATTTTGATTCCTGATAAAGCCATAAAAGGTAACTTTTTCTTTTCAAAATTTTTACCATTTTTCTAATCTGATTTTACTTTCCTAATCAAAGTCCAACAGTCATAATTATTGTAACTCTTTTTCTTTCATTCAATTTTACTCCCAATTCCAAGTTTCCGACAGATATGACGAGACTGCAAGAAAGAAAAAAAAGGAAAAAAATGAAAAAAAAATCAGTAATTAAGCATTATTGTTGTGATTATGATTATTATTAAAATGCAAAATAACAGTTCATGTGATGTTGTGGGGTGAGCTTTTTGGTTGCCGTTAGTGATAAGCACGCCTGGCATTCATCATTCTTCCGTCCATCTCGACTCTCTCTCTCTCTTTTCTTCTTCTTCCTTCTTTTGCTTCAAAGCCCCACTATATTTTCCTTCTTCACTGCTGTCACCTTTATTTTTCAATCATCATCTTTTTCGTCAAAAAGAATTCATTCTACATTTATTTTTCTGTCCAAAACTGGATCTGGGTTGCCGCTGTTTTTTCATTTTTTTTTTCTGAATTTCAGGTAAAGCTTGAATCTTTTATATTTTTGTATATCTGTGTTTTTTTTTGTTGTTGTTGTCGTTTTTGTTTCGTTTTGTTGAATTCAATAAGAGAAATGGACATGTGGGGTGTTTTTGGATTATTCAAGCTGGAGGAAAGTTTGATGATTGATTTTGATTTTTATATCATGCGTTGATTGTGCTGAAAAACCTGATCTGATTTGTTGGGACTGGGATTTTATTGATCTTAGTACCCAGTTGCCCAGTTTTTCAGCTTGTTTGTTTATTAGAATTCCGATGCATGTGTTTTTGTTTTTCGGGTTTTGAAAATATCTTGGGATTGCAAATTTGATATTTTAGGTATATAAGTTTCATTATGTTAAAATATGTTGCTTGCATGAATACATAGGCATACAAATACGGATGATTCCATATTCTTCATTTCCAGGGTCGTTTATATGTGTGCCAATTGTTTGTGTTTTCTGTACGTGTCATTTATTATGTTAGTTGCTGACTGTTATGCTGTCATGTGAGTTTGCTTGAACATTAAAGTGATTACAGTTGCACAGACCATAATGGAGGGCCTCATTCTAGTGGACACAAATTAGTTAGTTTTAATGGAATTGGCTGAGACAGTAGATAATAGATTTGAGTCCATTGGGAACTCGTACAGTTCTAAGTTTACTGCCAATGTCAGATTTCAATTGTTGCTCTGTAAGTGTGTATAAGTGGATGGTTTGGAACAGGAGTAATTGAATTGAACTAAATTATGCACAGTTCTTTGTTTGACATGCATGAAGGTAGACAAACTGACTAATAGGAGATAAGATTACAAATATTTGTTTGAAGGCTAAGACCTTTCAGTGATTGTTTGCTAAAAGTATTCTAAGAAGTATACTTCCATGTGGAAAAAAGTTGTGTGATTATCCGGAAAAGCAAGAGGAAATATGAGCAAATAAATTCTAGTTGGCGTTATGTCTTCCATCTTTAGACTTCTTGCCATGAAATGGTTTGCTGTTTCCGCTTCCTCTCTCTCTCTCTTTTTTTTTATCTAATAAGTAATTGTGCCAATCATTTTCAGGGTACCTCTATTCACATCTCCTGGTCAAAGTGGTGGAAAATCAAGTAGTTAATTCTGCCAGAACATCATGTCTGTTTCTATGCGAGATTTAGATTCAGCTTTCCAAGGAGCTGGACAGAAAGCGTATCCTTTTTCCTTCTGAAATATGCAGCATCTTTTTTGAATTTTGTCATCACCCCTAACTTCAGTTTACCTTCTTCTTTCTTATTTAATATTCTGAAAGTTTCAAATTAAAAAAAAAAAAGGTTATAATACATATAAAATAGTAGAGAGTAAATAATTCAAATGATGCCTACAATGTAGCTGCAGCTGCATGCTGGTGTTGCCTATCTTGGCATATGGTATTGAATTGATCATGCATGTCCAGTTTTACCTTGACAATAGACAGTGGAATTGAAATATGGCGCATTGAAAATTTTAAGCCTGTCCTTGTACCGAAGTCCTCTCACGGGAAATTTTTTACTGGGGATTCATATGTGATTTTAAAGGTAAGTGGTTTGATTTACGTTCCAGTTTCGTTGCATACTTACATGCTGTAATTGGTTTCCAAAAGAATTTCTTCTCAATCTTGTTTATTGTTATCTGAAGGGGTTCATAGCATGTTTTGTATGTACTCAAAATCTGTTTTTTCCACTCTCTTTCATATATTTATTACACGGTTAATAGAAGAGCTCTACTTTAACTATTAAAAGTTGTCAAATAGGTCAATTTTGAACGTTTAACATACTGTGAGCATTGCTGCTTGTTTGAATTGCATCTTTACTGCATCTTCTGAAAACAAATACATTAGATTCAAACTATAACACAAATGTCATATACCACATTAAGATTTTCAGCCGCCTGAGGTTCCATCCATCGTTACAAATTGTTTTATTTGTCATTCTACTGGATATAGCTGTCACGCCTGCTTCTTAGTCATCTAAGATATCATTTTATTTGACAAATGTGCAATAGCTTGCAGTAAGTCTTTGTTTTATTGCAGTTACATCCAGATCATGTTTAGTGGCTTTAGATTTTAGATGCTGATTTAAAATGCTGTCCGGTGTACTTTGTCTTTATACTCAATAAAGTCTCCTGCTAATGCGCTGGAGCTAACTTATATTGATAACCACAGATTATATTTATCCCTGTGCATATCAAATAAATTTTACGTGTTCACTTGTCACTAATGTGTGCTTGTTTCCACAAACTGTAATAGTTTCATAGGTAGATTTTTTCTTTTGTTCTTCTGGTGTGTCTGTGTTTAAGAGTATACTTGTAAATTAGTTGTTATTTTGTCTTCCTCTGTGTCTGTGTTTAAGATTATACCTGTAAATTAGTTGTTTGGGATAGGTTAATTTAAGAGGATTAAGCTTGTAGACTTCACCCCTTTTGTTTCCCAGTTACTGTCAGCCAGTCATGTTTTCTACTTTCTCCTGTGTAGACAACTGCATCAAAAAGTGGTGCCTTACGTCATGATATCCACTATTGGCTTGGTAAAGATACCTCTCAGGTTAGTCCTTATTTAATACTTAATACTAGTTCTTGCAAAAATATAGTATGATGGTGATTTTTAACCACACTTCTGTTAACATAGGATGAAGCTGGTATTGCTGCCATCAAGACAGTTGAACTGGATGCAGCTCTTGGAGGACGTGCTGTTCAGTATCGTGAAGTACAGGGTCATGAAACTGAGAAGTTCCTATCTTATTTTAAACCATGTATAATACCTCAGGAAGGTGGGATTGCATCTGGATTTAAACGAGCTGAGGCTGAAGAACATAAAACACGTTTATTTGTCTGCAGAGGAAAGCATGTTATTCATGTAAAAGAGGTAAGTTTATGGACCTAGCTTCTTGTCTTATGAGGTATGATTCTGAATGATGAGTGAGTGTATGTGTTTGCTTTATGAAATGATTTCTTTTGGTGATAGGTTCCTTTTGCTCGATCGTCACTCAACCACGATGATATATTTATACTTGATACTCAGTCTAAGATTTTTCAATTTAATGGTTCAAATTCATCTATTCAAGAGAGGGCAAAGGCTCTTGAAGTTGTACAGTACATTAAAGATACTTATCATGATGGAAAATGCGAGGTAGCTGTTGTTGGTAAGTCAATACATTAATTACAAAGTTTGAATCATAAATTGGGAAGTTCAAATTGATATTTGAATGACTTGAGTCTAATGTCTGGCTCTCTATTTAGAGGATGGAAAATTGATGGCTGATGCTGAAGCTGGTGAATTTTGGGGCTTCTTTGGTGGATTTGCTCCACTTCCAAGGAAAACAGCAATCAGTGACGATAATAATAAAGTTGTTGATTCTCATTCTACTAAGTTATACAGGTAACCAACATTTCAGTTCTTTTACTGCAATCTTAGGCTGATTGGCAGCAAACATATCTCTATTATGTATAAGTTGACTTATAAGTTGCAAATTAATAGAATTTGCTATACGTATGCATGGATGTGCATATTTCTTCTCCATTAATTTTTGCTGTTAAATTCTCTGATATAATTTAATTACAAATCTAATCGAAAAACTATCTATCTATCTATCTATCAAATAACTACCCAATGAGGGATCCCTCATTTTAATAAATGAGGACCAACCTAAAAGACAAAAGAAAAAAACACACACTCCAATGTAGTGTGTTTTTCTTTTAGTGCATTGGAGTTTGTGTTTTTTCTGTCTTTAGCTTGATCCTTGTTTTATTAAAATGAGGGATCCCTCATTAAAAGGGGACTCTCTATCTATCTGTCAATGTGTGTGTTGGAAAATTGATAAAATTAGATAGCAATCGGTATCTGGCATTTTAAAAAATGATGTTACCTTTGGACAATTATTTACTAGATCTGATAATGCTTTAGTTCTGACAGAAGTACATTTGTGTTTCAAGTGTTGACAAGGGTCAAGCAGTACCTGTTGAGGGTGATTCTTTGACAAGGGATTTGCTAGAGACAAACAAATGCTACGTTCTAGATTGTGGGATAGAAGTGTTTGTATGGATGGGGAGAAATACTTCTCTTGATGAAAGAAAGAATGCAAGTGGAGCTGCAGAAGTATATCACAATCCTGCATTCTATATTTTCTATTGATCATGATAAAAAGTAATCACTCACTTTTCATACTACTTCTGGTCCCTCTGAACAGGAGTTACTCAAAGGCTCTGATCGATCAAAATCTCACATAATTCGTGTAATTGAGGGATTTGAAACAGTTATGTTTAAATCGAAATTTGATTCTTGGCCTCAAGAAGCCAATGTGACAGTTTCTGAAGATGGCAGAGGCAAAGTTGCTGGTCAGTAACTCAAACGTTGCCCATATGCTGTTGTATTGATTGAACAATTTCCCTGGAAATTATCAGTAACGTCATAATCGTGTAATCGTTGTCTTAAGCTCAATATTGCATTTTCCTCTGTGTTATTGTAGCTCTTCTAAAGCGTCAGGGGGTTAATGTCAAGGGCCTGTTGAAAGCTGAGCCTGTAAAAGAAGAACCTCAGCCATTCATTGATTGCACAGGAAATCTGCAGGTGCGTAGCTATGTATCTTATGTCTAATTGTATAACAGTCTACCAGCTTTCCTTTTGACCTAGCCTAACAGGAGGCCTTTTCTTGAGTCCTTTTTCTTTTTACTATTTTAGTTTATTTATATATTTACCATCTGTGGAAGGAAAATTAATATGTAAGCTGATTACCATATGTGCTGAAAACTGGAAATAAACTTAAGGGAAATTATCAAAATTTAGAGAAATGTTGCTGGATTGTTGTATAAAATGTTTTTATAACATCAAAGAAATATACAAAATTTATTGATGTGTTTTCTTCAAGTTTCATTTCAAGTTCCTTATTTCTTTCCTAGGTGATTGAGAAATCCAATGGAAATATAAATTTGTTAGCAATTCTGCCCTCTGATCTCTTGGGGACCTTCATTGATGTGGTTTATAAACTGTAGATCAAACTTGTGCATCAGAATTTATGATGACGTTGCTCCTCTCCACCTGTTTGCACAGGTTTGGCGTGTTAATGGTCAGGAAAAGGTTCTTCTTTCAGGTGCTGACCAAACTAAACTGTACAGTGGAGACTGCTTTATTTTTCAGTATTCGTACCCTGGAGATGAAAAAGAGGAATTCCTTATAGGAACTTGGTTTGGGAAGCAGTGTGTGGAGGTATGCTTAAACATTTTGTCCAGCCTTTTTCTTTGTATTTGGTCCTTCCTGCTTTCCTCAACACCCCCATTCCTTTTATATGCATATTATACGACATTAAGGCTTGAAAAGAATCTCCAAAAGGATTGGCCAGCCTAATTAGAGCATATGGGATTAGACTACAATGAAAGATTGAACTAGACTAGGATTGGCTTCTATGGTACTGCACATTGTTTGGTCTGTATCAGATTATACAAGCTTGTGAATAGTGAAGGAGTCCAAAATTCAGTAACAAATTAGTGAATACCAGTTTAAAGGAAAGCTATAAAAAGAGATCTGCGGTCAGTCTTAATTAGTGGTTTAATAAATTTAATCGTTATTGTATCATTCTACTCTTTGCTTTTACCTAATGTGTTTCTTCTTCAGATCTGGTCTGTCTGTAACTTAATATTGCTTTTATGTTGTCACTTGGGGTTGGAAGCTATTATCTGGTGGGTTGATACTTGTTGGTGGACGCTGGTTATCACTAATTCGTTGATAATAGTCTGAGAAACTAAAACTGTGTGCATAAAGCTTAATCTTATGATGGGTTACGCGAGTTTTCAAAAAGTTAAATGATATTGGGTAATTTTGATTGAGGTACTTTCTATTTTAAATGTAGTCTTCATATGGACTCTGGCATATGTCTAAAACATGAGTACGATAGATTAGGATGCATAATTAGAGTAGTTCTAAAGGTACCGAGTTTTCCTGTACACTTTCTGCTGAATCAAGCATTACTTGCTCTGCACTGAGAAAGTTTTTGGGCTTCTGTTCTTTTGTTGCTGTATTTTCTTTTCTCTTATGATTGTATGAATACACACTGACACAACGAAATTATACACAAGTAAAAAATGCGTTCTTTTATTGGTATTTGTTACTTCACCTACTCATTGAATTTTTATTACTGAACGTAGGATGACAGAGCCTCTACTATTTCACTGGCAAGTAATATGGTTGAGTCAATGAAGTTTCTGCCTGTGCAGGTAGTTTTGCCCTCCTGTAATTGCTTGTGTTATATTTGATGAAGTTATTCCTCTTTGCTACTTTCTATTTTACTTACAGATGTATGTTGTAATTGATCCTTAGGCTCGAATCTACGAAGGACATGAACCAATTCAGTTCTTTTCAATCTTCCAGAGCTTTATTGTTCTTAAGGTGTGGGAATTCAATTGAAAAGTTAATATTTATCAACACTCTTATTTTAGTTCTCATTTTCATGTGACTTCTAAATCAACCGATTTGAATTTGTTTAGGGTGGCCTTAGTGATGGATACAAGACCTACATTGCAGAGAAGGAAATTCCTGATGAAACATACAAAGAGGATGGTGTTGCACTGTTTCGAGTTCAGGGTTCAGGACCTGATAATATGCAAGCAATTCAAGTTGAACCTGTATGTCCTTCTCTCTACGATTAAACCTCTACAAATAATTAAGTGCTGCAATGACGGTTGTATTCTTGTTTTGGAATTGAAAAGCGCAACTTTTATTTCTCAAAATTTTCAACACCGATATACTAATGCAATATAGACGTCCAGTCTTTTTCATTTTTTTAGTTTGGTTGAAGTTTCCATTTACTTTTCACTTGTGCGACTTGTGCTTTCATGCTAAGTTGTCGTTGGGCATACTTTTTGTTGTAGACATTTATTATTCGCAGAGGCCCACCGTAAAATTTTCTAGAGTCGGTTTTGTGAGTGTGAGGGTCATATCAACTTTCATTGGTTGAGATGAGCAGTTTTTGAGTCTCGTTTCCAGTTTCTTATTGTATACAAAGCGCTGATTCTTGAATGAAACACTTCTCAAGTTAACTATATTATATGATCATTTTTGTTAATGTTTGAATTATCCAGTTACAGCTACTGGGAACGCATCTCCTGACTGTTTTGCTTGTTGTTCCTTGTTCAGCCGCATTACTAAGACTTTTGCTGTTTGTTATTTTTTTATACAAGTACTTTTGTTTCAGGCACCATAAGATCATTTAATTTTATTTTTGTTATACTGTTTTCCTAAATGGTAGTGGTGATTCTAATTTTACAATTTGCAGTATTAGTCATAGTGTGAATTCTATTACTGTAATGGTTCTAACTTTGTTCTGTAATGTTTGAGAGCTTAAATTGTACTGTAGATAGGATGAATATTTAACTTTTTTTTTTTCCACCTTGAACTTTGACCAGGTTGCAGCATCATTAAATTCTTCATACTGTTACATATTACATAATGATTCCACTGTCTTCACGTGGTCTGGAAATCTTACAAGCTCAGAGAACCAGGAACTCGTTGAGAGACAGCTGGATCTGATTAAGGTAGGATATGTACTGAATAGTTTGCAATTTTTGAAGAATTTGATTCCACTTATTGACATTTCTGCATGAGTGTTTTCTGGCAGTGTGTATATTACTGTCGAAGTCCTTTGTGAATCACTTTATGTTGAAAATGCTCACAGATTTAAATTTGAGTTAGGACTATGGTACCTTAATTGAATTATAAGATGAGTGATATGCATTAGGATATTCTTATGGATTCTCATGTTTTGTTTGTTGAGTCAGGGCTCCTTTATTATAAGCTTCTTACAGCTCAATGATTTTGTGCAGCCAAATCTGCAAAGCAAGTCACAAAAGGAAGGTGCGGAGTCTGAACAATTTTGGGAGTTGTTGGGAGGAAAATCTGAATACCCGAGTCAAAAGATTGCAAGGGAGCCTGAAAGTGATCCTCATCTTTTTTCTTGCACATTCTCAAAAGGTATGCATTAATAGTTCTGTTGATCCAATAATTTCCATCTTTTCCAGTTTTATCTTTCTAGCATGGATTGTTAGTACCTAATTTTTATTTTCTTTCCTTTTTCTGTGGCTACAATCGCTGCTTGTATTCATGCTGGTCTACAGGACATCTGAAGGTAATGTGACAGAATTGGTGTTTGTAATTTGGAATATATTCTCAGTTATGCTTATTCATAAAATTTATTGTGTAGAAGATATTCCTGTAATTTTCGTAAATCTCATTCACTTGTACAACATGGCTTAAATTTGAAGTTGTTATTGCAGGTGTCAGAGATTTACAACTTCACCCAGGATGATTTGATGACTGAGGATATATTCATCCTGGATTGTCACTCAGAGATCTTTGTTTGGGTTGGGCAACAGGTTGACGCTAAGAGTAAAATGCATGCTTTAAGTATTGGGGAGGTAAGAGTCATTAGCCTTAGACGTTATCAATAGCAGCAGTTTGGTTCTGATTATTAATTTGTTTTCTGATTTGGAAACTCATGGTTTGGTCAGTACCACTTTTTCCTCATTTAATCTTCAAACACATGTCAAATGACACTTGGCTTAACCCTACACCTCTGTTTAGTCTAGTTTGATAATGATTCCCAGTGCATATTTCATCTCTTGTGGTTTTTCACACCTGGTTAGTTTCTTAGGCAGTCTTATCCTTTTCTGGTCGCTGTTGCAGAAATTTATTGAGCATGATTTTCTTCTGGAGAAGTTATCTGATGAAGTTCCAATATATATCATACTGGAAGGGAGTGAGCCACCGTTCTTCACACGATTCTTTACATGGGACTCGGCAAAGTCTAATGTATGTGGTTTTAGTTGTCATAAAGTGATTACTATAACTCTAAACTCTGCCATGGGATTATTTTTTTATTTTTTATTTTTTTTGGGTGCAGATGCATGGAAATTCATTTCAAAGGAAACTTTCAATAGTGAAAAATGGTGGTACTCCAATTGTAGATGTAAGATTGCTGTAAATACTTTCAGTTAAAACTTTTTTTTTTTCATTTTGTATTGAGTCGTTGCTTTGTCTCCTTGAATTCCATGTCATCCTATCTAATATTCTCGGTGGATGTTATCCATCCCACCAACCTAATAGAATATTAAGAAATATTTCTAGCCTGCAGTTTTTGTCTGACCACCTTTATATGAGGTGTAATTATTGTATTAATTCTCTGCTAATATGTGTAATGTAATGCATGATCAGAAACCGAAGAGGAGAACTCCGGGATCATATGGAGGAAGGTCTAGTGTGCCAGATAAATCTCAGCGTTCCAGAAGCATGTCTTTCAGCCCCGACAGAGTTCGTGTGAGGGGCAGGTCTCCTGCTTTCAATGCACTAGCAGCTAATTTTGAGAACCCTAATGCTAGGAACCTTTCAACTCCACCTCCAATGGTTAGAAAGCTCTACCCGAAATCTGTCACTCCAGATTCTGCAAAATTGGCTCCTAAGTCTGCTGCCATAGCGGCTCTCACTGCTTCTTTCGAAAAGACCCCTCCACGAGAGCCTATTATACCTAAATCTATTAGAGGTATGAATTGAATTTCTGAATGGAAATTTAGATTCAACTATATTCCACGGTGTACTTGGGATTGAAGTATTTTCTTGTCGTGGATGAAGCGAAAGCGAGCCCAGAACCAGCCAATTCAAAACCAGAGTCGAATTCTAAGGAGAACTCTATGAGCAGCAGAATAGAATCACTCACTATACAGGAGGATGTGAAGGAGGGTGAAGCTGAAGATGAGGAAGGTCTCCCCATCTATCCTTATGAACGCCTTAAGATAACATCTACCGATCCTGTAACAGAAATCGATGTGACCAAGCGAGAGGTATAACATCAAAATGGCTTTTCATTGCTTTCGCTTTACATCATTTCTGGTTTTCTTAGAATTTATATTTGAATATACGCAGACTTATCTGTCATCAGAGGAGTTCAGAGAGAAATTTGGAATGAAAAAAGATGCTTTCTATAAATTGCCAAAATGGAAACAGAACAAGCTTAAAATGGCTCTTCAGTTGTTTTGAGTCCTTTTGTTGCCTCTGCATAGTGTTCATCTCTCTACAGTTGATGTTGCAGCCTTAGCAGGTGGAAGAGAAAGCTTACTTGTAAACCATTTCTAATCCTTTCATCGGGAAAATATTTTGTTTAATATCCATAATAGCAGTTCCCAAGTCATTCTAATTGGCCTGCTCTATGTTCTTTCTTCCTGCAGTTGGTGAACTCAATTTCTAAGGAGTGAAAGGGACAGCATCAGTGCTTTTTTAGCTGCTTCTGCTCCCAAGAAGCTGGTTTTCATGATTGGTGAACAAAATGAAAGAATTTTTTTTCCTTCACCCGATGGTTTGAATGTCTAGCATTTTTTGGTGTGTTTTTTTTTCATTCATCTTGGTTGAGTTAGCTGGTTTGTTATTCTTTATGGTTACTGTTTGGTTCGTGAGCTTGCAATTTTTTTTTTTCCCCAAAATTTCATTTTTCATTGAGAGATTGATTTTGGTATAGTGATTAGTGGCTTTGGAATGCAGACAATTTAGGTTGTATTTTCCAACTTGAGGATGAAAAATGTGTACAGCAGAGTGTAAAGACTAGTCCCTTATTATTCTTTTTTTCTTACAATAAAAAGAGTGATTTTTTTTTTTTAATTTTGAATTCCACCCCAAGTTTCGTATCAACTATTTTATCTGAAGATGGGTTTTTTCGTCTCATTTTTCTCTCGTCAAATAGATTTTTTTTTTTTTAAATGCCAAGCTGTCAATATCTGTGTTATTTGAGATTACGGTTACCCAAACTGTCTAAGTACTTTTGTCAATAAAAAATAAAATTAAAATGCTTTGATTTCTCTTTATCGCCCAAAATATGTGACAACAAAAATTCTCATATAAGTTGTATGATAGTTTATAATTGTATTGGATTACAATATACGAACAAGTATAAAAAAAAAATAAGAAAAAGCTGAGGATGCATTTCAAGAGTAACTAATAGAAATTGAATGGATTTCAAGGGTAGATATGTATGTATATATAATTTATAATTCACTTTATTATTCTAAAATATACATTCAAGATGTTTTTTTTTTCCCTTTTTTAAATGGGATCCAATATAACTGGTGCAGACTACAGAGAATTATCCTTACACAATTCTATTACAACGCGGTTCATCATTTACTCTTACAAATTGCTCACAACACGGTTAGTGCAAGTTAATGCTCACAAATTTCGTTCACAAATGCATCTTGTATCTAAAGTTTTCTAGCATCCTCCTCTAATTTCTTGGGTTAGAGTTAATGCGAATGATCTTGCTAAAGTAAATTGATTATATAGCTCATAGAAAATATAGATATAGAATTTCTTTTTATTGTCTTTTGTATTCTATTATATAAATAGATATAATTTTTATCAGCAATTTCATTTCTATTATTTTTAAAAAATTAAACTAAAGAAAGCATTCGAAAGAGATAAAAAATAACGAAAATAATATTTCTTTAATTTTGTTCAACACAACTTTTTTTATTTTCACTTTCATAGTCAGTACTCAACCGGCTCATTTTGTTTTAAAGAAAAGGTATGGACCATACAATAAAAAAATGATTTATTTGGATTTTATTCAAAAAAAAAATGAAATGCTTCTTGTTGTATTCAAAGGAACAATAATAAGTACTATTATGTTCGTGGTGCTGTCTTCAAGAGATCTAATGGGGCTTTAACGGGTGTTTTGCAATCTCTTTTAAGTCATCACTCATCAGTTTACGTTGAAATATTTGATATGATTGTGGCTATTAAAGAAGCTGCCAAAAGAGGGTGGCAATATGTTCGGTTAGAAAGCGACACCAGTGTTACGCTATCCTGTCTTCATAATTTTAGTTTTGCTCTTCTTTGGTACATTCATAATAGACTGATTGACTGTTGTAGCTTGATTAAAAATATGATCTTTAGGTGCTCCCATATCTTCTGAGAAGGAAATTCTATGGCAGCTTGTTTGGCTAATTTGAGACTATCTTGCTCTACTTATACTTGGTGGGATTATTCACTGATGATTATTCAAAAAAAAAAAAAAACTGTACGAGGATGCTTGAAGCTACTCCAATTATCGTTTTATAACTTAACCTCTTTTTACGAGGCATTTGTAACTCTTTTTTTTTTTTTTTCAGTTTAATATATTTAAGAAATTTTTTTAAGAGCCAGTCATGAGATTTGGATCTTATGATAAAATAAGAACCTTAAAATCAGTTAAATGTTTATAATATCATTTTTATTGTAAGAAAGTATAAAAATAATTTTTTTTATAATCTCATTTACTTTTTATTTCAAAAATTTTAACTTGTTATGTACGATGAAGTCATGTATTGTATTATAATACTATATATTATATGATACTATCATGTATTTTATGATTATATTTTATACTATACTATAGTGACATGTATTGCATGATACTGTCATATAATTTATTATCATATCTTGTACTATACTATAGAGTTATGTATTGTACAAAATTTTTCTATATTATGTTATATAAACATGAATATTTTATATTTTTAATGGGTATTTTATTTTTTTTTAATGTGATCAAGATACAATAAGAATAAAAATTAGTCAAATGGTCAATATCCATAACTAAAGTTAAATAGAGTCAATAACTTGATAATTTCACAATATATTTTCAGATTTATGTAAAAAAGAAAAATAAAAAAAAAAAAGGAAAAAAACCTCATCAACAATATCTATATCATCATCGCCTTCCAACGCTTCCAACAATATCCCCTTCGTACTCTTAGAAGGACATATTCTTTAATATTATTTAATAAAATAACATTTTTGTTATTTGTTCAAGACTGTAAATCAGGCGCCAAATGTTAGTCGCCGTACAAGGCCGACTATGTACTGAAACTTAGCAGTCATGTTTCGCTCCCGCTGAATGCAGTAAGGAAATACTGCCCATCAAATTCAAAACATCCTGGTGAGTGGTGGCTTTGGAGTTTGTGGCAAAATGTCCATTGCAAATTATTCGTGGGCCTCCTTATAGCTTAAACACATGAAAAATGATAACAAAATAATTGTCGTACGGTGCATTTGATGTACAATATTGTATTAAGTTGTATTATATTATTTTAATATTAATGTATTATATTATATTAATATTGTATTATAATAATATTATATAATATTTAGTGCTACACATATTGTATTAATTTTTTTTCATTAATTTAAATTATATTTTATATTAATATCTTTAAATTGTATTAATTTTTATATTATTATTAATTTTAAATTAATATAATTCATATTTAAATATTTATTATTAGTTATATTAAATTATAAATTTATTAATAAATTATAATGTAAAAAAATATTATATAATATTATATTAAATTTAAAATTTTTATTTATTACTATTATAAAGTAAAGAAAAAGCAAGCTATTCATATTTAAATAATAATTTGTATTTATTATTATTTATATTAACTTATTAAATATTAATAAATTATATATATATATATATATATTATAATATAATTAAATAATATAATACAAATTAAAATATAATATAATATTATATTATATTTAAAAATATATTTATTATAAAGTAATAAAAAAAAAGAAGGCTAATGTGCCAAGATTGGCATCCTGAACATGAATGCAACCCCATGTAATGAGGGGTATCAAACACTCTTTAGGGTATGTATGGTATACTATATCATATTATGCTGTATTATATTATTTTAATACTAGTATATTATATTATGTTGTTTTACATTAGCACTGTATTATAATAATATTGTATAATATTTAGTGTTACACTGTATTGCATTAATTTTTTTATGATTAATTTAAATTATATTTTATATTAATATTAATATTTTTATTTTATGTTAATATATTTAAATTGTATTAATTTTTATATTATTATTAATTTTAAATTAATATTATTCAAGTTATTTATATTTAATTATTTATTATTAGTTATATTAAATTATAAATTTATTAATAAACTATAATGTAAAAATAAAAATATTATATAATATTATATTAAATTAAATTTTTTTATTAATTATTATTATAAAGCAAAAGAAAAAAAGCAAGCTATTCATATTTAAATAATAATTTGTACTTATTATTATTTATATTAACTTATTAAATAT
Source organism: Murraya koenigii (assembly GCA_025617385.1). Lineage (NCBI taxonomy): Eukaryota > Viridiplantae > Streptophyta > Magnoliopsida > Sapindales > Rutaceae > Murraya > Murraya koenigii. The sequence goes on from CM046817.1 coordinate 27,299,281, forward strand.
TAATCAATTTTATAAATTAATTATTATAATATAATTAAATAATACATTATTTAGTTATATTTTAATATAATAAAAATTAAAATATAATATAATACTATTGAATAATCAATTATAAATTTATTAATTTATATTAATAATTATGATGTAAAAATAAAAATATAATATAATATTATCTTAAATTAAAAGTTATATTTATTATTATTATTATTATTATAAGTAAGTAAAAAAAAAATTGCTAATGCGCCAAGTCAGCGCTTTAGAAGCGTTGGTTGAACCGCTTGACTCTATCTGCTATTGATTACTTACTCTTACTATTGGATTGAGCTATAGAAGCTATTTGACTTACGTGAAGCTAGACCCAACTAATGTCGGGTTTAACTGATGCGCCGAGTTGGCGCATTAGCTAACTTGGCACATTAGCCTTGTGCGCCAAGTTTGGCACTACAAACTAGGGGCATTTCTAATGCAGTACAACCCTATGTAATGAGGGGGTATCAAACACCTCCTAATTAGATTAAACAGTATAAATTAAATTAAAGTAGTATTACCTATAGCGAAAAGCCATATAATAATTAAGTAGATTTTAATAGAAACAAAATTGATGTTTTCGTTGATTTTTTAAAATACTGAACCTAGCTAATGATTGTCTGAAACTCAAAGAATAAATGAGCTTTTATCTTTAAAATATAACTGTGTAACTTATTATTAAATTATTAATTTATAATTTAAAAGGGGTGAATTTTAATTCATCACAAATAGAATGATAATTTTTAATTTACCTCTATTATGAAAATATCAATTTACTCTTATTTTTAAAGGAGGGTATGAATGATTTTTTTTTTCTTAATAGTGAATGGAAGTAAATTGATGTTTTCACTTTTTCAGTAAGAGATAAACAATAGTTTACATTTCAATTGCAGCACAACTACAAACAAATCTGTATTTAATACATTTTTGCCTCGAAATTAATGGAGATTTAATTGTAACGTCATGCATAACAAGATTAATGTTAGCATATATTGCTGCAAGTCTTAAAACTGTATATTTTCATTCCTCATCATTATCCATAATTCCCATTAATTATACCAGTAACCAATTCCCCACTCTTGCCTGATTCTTGAAATACGAAATCTCTCAGCGTTTGATGTTTCCCTCATCCTGCTTGTACTGTAGCAGATGCGTATCTTTTCATATGCATGATATGTATTGAGTATTTATAGTTATATTTATTTTTTCTTTCATTTGATTATTTAGTAGTTATTTCATTGGGTGACTATACTTCCATATTAAATTAATACATTTTTGCCTCAAAATTAAAGATGATTCTTAGCATCATGGACAACCATATATGTACGTACAGCACATAACTAAATTATAATTTCAAAATGACGATTTTTAACTTCATGCATAACAATATGTACTTGAGATTGAAGTACTTTCTTGTCATGGAAATTATAATATTGAAAAAGCTTACATGTATTACAATATATAAACAAGTATTATTAAGAGATAAGCACTGAAAAATCTTAGGACACCTTCTAAAGTAACTATTTAATCAAAATTCAAAAGATTTCTAATGTAGAAACATTACATCTGAATTTATAAATAAGTCATTTTATTCTTATCGTATACATAGTCACAATACAACTATAAATATAAATGGCAAGATCACGTTTCCTACTTCCTATTTTTATTTTTAATTAAAAAATTTGAAAAAGAATTTTTGTTTCTCTTTGAACAACTTTTTCCTGCCTACCTAATTTTCAATTATTTTAGTTCACTGCTATTTCTGCATTCCATAGAAACCCTAATGAGAAAGTCTTTTTAATGACAACCATTTACCCATATGATTTGTAGCGTCATGGACCACCGCAAATATATATACGTACTGCACATAACTAAATTACACGTATATTTTTCATAATTTCAAAAAACTAATTTTTAAATTCATGCACAAGTATATGTACTTGAGTTTGAAGTATTTTCTTGTCATGGATGATGTTGCCTCCACAATAGTGTTCATCTTTCTGCAGTTGATGTTGCAGCATTGCTGGTAGAAGAAAAAGCTTACTTGTAAATCGTTTTAAATCCTTTCATCGCCACAATAATACTGAAAAAAGCTTACTTGGATTACAATATATAAACATGTAAGTATTAAAATATAAGCACCGAAAAATCTTAGGACGTGTTTTAAAAGGAATAAGTGTTCATTTAATCTCTATATTATAAAAAAAAATAAAAAAAATAAGGGTAACATATTTAAGTGTCTTCAGGTATTTTTTTTTTTTAATTTAAGAACTAAATAGACACTTAAACTAAAATATTGGGACCACACGAATATAATCAAAAGTAGAAAAATAACTTTGAATAAATATTGGATGATAAATAAGCCATTTTTTAAATTATAAAACTCATTATTTAATAGATAAATGATGCGCAATAATTGAGATTCAAATTTTAGACTCACTCGTATTTTTTTTTTTACAATTACAGTTGTAATGATTATTATTTCATGTAATTATTAAATAAAAACAAGTTTATTAAAATCACATGGAATTAAACTAACAGATGACGCATCATTTAAATACCATGTCATGTGGTCAGGCTAGTACCGCACAAAATGGCTTGACATTTTTAGTTAAACATAAACAATGAGTCATCAATAGTACGCACCAACGCATATTAATTCTGCATGTCAGTTGTGTAGATGACCGATGTCATGTCGTTTACTTTAATAACATATAAACATCAAGTTGTTTATTATGAAAATCATAAAATGACCAGTCATCTCATTATAGGCCTCCTTTGTATTTAACTCTTTAGAAAAATAAAATCTTATTTTTCTAAAAGAATTAAAACTTAATTTTGTATAAGTATAAATATATAATAATAATATAGAGTAAAAATAAAAAGTAATAAAATCTCAATTGTTTTTTTTAAACCATACCATAGTAAAAAAACATATTAAAGAAGTTGATACATATATTTATACAAAAAAATATATTAAAATCATGTGAAATTCAACATAATTGATGATGCATCATTTATTAAAAAAAAAAAAATTTGTAATGTCATATGGGTGGTTTTTTTTCGAACGATTTGATGTTTTGTGTTAAATGCAAACGACGAGTTAGTAATAATATGAGCGGCACATACTATTTTCACATGTCGATTATGTCATGTTGTGTACTTCAATAATAATTTCGCATCATGTCATATATTTGCAAAACCTCAAAACGACAAGTTAGCTTCCTTGTACGTCTTCTTTGTATTTTACTCTTTAGAAAAATAAAGCCTTATTTTCCTAAAAAATTAAAAATCTAATCTTGTATAAGTATAAAGATATAATAATAATATTGAGAACAAATTAAAAGTATTCAAATTTCAATTGTTTTCTCTCCAACCATATGATAAATAAAAAACATGAGCCGTGAAATATTAAAGAAGTTGATATATATATATATATATGTGTGTGTGTGTGTGTGTGTGGTGTATTTAATTATTCATAATTAGAATTTTGAAATGCAATTGACGTTTAAAAAAACATGTTTACTAAAATTACGTGGACCATTTATGAAGAAAAATGCTATGTCATGTCGTCTGGTTGGTATTGCAGCGAAAGACGTGACGTTTCTGGTAAATACGTAAATGATGAGTCACCAATACTATGTGCCGGCGCATACTATTTTCATATGCCGGTTGTGCTAATGAGACAGATGACATGGCGTTAACTTTAATACCAGTGAAACATTATGTCGTCTTTCTTCAAAATTTAAAAAGACTAGTCATCTTCCTTGTACATCTCATTTGTATTTAACTAACCAGAAAAATAGAACGTTATTTTTCTAAAAAAAATTAAAATCTATTTTTGCATAAATGTAAATGTATAATAATAATACATAGAACAAATTAAAAGATATACAAATTTCAATTTTTTTTTTATATAATGGGATTTGATCTAAAATATAAAATTCTTATTTACTCCATTCTAAAATAACTAATTAAAATTGAAAAAAAATCAAAAACAGAAAAATTACAACAGAATTTACAAATAAGACATTTTATTTTTATCATACACATAGTCAAAATTCTATATATATATATATATATATATAGACACACACACACACAAATGGCAAGTCCACATACGTTTCATACTTCCTATTATTTCTAATTAAAAAATTTGAAATAGAACTTTTCTTTCTTTTTGAACAACTTTTGCCTGCCTACATATCTTTCAATTAATTTAGTTCACTGCTATTTCTGCATTCTTGAGATGATCCAAAATTATTTTTCCAATGATATCGAAACCTAAGAAGAAACTCTTGTTAATAACAATCCATTTACCTTTTTTTTTTGAAAAGCAGACATGGCATTCTTATCTTAAATCTAAATTTATCAATAATTAATATCTTATCAACCTCATATATGTATATTAATAATATTATACATCCTAAATATTTTATTTTAAATAATTATCTAAAATAATATAATATTCATTAATTAATTGATAAGATAATATAATTAATTTATTTTAATTTTATAAATAATTATTAACTAATTAATGAATATTATATTATTATCTAAAATAAAAAAATTAAAATATGTAATATTTACCGCATATATACCAGTACCCCCAGTTGATCATCACTCCGTATAAACATCGACTCATTGATTATTGCACTCATCAGCAGCACAAATTAATCAATTAAATCTCCAAATTCTTTTTTAACATGAAGAAAGCACCCTCAGCTCCTACCAGTGCTTCCCTCCTCTTCCTCTTCTCACTCTTAGCAGGTACATATACATTCATCGTATTTTAAGATAATGTTTTTTTGTTCGTTCAACTGGTAAAATCTCATTTTACACACGCTATATTTATTTCCAATTAGCAAAGTTTTGTTTCTCTATAAAACAAACAACATGCGTATCTATCATCAACGTTAATTGAATTAAGATCCGGTGCTGAGGTCAGCTTTTAAGGATTCACTTACACATGTCATCCCCTGTAATGAACGGTTAGGATTAACTGTTTCGTTTTTTTTTTTTTCTCATTTTCTGTTGCCTATGAAAACATCCTTCTAATATAGAAAAATTGACGAAGATATAGTTTTTTTCTTTTTTTCCTTTTATTTTGCTTTTGTAGATCGTCTTTTTCTTTTTACTGGAATCATTTGGTTGTTGATGGTATTGTTCCAAAACTTCATCTTTACAACTTCAAGTTCTTTATTTCTGTCCAAATCTTCAATGTGATGATCCGTTTCAGCTTCTGCAACTTTCATGTCGATTGCATGATTAATTTTTGGGGTGTAATTTTTCTTTTGTGCTTAAAAGAATTTAGAGGTATTTCATGCCTGCCACCTCTTTGACGAAATTAGGAAAAAAAGAAGCAATTTCAGATGGAAAATAGAGTTTAAAAGAAGGGATAATTCTGGCATTAAACAATGACAAACAAGGGTAATAAACAGAATATCAATTAATAATATAATCCGAAAAAATCAAAATCAAACTTAATTTTGCTAGGGTTGAAATTTCTTCAATTGATATGATGATGATGATGATGGAAGTCAAGTGCGTAAGATAAGGAGGAATAGCCGAGGCGGAAAGCAAACACGGAGTCTTCTGAAAGCGAAAGCAGGAGCTTTTGCCTTTTTGGAGTTCAGTGATTTATTCCAGAACGTTGCGCTGTCGGTAAGAGTAATGATACGTATTTTAAAAATTTTATTAAAATAATTATTTTAAATAATATAATATATATTAATTAATTATTAAAATAAAATAAATAATTTTAATTTAATTAATTAATATTATATTATATTATTTATAATAATTATTTAAAATAAAAAATTTAAAATATATAATATTATTATTTTGAGAAAAAAAAAAAAAACAAAGAAAGAAGAAAAGAAGAGAGAGGCCATACATAACCATTGATTGCAAAATATGACACATGTGATGTAAATATATATGCTCAAAAGCTGAGCAAAAGCTCAGCGAAGCACTACGTTGAATACTCAAAGTAGAGATTAGAGATTCTCAAAATAATTTCCAAAGATATTGAAAAGCCTAACTGCTCCGCTAAAGATTTTCTCAAATCTAAATTTGTCAATAATAATAAATACACGTATTGACCTCATAAGTGCCGGTACCCGATTCGTCACTCTTATAAACATCGACTCATTACACCTTAGCGAACGCATCACCAACACAAATCAATTTCTTATCACAATGAAGAAAATCTCCTCAACTTCCAATGCTTCCCTTCTCCTACATACATATTTTTTAACCTTAGTTATGAACATTTTGTCCGTTCAACTAGTAAAATCTCTTACACATTATTTTTGGCAGTAACCGTGTTGGTCGAAGTAAAAGGGCAAATATGTACTGAAAATTATGGCTCATGTGATGGCCGTACGACTCCTGATTGCAATACATTGTGCACATCAAACCATGCCGGTGGTAATGGATCTTGTGATGCCACTGATTATTGCAGATGCTTTTATCCTTGTACTGATCGTGCTGATAAAAAGCTCTGCAAAGATTATGTCGGTCCAAACCCTCAAGGCGGCTGTAGTGACAAAGATTGTGACTCAACTTGTAACAAAAGATTCCCCGGATCTGATCAGTATGGCTGTGGATTATGCCAGGCCATTGAGTATCCGAATCTTGCTTGTTATTGCATCCATTTGTGTTAACTAAGAATATGCATGGCTTAAAAATTTTATGTTTGTTATTCAATAATATTAGAAATAATTAAAATCTTTTACTCTATTGTATATATAGTAATGTTTCAATCCAGTATCATTAATTTGTTAAAATTCAGGAAAACTATTAAGTGATATGGTTTAATAATATAATGATATTATTATATGACTTGATAGTTTTTCCGAACTTTAATAAGATTCTGGATCATATCAGTACTCATTATATATATTGGAATTTTATTAATATTTCAAAATATTAATTTCTAGTTAGAGCAATCACTTTTATATTTGATTTAAAATTAGTCATGTGTTTGATATAGTTATAAATTAGAATTGAATAAATCAAATCTAAATATGATTTAGATTATTTAAATTGAATTAAATTATGAAATACTTAAATGACTAATTAAAATTAAATAAGCAAAGAGAGTGAATGATTTAAATTGAATTAAGAAAAAAGATTATAGATGATTTCCCTATATAAAAAAACATAAAGCTTCTATAACCTCTCCTTCTATCCCCTGTTTCTTTTATAATTTATTTTTGGTTGTTATATTCTATTATTTGGAGTACAATTTCACAACAGCAGCACCATTGAATCCTGAAAATTAATCTATATTATTTGTGTTGGACAATCTTCTTAGAGGAGTGGAAATTAGTCTTAAGTATAGTGCATTGCACATGTGTTGACGAATTTATGATTGTTGCAAAATGAATCGTGCTGAGTGAACAATACTGTGAATAAAATTGGATGAACAATATTCATAAACAGTGATGTGAACAATACCCATAGTACTATTCATCGAGTTTTAATTTAAAATTATTGATTCAACTGATTTCGAACTCCACATAACTAATATCGCTCATATTTCTATATATATATATATATATATATATATATATATAGACATAACTTTTAGACACAATTTTAAAAACAAATTTTAACCCTTGGATTAAAGAATAATAAAAAGTCAAGATTTGATGACATGAATTAATAAATAAAATTTTCTGTCCTCTAATTAATGTTAAAAATTAATAAATGATTGAGATTAATGAGGTGAATCAATAATCATTTAACTTTTTTCTCTATCTTATATTCTTATTTATTCATATCTCTCGAACATTATTTACTCAATTTTTTTTATATCAAAATATTTTTTCTTCTCCGGTCATCGTCTTCATTTTCTTCTCTTTTTTTATTAGGCTTGGCAAAAGTCTGGGTTCGGACTGGGTTTGTGCCTACCCGGGCCCGGTCCGGACAAATAAAACTACTATCCGAACTAGACTAAAGCCCGCATGTGTCTCTAAAATTTTAAAATTCCTATGATATTATTTCAACATCTCAATTAAATTATTTCAATATACTATTTACTACCTAAATTCATTTAATCTATATCCAACAATACAATAATCACTAAATAAATTTAAATAAATGTAACATCCAACATATCATAATTACAATACCAATTTTAATTAACTAACACATAAAAATTTTAATTAACTAACACATAAAAATTTTAATTAACTAACCAATTTTAATTAACTTAGCAAATTTTAATTAACTAACACATAAAAATTATTTCAATATACTATTTACTATCTAAATTCATTTAATCTATATCCAACAATACAATAATCACTAAATAAATTTAAATAAATGTAACATCCAATATATCATAATTACAATACCAATTTTAATTAACTAACACATAAAAATTATTTCAATATACTATTTACTACCTAAATTCATTTAATCTATATCCAATAATACAATAGTCACTAAATAAATTTAAATAAATGTAACATCCAACATATCATAATTACAATACCAATTTTAATTAACTAACACATAAAAATTTTAATTAACTAACCAATTTTAATTAACTTAGCAAATTTTAATTAACTAACACATAAAAATTATTTCAATATACTATTTACTACCTAAATTCATTTAATCTATATCCAACAATACAATAATCACAAAATAAATTTAAATAAATGTAACATCCAACATATCATAATTATAATACCAATTACCAACATATCATAAATTCATAACTACAATACAAACTACCAACATAACATATGAAAATCCCAAAATATATAACAAAAATTAATATTTTTTCTTGTGATTTTATATTTTTCTTTTTAAAAAAATAAATAAATCGGGCTCAATCCGGGTTCTGGGTTTTTAACTCCTTGCCCGGACTCGTACCCGGAAATGCCTGGATTTTGAATTTCAATACCCGAGCCCGTTTTTTTTTACATGCGGTCCGGGTAAAACCCGGACCGGGTTGACCAAGTACAGGCCAGATACGATCCGGGCGGGTTTTTTTGCCATGACTATTTTTTACTGCTCTCATCTTCTCTTCTTCTTTCCTCAAAATTAAAAATAGCCACTCAAGATATATTTAACATCATTTTGTTGAGATTGACAAAGGACAATCCGATGAAATCGTATTGCAATGTAGCAAATGATTCTTAAAATTGGATTCGGACGCAGTCCATTTTACAACGTTATGCAACAGTTTAATTTAATTTATGGTTACTTTGTAGGCTTCACAAAAACTGAAACTTTTCAACTTTAGATCAATTTTTTAAAAATTAATAATCCAACAAATAATATCCAAATCCTAAATTTAATGGTAAATATTGATGGAGATGTTTGTTATTAGGGCTATTCCTTTAATCCTAAATATTGTTCAGCAATTACAACATTAAAAGAATATAAAATTATTTGGCGAGTAATTTTTACTGTAATTTAGATTTTAAATTTAAGAAGAAATGACATAAGCAACTAAGACATAATACATAATTTTAAAGAGAGAAAAAGAGAAAGAGAGAGAAAATAATGATAAAATAGTTAGTAACTAATAAGAGGGAGAAGAAAAATTAAATAAGTTAAAAGTTTCTCCTTCGAACGAATTTTTTTTATTCATTATCCAGTAATTTAATGGTTTAAAAGGTATGTTTAAAATTATGTAAAATATACTGTCTCCTGAACCTAACCCACATATATGTATATTAATTTATTTACATTTCTGTGTTGCATACTTCTTAAAATCGAAAAAAATATAATCACTGCACAATAAATTTATCATTGCCATTAATTAATCGAACAGATAACACGATGCCATCGCGATTGTATTAGTATGCGTGTTTGATACCAATCTACTTTTTTTCCCCTTTTCAAATGGAAACTGTATCATTGCCAGAAGAGCTCAAAAGGTAGCGAATTACAAGTCGGAATTTAGTATCACATGACGAATGTGATATATTTGCCCAGACTGTGTCATGTGCTTTCAATTCCGATATAAGTCCATACAGCTCATGATCTGTTTTAGTACCAGTGCCACCAATTATCTTATGTGCTGCTCACCATCACGATTCACACCATCACCCCACCATCTAGTTATATGTCATACATACATACATATGTATATATCAAACTATGATTAGTTTTCTATGACTCTTTAATTGTTTGGCTGACAACAATTGAGCCATACGAAAAAAAATTACTTATGGGTTGTTGTAAGTTACTTTATACATAACTTAGCAAGACCCTGTATATATTTATGTGTGTGTGTGTGTGTGTCTACATCTATGGAGAGTGCTTTTTCAATGAAAATTCATGTACTTTTTTAAAGTGTGGTGGGATGGACTTTCATTTCACCGTTAAGAATATTTTACAATATTATGAAACAGTTTACAGTATTGTAAAAGAATTTTACAGTGCTATAAAATTATTCAATAATACTACATATTTTAAATTTTGTTATTTCAAATAATCATCTCAAATAATGTAGCATTCATTAATTAGTTAATAAAATTAAAATAAATTAATTATATTATCTTATTAACCAATTAATGAATGTCACATTATTTTAGATAGTTATTTAGAATAAAAAATTTAAGATATTTAAGATTTCTCAAAATTATTTCACAAAGGAGTGAAAATAGTTCCCACATATTAATAAAATGCTGTTTGGAAATTAAGGCTTCGTGAAATTTCATATTTGTTAGCGATTTTTATTTTTTCCATTTTTGAAGATATAAATTTCGTTTTTGAATTTCACGAAGCCTTAATTTTGAGAGGGAGGGTTTTATTTTGGAAAGTGAGGACAAGACACACGTTTTATGGGCAGTTAAATAAAATATTAATTAGAAACAAATCGTGGCCCTTGAAATTAATAAAGTTATATGTTAATAGTCTTTCTAAAAGCTCAGATAGTGATAGAAAGGAGAGGTCCGAGAGGAATTGTGAACCAAGGATTTGAAACCCTACCTAAGACATGTAAACTATTAATTGTTGAAGGGAGGTAATTGAGAATTTACCAGCGTTGGCACCGATATTAACATACAATTTTTAACAATAATTTTTACTTAACTCCCTTTTTTATTCCTACCACACCTGCTACTTAACCTATATATTTTCACCACACACTTTAGGCAGATTTATTATACTTCAATAGTTGAAGTAACTTGGATACTAATTGTTACCACACGTTTACCTACCCCATTCTTGATCTTTCGATGCAGAATTTTAGAAACTATTATATATTGTATTCTAGACTAAAAATTAACATTTCAACATTATTTTATTCCACATTACCCTTTAAGATACAAATTTATATTTCAATTTTATAAGCCGAAATTTATGCTACAGTAATAACTTTCTAAAGTTGAGGCCTAATTTTTACATCAACAACTTTCATATTGATGACCTACCCATAAATGTAAGTTACTGAATAGGAAAGTTATTCTTCTAAAGCCTTAAATAGGTAATATTAAAAATCTATGAGTCCTAATGCTACTGGACAAGCTCTCTGTTTCATTCATTCCATTTTTTGTGCATGTGCCAATGGACTGACCTTAAATTCTTCCTCTTCCACGGCAACTTCAAGTTCACGAACATTTCATTTTCAAAAACTGCCCCCAGCTATACCGGAAACTGAATCAAATAATCTCTTTATATACCACCACCCATTTGCAATAACACCACCAACAATATCAATTATACAAATCGTTCTCCAAAACCTAATTGAAAAAAAAATAATAACAATAATAATGGCAGCAGTGAGTATCAAGAACTGTTGCATAGTCAAGCCAGCGGAGCCAACATACAATGGCATTTTGCCTTTGTCAGAATTGGATCAAATTGGCACCATAACTCACATACCCACAATTTATTTCTACCAGCAGCCGTCAGAAAACTGGCTCAGTCCATCAGACAAATTATTCAAGACCCTAAAAGACTCACTCAGCTTTGCCTTGGTTCATTTTTACCCTCTTGCCGGTCGGCTACACTGGATAGGCCGCGGCCGGCTCGAGCTCGAGTGCAATGCCGCTGGTGTCGAGCTCGTCGAGGCTGAGTCTAGGGCTAAACTCGAAGATTTAGGTGACCTTTCGCCGTGTCCGGAGTATAATTATCTTGTCCCCGCCGTTGATTATACTCTCCCAATTAAAGAACTGCCTTTGGTTCTCGTGCAATTAACGAGATTTCAATGTGGAGGAATTAGCCTAAGCTTTACTATATCCCATGCAGTCGCTGATGGGCCTAGTGCACTTCATTTTATCCTTGAGTGGGCCAGGATCGCCCGACGCGAGCCGTTGGGGCTCCCACCTTTTCTTGACAGGAAAGTTTTACAAGCCGGAGAGCCTCCGGTCTCCTGTCCCTTGTTTGATCATGCGGAGTTTGATCATCCTCCGCTCTTGATCGGGCAAACGGATAATATTGAAGAGCGAAAGAAGAAGACCACTGTGTGCACATTAAAGTTAAGCAAAACCCAAGTGAAGAAGCTTAAGAACATGGCTAATGAAGGTCAAAATAACGGTATCGGACGTCCGTTTAGCCGTTATGAGACGGTGACCGGACATTTGTGGCGATGTGCATGCAAGGCACGTGGGCATAAAGCCGAGCAGCCAACTGCATTGGGTGTTTGTGTTGATTCACGTAGCCGCATGCAGCCACCTTTGCCACTAGGGTACTTTGGGAATGCAACTCTTGATGTGATTGCCCTTAGCCGGTCCGGAGAGCTCGTGTTAAAGCCGTTGGCATATGCGTCGAGCAAAATACGGAGGGCCATCGTGACGGTGACCGATGGGTATGTGAGATCTGGGATTGAGTATTTGAAGAATCAGACAGACTTGACTAAGTTTCAAGACTTGCATGCACTAGGGGGAGATGAAGGGCCATTTTATGGAAACCCTAATCTTGGGGTAGTGAGTTGGTTGACTTTGCCAATATATGGACTTGATTTTGGATGGGGGAAAGAGATTTATATGGGGCCAGGGACTCATGATTTTGATGGGGATTCATTGATTTTGCCAAATCCAAATGAAGATGGAGGGTTGATTGTTGCTTTGTGTTTGCAAGTTTGTCATATGGAAGCTTTCAAGAAGCACTTTTATGAAGATATCATATAGCTAGAGATGGTTATGGTTTCAGTTATGTTCTCGTTGAAGACAACTTATCAATTTCAAGTTCGAGACAACCTGTTGAATAAACGTCTATGATCAAAAAGCATTTGCTGTTGTTGAAATAATTCGATTATAATTGCGGAATTATCGTTCTCGGCCACAAATTATGCATTAAACGTCCATAATTTGAATTAATTTATTAATCAAAGTATTTTTTTAACACCTTCTTGCTTCCATGTATCTAGTGTATAAGGGAGTGATTTGAATTTACCAATTTTTTTTTCTAATTTAGAACTTAATTTAACCATCAGTTTTTTGTTACTCTATTCAACAAATTTTAAATTTCCATATTTCAGTGACATTTAACTAATAAAGTCTAATTATAGTGGTAGTGCTTCAATTATTCAAAGTTGGCTAGTTTCATCAAAATCCAAGTTGTCATCATTCAATATCGTTAGCAATCTTTCTCCTCATAATGAGAACTCACAGAAACGGTCATTTATAACAAATAAATTTGGTTATTTATTATAAATACCAAATTACCAATGAATCAAAATAACTTGTCCAAGTTCATAATAACATGCAAGTTCACTAAGATTTTGAAATGTCCGAAGTTCTTTATCCTTCTGGTATTATACTATTATAGCAGCTGGTAAAGTGAGATATTGGATTTGGTTCTCTCTTTTCCTTTTTATCAAAATATTTGACTCTTTTACTTGGTGCATGCAAAATGACATTTTCTTTTTCATTTGTATAGAAAAATATCAATATTTTCATCATAAAATCTTTTTTCTTTACTTACTTAAATTTGTTCAAACTTTATCTCAAAATAACCACAATGATATAGGGCGCATTAAGCTATCAAAGTAACGTTTTCCAGCCAAATGTACATCATATCACTTTTATTGAAATTTCAGTCTAAATCATTTCTATGCGGATACCATAACGTTACAAGAAAATACTTGTGTGCTGGTGTATATTAATTTGATTTGATTTCTGTTGACAAATTCAAATATAGGTTCATTACTTGCAATGTGAAGAAATATGCTCAGAAGATTTGGGTCCATGAGATGCCACTTGTGATTCAAAATGCAAATCAAGACACATTTGACGGTAGAGGATCCTGTGAAGTCTCCTCTGGAGCTCCATTATGCAAATGCTACTAAGAATGTGGCGTAACTCCGCCTGCACCACCATCGCCACCGCCAACAAAACACAAAACATGCACCGTTGCCCATGGTCCATGAAGTGAAGCTTGTAATGTGCAATGTTGTGACGAAAATTGTGCTGCTAAATATTCAGAGCCAATTTATGGCCACAGAACCTGCAGTGAGCTTGTGTCTGTACGGGATTTAATTGTTTAAGTTTCTCAAGTGAAAGATTTGACAATTACTGAAATAAAGAGCTCTTCTTTCTATCTATTTTTCATATTTGTTTTACATGTGATAAGACTCTAGTATTGTTATATCAAGAACTTCATTGAAAAGATTAATTGACAATATCAAATTCAATGTTCCTAATCAAACTCAACAGATAAAATCAGTATTAAAAATTTCAACTCTTCTCTTCAACTAAAAGTAATTGAATAAATTTCCTAAAACTGACAATCGCCAATTTTAAATATGTAGCAAAGTTTCTCCATATTTATCACTCTGTTTCTTTTCATCTTTTCCTGATTTCGATATATGAATATGGTATGAATGTGTCTATGAATAATAAACTTGTGAAAAAAGTTTTGACCTACAGTATAGGACCTCTTAAACTCGGCATGTCTGGGCAAGATAATCACATCCTTCGTACACTTCCAAACCTGGCTGATCAAGCTGATCTTCTAGAAAGCAAGCACATCGCTTGCTCATCTTTCCAGTCAAAGCAATTTCTACAGGTCTTTGAACTAACCTTGGGAAGCCGTTGTCACACCAAACCTAGCAAAACAAATTAACAGTCAGAAAACACAAAGATGGTTCATTACAATACTACTGATATCAGGTTTCATCTTTTGTGCTATGAAGCCTGGGGTTAATGCCGGTATTGCAGTTTTCACACTTCCCATTAGAGGTTTCAACTTGAGAGTTAGAGGTAACGAGTATGTAATCTTACAGACATGTCTAATAGCCAATCCCAAACATGAGAGATGATTCTTAATCTACAGGAAATAGAGTTGTGTCATTTTAAAAGGTGTGCCCCTACTATCATGGCTGGCTTGGCTACAGAATTAGTTCAGATGGATACAAAACTAGATCACATTAGGAAAACTGGCATTGCAACTTAATCATGCTCAGAATATGATGACAATGTCAAGTTCCAGAACTCATACCTCTCCACCCTCATCCTGACTCCATCTTGAGTTGCAACCTGGTTGTTTAGCCTCTTCAGCTTTCTGTTTCTCCAAAAGCTGTGCCCCTCTAGCAGACTTTGCTTCAGCTCCTTTCAGATATTTTGTGGGATTCCCCTGATTATCATAGTAACGACCCACTAGCTTACCAACAAATCTGATAGCAGGAGAAGGCAGGGTAAATACCAAGCACTGTCCTTTAGAGGATAAACTCAAGCAACAATTGCACCTAAAAAATAGATTTCCAGCTAGATTCCCTAAGAAATTAAAAATTTTCTCAAGGGAGGGGCCAGGAAAAGAAGAAACTGTCTCTTTCGAAATAAAGCTTATGTTTCACATTCGCAATACCATTGCTAACAAATCAAGAGTCAAAGTACTGCATCTTTTCTGTTAATAAATAATGCAAGCCATTCACATCAATAGGCAGACAAGGAATTAACAAAGTTACTAGACACTACATAATAATTTTGCTTAGGTACCTCATTGCTCATCAGCATCTAATTGCAGATACAATGGGTGGTCAAATTTTTTTGGATAACAAACTCAAAAATGTATTAGTGAAGAAGATTAAAAACAGATAGAGGACCAGCTGTCCACTAAGAAAACAAAAACTAGGACCATTTGTGCTATACAAAAGTATATACCCAATTACTCCTATACAAGACTAGAATCAGTTATAATTCGTATCTCAAAACCCCATCCCAATTTAGATGTATGAAAAAAAATGATGAATCTTGAAACTGCTTTGAAACTGAAGAACAAAAAACAAGAAGACGAACTTTGTCCCACAGTTCTTCAGCATTATTTGCACTTTTCCCCCAAAAAAGTGCTGCCACTGCACATTTCCAAAGAGTTTTAGCCTTTGTTGCTCTACCAAAAGCAAAGAAATACTCCATAAGAGAATCACAAGCCAAAATGACCTAAAAAAAAAAAAATTACTTCTTTGCACAAATTGTACCACAACTTTTAAGCCACAAAGCAGTGAAGAAAAAGATGATTTGAAGTTTCTACACTTCTGTTGAACATATCACACCAAGAAGGAGAGAGATAAAAAATTAGGAAACTTTCTTTGAAAAGTTTCTCCAGAATTTAATTTTCCTCGTGCCAAGGCCCACAAGAAGACTTGAACATGGTGGTCAATGCGGCCATTGTCACTTTACTAATGTGGCAATTAGCTCCAACAAGACAAAAGGTGACTCCAACTTTGCTTTAGCTGCTGACTCATTTGCACTATGAAAATATAGAAACAGTGCCATATGTGATGGCGAATGATACTTAATGATCATCACATTAAAGATTCAAAGGAACAAGTTTCTTTCTTTTGACTAGTTTTAGTGGGCCTTGTGCAATTCTGGAACAGAAAAGCTTTATGATTGATTTTGAAGATACAGAAAGCCTAGCCTGTATTTTACCAGAAACCATGATGGACTTGGAATGGATTGTCACTTTAGTTCACTGGCCTTTGTTGATAATTTCCTTTACAATTACTTTTTCTTTCTTGCTTCATTTTTCAACTCAAAGGACTGTAGATGAAAAAAATAAATAAATCATGTATGACTCACGTGTAGCTTCTGAAGTAAAATTCCCGCCATTCGACAATGCTCTTTACCTACAAAATTTTCAATAAGCAAACCAACAGGAATGTCATTCATCTGTTCTAACGACATTTAGCACAAAGCATGCAACAAAAAGCTTGTGCAGCTAACATTGGGGCTTTGTTTTTGGTAAACTATTCCTTTTGAAGAGAAAAATTGAATGACATTCAGTTGATACATTCGTTAATGTGTACATGTTGGGTGTGTATGCGTGTGAGAATGAGAGAGAATGAGACGACAAGGAAGGAAAGAGGCATCTCAGACTGTTGAAAGCATAACAATATTTTAATCTACACATTAAACCGTAGTCACCGTCATCAGGTGCATCAGCAAAAATGGAACCACCATTTGTAAATGCTTAGATTCAAGCGTCAAAAGAAGCAACTTTATAAGCATTAACAACTTGCAATCACTAAAGTAGAGCTAAACTGTGACAACAAGAAAGTGCATGCAGAAAAGAAATTACCTCTGTGCTGGATAGACCACGCAATGAATCAGTGAGTCCATCTCCTGAGTCAAAAACAAAATAGAAGAAAGAAATAGATAAGTAAATAAATGAAAGCAGCAGTAGATAAAGGAGCACTGATATACCAGATTCAAAGGTAGGAAATTTAGTGCTCGTCTATTATGACTTTGCAAAGTTGTTATCCCAAAACTTTATATCACCATAAGAATAGCAGAAAAAGATATATAATTGAAGATTGTACCTGTAAAGTTTCCTGAAACGAATGCACGGGAAGCATCTCTGAGATTACGAGACAAAAAGGCAAGAAGTTATCACCATGAGTGTATATATCTACTAAAAACACTACCTCCGAAAGAATCAAAAACTAAAAATTCCTACAAAATCATATACTTCATAACAGCTCAATTCTCATGGCGAAACCAATTCACTCAATCACAAAACATATTAGTAAAACAAAATGTTACTAACTTTGAAATTGGTTTAACTAACCTTCCAGCAAAATGATTATAACCTCCTCCAACGCCATAATGAGATTTTCCTTTGGTCACATCAAACACTGATCTGATTCAGAAAAAAACCCACGAAATAAAATTAACTAAAACACAAAATCAACATCACCAACTGAATTAAACAAACATAAAAACAGAGAGAGTACCCAATAATTCCTAAAAGGATTGGTATTGATTCATCGGTTCCATTGTGCAATGACAATTCTTCGGCTGTGAACAATCTCTAAAAGTAAAGTAAACCCAATACCAAAGTTAAATAAACAAATAATCATTAAAGGGACGTAATTTAGTTAAAGTATTGAAACCTGTTGAGGGCTGAGGAGGAGTTTGGGAGAAAATCTGAAAATAACAGCGACTGACGTGACTAAAACTGTAATTACCACAATTGGGGATGATATTATTTTCTTAAAAACCATCGGAAATTTTGTTAAATGGCTCAGAGTTTATGTTTTCTCAACGCAGAATGAGAAAGCTCAATCGGAATTGGAGATTCAGAAAATGGCTAAGTAAACGCGTAGTCGGAAAGTCTTTACGTCCCTATTAGTCAACATTTTCGCGTTTTACCAACTAAATTTGTTCATTTGTATAAAATAGGTACCAGATCCGGTGACTCATTAAGTTAAACAAACTAGTCCAACTAACAGACAAAGCTTCTAACTTACAACTAATCGACATATTGTACAATGTTTATTCTCATGTAAAAATTGAATCAGAATTTCGTACATTCTTTTCTTACATAATTGTACGAAAATCTAACCACTACATCATAAAACCTTCACGACCCCTACGTAAAATAATCACAATCCAATTATCTTCATATTCGAAATCAACGTAAAAGGTAATATTTAAAGGTATTCAAGTCATTTGTGATGAGGAACAGAGGAAGGGACCATATTGTACAAAACCAAAATATTTTCATTTTTAAAAAATTAATAAACATTAGAGACCCCTAGGTAATCCAAAAAAAATTTCATAAGAAAAGAACACTCGGCTGCTTGCAATTTCACCGGAGTGAGGAAGAGTTGGAGAACGAAGATTATTACAATAGAGAGTGTCTTGTTTTATTACGCCGTTACTGTTTCAAGTTTTCAGCATCGATTTTATAGGTATATTATCGACTTTCATTGCTCACTAGATTTTAAATTAGTTGGAAAATTGTATAAATTCGTTATTATTATTATTATTATTATTACTTAAGCTGTCAGTTTGAGTTTTATATTTGATGTTTTCTTTTGCGTATTTATCAAATTTTGATTTTTTTTTTTTGTAATGAGATTTAGTGGAATTTGTTTTATTTGTATCTTTGTTCATGTTGAATGTTAATTAGGAACCCATATGTCATAATACCTGTAAGGCTGTAACTGAGCCGCGTGTTTTAATTGGACTTTTAGTTAGAAAGTTGTTGAAGCCATGACATTGCAGGTGGTGATGAGGAATTTGGGGAGTAACGTTCATTGTGAGCCATCTTTAGAATCAATTATTTTGTCAAGTCTGATCCACATTACTTCTATTTGTCATATAAAGTGTGGGTAAAAGAAGCCATCTTTAGAATCAATTATCTTGTCAAATCTGAACTGCATTACTTCCATTGGGAATAGAAACTGTGACTAAAAGATCAAGAAGACTCAAAATTGGTTCAGCTACCCATGGACATGGTTATGAGTGTGATTGTGAGTATTCATTGTTTTATTTACTATTCAATGCATAAGTTGAATGGGTAGGGGCCTACAAATTGATGAGTCCAGCCAATGGGATGTAACTAGGATTTGAGGCTGTTAATATTGTGCGCTATGTTTGGGGTTTAGTTTTCAGGATGGGTATGGCCTTTTGACTGCCTTTATGCTTGAAATATCTTCTGGTTCAATATTTCCAGCCGTATATTATTACTTTGTTGTACGTATTTATCGCCTTTGCTTCTATGGTTTTGTTCATTAGGGTACTGAAACGTGGAGGAAGATTTCTTTGCTTTGAGCTGAGCCGTGTGGATATTTGTGTATTTAAGGAATTGTGAGTATGTTTTGCACTTGGTGTTTAATTAAACTACCACTATCTTACAAATCACATGCTTAACATATTACTGGCCTTGCTCATAGTACGCCAGCATTGCTGTTGTTACTGCAGTTTTATTTGATAGATCATAATATAATATATGTTTCTCTTGTATACCATAGGAATTGCAAGTTACATTAGTTTTCTTTCAACCCCTAATGCAGGTATGATTATTACTCTTTTTCAGTCATTCCAGCAGTAGGGGAACTGGTTGCAGTTGATCGAGGTGTTTGCAGTTTTCCCCCTCAAGTAATTAATGATTTTTCAATCCTTTGCATTGTTTTCCATCATCAGAAAAAGCAACTACTGAAAATGTGATACAATGTGGCTATCAATTTCTACCTTTTTAAGTACAATATGGTATTTTTTCTATTTTGGAATGACCTTTAGTTTATTCTAATTAATGAATGCAGGGAAAATTTGCCGCGATGATTTCTGATGCTGGATTTAAGAAGGTTGAGTATGAAATTCTTGTTGGCAGAGTCGTCACCATACACTCAGGATTGAAAGTTTACAGGTGTAAATATGAATGAGAAATCCCATCTTACCCAAATTTTGTTCTCTTGAATTCAAATGTTGTTTTATTTATTGAAAAGAAAGAGAAAAAATAAGAAATTTCTGTTAGCCAAACTGAGTTAACTGTGTTCTGTAACTCTAATGTGTTGGTTTTTATCCTTACATGTGATACTTTTGAGTTCAATTACAGGGGAACTTTACTTCTTTTGAAAATTGCTTCCAGACATTTCAATACAAGTTGTGGTTATGTACTTCCGAAAATACATTATGTAATGGGCCGGAGCAAAGAAAAATGGAAAATTTACAAAAATAACAAAAGAAATTTAGTAATTTTTAAATTAGTCACCTTAAGTTTTTCTATCGTATCTAACCAATTATAAAATTTTTAGACTAAAATACCTTTATATATATAAGTTAGGAGACGAACCTAGAAAATGTGCAACAGGACCTGTCGCATGAAATCACAGCAACACACTCATTGGAATTTTGTGCGACAGGCGGCTGTCTCCCGGTAGACAGGTGCCTGTCGCATGAAAATATAGATTCAATTTTATTCTTTTTCTATGCCACAAATGCCAATTATACTAATATGTTTTGATCCGTTTCATCACAAGATTCGAAATGGTATATTATACGGCTAAAACATACGTATGTAGCATAAGTTATGACATCCGGAAGGTACTCGACACATACAATGTACTTATGTGCGAAAGAGTGTCTCCCAGGAGACAAGTACCTGTCGCACGAAAAGACAGATTCAATTTTATTCATTTTTTGTTCCATAAATGCCTATTATACTAATATACTTTGATTCGTCTCATCGCAAACTTCGAAACGGTATATTCTAGTCTAAAACGAATATATGTAGCATAAGTTATGACCTCTGGAAGGTATTCGACATATACAATGTGCTTATGTGCTACAGGCACATGTCTCCCGGAAGACAAGTGCCTGTCGAACGAAAAGACAGATTCAATTTTATTCTTTTTTTTTTGTGCCACAAATGCCTATTATACTAATACGCTTTGATCTGTCTTATTGCAAGTTTCGAAACGATATATTATACGCTTAAAACGAACATATGTAGCATAAATTATGGTTTTTGAAAAGTATTCGACACATACAATGTGCTTATGTGCGACAGGCACATGTCTCCATGGAGACAAGCACCTGTTGCACAAAAAAATAGATTTAATTTTATTCTTTTTTGTGCCACGAATGCCTATTATACTAATATGTTTTGATTTGTCTCATTGTAAGTTTCAAAACGGTATATTATATGCCTAAAACGGACATATCTACCATAATTTATGACCTTCGGAAGGTACTTGACACATACAATATTTATGTGCAATAGGCACCTGTCTCCCGGTAAATAGGTGCCTGTCGCATGAAAAGATAGATTCAATTTTATTATTTTTTTATGCTACAAATACCTATTATACTAATATGCTTTGATCCGTCTCATCGAAAGCTTTGAAACGATATATTATACACCTTAAACAGATATATGTAGTATAAGTTATGAGCTCCAAAAGGTACTCAACACATACAATGTGCTTATGTGTTACCAGGTAGGTTGGGCGCATGCAACAATGGACGATAGACACCTATTTCATGCTGTAGTGCTCGCGATGGAGTAAAATTACAGAAATTAATGATGATTATACAACTTATTTTTAACACAGGCAGAATTGACATTATCAACACCTTAATAGAGCAAAAATATGACAAATAAAACCTAATAAATATTTTATCGAATACATTATGTACCATTTATTAAATTCAAATTTTATTAAACAATTTTTAATATTTATAAACAATCAATCCTAATACTCTTCTATAATCATCTATACACTCATTTATCACCAATTAATCTTAAGAAAACTAAAAAGAAAAAAAATGACAACTTCAAAATTACGGAGATAAAACCGTCACCCAAGAGCCGAAAATTATAACCGCTTACCACTAGAGATGAACTCACTCTCTAAATCCCGTCCGATTGCAATTAACGGTTGCTGGAAAATCAAGATTAAGCTGCTGTTACGCACGCCTAAATTAGCTTTCGTAAGTTTGAAGTTTGGCGGATAAGGGTGTTTTGATCCATAAATTATACAATGGATTACATATGATAAAAAAATTTACAGTGATTAATTTTGAAAATTATTAAATTTTTTTTGTTATTTTTATAAATTTCCCCAAGAAAAATAGCTAGTTTTTCAATAATGCCAGGAATGAGTCTCGACAATTAATGTTAAATTGACAATTTGATTTTCTTTTAAGTAGGAAAAAAAATGTCACCATTAATGGTCCAGCCCGGTGGGGAACCCAGTAACCCGCTGAACCGGAACTAACAAAATTTTGGCAACAAAACGGATCAGAACTATTCAAAGTAGAAAAACACATCATCAAATTTAGGTTTCAGCTACAGCAAAGCAAACAGAGGTTTTTATTCGCTTGGCCACTTCAAGCTTTCATTGCTTCAACCATAAGTTACAAAATTGAATTCAAAAACCCCTAATTTCACAGATCTTTAACGCATCTCTTACTATTTCAGCTATTATTTACAGGTTTGCCACTTTCAAATTGAAAACATTTATTACCTTTACAAAGCGAAAACTTTAATAATTGTTAACAGGAGTGAACAAAAAATCTGTGTCCTAAAAAAAATTGAATAAAACTAAGTCATAGTTTAATAAAAATATTTAACATTAATTTGATTTAATCTAATGAATGAATTATCTCAGACTATTAAAATATACTAAAAAAGAAAGTTTTTGTTCTTCCCAATGCCAGTATCAATAAGTAATATGGAGACACCATCGCTAGGCAAAGCAAGCAGCTTTAATGCTCTCTCCGAAAGCTTGGCCTCTCAAAATAAACAAAAATCAATTATGCTATCTTTCTTCTATCCCAAAATAAGGAACATTAATAACGAACAATCAACAAAATACCTGAATGTCAATGATACGAGAAGAGGAAGTGTATTTTTGAGCTTTAGTATCATCAAAGAATATCTCAGGTGGGGTATTAACTTGAGAAATTTATAAAAATAGTCAAAAAATTTAGTGAATTTCTAAAATAACCACATAAATTTTTTCTATCATATGTAGTCATATATTTCTTTTATAAACTTAAATACCTTCAGATATATAAACAAAACCAACAATTTACACATTTTCAACTAAAATTTTCCAAAATCCAGCACACTGTAATCTCTAAAATTCACTCACTAATCAGTAACTCATCAGTTAAAAAATAAAAAATTGAGGTTAGTATTTATTTTACACAATGTGTAGCTTTATTTTTTGATTAATTGAAATTTATGAATTATTTAAGTAAAAACGAGTTTGAAGATGAACCTAGAAAGACAACAAACGCATGTCGCATGGTGACATTCTTAACCATCCATAGAGGGTTTATAGATCAGATCATGAACTCTTTCAGACCCTTACCCTTAAGCTTTAGTTTCACTTGGTTGGGGTAGAGTTTCAGCCTACCTTCCACTGAATATATAAAACCTTACAGCTGTGCAGCTGCCTAACTTGCGAAGTAGTGGTATCTTTCTTTCCATTACGAACGACACGCCATTTGCGCCCTCCCCGTGTTTACTAGCACTCTTGTCCAGGTCTAGAGTGAAGAGAAGGCAAAAAATTGCCACCGAAGCAGCATGAGCGGGCTTCTATTGCTACGTAAAAATAGAGCAAGAGAGCATTTAGCTCCCACATGTTTGGTAAAAAGTGTTATACGGGATCCAACGCGTCTACATGCGACAGGAGCGGTTGTCCGACTCATGTCTAAACTCTAAATTTTTTAAGTACTAATTTTTTTTTCTTTCTTAGGCTTAATATAGTCAATTGTTCTTCAAATGTGTTTTGATGGATCATGAGAGGAATTGACAAACGGTCATTTTGAGTACAGAAATAGAAAAAATAGAGCATTTTTTGTTTAAAAAAATTGTACGTTTGATGTATTTTTTTCAAGAGTATATGAAGTTTTACAAATAAATCTGAATGATTACAGCATTACATTGAAAACAACTTTACAGTTGAGATGTTCTACCCAACCAGTATGCTCAATACCTATAGATATAGTTGATGATGAAGTGGTAAGAGCTTTGATACATATAAGCTCTGATACATATGAGCTATAATTCGTGAATGAGGGGTGCATCCTTGTTTTTGTTAGCAAATTCCCTAAAGTAAGAAATCAAGAGCATATTGAAAAAGAGAACGTCGTTACACTGGCAGCTGTTGAAGAAGAGGTGTTACCGCTGACGACCTCACTGCAACAAGGTTACTCTCTTTTCCATTACAGTGATAATCATATTAATGACACGAATAATATAACAACAAATAGCATTAATGTTGATTCATGCCATAACCCAATTGATGATGGAGACGATGATTTATGTATTCGATATTTTAAATTGTCTTTATTGATATGATTATTCATAATAAGTATTAGAGAATTTCCAAACCCGAAATAAGATTAATCTCACTATAGTTACAACTATTCAAATATGCCTTTTACAACCTAATATCACTATTAAATATGCCAACGGCAATCTTTCTCCTAAAGTATTACTCATGACTATTGTCAAAATTAAATTGTAGCTTGAACATTAAATACATCATAAATATCAACATAAACACCCCACAATCATCAGTTCCAGACTGTTATTGTGGTACACACTTAATTAATATAAGTTTCCAAGGCTCCGCACTCTATAAGTTCAGTCGGATGTTGTAAAATGCAACATCTTGTAGCCATTGAGGAAAGATATATTGAAGTGGCTTAAATAGTTGAGAATAAGTTTTTTCGTCGCGATGTTCCTTTAATGAGTCATAGATAGAGAACTGCTTGTGTACAAAGTCTACTCGGGTTACAACCCAATGATTACTTTTTAAGTTAATTGGAATGAAAACTTGCATACGGTAGGAAAAAAACACATCCAACATTCTTATGTTAAAATCTTTAAATGTAAAAGGACATTCATTGAATCGGATAACAATACACACCATATCAACATTTGCGAACGGTTTTGATTTTGTGTCATCATGGCCATTAATATAGCTATTAAGACTCGTGTAATCTAATGAATCTAGATCACAATTACCGTTATTCCATTGAGCCTTCAAGAAAACCTAATCAATTCATTACATAAATATTTATTACTTATTATAGTATAATAAAATGACAATTATATATTTAAATATGTTATCTAAAAAAAGACATCTATATGTATGCAACGCTGATGTAAGGCATTAAGGTATTGCTGCTGTTTATTACTTAACAAATGGTAGTATTTATGGATATGCTGTAAATGATAAAGAAACCCGTTAGATTATACAAGTACATTACAAGTAAATTAAGTAAAGACTAACATTAGTTAACTTATCCTCTAACCATCCCATTGACTCTCTCCCTAAAAGTATTCTAAAAAATTCCTTTGAATGTCAGATGTCACGATCAACTACAATGTTACTATTAAATCACTGGTCGAACTCATAAAACAGTGTCGGATCCGTTATTCCTTTAAGTTGATTTTTATCCACACTTGTCCTTTCATCGATATTGACATCTGTTGGCTCTATGGCCGGAAGACACTTAATGTTCCTTCTTCGTTTGTAAGTTTATAAGTAGGGACTTTTAAGGGCATATGACGTTATATACTCGCGGCCAATTTTACTTATGCTGGGATGTGCTTCTTTTAAAATTTGCACACTGTCATCATTTACGTCCTTAGATAATAAACATAATGACAACGAGGTGTGATCATGACGATCTCAAACATCATTAGGGGCCTGTTAATAGTAATAACTTATTAAATCATAATACATTTAGAATAATCGCAAAAAATAGAAGCTATGTAAATTGTTTATCATGTAAGGGTTTCTCATCGAAGTATCACTGTAATAATGCTTTGTCGAATTTTCAATATATGAATTAATAAACCCCATTACAGATTTTGCAAACTCTCTTTATTCTTTTCTAAACTGTCTTTGTTTTTTCCGCTCAGCCCCAACATTCGACATTATCTTGGTCATTGTTTTTTTCATGTCAACAATAGAATGATCAATTCTTTCCATTTTATGAATGGCATAATCATACGAAAACTTTGATTTCGACTGTGACAAAAAATAAAATAAATCCATTTTATTTATAACATCATTGTTTTGAAATAATTAAATATTAAAAATAGCATCTAAAACATCTAACCTCTATTGCGGCTTCATATTCATGATCAACAGGTGGCTGATCGTCTACTTTATATTCATGATCAACTGGTGCACGATCGTCCATTTCATAATCATATTCAACATGTGGCTGATAATCTATTTTATCTTTGTTAGGTGGTATGTTGGGGTGATGTTGCAATATTGATACAGCTGATTACTTAAAGAACTTACGATAATTGAAGACTCAATAATAATATTATAATTAAATTCAATTATTAACTCACATTATAGACCCAACGAGAGATTGATATTTCATAATCCTTTACGCTTCTTCAGAATGACATATCTTCCTCTTGAGTAGTCGGATTGAGTGTTTATTTAACAATCCCCTAGTATTGAAATAACTGAAATTAGCCATAGCGCAAATTATCTTGTACACCTCAGTAAAACTTAATACTTACTATGCGTGTGTTGTCGTTGTAAAATTTGTACACCTCAGTAAAATTTATTTTCGAGGAGGAAATACCTTCCCACTTCAATATGCGAGGAGTCATCTTTTTTATCTTGATGGCCCACTTTTCTGATGTAAAACCATTAATTATTTCAAACAACCAAGCCTGTAACATGTGAAAATACAAAGTTAGGAAAAAATAAAAATATGTTGTACAGAAAAAATTCACATATATTTGAAACACACCTGAACCCCATGACAAAAGCCATAAATGTTGTACTTCACCTCTTTAAGAGTATTACCCTGGAAAGCCTCTATTTCCTGATTCAATGCAGTGTCCAAACTTTTATATACAGTTTTCCAAGATAAACGATTCCATGGAAGACTTTTAAAGTACTCAAGATCATCAACATAATTCAATAATAATGAATTCGGTACACTTTCATCTTTTTTACCATTAAGTACTTTATCTGCAAAGTAATATAGCAGCATCAACATCATCCATATGATTAAAGTTTAAATCTTCATATTTTTTATCAAATCGTTTAAGAGTAGCACCTAAATTACCTTCAAAGCACAAATCACGTAACCTGTTATTCGCAGAAAATTTGGCTTCTTTGTGTAAGTCGTATGTACCATAATAAAGTCCCGTAACTAAACCACCATTTAATGATTGATAACCATGTTAACTGGTCACTAAATTCAAACCACAACTGATTTTCATCATCTTTATCACAACACGCTACTTGTCTAAATAGCGTATTGTGAAGAATTACACCACTAAACACGTAGGTATCAATCTTTACGAAATGACAAAATATATCTTTTCTGAATAATTTTAATTGCTGTTTCATTAACTTCCTCTTGATAGTTTCCATCACATTTCTAATTTTTGAGGTATTTGTAATACGCCTGAGAAAGTATTCTGTTTCCAAAATCTTCATCGTGCCTGGTTTCGTAGTTATTACGTCTACAAAAAAAATCAAAATTTTAATTAGTTAATCCAATAATTAAAAAAAATACACACAAAATTGATAAAAAAAATTATTTTAAAAAACTTGTGATTTCGTGCGACAGGAGCTTGTCGCATGGTGCGACATGTTCCTGTTGCACGATATCACAAGCTATGATACCGTGTGGCATAATGCTGTCGTACGCATGCGCCGATGTGACAGGTACTGTCGCGCGCGCGATTTTCGCCTGTAGTGTGTGCGTTTCTGCTCCTGTCACACCTGCACTCCACCTTACAATTACACTATCAACACCTTAATTTTGTATACACCATCAACTATTTAATTTAGCTTAAGAAGCATTTTATCGAGCACCTAGCGTACCATTCTTTAAATCTAAATTTTACTTAGCAATCTCTAATATTTATGGATAATCAATTCTAACTTCATCTATATGCATTTACACATTGACTTATCATAAATCAAACTTGCCAAAACAGAAAAAAAAAAATTAAAACTTACAAAGTGAAAATTACCGAAGATTAAAGAGAAAAACACCTCCAAAATGCCGGAACTAAATCCGTCCAACAGCCAAAAATGAACTCACTCTCAAAAGCTCGCCCCGCCCAACTGCTGTTGATTGTTGTTGGGAAATGCAAAATGGAGCTAGTGCCGTGAGGGAGGATTTTGCCGAGTTTTGGTTTGGGAGATATAAGGGTATTGTAGCAAAACAGGATGGTAAATAGTTAAGGAAGAAAGAAATAATTGAGGTAGTTATTTTGGATATTTATTAAAATTATTTAGTTATTTTTGTAAATTTTCGTATTAAGTTCGAGTGGCTCGACATCTTCTGCAAAATTCATTGAAAAATATCATAGTACCCCTAACTTTTCATGTTGCCCGAGGCCATGAACTCTCCCTAAAATAAAAAAAATAAAAGATTGTTTTTACTTATACTTATTAAACTAGAAAGATTGTTGTATTGAAAAAATAAAGACTTGCATTGTTGTATAAAAAAATAAAGACTTGCTCAAACTGAATTATGTTTTAATAATTAAGGTGGACATGATTCTATTTAGTACGGATCAGACTAAAATTAAATATAATCGATTAAAGTCAGTTATTTTTTTAAAAATTAAATAATATAAAGAATTGAATATAAACCGAATCGGTGGTTTAGTGGTTCAGGTTAATTATGAACCAATTTTAAGTCTTATAAAAAATCAAATATTTAATTGAGTAAAAAAATCGAAATTTCGGTTCGGTTTTCGGTTCAACTGTGGTTTTCCGTTCGCATAGCTGAACCGAAAAACCAAACGTTAAAACCGATCTTTTTTTATAATTTGGCTAAAATTTATATGTGTTTAATTGTTAAGTCAAAAAGATTACGATAAATCTGCACACACACTAAAACTAGTATGTATTTACAACATTTTCCACCCGAGCACAAACCCTAAAATCAAAGCCCGCTGTAGTACCCCGCAGCCCTAACCCAAGACTTTTACACACACCGTCACCGTGCTCGTCTGGCCTGCTGATTCTTCTCAGTTCTCACTGCGAGTTGCGACAGCGGACGACGACACGACAGCTTCTCACCGTGCGTTCGTGCGACGGTTGCTGTTCAACTCACCGTGCGACAGCAAGCTCACCGTGCCCGACTGTTCCGCTTGCCGACCAGGCGACCACCTCTGCTCACCAGCCACCGTGCGCCACCAGCCACCAGGTGAGTTGTGTTTGAATTTCTGTTAAATTTTTTTAATGAAAATGCATCTGAGTTAAGTGGAAATTCTTGCAAATGTCTTTATTATTATTTTTAAATGAAATTGCATACTGACTTCAGTGGAAATGTATACTTCTATTAATTTTCTTTTTAGTGAAAATTATCTAATCAGCAAAGTTATTTGATCGGAAAAGTTATTTAAAACAAATCTTCATCCGATGACAGTATAAGCTTTAGTTTTAACCTGCCATAGTGCCATACAATAAATTATAGGTCACAAATCAATAATTAATATTCAATATTAATTCATAATTTCTGTTTTTTTAATCATTATGTGGTTTGATAAAAATAAAATAATATAAATATACTAATTAACAAAATGATTATAACCTACTCCAACGCCATGATGAGATTTTCCGTTCACATCAAACACTGATCTGATTCAGAAAAAAACCCACCAAATAAAATCAACATCACCAACTGAATTAAACAAACATAAAAACAGAGACAGAGTACCCAAGAATTCCTAAAAGGATTGGTATTGATTCATCAGTTCCATTGTGCAATGCCAATTCTTCAGCTGTGAACAATCTCTAAAAGTAAAGTAAACCCAATATCAAAGTTAAATAAATAAATAATCATTAAAGGTACATAATTTAGGTAAAGTATTGAAACCTGTTAGAGGGCTGAGGAGGAGTTTGGGAGAAAATCTGAAAATAACAGCGACTGAATTCACTAAAACTGTAATTACCTCAATTGGGGATGATATTATTTTGTTAAAAATTATTGGAAATTTTGTTAAATGGCTCAAAGTTTATGTTTTTTGAATGCAGAATGAGAAAGCTCAATCGGAATTGGAGATTCAGAAAATGGCAAAGTAAACGCATAGTCGGAAGTCTTTGGCGTTTTATGAATTGAGGACAATGTTTGTTCATTTGTATGAAATAGGTACCAGATCTGGTGACTCATTAAGTTTAACAAACTAGTCCAACTAACAGACAAAGTCCCAACTTACAACTAATCGACATATTGTATAATCTTTATTCTCATGTAAAAATTGAATCAGAATTTTGTACATTTTCTTCTTACACAGCTGTACTAAAATTCAACCACTAAATCATAAAACCTTCACGACCCTACGTAAAATAGTTACAATCCAATTATCTTCATAGTCGAAATCAATATAAAGGGTAATATTTAAAGGTATTCAAGTCATTTGTAATGAGGAACAGAGGAAGGGATCCTGTTGTACAAAATGAAAATATTATCATTTTCTAAAAATTAATAAACATTAGAGACCCCTAGGTTATTATCCAAAAAAATTTCGGAAGAAAAGGACACTTGGCTGCCTGCAATTTCACCGGAGCGAGGGAGAGTTGGAGAATGAAGATTATTAGCACAGAGAGTGTCTTGTTTTATTGCGCCTGTTACTGTTTCAAGTTTTCAGCATCGATTTCATAGGTATATTATCGACTTTCATTGCTCACTAGATTTTAAATTAGTTGGAAAATTGTATAGATTCATTTTTTTATTATTATTACTGCTTAAACTGTCAGTTTGAGTTTTATATTTGATGTTTTCTTTTGTGTATTTATCAAATTTTTATTTTTTATTTTTTGGTAATGAGATTTAGTGGAATTTGTTTTATTTGTATCTTTGTTCATGTTGAATGTTAATTAAGAACCCATATGTCATAATACCTGTAAGGTTGTAACTGAGCCGTGTTTTAATTTGACTTTTAGTTAGAAAGTTGCTGAAGCCATGGCATTGCGGGTGGTGACGAGGAATTTGGGGAGTAAACTCTTACCGATGCTTTCTTCCACTTCTTTACTGCATTCACATGCTACAAGCTTCGGTTGGCTTTCTTTCTATCTTTGTTAATGTTTTTTGAAATACTCATTTGAATTATAGCTCATGTTTGTTAAATTTTCAGGGTTCAAAGAAGTACCCGAAGAAGAAAAAAGTCAATTGGTTGGTAATGTCTTCAGCAGTGTTGCTAAAAACTATGATCTCATGAATGATTTGATGAGTGGTGGATTGCATAGATTGTGGAAGGATAGGTTAGTTTCTTGGCAGAATTTTTTTTTAATAAGTTTCTTAAGTTTGAAATCTACTTTACTTTACCTAACTTGTTACCTCTCCTCTTCACATTGCTCAGACTTGTTTCCAAGTTGAATCCATTTCCGGGAATGAAGCATCTTGATGTTGCTGGTGGAACAGGTCAGTTTAACTAATGCTATTAGTTTTTGCTACGCATGTAGAGGTATGTAGAGTTTGTAGAACCTCAGGGCACAGGAAAATTTAGAGTTGGTGGAGAAATTTGATACACTGTTATATAAGATAATACATGTGAGTTTGAGGGAGACTTATGTTGCATCATTTATGAATTCGAGAGTTGACTTTTGAGGGTCACATTATAATAACTGTTGACCTTTGATATGATCTACTATTCTGTCCATTCTTCAATGAGATTTTCCTTCTTTTTCTTGACTGGCACAAAACTTTATTTTGAATGCTCTATCTGCGCCTTATCTCAAACAAAAATGAATTTTTTGATGTGTCGTTATTCACCTCTCTCTCTCTCTCTCGCTCTTGAGTTTTCTACTGAGGACTTCAATTTAAAAGACTTTATTTTGCAGGGGATGTGGCTTTCAGGATTTTAGACACTGTAAATAGCATCAAACGAAGAGCACTCCAGGATGTTCTTGAAGATGATTTACAGGAGGAAACTCGGATATATGTTTGTGACATCAATCCAAACATGCTAAATGTTGGTAAAAAGCGGGCTTTAGAGAGAGGTAAAATAGAGAGATTAGCCATGCTTCTAATTTTTTGGTTGTTTCAGCAAATTTGAATATCGGACAAGAAACTTTGATTTTTGTTTGGAAACCTTTTAGGTCTTGAACACCTTGTTTGTATACCAGGGTATTTATTTACTGTAAAATCACTATTCATTAGGTCACCAGGACAAATCGCTTTTGTGGGTGGAAGGAGATGCAGAAGCCTTATGCTTTGAAGACAGTACAATGGATGGTTATACAATTGCCTTTGGAATTAGGAATGTTACTCATATTGAGAAGGCTCTAGCTGAAGCTTACAGGTGTGCTCATAGTGTTCTTGGCATAGTTGTTGTTCTCCTTAGTGGATTTAAACATTTAATAGATATGTGGCGTGGGACCGTTGTGTAATAGTGCCGAAAAAGAGACACCGTCGAAAGTGGCCGTAACATTCATTGTAAGCCCTCTTTAGAATCAATTATTTTGTCAAGTCTGATCCACATTACTTCTATTTGTCATATAAAGTGTGGGTAAAAGAAGCCATCTTTAGAATCAATTATCTTGTCAAATCTGAACTGCATTACTTCCATTGGGAATAGAAACTGTGACTAAAAGATCAAGAAGACTCAAAATTGGTTCAGCTACCCATGGACATGGTTATGAGTGTGATTGTGAGTATTCATTGTTTTATTTACTATTCAATGCATAAGTTGAATGGGTAGGGGCCTACAAATTGATGAGTCCAGCCAATGGGATGTAACTAGGATTTGAGGCTGTTAATATTGTGCGCTATGTTTGGGGTTTAGTTTTCAGGATGGGTATGGCCTTTTGACTGCCTTTATGCTTGAAATATCTTCTGGTTCAATCTTTCTAGCTGTATATTATTACTTTGTTGTACATATTTATCGCCTTTGCTTCTATGGTTTTAGGGTACTGAAACGTGGAGGAAGATTTCTTTGCCTTGAGCTGAGCCATGTGGATATTTGTGTATTTAAGGAATTGTGAGTATGTTTTGCCCTTGGTGTTATCCGTAATTAAACTATTAGTATCTTACAAATCACATACTTAACATATTACTGGCCTTGCTCGTAGTACTCCAGCATTGCTGTTGCTAATGCAGCTTTATTTGATAGATCATAATATAATATATATTTCTCTTGTATACCATATGAATTGCAAGTTACATTAGTTTTCTTTTAACCCCTAATGCAGGTATGATTATTACTCGTTTTCAGTCATTCCAGCAGTAGGGGAACTGGTTGCCGGTGATCGAGGTTCTTATCAGTACTTGGTTGAGAGTGTTCGCCGTTTTCCCCCTCAGGTAGTTAATGATTTCTTAATCCTTTACGTTGTTTTCCATCATCAGAAAAAGCAACTACTGAAAATGTGATACATTGTGGCTATCAGTTTCTACCTTTTTAAGTACACTGATATTTTTTCTATTTTGGAATGACATTTCAGTTTATTCTAATTGATGAATGCAGGGAGAATTTGCCGCAATGATTTCTGATGCTGGATTTAAGAAGGTTGAGTATGAAAATCTTGTTGGCGGAGTCGTCGCCATACACTCAGGATTGAAAGTTTAGAGGGGTAAATATGAATATGAGAAATCCCATCTTACCCAATTCTTGTTCGTTTGAATTTAAATGTTGTTTTATTTATTGAAAAGAAAGAGAAAATAAGAAATTTCGGTTAGCCAAACTGAGCTAACTGTGTTATGTAACTCTCATGTGTTGGTTTTATTCCTTACATGTGATACTTTTGAGTTCAATTAGAGGGGGCATTTACTTGTGAAAATTGCTTCTAGACATTTCAGTAAAAGTGGTAGTTATGTACTTCCGGAAGTACGTTATGTAGTGGATCTGAGCAAAGAAAAATGGCTAGTTTTTCAACAATGCTAGGATTGAGTCTCAGCAATCCGAGAAGAGGAAGTGTATTCTTGAGCTTCAGTATCATCATAGAATATCTCAGGTGGCGCTATTAACTTCTGGCGGCTCGTCATCTCCTGCAAAATTCATTGGAAAATATCATAGTATCCCTAAACTCTTCATGTTGCAGTGGTCATGTACCCTCTCCAAAATAAAAAAAATAAAAAGTATTTTTTTACTCATTAAACTAGAAAGATTGTTGTATTGAAAAAATAAAGATTTGCACAAACCGAACTATGTTTTAATAATTACGATGGGTACGGTTTGATTCGAAATGAATCAAACTGAAATTGAGTAAAATTGATTAAAATTAGTTTTTTATTTTTTTTAAAAAAGAATTAAATAATATAAAGAATTGAATATAAACCGAATTGGTGGTTTAGTGATTCAGTTTAGTTATGAATCGATTTTAATTCTTATAAAAAATTGAATATTTAATTGTGTAAAAAAATCAAAATTTCGGTTCTGTTTTCGTTAACACAGTTGAATCACAAACCAAACCTTAAAATCGATCTTTATTTTTTGTAATTTGGTTAAAATCGATATGCGTTACATTTTAATTGTTAAGTCAAAATGATTACAATAAACTTGCGCGCATAAAGTGGGTAACTTGCGAGTTTAAGCCTATGCTTAAGAAAAAGTTTATGTATTTTAGAATAAGTCTAAATCTTGAAAAAATTTATTCATATTAAGCAGGTTTAGACCGGGCCAGGCTTAAATGGGTCTGAATTTTTATTAATTTTTTAAAATAAATTTTTAATAATATTATAAATTAAAAAAAATTAAATTATATATGATTACTTAATATTAACAATAACTTATAAATACTAATATCAAAAGTAAATTAATCAAATAATAAATTTTTATTTAATAATTTATATAAATTATTAAATAATATTAAATATAAAAATTTGTTATTTGATTTATCATAATATTATTTTATATTATTTATTAAATTTAATAATTAATAATATAATTTAAAAATAAATAAATTATTTATAAAATTATTTTTTATTTATTAAATTAAATTTAATATAATCTTATTTAATATTACATTAAATAAAAAATAATATTATATATAATTTAATTTAAAATTTATTCAAAATAGACTTTACT
The DNA here is from genome assembly GCA_025617385.1 of Murraya koenigii. Taxonomy (NCBI): domain Eukaryota; kingdom Viridiplantae; phylum Streptophyta; class Magnoliopsida; order Sapindales; family Rutaceae; genus Murraya; species Murraya koenigii. The sequence continues at coordinate 27,334,999 of CM046817.1, forward strand.
CATGTACGATTTTATATACTACCGAGTTTAAAGCCCGCAGACCCGATGGAGGCAGCCCAAACTTGGCCCGATCGGACTTTTTTCCCAATCCTACGCACACACAGTAACTAGTATGTATTTACGACATTTTTCACCCGAACACAAACCCTAAAATCAAAACCCGCTGTAGCCCCCCTCAGCCGTCACGACCTCTCGTCCGCAGTCCCTCACCAAGACTTTTACATATACACTGTCACCGTGCCCGTCTGGCCTGCTGATTATTCTCAGTTCTCACAACGAGTTGCGACAACCGACGACGACACGACAGCTTCTCACCGTGCGTTCGTGTGCAGCTGCTGTTCTACTCACCGTGCGACAGCAAGCTCACCGTGCGTCTGCTCTGCTCACCGTGCCCGGCTGTTCCGCTCACCGACCAGGCGACCATCTCTGCTCGCCAGCCACCGTGCGCCACCACCCAGCAGGTGAGTTGTGTTTGCGTTTCTGTTAAATTTTTTTAATGAAATGCATCTGAGTTAAGTGGAAATGCTTGCAAATGCCTTTATTACTATTTTTAAATGAAAATGCATACTGACTCAAGTGGAAATGCATACTTCTATTAATTTTCCCTTTTAATGAAAATTATCTAATCAGCAAAGTTAATTTAAAACAAATCTTCATCCGATGACAGTATAAGCTTTAGTTTTAACTTGCCATAGTGCCATGCAATAAATTATAGGTCACAAATCAATAATTAATATTCAATATTAATTCATAATTTCTGTTTTTTTTATCATTATGTGGTTTGATAAAAATAAAATAATATAAATATACTAATTAACAAATGATTTCACAAGGTGTCTGATTCTGTAATTTGTTTTATGTTGATAATCTAGTTTTATGTTCTATGCCTGTGAAAGTTTTAAAAGCTGTGATTTATAATTATGGTTATTAATTGTGTTTATAAATTGTTGTAATTTTATTTTGACGTTATGATGGCTGTGTTTATGTAGTTTTTTTATTTAATTATTTATTGTTGTCTAAAATTTTGTTATAGATTCAAGTATTGAGCTGGAAAATGTCTGGTACTGATGAAGATGGGAGAATGTTGCTGATATTTGTTTGCATTTTTTTTATTTTGTGTTGTAACTATTGTTATTTTTATTTGTCTTTACAATTTTATGTTTATTTAGATGGAGCATTGTAGTGTAGAATTGTAGTCTTAAATCTTAATGCTTCATATTTTCTTAATGAAACCGATGAATAGATTGATGTAATAAAACTGTAATGAAAATTATTCCAATGGGCTAAAAATTTAAAAATAGGCCCAGAGCCAAAAAACCTGAACCGATCCGAACTGATTGGTTAAGTTTAATTTTGGTTCTTTTAAAGAAATAACCGATTTTAATCGGTTCTACTCAATTTCAGTCCAGTCCAAACCGAACAGAACCATGCCCACCTCTAATTGTTAAAACATAGTTCGGTTTGAGCAAGTCTTTATTTTTTCAATTCAGCATTCTTTCTAGTTTAATGGGTATGAGCAAAAAATATTTTTTTAATTATTTTTTTTGGGAGCATGGCCACGAAGGGTTTAGGGGTATTATGATATTTTCCAATGGATTTTGCAGGAGATGGCGAGCCGGCCGGAGTTAATAGCACCACCTGAGATATTCTATGATGATACTGAAGCTCAAAAGTACACTTCCTCTTCTCGTATCATCGACATTCAGGTTTTATTGATTGCTCGTTATTAATGGTCCTTATTTTGGGATGAAAGAAAGATACCAGAATTGATTTTTGTTTGTTTTGATAGGCCAAGCTTTCGGAGAGAGCATTAGAGCTGCTTGTTTTGCCTGATGATGGTGTCCCCAGATTACTTCTTGATATTGGTACTGGGGAAAAAAAAAATTTCTTTTTTAATATATTTCAATAGTTTGAGATAATTCATCTCATTAGATTAAATCAAATTAATGTTAAATATTTATATTAAACTATGACTTAGTTGTCTTCACCTGAGGTGGATGTATGGTAAAGGATTTAGAATGCTTTCAGATTTCAGTAGTTGTTTTTGGTATTTATTTTTGTAGGTTGTGGATCAGGTCTTAGTGGTGAGACACTATCTGATAAGGGGCACCAATGGATTGGTCTAGACATTTCCCAGTCAATGCTTAGTATGTGAACTGTCTTATTTGCTCGGCGATATAATTTTTGGCTAAATGTTCATTTTGTTTAATTAAGCTGTAGTTTTATGTTATTTTATTTTATTTTTTTATATTTTCCCCCAAATCCAGATATTGCTTTGGAGCGAGAGGTTGAGGGTGATCTATTACTTGGAGACATGGGTCAGGTATCCTCGTTATTTTTGCTTTATTTTGTATTACAGTTGCAGGAAATATGATGCAGAGGTTTACTGTGTTTCTTTCATTTGATAGAGGGAGATGAAGAAATTTTTTAAAGATTTGAGTCTAATTTTGTTTCTGTACTCTTACCTATTTGTATATAACATCCATTTCCAAATTTGTATTTTATATATTTATAGCAACAACTCTGCAGTTTCATTAATGTCACCTATTACTGAGCAAAATTTTATATTTTATTAATGTAATTCATAAATTTCTGTTTCACTGTGCATTCAATTGTATAGCTATGTAACGTTTTATATGTAATAATCTTTGTTGAATGCTAATCTTCTGCACAGCTTTTTTCTGAAAATTCTTTTGCTTGGCCTTGATTTTTGTTACGTGCTTGTTTTATTCTTCTTTTAGTACTTAATAGTAAAATTTCTATATTATTTAGCAGTAACTTCAACTTGGAGTTGACTGGATGCATATAATTATTTGCTATTTTGTGCAGGGCTTGGGACTTCGCCCTGGAGTTGTTGACGGGGCCATCAGTATATCGGCTGTTCAGGTTTGGTTCCTATGTTCTCTTGACGCATTTGTGTTGCATGTTGATCTGGGTTTTGTTATCAGTAAATTAATTGCTTTAATTAATTTCTGTTTAGACATGAATAACCTGAAATTTTGAATGTATTTGACTGTTATTAGATCCTTGACCATAAAAAATGAACTGAATAGAGTTGTAACAATCAGCATACAATAGTGTGTATCATATATTCTAATCCTAAAAATCCAGTCTGTAGAACCTTGTTATTTTCTAATTTCTGTAAGATGTCCTTCCTTTTTTAGTGTGTCAGCAAATTGCCTTACTGCATCTGTCTTGCTAATTTTTTCCTTGTTTCCTTTGGTCGGCCAAGCAGTGGTTATGTAATGCTGACAAGTCTTCGCATGAGCCACGATTGAGATTGAAGTATGTTAGGGTTCTTTCATCCTTCTTCTTTCTTATTATTATTGTGATTATTATTTTCAATTCATGAGTAGCATGACTAAAATATGTTGAGATGTCTCTCCTTTACTCACCACTGAGCTGAAATCATGAAGGTTGAATCAAATGAAATGCCATTTACTCTAAATTCTCTCTTCAGTTTCTGTCGTAATATATTTTGCTCAATCACTACCCCCATTTTTTTTTTAGGGCTTTCTTTGGATCATTATATAGATGCTTGGCAAGAGGAGCTAGAGCAGTATTTCAGGTATATCCTGAAAGTGTAGCCCAGCGTGAGTTGATATTGGGTGCTGCAATGCGAGCTGGTTTTGCTGGTGGTGTTGTTGTCGACTACCCACATAGGTATGCAGAAGATCTGGTGAGAGCATCCTTATAATGGCTTTCATCTTGTCCGACAAAGGAAACTGTTTTTGGAACTGCATTTGTAAGCATGTTTTTCTCTTTTTTGTACCCCATAACTTTTCTTTCCTTGGTTGATATTCCTCTATGCCTAATTGTCCTGATAAAAGGGGTTATTAAATTTTGAATTCTTGTAATGGTATTTGATGACACAATTAACATCTCCAGGGAAACTTTGATGATAACTTTGCTTTGAAAGTTCTAATTAAACATCTTTTTATGTTGGTGACATACTGCCTTTTAATTATCATGGCTCATTAAATAGAGAATAATTCTCTCCTTGCAGTTCCAAAAGTAGAAAAGAATTTCTAGTCCTCACATGTGGTCCACCATCCATAAGCTCAGAGGCTCCAAAGGGAAAAGTTGGAGACATGGAGAGTTGCTCTGATGATGAGAGTAGTGGGGATGAAGAAAATCGAACGGTGGGTGTCATTGTAAATATCTTTAAGTTTTATTTCTCCTCATCTATTGGGCTTCTAATTTGAAGAGTTTCTTTCAACTTTCTTTTATTTCCCCTGGAAATGGGAAATAAGTTCTTCAATCCAGGTTTTGCGTTTTCTTTTATCTAGAAACAAATTAATGATTCTTTTTTGGTTCATGCAGGTTTGCTTTTCAGATAGGCACAGACCCAGGAAAAGGCAGAAAATAACAAAGAAAGGGAAAGGTAGAGAATGGGTGCTGAAGAAGAAGGAACAAATGAGAAGAAAAGGAAATGCTGTGCCTCCGGACACAAAGTACACAGCTAGAAAACGGAAAGCTCGCTTTTGATCTGAAAGGAAGCTTGTTCTTCCCTCATGCACTTTCCAACCCGTTTCGATTTTTTCAAGCGACAAGCTTTCTTCTATCAAGCCTCGATGAAAGTTAAAAAGTCATTTGAGTGGAAAGATCACAACACAACATTAGTCTGTCATCTTTGTGTGGAAGCTGATGGTAGCACTTGGTTATTTATGTACAATCTAATGCACAATTGTTTGAATTATGTAGTCGGATAATTTACAATTCGATGCAGACTGCGGGTAACATATTTGTCCACATTCTTTTATGTCAGAGTTGAGCAGATTATGTTAGAGAACCGTTACTTTCATGCCAGCCTGTCTCTACTTAAAATGGCCAACATCTTAAGCAATACTGCAGAAAGCAAGTAAACATATATCCACTGCTGTAACTATCATTGTAGGTTTAAGATGTATTGTATAAATTTTAATTTTCATAAAAACCACAAATTAAAAAACAACTCCAAATAACAGTTTACAGTAACGCAAGGTTTCCCTTCCATCTAATCTACTTGAAGATGTTAGGACAACCACCCTACAGCTAATTCTTTTTCTATATCTTTTTGGAGCTGGACGTCAATTGTTTTATTTCAGAAACATAAACAAACCGTATGGAGATTTACATATGTACGGACTGAATACCAACAAACGGACCATTTACTAAAGGTTAATTAAAACCTCCAAGAGCAGAAAGCACCAAATTGCATGAGCTGCATTCACCGTAAAGCAGAACAACTTTCAGTTTAATTAAAGCCTCCTAGAGCAGAAGGCACCAAATTGCATGACCTGCATTCACAGTAAAGCAGAACAGCTTTCTTAAACTGCATGGAACTGGAACGTTTGTCTCATCCTGAACCAGGTTTTAGCTCAGCTGCTTTCCTACACCACAGCAGCAGTAGCCCAAAGATCCAGGACTAACCCCCCATCTACTTCAGGATTCAGATGTCTGCTTTTCTGCATGCACGAAAAAGCAAATATTTTACTATTCATAGTCAATGCAACACAACAACTTAGAGAGTGACAAATGATTTAAAATAACCCCAGCCCATTTTGACTTTTATGGTTATATTCCAACCAGTGACCCCTATTAATTAATCAATCTCAAATTATTGATAGAAGAAAAAAGAATTTGGTTGGTTAGTAAAATAATGTTCGAAACTACGCATTTTTCGTGCAAAAAGCATTAAGGGGTGGTAGAAGATTGTTACTGAAACAAGTGGAGAGAATAAAGAGAGAGGGAGAAAAGGGGAGGAGGGGTTGCTGTTTCTAGCTAGTATTACCAATAATGAAATAAGGGAGTCTGCATGAAATTAACCCCAATTAATTTATATCTATCCGGTGGTCCATTGTTGCCTCTGGATTGAACAATGTTAACAAACTTGATCCAGAGACTAGTAAAAATCTAGCAGACTATTTTACTCACTGAGATGTGACCAACTTTGAACAGATACCATTCTTTGCCAAAGATAACTACTATCCACAGCAGATACTATGGAGTAGAGTAATTCTATGACATGAAAGGCATCTTCCAGTACTGAACTTGAAAATTTTAATGATGCAAAAATCAAATTTAACTCAAACAAGTCAATACTAAGAGAGTACACACCTTCTCCAATTAGCATTTCAAATCGAGCAACAATGTGTTTCCCATAAGTGTATTTCTTTAAAACATGAGCATGTGTTCTGATACGACTAAGCATCATGGCCTGCTGGCTCTCAGAACTTAATTCAAAAATCTTCTGGACAACATAATTTGCAAACTGGTCCTTCATCATTGTCTGGGACAAAAAAGGTGAAAGGTGAACGTACACTGTAAGAAGAAATTTCCAAGAATCTTATCTCAGAAGCCTACATTGATCTCTATATATTTAATATTTGCTGCCCCACAACAAGCATGCTACACAAGTAATAAGAAATTTAACCTTCACTAAGAGGTTGGAAAGGAAAGCAGCATTATCAGGTAAGTTCTCTTCAAATTCAACATACTCAAGACAATAAGTAAAATGGAATAAAATAGAATAACAGATGCAACTGGATTCAATTCCATCCAAATATTATATATCTATATAAGAGCAGGAATCGTTCTATTATTAAACAGAACAAGACAATGGTGTGAAGTTGAGGGGAAAAGAACAGAACAGAACTGAAAATGATTACTTATCCAGTGAAATAGAAAGTTAATCACATATTTACGAAAAGCATCAGTTCATCATTGAATCAATTACCAAGCAAGAAATGGAAAGAACAAATAAAATGTGAAAATCCTATATACCAAGGTGTTCGAAACACCCTAATTGCATTGATTATGGCACAAAAGTTATTTTTCAATGGTCTGTCATGTTTGTGATGGTGGTTGAGTTTGATACAAGTGCCTGCCACATGTAAAGGTGTGTTAAGCTCCTAAATACTATTATTGGGTCCTCACCGAGACCCATCAACATAAGCTTTTATATTGAGTGGTTATTGAATAATGTATCAAAACCAATATGACAGTGTGATTATGGTTGTGATAAATTTGCTTAAAATTATGCTTGTGATTATGGTTGTAAACTGTCTCTGAGCTTCGCATGCAAGGAAGGCCTATTAGTACTTAATTACTGAGCCCTTTCCAATCTGCTTAAACATTTGGAACGATAACTTGCAAAAAGTTTTTTAAGGACTATAGAGCAGCATATAATTAAATACTAATAGACTCAAGAAGTTACCATCATTTGTTTCCTAGCTAGAACATCTTCTACAGGGAAGAAAAAAGTAACCTTTCACTGGCAACATCAACATTTCCAGTAATCATTAAGTAATTGGGTCACTTACTGTCTTAGACTACACCAAGAGAGATGCTAAGATTTACTTTTCATCTTATCATTCATAGCAAGGCCATAAAAACTTATGCAACACGTTTAATGCAGCTTACCAATAAGGTTTCCTCATTATGCCCAAGAATTTCCCCAATAATTAGTTCTCGTTCAGTAGAACCACCAAACGCCAAGCATTTCTCAATAACATTTGATGCAAATTTGTGCTGGCTCAGTTGTACGATATGCCCAGACAACTTCCTAATAATTTTGCATCTTTCAAGAGGTTTTCCCCTCTGCAGTACATGCTGTAAAGTGTAAAGAGGACAGTCACAGATTAGCATTAAGCAATGACAAGAAGCTCACATATAAAAGAAATTTCATAGCACATTGAAGAGACTGGAAAGCAGATTTCAGGAAGTGACTATAAAATTCATGATCAGAGAATAATTGCATGTTAAGCAAAAAAAAAAAAAAACACAACCTGGGTAACATAATTGCCATACTGGTCCTGAGCAAGAGCACAAACATTATCCAAGATCTCATCCACTATAAACTGGCATTGATGCTTATCTGTACAATGCTCTAAAACTCTCTACAAAAAACAAGGACAAACTTCAGAATCTCAAAAGCATCGAAGAAATATAGAAGGGAAAGAAGAGATTCCAATAAAGTGTCAGTAACCTGTATAACACGGCAACCATATGGATGCATTGAAAGTGTTGCAACTTGGCCACAGAAAGCAGAAATTATAAATCCAATTTTCTCTGGTGGAACACACTCAATGCATTTTTGTATAACATGATTTCCATTTTGATCACGCACACATCTCATAATTTGTCCATCCAGTTCGCGGACAAGTTGTGCTTTCTGTTCAATCTCAATGGTCTCAAGAGCCTACATTAGCACAGGATCAAATGAATATATTTTCCACTGAGCAATTGGAAATGAAGTAACAGAGGATAACTTATGATAGGAGACCAACTAAACATCCAAGAATGCTCCCTTGCACTAAAGATGCTAATACGAGTAAAAGCAAGAAGTGTTTTGCAAGTCAAATTTCAAAAGCTTGCATCCAAAGCCCAGTGCCGGGAAATTTTCACCTCTTTAACTCTAGAGGTATGTCTTTAATATAGAAGCACAGCCTAATTGAGTATCCCCATAGATAGCCGTATTTTATGGAAGAAGTATTTGAAATTTCAGGTCTATGATGATTCCTAATTTTAATTCTTTATAAGGATCTAATTGTGAATGGACCAAATCAGCACAATAAGTCTATGAAAAGAATAAAAGATCTATTATAGAATCTGGCTTCAACCTCAGCGAAACCCAGGTTTAGGCTCCGATTAAATTAATATTGGAAGCTTTCAGTTAGGAATCTGATGCCATACCTATGCGAATAGGAGCTGTTTCAAGTCAAGAAGGTCGGCATAAAGATCCTAATAGGAGCTACTACTACTTAATTATCCCAGGTTCGAGATAAAACTTGAACCCCTCAAAACGAACACAGTCAGGATTATTTCCTTATGTAACTAGCAAGCTCTTGGATCAACATTCTAAACTGATCTTTCTAAGAAGCAAACTCTAACATTCCAGTAAATGGTGGTATTTCGGGTATGGAACATCATTCAAATAGAAATTGAATGCACAAAAACAGTTAAGACAGACAAGAAAAGCCGGGAACTGCTGATAGAGTGCAAGCAGTTAAGACAGACAACAAAAATTCAAACCATAATAATCTCACATACCTTTTGGATTACACGACAGCCATACATCTGCATACTTAAAGGCAAAATCTGACCAACAAGCTGATTTGCCAGCTCCTTCCGCTGTGCAGGGCTTCCATATTCAAAAAACTGAAAGTACACAAAGCAAAGGGAAAAAATAAATAAATAAGTAAACAAACAGGCTGTAGGCAAGACAGTTAAAAAAATTGGGAACATGTTCTGAAAGCACACCTTTTGAATAACATAATTACCAAACACATCAGTCATCAATTTGGATGCAAGTGGAAGAATTTCTTTAAAAACAGATGCCTTCTCATCAACACTACAATTCTCCAACTTCTGCTGAATAAATCGACTCCCATGTTGATCAGTGCTAGAATCAGAAATGCTAAGTTAGTTAACTTTTTAACAGAGAACATACATGGAAAATGAAACTAAAAACCCAAAAACTTGCCTAAATTCAACAATATGCCCGGTGATATCAGACAGCTCAAATCTTCGACCTTTGCCAGATTTCAAATCCTCAAGAAAATTACATATTTTGGGATCGTTATAACTCTCAAAACCTCTTTGACCTTGCCAACCAGAATATCTATTAGAACCAGGTGAAAACCTCATTTCATTTCTCCCTCCAAGGCCCGTCCCCACTACAGGGGACCCACGCATAGTTGGACTAGCAAGTGGTGAGGAAGGGTAAGGCATGAACATACCCATGTTTGGTGGGTTCCCCGTATAATAAGGACTCATGGTCACTTTACTGGAGCTTGGATTGTCTGTTTCTCCACTTCTATAATGTTGGAATGTCTGAACATCAGAAGCAGCTATGTCAGACTCCTTTTTCAATTCATGGGAATTAGTATGGCTCCCCAAAACACCACCTTTAGATCCCAATGGCTCAAATTGACCAGAAATACTATACGCCTCCCCAAAAGGTTGTGGATAGTATTGCACATGCAGGGGATTCACAAAAGAAGGTTGCAGTGAAAACCCAAACTGTCCATAAATCTTGTTAAGATATTGCATATTAGCACCATGAACAATGCTTCCTCCAGTTGTAACCCCAGATGGTTGAGAATGAAAGCTTGGACCAGCAGTGCCATCAAGAACCATGGCCATACCACCATGGGGAGGATATCCAGCAACTAAAGGAGGACCAATTGATGAATTCATTACATATCCACCTACACCATATTGAGGAGAATAGAAGCCCGGGGCTTGAACATTAGAGTAAAATGGATTTGGAGAAGTCATGTAGGCAGCTGCACTTGCATATAGTGGAGGTGTAAACCCCGATGACTGGACTACTGGCTGCACCACTGTTGAGGGCCTAGAAGGACCATGATGAAACTGATCCATGCCAATATACGTGCCAATTAGTCCTGGAGAACTTACTTGAGAATGGGCATTTTGAGCTTGAGATGAACTGCTTACTTGCCAATGTACATTGAGTTGAGCTTCATTTTTCTGATTTCCTAAATTTGGATGTCCCATATTCAAATCCTTCATATTAGAAATAATAACAGAAATGTCCGAATGACTGATACCCTGATCTAAAACTTCATTTTTTGTCCAAATATCTGTATCATTTGAAGTTACTTCCTCAGTTGGCAGGGTGGAAGATATGGTTCCTGTACAATCATGAGATGACGAGCTTGAATTATAAGCAGCTGACACATCCACTTTTGATGATACCCCTATATTATGAGCACCAATAGTTGTTGAAACACCATTTGATGAGATAACTGAGGGATCTCGCAAGGAACTGGAATCAGAATAGTCCAAAGAATGAGACTGATTATATACTGGTGATGAAGAACGAGGAAAGTCTTCCTGTAAATGTGAAAAGATAGCTATGTGTTCACAGACATGCAATTCAAAGAATAAAAAGCTAGAAGTAATTTTGGTAATCATTAACTATAAAATTCTAATCACCAAAAGGAAAAAAACCCATCTGAAATTCACAGGACAGTATATACACAGTTTATTTGCCTACAATACTATTAACGGGATAATGAGGAGTATGAAAGTTAACATCTGAACATCAGAAATGAAAATTAAGAATACATTAAGGATAAATGGATCGTGAACAAATTAAATGATGTAAGTTTCTTGAAAAATGTCAAGAGATGTTTATCTGTATTATATCAGCCAAATTTCTTGAAAAATTTCAGAAAGATGTTTACCTGTATTATATCAACCAAATTTCTGTTTTGACCTGCCACTTTAACAGCATCATTCCCAGAGCAGAACCCATTTTTCCTGTCTACCATTTCATCAGAAGAATGTTTTGGGGAGTGATCATCCTCAGACTCTTCCTTATGTGTAGAAAGGGTGACTTGAGACAAAGGCACTGAACAGTTACCGCTGTTGTCTAAAGAAGTTATCCCCCTATGATTACCAAACCTATTGAGGCCATGATCCAGATGTTGAGGAAGTCTAGGATTCAAGTTGACATTTGAACGGTAATATTTTAAATATGTTTGATTAGCTTGGAACCATTCCTCAGACTCTGAGTTTCGAAAATCGCCGTTGAAATTAGACAAATTCACCCCTGAGCTAGAGTTCTGTCGGGCTATAAGATTATCTATACCCAAAAACGAACCCTCCATGTTTGGGGGTGCACTTCCACTTCTATTAGGCACAGCCTTTTGCACACTTCGATGAACATCATGACCTTTTTGGAGCAATCCTAACTCTTCTGCTGCCATGCTTGCAGAAGAGGGTGCAAATGCTGCACCCTTCTTCGGAGCAAGCCATTTCTCACTTGTTTCTGACATTCTAATTGGACTCTCAGTAGCCATACTTAATGAAAAGATTTTATCTTCTCTTTTTCAAGAAGAATTCAGCAGACTGTTATTCACATGCTTCCCTGAAAAACACCACTTTTTTTCACTCAAAGCTCAAAAGCTTGGACCAAAACTGTAAATAATATCGATAGAATAAACCCAGAAGAAATCATCAATTTGCAAGTAGCACTCTCACTTTGATAACTAATATTGAAGTCCAAAACTACAGAGGTGCAAGTGAGTGTCCAATCAAAACAATATCAAGGCGTATCGGGTTGCAAGCATAAAGATACACTTTGACAAATCACAATCACAACCCATATGAAAGAAACAACTTTAGTATCCAAATCAACTATATATTCATTCAAGCAAGTAGAAATGGGAAACAAACAAAAGAAAAAAAAAAGTTCCCTTCTTTTCATAACAAAGCTTCACTTTTTGAAACCCATAAACCAACAAAGAGTCCCTTACCAAGTAACTGAAGAAGAAAGATTCAGAGTAGAAAAACCCTAGAATTCTTATAGAGAAACTTTGGCTCTAAAAATGATATATTTGGCTTTACAGAAGCGTTTGAAAAATGGATGCGTGTTGGTTGGTATTAATATTGGCAAAGAGTTAATAATAATAATAACAATAATAAAAATAGTAAAATTAAAGCGCTAAATGCGGACCATGTTTTGCTAAGTTTCAGTTATGTTTTATTTTTGTTGTGTTTTGGGGTTTTGTCTTTTGGTTTTGGGCTTTTTTTTTTTTTTCAGAAGTAGAAGAAAAAAATTGACAAAAAGGGGAACAGGGGGAAAGTGATTGACATTTTCATGAAGATAACGAAGCACTGACGCGAAAGTGACACGTGAAGCTAATTAAAAAGACCTTCCATTTTTGAAGAATTACATTCATGTGGTTTTGTCCCCCCTTTGTTTACCCTCATAGTCACGTTCGTTCATGGGATAATTGATGTTTCTTTTCATTGAATTTTATTTACTTTTAATATATCTGATTCACGATAATTAGAAGTTGTTAGAGACATAATTATCATAAAATATAAAAGGTATTTTTTAATACTTAGCAAGTGACTGAAAAAGAAAATCTAGCATGAAAACTAGCAAATATGGATATTTTAAGTTCTATGAATTAAGCATTTGTTGTTAAATCCTATCAAATTTTATGGCATAAGAATTTGGCTAAAAGTAGAGATAAGTTTGAAAAAAATCATAACTAAATTAATAATTAAGAATATTCTAATTAGCTTATATTATAGTTTAATTTTGTTACTTTTATTATTCAAGTATTGCTTATTTGAATCGTATTCTTATTTTATGTGAGTATTATTAAAATAGATTTTGTTGTTAAATTATGATAAATAGTACTTATATAAATAAATATTTTTTGTAACTTTTACAAACAAATCTTAATTATTTATTATTGATTATTTATTAGAATAAACTCTTAGTTTAAGTTGTGTTCTTTTTATTTCTTAATATTCTATATAATTAACGTGTTTTAACATCTGAATTTACAAGTATTTTTATAATCAATATGCATTTAATTTATTTTCTTATTCCGACACTTTTGATGATCAACGTAATATTAATAATATCACTGTCTATCGTTCACCCCATATCTTTTATTTTTCTATTAAATTAGTATATTGCGAATGGTTCTTTTATAAAACTACGCAGCATCAGTGCCAGATGCGCGGTAGTTGTAGAATTTTGACCCATCCATTAATTTGAAAATTTTATCATGCCAAAGTGTATAAGCTTTATATTTCAATTTTATGATACAATAACGTGCCAATGTACAGTGCACAAGGCTCATCTTTTGATGCATTGTCTGAGGGGTTCCATTAAGAACCCGGCCCGAACCCGAAAAATTAATATAAATACATGTATATGTATATCTGATATCTCTGTCTCGCTCTCTCTGAGCCGGGAAAGATAATTTGCACCTAGGACCAGGGTTCAGGTGGTAGCAATCTCGGTCCAGGATTTTTGGGCTTCAATAAATCAATTGTTGGGTCCAACCCATTAAACTGAAGTGGCACAAATAAAATATACAGATCAATTCCAAACCCTCCTCTGTTTTCATCATCTAGCTGCAAAACCCTATTTACTGACACAATACCTGAATTCAAAATCATTGAAGTATTCATTAGTTTTTGTTAAAAACCACAAAAAGGGCAGGCGTTAACGTAAGCAATGGAACTAGTTAACGAAAGAGAAGATTTCACGCTGGTGACGAGAAAGCCTTATTTCGGTTTGCCCACGGCATGTCCAATTTGCTTACCTGTTTACATTTATCTCAAGTTGGCTCGCCGTCCTTTTCACTTGGCCTTCAATTCTACTTACCCTGACTCCGGTACCCTTTTATTTTCTTTCTTTTTTTTTTTTTTCAAATTTCAAGCTTTGACTTTTTGCTTCATGTTCTGTTTTAGGCTTCTGATTATCCCCTGTTTCGACTGTTTGTATAAGATTTTTGGTTGCTTTTTTAATTGTGTTTTTAGTTTATTTTGGTAAATTTGTTGTCTGGGCAATGCTTATTGTTGGTCATTAAAATCAAATGATTGACATTGTGTAATGTATTTTGGAATTCTGTGTGTTAAAGGCTGAAACTTTTTTTTTTTTTTTAACTAATGTTGATACAAAATGGAATCCGTAGCTGTGTGGTTGATAGACAATAGTTGTGGAGTACAAAGCGTGTTTGTCAAATGTTTGAGGAGAGCAGCAGTTATAAATGAACCCATGTCGTGCATATGACTATTCTATTATTTTGGTTATCTTATGAAGGTTTATAAATGGCACATGTTGATGTTGTGTTGATTTTAATGTCAGATATAATTCCTTATGTTGAGTCTGGCACTTATGTGGCATGCAATAATGAGAACGGTGGAGTTATTGAATGTTTAAAGAAAGATGGGATTGTTGATTTGGACAATGAATTTCAGTCAGTACCAGAATGGATATCAATGAAGGCATTGATTAACTCATGGCTTGAAGAAGCACTCATGTACGAACTCTGGGTGGGATCTGATGGAAATTCGGTTGGCAAGATTTATTACTCTGATCTTGCATGGCCAATAGGAAAAGTTTTGTTCTTACAGCAAGTAAGAACAGTTAAGCAGCAACTTGGGATAACTAAAGAAAACTGCGAGAGAAGGGAAGAAGAGGTCTTACTTTTTTCAAATGAATATTTGTACTGCATACACTATTCTGCTTCTTCACTTTTGTCAAGTTGTATCTTTTGGCCATGATCCACTTCATTTTAAGAGGTTACCCCTGTTATGTTTCTTTAGATACTTATGTTCAATTTCTTGACAGATCTACAAGAGAGCGAGCATTGCGTATAGAGCTTTGTCAATTAGATTAGGGGAGGAGAACTTTCTATTTGAGAATAGGTAATTTTGGATCTCCTATTTTAATATCTGGTACGGTTTTAAGGAAAATTTTTTTTAGACTTTTGCGATTAACTGCTTCTTTGCTTATTCGATATGACAATTGATCTTAAACCTACTAAGATGTATCTAGTCATTGCTTCTTGCAGGCCATCAGGTGTAGATGCAATTTTGCTTGCACACGTGCTTGTCACTCTTCATGCATTACCGGTAAGTTGCCTTACAAACTGTAACCTGTCCTGGCTACATTGGCAGTTTAAGATCCATATAGTTTTCCCTCCAGTGAAAGCTAGTTCTAATATGGTTGATTGATAAAAAGGTTGACATGCCCAGTTCTGGAGTCAACTCTTGTAAGACAAACATGAATTGATTCTTTATCAAATATGAATGAACACTCAAAATATGTAATCTTTGTAGGTCTTTTGGTATTACAGTTTAGGAACTTCAAGGCAGTAGGAAAGACATTATGGCCTATTAGGTCTCAATGATTTAACTATTTGTGCGGAACAAATATGTGTTGACTTGCATGATCTGAATTTTGCATGATCTGAATTTTTCCTGTCCAGAGAATTAGCATAGATCTTTGGTATTACAGTTCAGGAACTTCAGTGCTTGCATAAGTTGGCAATTACAATATAATGTTTGCAAGATGCTTCAAAGGGTTCATTGCATTTGGTAGGCTACTAAACAGTTTAATATAATATGGTTTTGATAGTTCCTGTTTGTCTAGGTGATGTTATTATCTCTGCTGTTTTGTTTATTGAAAGTCTACATTCTGAGCACTTGGGCAGATGGTGTTCTTTATATTCCAACCATGTATACAGGCCAATAACTGTTATTAATTAGACATTCTAATTCTTTTACCATATACTTGTATATCTTCATTTATATTTCTGACCTTTATATTAACTTTATACATTTTTACTTTTTTGTCTATTATGAACCATTAGGAAACATCAGTGCTCAAGAGCAAACTCTTAGAGCATGGTAACATCGTAAGATATGCGGAAAAATTTAAGACGGAGTTTATAGAAGCTGATTCATCTTCTTCCATCCCACAGTTCCATTCTGATCCGTTGTCATCATTCCCAAGAAAAGGTCCCTCAAATTGGAGTAAGATATTTAAGCTATATATATATTTACTTTTACAATTTATATTTGTTTGACTTTGCACCCGGACTTTGTTTTAAATTTTGGTTTATGTGCTGGGAATTTTTACCATAACTAGACCAGTTAGGAATAATGGTCCACTATTCTTGCTTGATTATGCACTGATGATTGGCTATTTGCTGTAGTAGAAACCCAAAACTGTGTCATTTTGTAATGGTTTTGTAGAACTTTACTTCTATGTAAATCTTTCCAGGAGGTTTGCAAAACCCAATGATTTTTTTTTTTTTATTTTATTTTAGGAGTTGTGTGTTCTCTTATTTTTGGGGTATGAGTATATGCTTTAGTATCATTGGGTTACATCATTTGTGCCTCCAATGAGTTGTACATAAGTTTAATGATATTAAAATGTAAAACCTGACTTTTTTTCTTTTATATCAATAGAGTTACATGATCTCACTTGTATACTTTATAAAGCATAGTTCAGCCGTTGCATGCATACAAACAATGATTCCTCTGTCATTTGTATTAGTTTATCTCAATTTCCCATTTCAGATGTTGGTTAAGTTCAGCTGGTAACTTCTTTGGTCTGATACGAATTCAAACTATCATAACATTTTTGGATTTTATTTTATTTTATTTATTTATTTTTTTTTTCTATTAGGTTCAAAACCTAAGCCAAAACCCAAGAGGGAGAAAACAGAGGAGGAAAAAACTTTCAGAAGAAGGGCCAAATATTTTTTGGCTACGCAACTAGTCGCAATTGTACTTTTCCTATCTGTCATGAATATATACGATATTTCGGAACCTGAACTTGACAACGAGGGTGACATCGATTTTGATTGATGTCATAACTTTGTCTTTAATTTCTGTTACTCGATACCAAATATTTTTTTCCATGATTGCCACCGGTCAGAGCTGACCCCATAATGAGGATATTGTTCTTTATTTTTTCCTCCTCAGTTTTGTAACTTTGCTTTAATGTTTTGGAAATAAAATTTAATACAAGTTGAAGGATATGTTGTGTGCAAAAATTAACTGTAATTTTGGAGGTTTCAGGAAAGGAGAGAGAACATTTGTTGCTGGTTTCTGATATTTGACTTTTAATCTTTTGCAGTGTATATCTTCATTGGCTAAGTTTACTTGCAAGTTTCAATTGTAGGGAATGAGGCATTGTAATAAAATATGTGTTGGCACTTTAAAGCCCACTATTGAGGCATGTTGGTTTGCCAGAGATTGTACTATTTTATTTATATTTCGAATGCAATCTCTTGTTAAAATGCAACAAAAAATGGGCATACTTATATCATTTGCAGAGTCTCCCAAAGATTAATCCCTCCAAGTAATATTTGATATATGCTTTTTATATGTGAAGTAATATTTGATATATGCCCATGATCATCCCATGAGCAATATGGTAGCAAAGCAATAGAAGACTAGAGGCATTTATAAATCTATGCTACCTTGTCATAAATAGTCATATTCGCAATTACAACGACGAACCAACACAACCTAACAAAATATCATAAGTTAAGCCATCTGCCGACCTGAACTTTGTGAACACATGGTGTTCTCCCACTGATTAACAAGTTCTGTATATCCGTCTGCAGATGGCTATGTATATCTATCTGTCTGCAAAGCAATTGGAGACTAGAGGCATTTATAAATCTATGCTACCTTGTCATAAATAGTCGTATTCGTAATTACAATGACGAACCAAACAACCTAACAAAATATCAGAAGTTAAGCCATCTGCCGACCTGAACTTTGTGAACACATGGTGTTCTCCCACTGATTAACAAGTTCTGTATATCCGTCTGCAGAACCAATAGAAAATTCAGCCAGTGAACTCATTGCAACTGACATTCCAGCACAAAGTACTCTTATGGCAACTTCAGCCATTTTCTCTGCGGTCATAACATCTTCTACTTCTCCAATCTCTACCACTTCCATATTACCGGATTCATCTGAGAATCCAGTTGTAAATCTCTTAGACCCGACCGGGGTTCTACGAGAGTCCTCTCTTTGTTGCTGTGCATAAAGGGACCCCATTCCAGCAGCAAAAAAGTCCAATCCATTAAGTACTGGCATCTCCTGGATGCCATCAAGAAACTTTGACCACTGTATGCAAAGTCCAAATATTGGAAGGGTTCCACTGGACCGTTGTGGAGAAAATGGTAATTTTGACATATCAGCTTCACATCTCATGCAGCGAAGAAGCCAGCCAGTTAGTGCATGCATGTAGGATCTTTGAGAAGTGATCCATGACTCGAAACAAGCTCGCCAATTTCTTAGCTCTGTTTCAAGATTGGAAGCTGATCGTGCTAGCTTGTGAGGGTCAATAACTGACATGGAAGAGTGCCTCTTCGCATGAAGTTTTGACGGTGTGCCTGCTAGTAAAACCTTGGCTTCGTCTAAGGTCTGTTTCTGTGTTTGATGGCTTTCAGCCATTACTTTCCACATCCTTGTTAACCTGCAATACAATTAACATTAGTTTTCAGAATAGTATACAAAATGGCCTAAAGTTCAGTAAGTGCAGCAAGTTTAACTCTGCCAAATATTTCTGGGTTCAGAAAGTAATCATTTATGTTTTCCCATAGAAATTTCTGGAAATATGTAGAAATTAAATACCACATAATAGCAATGAAGAGTAGTAAGATATTTAAAATAATCCATATGGACACTGCTTTTTTATATAAACTGCTGATGCTTTCTAATTTACTTTAAGACTGACATATAAATATGAGAGAGGGGACAAATTCAAATCTCAAAACTGTTGTGCTGTTTACGAAAGATATGTGGCAAGCAAGAAGCTACCAAGGAAAAGGAAAAATGAAGTTTGAAAATGAACTTCGATGAAAGGCTAAAATACAACAAAATCACTATTTTGAAGAAAGTCAAGAGCAGTTCAAAGTTACTGGAATAGTATTGACAGCATGAATGATCATACAATTCACAGCATGAAGAAGGTGACAGTGAGTCTAGACTAATTAGGTTTTATGATGCTAAATTTCAAAATTAGATTGGAGCTGAAAATTAATTATATTTATCTTTTGGTCATTTGAATCCATGCCCTCAAGACATTTTGAGGGCCAATTTGGATGCAAAATGGGCATTGAATGACCGTTGTGTTTACTTTGCACTTGTATTTGGACAGATAATGACAGAGAGAGAGTAATCCACATTACTGACTGCCCTACGATGACTTTTACATTATGACATTTCTCTTTGAGTGACATACCCTTGTATCAATTCTACAAGTTGAGGCTGCAATTCTTCATCCCTCAAAGTCTCAATCCTCTTTGAGATAGCTTCAATTGAGTGAATTGAAACCTTTATCTGGGTATGCAAATCTCTAATAGCTGCCCTAGTTTTATCCACAGCAGTGGGATCATCCCCTTTCACATCTTGATTTCTGAGTTGCTTACACTTTTTGTCATATGCAATCCGAACCTTTTCTCCAGACTGCATTAAATGATAATCAATTTTCCATTATTACTTTTGTGAACACATAATCAGAAATTAGTACAGCTTTGCTAGAAAATCTAGAGAAAATCAATTTTAGCGACTATGTGTTTTAACCGCAATGAGAATCACGGGCAATGAAATTTCAAAAACAGAGAAATCATTTTTCTCCAAGTGTATACAATTAGAAATTAGTTAAATTTTTCAATAATTTCGTGATTATTATGGAAAATGATTATCATGGAAAATTTAGTTGAGAGTAGATTTTGCTTGAAGTTTTCATTTTCTCAGATAGAAATTCATCTGAAGAAAAGGCTGACAAATCACTGACCAATGTAATCTGTGGATTTAGAAGTATACCCTAACTTCATCATAGAGTTTCTTCTCCCAGGCATATAATCTATCCAATGTTGACTGGTGGCTGCCAGCAAACATGCAGGATTCCTCTGAGAAATCACTACTGCTTTCATCCCCCTCATCTCTGGAACTTGAAGATTTGATTAAAAATCTTGATGAGGATGAGCGCGATGAAGCTGAGCGGAACAAAGCTACTGGATTCAACATTTTCATGGCTGCAAAAACGAAATATAAAAAGGATTCAAAATCTTCAGAATTTTCACTGTTCTAATACCCAATTTAAACTTTTAATTTCCTCCAAATCAAGCTATCATAAATATCAATAAGATATCTTCTCTGAAGTTATCAAATATAGAAGTCAATCTTCATTCTAGTTGCTACAAAATAAATCTGTTAATATAAGTACGAACCTGAGAGTTCATTTGATGTTGCTGAGTGCTGGGCTCTGCTAGCCTCTAACAACGCTGAAACTTCATTGGCAGCATTGCAAACAACCATGAATTGAGCTTCAAGGTCCTTGATAACTTCTGCCATGCTAGTTGGCCTCCGGTTTACATAGACAGTAAAACCTGGTGTTTCTTCCTTGGCTTCTTGATTACCAACTGCCATTTCTTGATTACTAACTCCAACTTGCCCAGCTGTTTGAGCTTGTGACACTTCTATGCTTGCCCTACCACGGGATTGTAAACCTTGCACTTTGTGTGCAGCATCACATTCACAATCTGTTCCCCCATCCTCCTCCTCCTCCTCTTCATCGTCGTTGTCATCATCATCATCATCATCAACATCTTCCACAAGAACTTCTTCTCTACTGCAATTTTTATCAAATTTAGCCCTTTCTTCTTTTACATGTACCTTATTCTCAGAATCTTCTTGTTCAGTTACATCTTCTTCTAAGTCAGGAATCCCTTCTTCTTCTCGAACCTGCCTTAGCCCTCTGATCTCATCATCCAAGGTTGTTTGTTCAAGACTACTTCGGGTGGGATAGCCATAGTAGTCCAATGATGAAAATGGATTCCAAAAGAAATCCCATTGTGAAGTCTGTGGTGAAGGGGGAGGAATAGTTGGCCTATTGTTGGGCGAGTAAGAGAAAAATGAAGAATTCATTGGTGATGATTGCATTGCAAAGAACCCCTCAATTCCAAAGTGGTGCATTGGAGTGTAAGTTTCAACTCGGACTGCTTCTGGTGATTGAGGCCTCCCTTCAACTGAAACTGCTGGGTTCCCACGCGGCCTTAAGTAATTTACATGCATGATTGAATTTTGTTGAGACGGCATTGCAAAGAATCCATCGTCAGTTCCAAATTGGCGAATCGGAGAATAAGTTTCAACTCGGACTGTTTCTGGTGATGGAGGCCTCTCTTCCACTGAAATTGCTGGGGTCCCAGTTGACCTCAAGTAATTTACTTTCAAAGTTGAATTGGATTTAGACTGAATTTGTGCTGGTGAGAAGGATGTTGGTGAAATTGAGATGAAACCAGAACTCTTTTTCTTTACTGGGGTAAATGATGGGGTTATAAATGAATCTAGCATGAACTCACGGGGTTCATCTCCTTCAACATACTCCTTAAGTGCAGCAGAAACTCTTTTCAAGGACTGGATATAGGCTAAATGTCCAGAGGCAAACCGAGTTCTTTGCTCTACGGCCTGTTTGATGAATCGCCTTCTATCTTTACAAAGCTGAACTGCCTCTTCATCATCCAGCTTTGAAGTAGAACATCCCATTTCTCACTTCTTTCACTTTACCTTTACCTCTGAATATCTAAGGCTCGGACCAAAATGAAAATTCCAATAGCTTTCTTTCGTATTTCTCACTAGATTCATAGAGTTGTGATGCTGCTCAACAAGAAGACAACAGTCAAAAACAAACTTAAATCGTATCAAAAGATTATCAAGCATGTAGAAAGCAAGAACACACAAACAGGAATCAACAGCTAAGACATATTTGAGGTTAAATTTATTTGCCTTTTGGTACCTTTCTTAAATTTCAAGTTAACAGAACATGGAAATCAAGATTCCTTTGATCTTTCTCTTCCAAATAGCCAAGAGAACTCAGCCCCCTTCAAAACCTTACTAAGCAACAACAATCACACGATTGGGAACAATAAGCCTGAGATGAAAGAAAGCATCAGTTATGACCAAAGGATATTGTAAAAGACGAGTAAACAGAGAGAGATTTAAGTTCATATAAAGAAAAAAAGGAAAAAACAGTCAATGAGCAGAAAGATTATTTTTAGTTACAAGGTAGTGATAAAAGAAGATAAAGCTTCTAAAGCAGAAAAAAGAAGGAATGCCAAAATGCAGAGTTCACATGACAAAATTTGGAAGTTTTGTAAACTAAATTTTTACATAAAAAAAAATAAAATAAAATAAACCCCCTTTCAAAATGAAACCCTTCCTTTCTGCTCAAGATAATTGTATGAGCTCTCAAACTTCGATAAGAAGCAAATTCTGAAAGAATATTACTCTTAAACCTAATATAGACCAGAAATTAAAAAA
This sequence comes from Murraya koenigii, assembly GCA_025617385.1. NCBI lineage: Eukaryota > Viridiplantae > Streptophyta > Magnoliopsida > Sapindales > Rutaceae > Murraya > Murraya koenigii. Next base: position 27,357,616 of record CM046817.1, read on the forward strand.
AAAAATCAAAAAGGGGCAAAATAACTGTAAATGATATCATCCCTTAGAAAATAAAAATAAAAATAAGAGAGGATACAGATGCTAGAGTATTAAGTAGAAAGAAGAGTATGATAAAAGATGTGTCAAAGAAAATAAACTGAAAAATGGTTTTAGAAAAATACTTAAAATTCCCATTTCGAGAAATAATAAATTCTCCCAAGGAAGAAGATAAGCCCTCATGAAGATGGAAAAGAAATTAAAACCATATCACAATATGAACATGAAATGCTACCATTTGCCAAAAAACGACAAATGACAGACTAACTAAAAGCTAAATTTTTTATTTTTTTTTCACGAAAAATAAATTCCAGTGTAGAAACAAATAAAAATAACTCAAGGTACAAACTTGAAATGAAAAATCAAAACTTGAGTTTTCATTTTAGGAATTCTGTTAACTCTTTAACAAAATAAAATAAAATAAAATAAAATCCATAACTAAAACAGCAATGAATGAGCAAAAACAAGCTTCACAGGGCATAAAAATTAGAGGGGAAAAAATTAAAGAAAAATGAACAGTAATGTCGATTAACATTTGCAGCATAATAATTCTCAAGAAATGGAAGATTAAACGAAGTGAAGAACGCTCATTACCTAAGAGAATTATAAGCTGATTATGAGAATAAAATGGAGCTTGATTAGAGAGAGAGAGAGAGAGAGACGTTGAGAAAACTGAAAAAGCAACGGTCAAAAATTGTAAATTGCAAGTGAAAGAGGGAAAAAAAAACATAAGAAAACAAAATTAAAGTTTAAGGTTGGAGAACTAACTAAAGTGAGAGAATAAGATGAGCAAACAGAGAATACGACTCGCTTAACTTGTTGCCCTCCATGTTTCGTTTTATTTCGATATTGCCACTGACGTTTTTCTTTAATTATAAATTATTTTTGTATTTACATAGTTAATTTTTTTCACATTTTAAATTTAAGACTTTTAATATTGAATATCCTGTTCACGTTAATGAAGTTTGGCTTTGAATATCAATAGACTTCTTTAGAAGGAAACAAAATCTGAAAATGATTACATGAGATTGCATTATTTCTCAACAATTTGATTGAATCATTAAAACATTAATTAATGTTTTAAGAATACAATTTTACGAATTTCTTTGTATGATTGAGGCATGAAATCATTTTACTTTAAACTATCAATAATCAATAATCTTAAAATTCATAATTATTATATTAAAATTTTTAAAAGTTACAGCTTGATTGTGATTGACACATCATTTTAGTCATTAGTGTTTATTAATTTATTATAAGCCATAATTTTACCACTCTTTAATGATTAAAATGATGTGATAACTTATATGTTACATTAATTAAAATTCAAAAGTTGGAATAATAATTAGAAATCGAACACTATTAATCTATAATTATGTGCAAAGAAGATGTATTAGACACATAATTGTAAGCAATGTTATGCTATACGAATTTCGATACTTGATGGACTCTTTATTAATATAAATTCTTTTAAATTCGTTTGTTTAAATTTATTTATTGTTATCCAATTATCTTTATTTTTAAAAATTTGATAAATAATAACGCAATCGTAATGCATTTACTTCTGTGTACTTACACGTTGCTGCTAACGTCTACAGAGTGGGACCCATAATCACAATAATGTATCTGATAAGTTCTCACGTGCCCAGTTAAACGAACGGACGGTACACCTCCAATCCTCACTCCTCAGATAGAAAATTTATATTTTGGGTGGGACCCATTTGATAGCGGGGCCCGGCTTAAACTGATTCTGCGGGCGCCCGTCTTGTAATTCTGGAACGAGGTGAGGCTATTTGAGTCATTTAGATAGTCGATAAAGTAAAAGCAAGCCCACCGTAATCACTGTAAAAGTAAAGAAGGAACCTGTCCCACGCAAGACTTGGAAGATGCCTCGATAACGGCGTTTTTGGAAAATACCCTCAGCTTATATTTTAAATTTCAGAATTGCCCTTATATTATATTTTAAATTTCAGAATTGCCCTTATAACATCGTAAAAGAGCATCAAACAGCCCTTGAGCACAATATATAATTGAAAAAATTAGCAGCAGCCCCATCATACAAAACTCTATTCCTCTGCACCCAAATTCGCTACATGAGCAAAACAAACAATTGAACTTCATTTGAAGAAAAGATTGAACATACATTATCCCGCACATCCCAGAAGAAAGAAAAACGACTAGCGTAAAAACATATCCAGAAAAAAGAGATAAATCCACACATCAGAAGCATGCTCACATATAAATAAGACATGCAAAACTAACTCACCAAGGGCTCCAAACAGTTTATATCTTGAACATTTTATGTAATAACAGCTCACAACCCTAAAGAATACTTAGTTGGGATTATATGTTCTTTAAAACATATTGATTTTTTGATTAATAAAATATTTCAAAAATTTATTCATATATTTTGAATTGCATTAATATGTTAAGTAAAGTCCATTTAATCATATTATATGTATTTATGCGATCACCGTGTGGATTCGCAGAAGACATAAATACTAAGTTATCTTATGATTAAATAAAATAAGTTCATGATTGATAAATAAAGTTGGACGACTTTATTTAGGTATAGATCGTAATAAATTCATTGAGTGATTTGTCTTAATCATGTATAAATTTATTGATGTAGTATGTCTATATTGAACTGGATCACATATGAGATTTAATTAACCTAGTAATAACTGTCAGACTTATTAAATATCATAGGCATTGATTTACTATAATCTTAATCTTGAGTTAGTTATGATTTCATGATTGTAGTTGTTATTTCATTTGAGTTACTGATGGACATGACATACAGCATGTAGTCGATATTACCAAGATGTCTTGGTGAGAGCAATTACTAAGTATTGAAATTGTAGATTAACAATATAAATTTATGCGACACATCTCTTGATGGGTTTCGATCTTGATCATAGAATTCTCCGGCAGGAGTGTCTCAACATAAATAAGTATGTTGAGAATGATCATTAGATAAAACTAGTAAGTATAAGGAAAAAGATGTAATTAAATTGGTTGGACAGTTGAAATATCAATTTAAATTAATGATGTAGTACAAAGGATTGTGCAGTAAAGAACTCAATGTGGCTTGGGTGAATTATATTCGAGCATACAATTATGGAAGTCAGTTTCAATCTTATAGTGGAATAGAATTGGAATTAAATAATTATATTTGTTTAATTATAAATTTAATTATTGTAGCCACTATTGTATGTTCTCAAATGATCCTCGGGTTAGTTCATTTAATTGACAACATCATCACTTGATCAAAAAGCAAGAAAAATTGGCATATTAGATGAAAATCATAATTATAATATTTGTTAAGGCCTAGTATGTTATATTCAAGTATAAATGAGGCACATGATATTTTACTAAGGTAGTCTCCTAGTTAATTCACATTTCTTCAACTTTTACGTAAGTGGAAAGATAATTAAAAGGCAATTCTATTTTAAATAGAAATCATAATCCTAACATATTAGGGTTTTTTATAAGATATTATAAAAGAGACATTATTCTCTTAAAGAAAAAAAAAGAGAATCCATGATTTTTAAGAAAAATAAAGAAGAAAGCGTCTAAGAGGAGCTAGTTATAATTGGGGAGTGGTGAACAGAGCACCATGCGCTTAGTGTTGATCAAACTTGAGTCATAACCTGGAAGATTGTTTGGAGGCGGATCTACAACTCTCAATTATTCATCTTCTCAAAACATCAAGGTATGAATTTTTAAATTACTTAATTCTTATATATTATATGAGATCGATCCTAAAAAAATTTTAATTAAAAAATAAAAAAATATAATTTTATTACCTTCATTGTCCACCGAACAAAGGATAGATTACTCCGAGTGCCAGCACTAAGAAAGGAACAATGACGGAAATACCTAACCTGTAACACTCTTGCAGCAAGTGACTCAGCAGAAGTAAGAAAACGCCACCCTTTTTAGCTAACATGGCTTGATTAATACACTGGAGATCACAAAAACCCAATCCTCTATCCTTTTTAGACTGGCTCAAATTCTGTCATCCCATCCAATGAATTCGTTGCTTTTAGCCGTATACCCCCACCAAAAAACAGTGAATCGACGCTCAATATCTGTAGATAAGGTCAAAGTAAGGCGGAACACATTCATAGCATAAGAAGGAATCGCTTGAGCAACAACCTTCAGCAACACCTCTTTCGTGCCACATGAGAATATCTTCCCATGCCACCCACTCAGCGTCATCATAACCCTATATTTAAGCTCATGGAAAAAAAAAATACTTGTCATAAAAGAATGAAGGTTTAGAAGGTTTTGTTGAATCCATATGTATATCATGTGAACCAACTTGGGATCCTTTTTCCCGATTGCATTATTATATATATAATTCTTTAATTTGACCCTGTAATCATAACAGTAAAATAATTAATTATAGTTAAATCAAATCCTGAAAGATTCTTTACTGAATCAAATCCTCTACGATTCTTTACTGCTTCCACCTTTTTATTTTTTCAGTTCTCAGATGGAGTCTGCGTCTGTATGCGCAGTACAGAAGTTATACCTTAAACTATGTAATTGATGCTGCCTAATGATCATGTTTGTTTATACATGTTATGTGGTTAATTAATGTAGTTAAAAAGATTAATTAAGAAGTTGACTAGTGTGCAAAGATTGTCTTTGGATGCGTGACCGTATAGTTTATTATTCGCGCCTCACTTATCACACAATCAAGGAATGTTATGAGATACAACAGTAACTCTTGTGATTTGATTTGTAATATTAACAGTTCGAGTTATGATATCATGATCATTACTATGCGATAACCAAAATTATTAAACAAAAATAATGACAAGAAAAATTATTCTGTAATCCCATCGATGATTCTTTAATAGAGTGGAGGGAGTTAATAATGTGAAAACAAGAAAATAAAAATCAAGAAGCAAGAAAACTTGAGCATACAATTTTCTTAAAGGCAGTCCATCTTGGATGAAAAGCCACAACTTTCCAAGACATGCCGGACTTTCAGCATTTTTGTTTATATTCATCATATTGGAGGTGTGTGTAACAAGCAAACAATTTTTAAAATTCAAATCAAACTTTGAGTATATGTAGAAAGAAAAATAAAAATAAAATGCAATGTGTAAACAAAGCCCAATGCTTCCCCTCACAAAAATGCTCCATATTTATTATTTTCTTTACTTATTTAATTTCCCGTTCCTCTTGTAAATTCTCGAGCGTTTCTTGAACCTTTCGATTAATATGGATTACAACGGGGCATAAGCAATAAACTAAATCGAAACGTACAATCTTGTATACATTAATTTGATAGCTTTAATATTTCAATCCAAATTATAAGCAGATTCAATATCTCAAGTATTATTTGATGCGTGTCACATAAATAAAATCATTTGTGATTATAACATATACTGTATTGGCTCCTTCCAGCTTCTTGTATTAGAATAATTAATTAGAGGCATTTTAGAGGCATTTCATTGAAATATTTGCAGGCCAATTTAACATTGGTCAACAGGCGGGACTCATTTGTCTTGACTATGATGCTTTTTAACATAAAATAAAAAAAAAAGGTCGTTCAATCTTGTCGGGCAAATTACGTATTCATCAGATAAACAAAAGCTCTTTGTTATCATAGACAAATAAACAAAAAGAAAATTGAGATGGAGGAGAGGAGAAGGATGCCGACGATAGATCTAGGGGGGGAATTCCCGAAGCAGCTGAATAGACTGAGAGAAGCAAGCGAGGAATGGGGATGCTTCAGAGTGGTGAACCACAAGGTATCGTCGACGCTGATGGCGGAAATGAAGCAAGTGGTGAGGGAGCTTTTGGATCTTCCTTTTGAGATCAAACGACGCAACACCGACGTGATCGCCGGCAGCGGCTACATGGCTGCCACCCAGAAGAATCCTCTTTATGAAGCTTTGGGTCTCTACGACATGGCTTCTTCTCAAGCTGTTGCCGACTTTTGTTCTCAATTGGATGCCTCTCCTCATCAGAGGTATGTCGATGTCATGTGTAAAATTTTATTTATTTAATTACACGCTCACGTCTTGATAATAATAATACGTGCGACAGCGGGCACCTACTCAGAATTGATGTCGGAGTTTATTCTAAAGAATATAGTCGTTTCAATGTAAAGTAGGGAATAAACTATGTCCTTAATTACAAAATCATGAAAAGTCAGGAACGATCTGTGGAAAATCATGAAAAATATGGTTATTTCTATAAAATATATAGTGAAGCATTTGGGGAGTGTAATGTATCGTTGGTCTCCTTGAGTTGCAGTTTAATTTATTCACTCACTCTTACTTTGTGCTTGAAATTACCAGAGAGATAATAGAGAAGTATGCTCGAGCAATACAAGAGTTGGCCGCGGATTTGGCACATAAATTGGCTGACAGTATGGGGTTGATGGACAGTGCGTTCCAGGATTGGCCTTGCCAGTTTAGGATAAATAAGTACAACTTCGCTCCAGAATGTGTAGGCTCCCCTGGAGTGCAATTACACACAGATTCAGGGTTCCTTACCATTCTTCAAGATGATGAAAATGTTGGTGGCCTTGAAGTGATGGACAGATCTGGTGAATTCGTAGCCGTTGATCCCTTGCCCGGCACCCTCCTTGTCAATCTTGGAGACATTGCTACGGTGCACGAATTGTATTTTTCACATGTGTATTTGAAAAGAAAAATTCATTAATAAATAGCTTCTTAATTAATTTGACTTGGTTGTTTGTGATTTGATAAAAATCAGCAGATATGGAGTAACGGAAGGTTACTCAGTGTGAAGCATAGAGTGCAGTGCAAGGAATCAGCAATAAGAGTGTCGATTGCCACATTCCTATTGGGACCAAGGGAGGCAGCAGTGGAAGCGCCGGCAGAGTTTGTTGATGCAGAACACCCACGTCTTTATATACCAATTACTTTTGAAGATTACAGGAAGCTCCGACAGTCTACGAAATTGCAGTCGGGTGAAGCTCTTGAACTTGTACGTTCTCATTCCTGAATCAATAAGCAAGAAAATTGCATTGCTTAGCCGGCTGACATTTTAAATAACACAGCTTGTTTGTACCTCTCCCTATAAATGGGATTCAAGTTCTAAAAATTTAGGTATCTTTTATTAGCTTTCATATTATAGTGTAAGTTATGTAATTAGACGTAATATTTCAAAAATGATATTTAATCAATCACAAGCCTACGAGAGATTGGTCAAATTAATTAATGGTCAAACCCATAGTTAGCTCTCATGAGGTTAATTTGGGGTTAGATCAGGACCTGTGGGCGCCTCTCGATGGCATTTGGCATGCCGTCGGTTACCTCTCATACAAGCAACTCCAGATACAGAGTTTGGCATCATCAAACACACTAAAGACAATCAAGTGAGATTGTACAGTCTCACATAGGATCAAAGAGAGCGAACTTGAACGAAGGATGAGCTTACCGCTGGAGGAAATTAACATATAGTTAATACATTTAGCTAGCAAATGCAGCGTATGCATTAATTCCAACCCCTTGTCATCCCCATAACAAGAGGTGATAGAACTTTTCATGGGGCCCGTCCGGTTCGGTCTGGGATTACACATAACTCCGGATTCAAACTTTTCCATTTATTTTTCAGGCCGAAATTGGGGATGACAAATACTTACCTGACATTATTTTAATTTGTTTGATAATCAGGCTATCAATTCCTTCGCTCCAGCTCTTGCATGAACAGAGTATGGAGGAGCCTGCTACTGAGTGGATGATATATAAATAACAGCATAAAATCACACTCCAACCAAAGATTGTGTCATCCCCAATTCTACAACTGTTTGCATAAAAGGCTGTGCAAATGCCAAGAGAAACGCCAAAGCTCCAAGAAAAATCTTGAATTATTTCTAACTAGATTATTGCAAAATATATATATGCCACCCTAAAATAAGCTTATCATCAAGAACAGCATTGCTTCATTCTGTTGGCTGTAATAGAGATTTTCTTAAGAAAATCCATCAAAGGCTGTACGGTACGTGGATCTTGAAAAATGGCTCAACGAGAAATCAGAAAAAAAAAATGTTGACGCAGAGCTCTTTATAACTAGATGATCATAGTTCACATGGAAAATAGAAAGAATCATCTAGTGCTACATGATGAGGTTGGTTGTCAGTGGCCGGGAGTCTCAGATGAGAGGATAGAGAGCGGAGTTGAGACAAGAATGGCCTGCCGTATGATACTATAGTCAATGCCGGGCGGCAAGTCATTCTTGGCTCTAGATCCTCTATCTATCCCTTCATATAAGAAACCCTAGACCAATATCCAACATTCGTTATTCTTTCTATCCTGTATATATCATATAGCACTTGATTGTAAACTTCTACATGTTGTGAATATTTATAGGATTTTGAGTCTCATGTGCTATTGGGGCATCATGCATTTTGTAAACTTATTATCCGAAATAAGTTTGATACTTACTATTAGTTGGCCATACTACTTTCATCCCAAATTCCCACTTAAAGCTTTTTCGTGAGGTATCAAAACAACTAGCTCAATAAAAGCTTCTAACTTTATTATTATACATTAAAAACTTTTGGCCCAGCAAACAAGATGAACTTCTGAGTTCTGACCCTACTAGTTCCCTTCCTATCAAGGACAAAGAGATTGTTGGAATAAAGTTTATGGGGACTGTAGAGAGAGCGAGAGATCAACATGACCGTGGCCATGCTTCGTATACAACATCTTATTAGTGGGTATTTGTTCTGACTCACGATCAACAAATATTTCAAGTTATATAAAATAGGATAAGGTTAATTTTGACTCCTATTAGGGCATCCATGCGGCCAGTGAGCCGGTTGATTTCTTGTTCTAGCTTTTTCTTTTGCATACGAATATGCTCTAAAGCTTCTTCAACAAAGAACCTGCGTTCTTTTCTTCCCCATATCCACGTGATCACCACATTAAAGATGTATAATGCACTTCACCTGGGACAGGGAAAACCTCCCAAGAAGAGAGATGGTCCTCGCCTCCGGCTCCAGGTTACAGCAGAGAAGAAAAGAATGTTGTAAAATAAGCATAAATCACCTTCCTCAAAGTGGTACCCAGGACTTAACCTCTTGTAAATAGGCTCCAACTACCATTCATGTACGATCTATACTAGAGTTGACCAACCGTCTATCCTACCTCTTTTACGTTCTTGACAGCTCATGTTTGTCTCAATAGAGTCTTTCAGTGCATGTTTCGGTCCTCTTCCCCATTACTTAGCCCATGTTAGAACGTACCGAATAAAGTTTCTAGATTGAGAGAAAGAGAGAGAATTGTTGCCATGCTCTTCAACACTTGGTAATTTGTTCTAAGAACAAGCATGATTTAACACACACTCAAGTTACAGAAAATTGGATAAGGTTTTGACCCAATGTTATCGCATCTGTGTGGCCAATGAGGTTGGTTTTATTGTCCTACATATAGGATTTTTCTTTTCCTCAATAATTACATATTCTAAAGCTTCTTCAACAAGAGCATGAGTTCACTTCTTTCCCACATGTACTTGAAGACCTAGGCTGGTTTAAATGTGGGGAATCCTAATGCGATCTATCGTTATGATGTATATGTAGGGAATTTATGTATATAGTTAACACTTAACATTTGCCTTAGGAACGCTTGAGTGAATGAATGATTTTTAAATAAGTTTATTTAATTGGTCATCTAAATTTAAATTTTAAAAAAGATAAGGGATAAAAAAAATTAATTTAAATTTTTGTCCATTCCCCATTCTAAAAAATAAAAACAACTTTCAAATGAAAATTAATCGTGAGTTTGAAGAAAAGTTATTGATGTAAAATTTTGACTTAATGCAAAGAGGCATGAATTGTGGAATAAGGGAATCGCATATAGTTTGTAGAATTTATATCCTCTCATCTCATGTTTCAAATTTTCAATAAAAAACAACTAATTATATATTATGTTAACCCACTAAGAAACAGAATCAATTCCAGCTGGATAAAATTATTGAAAAGGATATATATACTTTCTCTAGATGTAAACGAGCACACGGCTATTGATAACGCACCCTTGTATTGTTTATATATATATATCAACAGCTTTTCAATATTTTACCAAATAATCCAGATTGATTGAAAGGACAGTAGGAGACGACTAATATATAGTGAATGAAGAAAACACAAAAAAGATCAAAACAGATTACATAGCCGAAAAAAGGGTAGGCATCACTTCTTGACTTTGAAATTAACTTGGCATGGCATGAAGAAGTATGGAATAAATTAAGAGCATACTTCCAATCTCTTTTGTCTCACACTTATTTGACCGAAACATTTTTATTAACCAACCAAATTCGATTAGTTTTCACCCTTCATAACCTGTCATGGTGCTACATTTGTAGTTTAATATATAGGAACCAAAAGTTGCATTAACCATTTAAAGAATTTGCTTGAGTCAGATTTTGAGGCAATGTGTCTGCTTATTCCTTTTGGTTGGCAAGCAGCTAGCCGGCCCAGCCCCTTTTAGAAAGACGCTGGCCGGTTTGAGAATAATATATATCAGAATCATCTATTAGTTTATGGCATCTCCTTGGCTATATATATATATATATATACATTTTGTTTATTCTCAACAGACAGCTTATATATATATATCTTTTGAGAATAAACAAAATGAGTTAGCTAGCTATATCAGCAGTTAGTTATGCTAGGTGTTGCTTCATTCAAGAATTTGTTATTTTACTAACAAGCGTGTCCATCAGTTGGTCGATGACTATTCCAACTTAACCAAGGTTTTCGGTTCAATACTTAAGACTGCAGCTACGATTAAATATTTGTTGGAAGAACTTTACCGTCTTACCCAATTCGAATCTGAATTAGTCATGGCATATTGTAATTACTGGATACCAAATGGCCAATGGCAACGTTTGGTTCTCTTCTTGCTCATGTAAATTCTCAATGGCCTATCATTGGGACTCTAACGTTGTCCGCGAAACATGCTATGCCACACTCAAATAAAACTCAAAAACATTTGGCAATTTTGAAGTATAAGATTAACTATATTTACTGAGGTATTGTAAAAAAGTATAGCTACTGTATAAAAAAATAAATTATAAAATAAAAATTAATAATGTAAAATAAATATATTATTTAAATAATAATATTGACAAAAATAATAAATATATTATAGTTTTTTTGTATAAGTGGTGGATTAAACCAACCTATTTTCTATGTTATAACAATTAATATTTACTAAACACTTTAATGTTATAAATTTTAAATTACAATTGTTCAATCTTAATACCAAACAGAATTTTAAATGATATAAATTTTATTTAGAGTTTTTCTTCGTGCTTTTTAAGATGAACAATCTTCAGTTTTGATTTTCTTGCTCAAAAGTTTTGTTTGGAAAGAAAATTGTGTGAAAGGTATAAACTATAAATAACTATAATACGTGGAGTGCAGGTCTTCAGAGATTGATGATTCTTCTTTATTCCTTTCGAAGTTGTCGCACTATATGACGATAAAAATCATGCACTTTCCTAGTTAGGATATATGCAAACACTACGACTGTAATGTTAATGGATATAATTCATATTCATATATTTCATTGAATAAATTTAGTCCTTGGCTTGAGCCATTTCCATTCCTCAAAAATTGCAAAAACGCTCTTTAGCCAAAACAAGGCATATACATATAAATAAACCTAAAACGATCTTAAACTTCATGTACGCTACGTACATTTAAAATCTATTCTGTGACGATTTCACTTAAGCCTCCTCCAAACTTAGGTCCAAGATGTACATGGTTTCCGCAACATTGCTCCATGTAGTAGCTCTTGCAGCACCTTTCATTTTCTCTCTTACCCAAACTCGTGCACGCACTCTTAGCCACTGATGATTCCACTTGATCTATTCCCAATGGCATATGAAAGGCAGCGTTACGAGGGCCTTCAGAGTGATTTGTACAACACTTATTTATCACCGGAATAGGTTCAGGGCAATGATGCTGATGCCCACAACCATGGCTTCCTGAGTCCTTCACGTGAAAATGGTTTTTATTATGCTTTTCACTGCAATGGTGCGAATGCTGATGTTCATGATTTGTCACTTCTCGGCTTACTTCTTCAGGAGCAGAATGGTTTACATGATCTTCCCCACAGTTACCTTGTCTTCTAAAAGAATTTGGGCATGTATTGCTTTTGCAGAAACTTGAATTGTGATAGCCTGAACAATTATGAGTGATCTGTGCCTCGATATCATGGTCATCTTTTTTGAAGCTCTCGTAATCACAGAGCTTATCCTTTTCAGCTCCATGATCACTGCCTGCACAGCACTGATTATTCCCACATGGATTTGGGCTGCGAGAGCCCGAATCATTTCTTCTTGAAGCACATCCATGGGAAGAACAATCTTCAGGTTCACATCGGTTTTGAGCTTTGCTATCAGCACAACAATGCTGCTGGTTGTGAGATGGATGGAAATGATTGGATTCACATCCATGTTTGTGAGTATGCAATTCAGCTGAAGATTGGCAACGTTTTCCTCCATGCTTTCTGGTTTGCCTTGGAGCTGAAGATTTGAAATGCTTCCCGCTAGAGTTGCAACATTGCTTTACATGTTTGTGAGTATCTGATGAAGAAGAAGAAGATCTACTGCATTTACCTCTATGAGTGTGTGTTCCATGCAAAAGTAGCATGCTATTAAGGATCACAATTAGGCATGTTCCAACATCAGCAAGAACAGCTGCCCAAACAAGAGGGTGACCACACAAGGCCAAGGCAATGATACCAGCCTTAGTCGCAATTGACGCAATGATGTTTTCAATCACTTTCCAATGAGCTTTTCTTGCAAGTCGGATGGCTTCTGGTACTCTTCTTATGTCATTTGACATTAGAATGACTTGTCCCGTCTCTGTTGCAAGTGCAGAACCTGAAATTCCCATTGATATACCAATGTCTGCTGTCGCCAATGCTGGGGCATCATTTATTCCATCTCCAATCATTGCAGTTTTTCCTTCTTGCTTAAACTGATTGATGATTTTTGCCTTATCTTCCGGTAAAAGTTCTGAATGGACTACATTGAGAGCATTACCTAGCTGCAACATAACATATTTTTGCTTGTCTTGTTACCTAAGGTTCATTAAATTTGCAAAAATATATAGGTGCAGCAGTTCTAAGTAACTGATGCTAGTGCTGTCAAACGGACAGAGTACAAGACTTGAAGTGAACCTGTTCTTGTGCCTGCATAGCTGCTGCTTGATTATCTCCAGTAAGCATAGCGGTTCTAATGCCTAGTGACTTCAGCTGATTGACAGCCTCAGCAGCCCCAGTTCGACAGGCATCAGAAAGACAGAAAATTCCAACAGGGAATGCTCCTGAGAATATATATCCAATGGTGTTTCCTTTCATTTTAAGTCCATCTACAGATAAAACTGCATGCCAAAAAACAATACAGGGTTAGATCAAGACCAATAAAGCAGAATGGATAGCTAATAAAATGAATTACTTAGAATGAGAATGATGGATTTGGAAATTAGAGGCTTCTTATTCAACAAGAAAGCTAAGGCAAGTGAAGGCTAAAACCTGTGCCACAGCCAGCTCTCTCTGCAATTTTTCTGTTACCAATGTAAATTTCTTCCCCACCAATTTTCCCATATATTCCTTCTCCAGGAAAATTTTGATAATCTTCTACATCTTCAGGCTTCGGCTCAATGGAAAGCGACCTCCCGTACTCAACAAGTGCAGCTGCCATCGGATGGCTTGACTTACTCTCAATGCTCGAAACCCTTCAAAAACTTTCAGCAATTAGTATAACGTTACTGCAAAACTTTTGTTGCTAATAATTGAAAATATGACAAACCATGATAATTCTTACCAGTAAAGCAAATTTTTTAAGTTTATATCTTCAGTTAGTGGTTGAAACTCGGACATAACAAATTCACCCCTTGTGATTGTTCCAGTCTTGTCAAAAGCCATGAACTTGACTTTTGCAAGAGTTTCAAGATAGTCTCCTCCTTTGATTAGAAGACCAGAAGTTGCAGCCTTTGTAAGGGCACAGTAAGTCACAACAGGTGTGGAGAGGATTAGTGCACAAGGACATGCACTTACTAACACAACCAATGCTAAATGAAACCAATGCTTATGATTTGAAACTCCGAGAGCAATTGGAATAACAGCCAAGCAGGCTGATATAAATATAACAGCTGTAAAAATACAGTAATCAAAAGAGCTAAATTGTAAGTTTCTGTACACTTGGCCATTCTCCTATGAAAATGAATTTGATGAAATTGACTAACCTGGTGTGTAATACTGAGAACATTTATCTATGAATCTTTGTGTTCTAGATTTGCTGTTTTGTGCTTCTTCCACTAGCCTTGTCATTTTAGCCACGACACAACCTTCGGCTACAGCAGTAGTTTTTACACTAATGTAACCTATAAGTTAAGAAACCCAAACCCTTTAGTATAACAACTTCAACATCTTGGATTTACATATAAGCATTAACAGATATATTAAATAAATGGAACCATTTAGATTAATTGTGCCAGCCCAAACAGAGGAATCCTTTTGCTTTGAAACAGGATATGACTCCCCAGTTAAAGTTTTCTCATCCACTTCACATTTCCCGTCCACAACAATTCCATCAATTGGTATAACTTCACCAGCCTTAACCGCAAGAACAGCGTTCAATTTCACCTCGCTGGCATCAACTTCTTCTCCAGTTTCAGCCATTATTGCTTTTTGAGGAGCAATGCTCATCAGTGACGACATTACAGCAGTAGCCTGAGAATTAAATTGATATTGATGATTATTGTGCGAGTGATGAAATGTCCTTATAGCTCACGTTAAATTGATTCATTTTATAATTTTGAAAGAGAAAAATATTGAATGAGGAAGGCAGTCTCATAGCAAACCTTATGGCTTGCCCTTGACTCAAGCCATTCAGCAATTGTGAAGAGGAAGACAATAACGCCAGCTTCAATATAATCATTCATGGCAATTGTACCTATCACTGTTGCAAGGATATACTTTACTTGTAAGCGAACCCATAAAAAACTAATCTAACTCATAGTCTTGTGTATTGAATTCAGGCCAATGCAAGTTACTTAAGCTGAGCATCTTCGTCATATTTCATTATTGAGAGATATTTATATATATAATTAAATTTATTCTTCAGTGCGGACGTCCGCACATTATAAAATTTGAATTTAATATTATACACTAGTATATTCGTATAGCTATTAAATAACGTTGCATAATATAAATTCAAATTTTACAATATGCGAACATTCACACTTAAAAATTTTTATTAATAATAATTCTTAAATTTTAATGTTTGTATATCGTAAAATATGAACGTCGACACCTAATAAAAAGTATAAATGGGCATATATGATTTTGTTTGTTCTTGGTTGGATTTACTTTAGCTGGTTTACAAAGCAAGGCGACAAGATGCAAGACTAGCGCGTGGTCAAAAGACGCTGTCGAATGAAAATTGAAAGAGAAGAAAAAGAAAGAAAGGAAATGGAGGATAAAAGCCCCCAACTTTTGCAATTTTTTGAGTTGTAAAGTGCATGAACAGGTAGCCCACTCAAACAAGTCAAGTCATAACGTTTCTCTCGTTTGATATTTTGTCTTTTGTGTCAACGGAAAAAAAAAAATTTTAAAGAAAAAAAGGAAAAACTGAGTTGATTATTTTGTTATTCATGGAATGGAAAGAATTAATTAAAAAAGATTATCAATAATTATTGGGTTTATGGGGTTTTCGAATGTATGATTTGTGTCTAAGTTTACCAGTTCTACAATCTATTTTTGTAAATAATTATTAATAGACACTTGGTGATGGCTTTAAAATAATGATACTACCATTCATCTGTCAAATTTGAGTTAACAAAGATAAATAGCAAGGATTTATTTGTTATGTCATAAAAGTACATACGTAAAAGAAATTACTGTAAAATACAGGGAATAATCTGATAATATTATATTTTAATTACGGACGGTGATATTTCCACCTATAATTTTTGTAAATCCACTCCTCTCAAGAAATAATTACAACAAGTCCATATTATTTGTTAAAAAAATATAAATACAGAAGAAATTTAGAGATTTAATCAAATAAAATTAAATACCTAAAGTATTAGATAAAAAGTTCATATTTTAATTACATGATTTAATTGATTAATTGTCAAAATTTATTGTTGATTTGTATATTTAAAAAATAATGAGAATTTATAATAATTATTTTTTAAAAGTGAGATAAATTTATAAAAATAGTACGATGAAAACATCTCCGCTTTTTAATTTCTTATTTTTTAATTACAATAAATATCATCTTCTTCCTAGTTCCTACAAAAAATTAGAAGAAAAACTATGTTCATAAACTCCCATATCTATACAGTCGGAAAGAATAATATTATATTGTTGCCACATATATGTTATTTATTTATTTATTTATTTTATTCTTTTGAAAATATAAGACGTTGCAATAATATAATATTTTCATTTTAATTTGTATAAATTCAGTTTTTATAGATGGTATATGTTATTATTTTGACTAAGAATGAGTATGTATGTCAAAATTTTCTTTGTAATCGAAAAGGAAAAAAAAATTATTTAAGTAGAACAGTCACACCATGTTATGAAACTAACACAATGAGATTGTTCAACTAAAATTTGTCATATAGAAGAGGGAACAATCTTTTAATTATTTTAAATTAAATTAAATTAAACATTTATCTCCTTTCCTTACGAGAGAGAATTTGGTTGAATGGTCTCGTTATGCCAAATAGGATGAATAATAATCAAAGACATTTTGTTGTTTGATCTTTCACCAAACAAACTTTCATAAATTTTGAAAATAACCAATTACTCTTCAACTTTTCAAAAATAGTCAAGAATCCCGAGGTCGGAGAATTTTTGAGAAATTGAAGGGAATCATGGCTATTTTATAAACTTAAGGGAAATGTTTTTCATAATGGACCAAACCAATATTCAATTAGATTCCATGTTCTTGATATATAATATCCACAAACGAAAAGCAAAAAGGAGAAAAAAGGAATATGACTTACCTGCTACAAGCATAAGAATGTTGATATCAAGCTTAAAATTTCTTATTGCGGCAAGTCCTTTTAAAATTATTGGAAGGATGCCAACAGCAACAGCTCCAAGGGCAAACCAACGCAATGGATGATACACATATTTCAATATTGATATTGCAAGCAATACCCCACAAGCCATTGCATATGGACTTGGCCATTTTTTCTGGTAACTTGTTCCTCCATAGGCTCTCACATTTGCCTCTAATCTTGCTTGATTTAGAGCCTTGACTGTCATTAAGGAATCATGCATAATAAGAAAAATTAACATTTCGTGATTATCTATTAATTGATTTAACAGGTAAGACCTCGTAGAGTTGTAAAAGAGAGTAATCCGTGATTCAATTAATTCTGCTTAATTTAATTACACTTGGTAATGAAGTGGTGCTATTTAACAAAAATGATAATTTTAAAAATTAAAAAACATTTTTTTAATCAAAAAATATGAAGGGGATGGGTATGGTGGACTGTGGACAAGAGCATTAGTTCTAAAGTTGGAGGTCCTACACTTCATCATGGGTCGGCACTCAATCTTTAAATGAATTTGTTAATCAAAATGTTCATTCACGGACTTAATCATGGTTAAGTGTGTGAATTCTGGAAAAGCATGCATCAAATTGCTCGCCGGAATGAAGAATAAGCAAAATAAATAAATATCAACGACGAAATCGAGGACTCGTGTGACAAAAATCTTGAAATAAATAAATAATAGCGAATAACATATAATAATTCAGTTGGGACGTTTCATAGTTTTGCAAGGAATTCAGTTACAATATATTTAATCCACACGGAAATAAAATTATAAGTGAGTATGGATTCTGGAACAAAATCTCACGAATCAAATTTTGTAGCTTGCTTTTAATTATGAACCACGACATTTGTCTGTCAATTCATTGATCACCCACCAACAAAATATAGAGCTTGAACTAACTTCATCCTCATATGGAAAATTTAAATATCATGAGACTATGCCATTATTTGAAAAAAAACAAAAAAACAAGAAAACAAAAACAAGTTGAGTTTGTTGATGGAAAATAAAATAACAATTAATGAGATGGTGGAGGGTAATTAATTTTTCTTACCAATTTGAAGTTGAGAAATGAGGAGAGCATCATGAAGAACAATCACTGTTCTTGATGGAACAATCACTGAAACTTCTTTAACTCCTTCAAGAGATTTGAGGATATTTTCAATCAAAGGAACCTCCGAAGAGCAGCAGATTCCTAAGACATCAAAGTAGCTTTTCTGGAATTTTCTTTCTTGAGCAGCAGCCATAGTACTGTAAGTTAAGAAAGCAAAAGTTGTTGTTAAATCTGGAAGGAGAAGAGCAGCACGATTAAGAAGAAAGAAATATAAAAAAACTGATCAACTTGTTTGCATATGCGGGAGGAAAAAGCTTTAGCTTGAGCCTACTGAAGGTCTTGGCATGGGGGGATGTGAATGTGATGAGAAGAGCTAGGCAAGCTAACAAGGTTTAAGTAGGCAAGAATTAATGGAGGAGTTTAATATAGGAGAGGAGGACTCTGTTTCTGTGTGAGCGAAAAGAAATTTATGAAAAGCATTAAGAATATTTGTTAAATAATAAAAAAAACCAGAAAAGAAATTCCGCCCAAGCAAAAGAGATTAGGTTATCCTTCTAATTTTTTTCTCTTTTAATTCTTTTTATTTTTTAATTATTGATCAAGTATATGCATTCATTTAAAAAATTAATTTAATTATCATATAATTAATTAATTATTAAAAATAAAAACAAAAACAAAACAAAAAATTTAAAAAAATCGTTGTCCAAACAAAAGATAGCGAGAGAAAGTGAGAGATAATGAAATTATTTATGTGATTTATGACTACTTTGGGAGTCATTTGCCACAAATCTCAGTATTTAGCATTTTTTACTAGTGTTTTTTTCTAGTCTCTCATATATTTTTTTAAATTTAGTGAAAAAATGTCTTAATTATAAATAAAATAAAATAAAAATTAGTTTGATTATTAAAATCAAAATTTTAATTTTAATTTTAAATATTTATTTCATTAGGATGGACTATAAGAAAAAATAAATTAGGAAAGAAATTACATATTATTATAGTTAAGATACATATAAAAAACTACTACAAAATTATTAAGACCTTGTTATAGCATTTTATCTACATAAATTTATTATTTTATATATGTAATTATAACTCGTGTTTTATTATTATTATTATTATTATCATTCATCGGTGGGAATGATGGCTTTCTCTTTGCTCTCGTGTGATGGGACAAAAAGTGTGAAGTATTAACGGAAGAACAAATTAAAATTGGAATCCACATGTGCATCCACACAATTAGTACTTATAGACCAAGCATATGTGCTCAAATTGATAGAGATTTCTATATTTTTTTGTTTAACATTTAGGGTACATTTGTAATTATTTTTGGGAAGCTTAAAAGTAATTTTGAGAATTTAAAAGTTAATTTTAGTATTTGATAAAAAAAAATTCAAAATCATTTTAGTCAAGTAAAAATCAGTCCCTCCTACAACTAAATTTGAAAAGTAATAAAAAAATAGTTTTTAGATTCTAATTTTGATAATCAATTTTATCTATTAATACAATTATATAAATATTCTTATAATTATTACCTAAATTCAAAGCTATCCTTATTTAAATTAGAAATAAAATTAATATTTCAATAAATTTTATTATAAAATAAAAAATAAATAAAATCAATATAGTATAAATTTTATTTTTAATTAAATTAATATAATAAACAATATATATATATATATATATATATGTTTTTATATGTGTTAGTAAATTTTATCATACATTATGTCTATTTTAGTTATTTATTTTTTTATAGCAGTTTAACAGTAAAATTTACTAAACACTCATAACTATTTTCAAAACTCACAGTACTTATAAAAACAAAATTTACTAAACACTTAACTGATTATATTTACTTATTTCTACAGCACAATTAATAACAATTATTTTAAAAACTACAACATTACTAAACTGGCCTTTATTCTAATTTAATAATCCAATTAATCTTCAAAAACTACTCAAATCACTTTCTTCAAGCAACCAACTTCTATCTTTAATCTTTTTCATTATTACTTTTTCAGTTTTAACAAAAAAAATATTTATAATTAAGTAATAACTCATAATTTTTTTTTTTCTTTTGGTGGCTTCCCATGTATACACACAATCACATGAAATGGCATAGGAATGATCCTCTTCATGTTGAGTCATTTCGACAAATTCCATTCTCCTCTCCACTTTCCTAACGCCCAACAAAATTTACAGAATTTCCGCCTCATAACCAGTGCCACTTCCATTTGTGTAAACCAGAAATTCGTTCTTCTTTTTTTTTTTTCCTTGTTTTACAAAAACAGAAAAAGAAAATATATATCAATGCTCTTTCGGTTCACCAAGAAAATAAATAATCTATCATTATCGTCTATCATATATCTCACTCCACCAAGATTGACGAAGAGTTTGATTAACATTAATATTGAAATATTAATAATAAATTAATTGTGTTTTTTTTTTTTATACTCCTTTGATAGCGTATACTTATATTTAATCTTAAAAATTCAGCAACAAGTGTTAATTGATATTAATTTCGTCATAAAACGCTCTCTCTCTCTCGTTCTCTCTTTGATTCTTTACATAGATAATCTTTTCTTTTCTTTTTTTTTTTTTCGTGGATCTTGAAGTGATTGAAAAACAAGTGCCTAACCTGATCCGAATATTCTTAAATACTGGAAGCCTATGCTTATTCCATATGAAAGAATATGACAACGGAATTTTATCATTTTGGTTCTGAATTTTTATTTTTTTAAATAAAAAAATGATTTATTAGTACTATTATTATTATTTTTTTAGCTATTAAGTTCATAGTCGATATATTGACTTATTTTACCGTGAATGGATCCTAAGATATACAGTTGTATGTTTGTTTACCCCTTGATCCTCAACAATTATATGAGAAAATTAACAATATCTAATATAATGAGTTAATTAATGACCAATTCATATGGGTATTTAACTATAACAAAGGGCGCATCCGTAATTTGAATGGTCTTAACAGTAGCCTAATGGGACAACGACAGATAAATTGATGATTTTTGTGTGTTGCATGGGCAAAATATTTGAAAAGCAAACGGAGACCCAAAATGTAACCGACTCGTAAAGAGAGCGCGGTTACAAGTAAAAAAATTTTTATACAAAATAATTTATGAGGGTGATTTTAGTACATTTCGACATTTGTAAGATGAAGAGAAATTATTGGGTCCTAGTCTTTTTGCCTTTTTCTTTTTTTTCCATTTTTTTAGTGAAGCCTTTTGAAAAAAGCACAAGAGTCTTATAATATAGTACGCAAAATATAAATGAACTTTAACGGATAGTAAAAAGCAATTTTTATTTTATTAGAATACTGATGTTTGAACGCCATTAAAATTAATATATACTACATTATTATTGTAGCATACAAAATAACAATATTATTCATTTCATGCTATAATGTTGCTGTCTCTGTTATAGTAGTGTTTTGTTAGTGGTCAAATGATTTTTTTGCATGATTGTGTTCTAGAATTTTCACCCAAAATTTAATGACAACATTTAATTAATACCACAATGTGTGGATAATGAAATGTGAGTAATATTAATAATCAAGGGGGGACTAGGTAAACAGAAATGAAAGAAATATCCAAGTAAAAATGATGTAATCAAAATTTCTTTCCGAATTATACACTTGTGTCATTTTCTCATTGTTTGTATATTTATTTCAATATTGTTTATTTTGTGTCTCTGAATATTGCTAATATGATAATTACACAATTACAGAGAAATACAAAAAAATTAGTGCTTGCAATGAAGCTGAATTATTTGGCATATGTATGTGTGTTTGGAAAAAAAAGGATTAATATTCAAAAATTGAATAAGCTCGTATCCGTAAAAGATTCTCCGTTCGATCAGTTTTGTATTTTAAATTTAAGAATAATGATGGATATTTTAAATTTTTTAATTTAAATAATTTAATATTTATTAATTAATTGATAATTTTTTTTATAAAATTTAAATAAATTATTTATATTATCTCATTAATTAATTATTAAATATTAAATATAAAAAATTAAAAATATATAATATTTTTCTTATATTTAAAGTTCGGGTCTGGTAAAATTGCAGGCGAATGCATGCATGTTTCTGTTGGTTGGCAAAATTTTTTCAAATTTTTAAGTCAATGTTCATGAGAATGAGAATAGTCCAAATTGTTTTATATCTGAGTTATTCGTCCCACTTTATGCGAAAATGACCCGAGTGAGTCTGTCGCTTAGGACTTTTTATTTTTAAAAAATTGGAAAAAGAAGTGGTGGGGTGGACCAATGAAAGAGATAATTGTAGAAGCACCATAAGGCCCAATTTGAAGCCCATGATAAGCACAATTATTCCAAAGTAGACCCACTAGGCCTTCCACCTTCATGGTGGAAAATGGGAATATAATAATATAATGTAAGAATATCGAGGTTGATTTCTCACATAAAGATATTAGTTTACTGGGGGAGAATTTTTCTAAGATTAGATAAAGTTCGTATATGCCACAGTCATGCTCTCATATTTCTTCACAATTTGTTATTGATTCTCCAAGGTATGCTTGTTTAGGATCATATATATGGAAGCGGATGTATCCACCAAATTTGCAATTAATTAAGCAAAAAATATAAGTTATTGTGATAGCTGATAAAGGGTTTTGAGTCTTTGACTCAACAAATCATTTCAATTTAACCAATAGTGGACTGAAATGTGAATACAATCTTTTTTCCTTTATTTTTTTTTACCATAATAGGCTATTGTTGCTTTCTAATTAACAATTATATTGGCTAAGGTAGATTCATTTATATTCATCTTTTTCCATACGTATAAGCATATTTTAGTTGCCGTTTGAGATCCATACATATTTTCTTGTATTGTTATTTTACCTAGTTCCATATATCTCATAAGCTTTATTTCTTGCCTGATTAAAGAAAGATCTTTCTTTCTTTTCTTTTCTTTTCTGTTGTTATTTTAATTATTATAAGGCAAAATAATATATAATGCAACAGTTGTATTTAGCCGTCGAAATTATTTTCTCAAATTTCAATATTAAGCTTTTCAGAAATTACACTTGGCGTTGCAACATTTGTAGCGGCATGCACTGAGCACTGCATATTTCACTTAAACCTGTATTGCATTTTCCTGCTGCTGCTGGTGGCGGCAACGTTGGCGCCGGCTGTGCACCACAAGGATAAAAGCATGTGCACAAATGAGGTTGAGTAATATCGCAAGAGCTTTGGCCTCGAGCACCATAAAAATATTTACACCTTGAATCACAATCACTGCCTCATACACCTAAGCCTGCTGAGCGTGAATCTCAACTGATATTGTGCACTGCATCACCACAATTTGAATAAATTAATTGAATTGGCATTTGGAGGAGATGATACAAATAAGTAAGCGTACACACACTTATACACGTATAAATAAGGGCCAGTTTTACACTATTATTACTTTTAAAATAATTGTGGAGTTTTTTTCTTTAATTTACTGAAATATTACAATGAATATTACTGATATGTATGATGTGTACTGATTATGAGTTTATATATTCCTTTATATTAGAATTTTTAGCCCATGTGAGATTTCAAGATCATAAGATCCCGTTATTTATAACTGGGTAACTTCACGGACCCATCTTCTACAAGTAGCAGCCTTAGGGACTTCATGCATCCCACTTTTCACAAGTAGCAATCCTCTCAAGGTTGTTCATCTATAGTACCGATCAAGAAGCCACAACTATAATAATTTTATACTCTGAAATGAAGGTATTACATATGTAATTCGTGAATATCTTTATTATTATTATCATCAATTTTTAACGCATGTAAAAGATAACTGAGGATATATATAGTATAAGCTGTTATTTTGATTATGGTATCTTGGATGGATCGGAGAGATATACGTCCTTTTTCTTTACACGCTACCATGCACAGTTATGATTACTTAATTAAAAAGACATTATCTCTAAGTAAAGTCCGGCCCCCAAGGCCGTAGTCGGGTTGGCTGCTATAGTCGGTTCTAGATTCGTAGCGACCCGGGTTCGAGTCTTAGGGGTGGGGAGGGGATAAAAACTCTTTGGGCTTGTCCACCCCTCTCTCCTTTTAAAATTTAAAAAAAAAAATCTCTAAGTAAAGTCCGAAAAGTGCGTTGATCTGTTTATAGCAAATTGGAATGCAATTTGTCATACTTAATATTCATAACAAAACAATCAAATGCATGTTTATGATAACATATACATGGAAGTGGATGTATCCACCAAATTTGCAATTAATTAAGCACACAAAAACGCTGTTGTGATAATTTGGATCTTTGACTAAACAAATCATTTAAATTCAACCAATCGTAGAGTGGAATGCGAATACAATCTTTGTGCCACTAAAGTTAGTGGGCTATAGTTTCTCTACCTAACTGTTTGGGGAATGTTGAGCAGGACCCGCTCGAGGATAATCCAGCCAAACCAGAAGACTTGGTCACTAGCACGAAGACACCTTGCCCGGTGTCAAAGCCGGTTGAGGTCAAGTGTTCTAAAGCTGGTCAGGCCCTGATCTCTCAATCCTGCTCGAGTAAGGTCGCAGAGACCCTCGACCACTGAACGGGACCCGGTCGCGTTACAGACAACACCACGAACAAAGAGAAACCAAAGCTTGAACAGAGCAGACCTAAGCATGGTAGCCCCATCTCCCGATAACTTGTCACGATGATCGATAACTGGCAGACACTTTCATGCCGTAAGGTCTCATCACTGTTACCGATGACCGGCGCACGCCTCCACAGTGTTATCATTTCACACAAACCTACACGGCATCATCATTTGGTCACGGGAACCCATAGCCGTCTGACATCCTATACCCTCAGGTTGTGCCGCAGCAACCCATTGCTGTCAGAAAGGCGTAGGCGCAATTAATGCAAGAGATGGCT
This sequence comes from Murraya koenigii, assembly GCA_025617385.1. NCBI lineage: Eukaryota > Viridiplantae > Streptophyta > Magnoliopsida > Sapindales > Rutaceae > Murraya > Murraya koenigii. Next base: position 27,382,705 of record CM046817.1, read on the forward strand.
CCCAAACAAAGGGGGTGGGAAAACAAGGAGGATAAATACTAGACGAAGGACAAGGTAAAAGGACTTTTGATTCCAACTCCAATTTTTCTATCCAGATTCTAGTTTGCTCTTCTCTCCGAACCTCCCATTTTTTTGGTCCCTCGAATTAAGAGGGATTCCAAAAGAATCAACCCAATTTCTGACTTGAGCGTCAGAGGGTTTTTGCCGGAAAAATACCCGACGACCCCTGACACCGTTTTTATGGACGCAGGTCGGAAGACATCACCACTCCAGTAAACGGAGAGAGACAGGAACCAGTAAGAAATCCTGCTCGAACAACTAGCGAGCAGAAGACGACAACATCACTTAGAAGCGAGCAGAAAACCGCATCAACACATCTTTCTTCGAATAAGCATTTTGCACTCGCTGTTCAAGCCTATATATATATATATATATATATATATATATATATATATATATATATATATATATATATATATATATTTCTTTATAGTTATTTAACTAGTGGTAAGCAACGGTTTTCATATGGCTCAAATTTTGGAATTGAGTTTGAACAGGCGAGTGAAAATGTAATGAAAAAATTTGAGAAAAAATTGAGTTTGTATTCAGACCACTACAGATTTTCCCTGAATTTTCTTGTACACACATGGTTCATCAATATTCTGAATGAATTCAAGCGATTTTATCGCTTGATCAAATTTGATGTTCCACGACTGAGATACTTGCTTTAATATATAGATGGATCTCTGTAACCTGCATACCAAGTGTTATTGGCCTTTTTGTATGAATCCATCTGGTTGCTGTATAAAGATGTCTTCTTCAAGATGCCCATTAAGAAAGGCAGTCTTGACATCCATTTGCCAAATTTCATAGTTTAGCACTGCAGCAATAGAGAGCAGAATTCTGATGGATTTAAACATAGCAACCGAAGAAAACGTTTCCTCATAGTCGATTCTCTCTTTTTGAGTGAACCATTTGGCTACTAATCTTTCTTTAAATGTTTATACCCTTCCATCTACTCCTCTTTTCCTCTTGTAGATCCACTTGCATTCAATAGGTTTTACCTCATTTGGTGCCTCTATAAGTTCCCAGACTTTATTGGAATACATAGATTACATTTCTTGATTCATAGTCATTTTCCAATGTTCAACATCACTATCTATTAGAGCTTCATTGTAACTAGTGGGATTTTGTACATGTTCATATGAGATAGCCGTATAGGCTTCTCCCAATAACATATATCTTGTTGGTAACCTAGTTATCCTCCCACTGCGACGAGGTTCTAAAAATGATAATTGTTTAGGGATAATCCTTTGTTGATCAAATTGTTGCTCTTCATTCTGTTCTAAAACAGGTGTTGAAAGCTGAGTATCAATTTGATCATCTGACAGTTCTTCGAGTATTACCTTACTCTTAAGTCTGAAGTTCTTCATATAGTCTTCCTTGAGGGAAGTAAAATGTGTGCTCACAATTACCTTCTTATTTTGAGTACTATAAAAAAAATCTCTCCTTGTTCCTTTGGGATACCCCACAAACATGCAGACCTCTGAACATGAATCCATCTTATCTACCTTTGATTTCAACACATGTGCTGGTGATCCCCAAATACGGACATGTCGTAAACTTGGTTTTCGACCTGACCATAATTCTATCTGGGTTTTAGGCACTGACTTAGATGGAACTAAGTTTAAAAGGTAAACTGCAGTTTCTAGTGCTAGTCCCCAAAAAGAGATAGGTAATTAGAATAACTTAGCATAGATCTCACCATATAAAAAAGAGTTCAACTTCTTCTTTCAGCTACCCCATTTTATTGTGGTGTTCCTGGGGCAGTCAACTGAGATATAATTTCATTTTCAACCAGATACTCTTTAAAATCTCTGGAGAGATATTCACCACCTCGATCAGATCAAAGTTTCTTTATGTTTTTATCTAACTGCTTTTCTGTCTCAGCCTTATACTCTTTGAATTTCTCAAGAGCTTCAGATTTGTGACGTATCAGATAAACATAATCGAATCTTTGAGTAGTCATCAGTGAAAGTGATGAAGTACTCATAGCCTCCTCGAGCTTGTACATTGATTGGTCCACATATATCTGTATGTACCAATTCAAGTGGTACTGTTGCACGCAATCTTTCGGCCGATAATGACATTTCAATCATTTTTCCTTCTAAACAAGATTCACAGAATGTCAATGATTCATTTTCTAATTTTCCCAAGAGTCCATTTTTTATCATTCTCTGTATTCTTTTTTGGTTTATATGACCTAAGCGTAAATGCCAGAGGTAGCACTGGTTGGAAGAAAAATTTATTTTCTTAGATAAATGCGTATGCTCATTATTATCAATTATTGTGTCATACATAGAAAGGATCACGGGACTCAAATGATATAAATTATCTTCCAATGTACCAAAACAAGTAAGTCTATTATTGTAAAAAATAGAAATTGAGGATCCAAAATTTACAGTATACCCTTGCTTTGACAAACAAGCTATTGAAATTAAATTTCTCTTAATGTCAACTAAAGTCTCATTATTAAAAGATAATAAAACAGATCCAGTCTTTTCTGCTGACACGAACTGTCCTGTCCCAAGCTACAGCTTGACGCTTCCTTCACTTAGTTTCCTGGTTTCCTGAAACCAAAAAAGGGAATTACAAATATGATTAGTTGCTTCTGAATCCAAAACCCATGTGTCAACTAGATTCTGAACTAAACAGACCTCAATAACAAAAAGATTACCCTTATCTGATTTCACAACCTTTGGGCAATTCTTTTTCCAATGACCCTTTTGTCCACATTTAAAGCACTTGCCTTTAGGCTTGCTATCTTGCTTTGTAGACAATCTTCTTTTCCTAGGTTTCTTCTTCTTACCTTTGCCTTTTGGCTTAAGCATAGAAGAATTATTTTCAGCAATATTTATGCTTCCTAAATTTCTCAGTATGATAGATTTCTTCAGCAGAATGGAGTTCGCTCATCAATTCTGTTAAGGTCATATTTCTTTTGTTCATTTTATAATTAACCTTAAACTCTTTGAATGTATCTGGCAAATATTCTAGCACCATATCAATTTTTGAGTTATCATCGATTTGTGCTCCCTGAATCTCAGCCTCATTCAAATAGTCCATCATTTTGAGGACATGATCACAAACTCTTGCGCCCTTCCCCATTTTGATATTCATAACACCTTTCAATGCTGCATGTCTCGCAAAGCGAGTACTCTGCCCAAACATCTCTTGGAGACTATCCATTATTTCAGTAGCAGTTTCCAAATTCTGGTGTTTGGTCTGCAGAATATTAGAAATTGAGGCTAAAATATAGCATTTAGGCATTTAATTGGCCTTTTGCCGTTTCTCATAAAGCCTCATCTCATCTCATAAAGCCTCATCTCATTTTTATGAGCATTCTCTGGTGGTATTGGGGGGCATGCCTGGGTTAAGATATATTTATAATTTTCAGCAGTCAGGACAATATATAGATTTCTTTTCCAATCTATATAATTCTCACCAGTAAGTTTGTTTTGATTCAGAATGATAGTAAGTGGGCTTAAGGAAGACATTTCTAAAAAATAAAACATCCATGCATTAATATTTTAAAGCAATAATATTCACAATAAAAATCTAAAATGCAAAAAACCATAAATGCATTTTATTTTATTGTAAAGATAATTTAGTACCGTTTTAGCAAGTTATCCGTTGGGGAAGTCATGCCGCCACTTACTAAATCTAACTAACCATTGGATTATTTACTTTCACGTCGTAACATAATAAATAACTATCGTTATCCTTTATGGCCAAAATTTTGTTAACAGAGCTTCGTTGGGAAGGTTAATAACAAATTTTGTTGAATGTATAACCATTGTTTTAATCTACGTATTTCTCATATCATGTAGCCACCGTTAAGATGATCAACAGATTGAAAAAATATTTCTATCTTCTCTTTAAAGAAGTTCATCAAATAAAATGTCTAATATATATACCCTTCGTAGAGAGCATCACCGTATCATGAAGTCGATGTATATATATGTAATTTTATTATTGAACTAACAATGGAGCTCGTGGGAAAATTATCTTGAATCTTCCCTCTCTCACTCAATATTTTTAAAGTTGGTTTTTCCTTTTAAAACATACATATATTGTTAATTGCATGCTTCCTATAATATTATCTAAGTGATATATTATATTATCAAGTATTTGTAAATTTTAAACAATATACATGAATTCATTTTATATGAATGGCATTTATTATTATGCATAGAGTGGCACTACCTATTCTATATGACATATTATTATAGCATGTTCACATTCAAAACACAACATATAGGAAATTTAAATAATCTCAATTCATGGTTTTCATAAATTAATAAAAAATATTAACCCTAAGCCTAATCTTCATTGGGCTTCATGTCAATATCTTCTTTTATTGGATTATGTTTGTTAATGGACTTGGCTAACATGGGCTTTAAATTTATTATTGGTCCAAATTTTTAATTTTAAAGAAAATAAAATAAAATTTTAAGTAAAAACTTTTGGACAAAAAATAAACTTAATTTGTTAAACTATATCCATGCATTTTAATTCATTAAGCCCAAATTTTATTGGATTTAAAACTAGGTTTACTGAGCTTAAAACTATTTTTGCACTTAAATGCATAATAGTATACTAACTTTGCCTATTATGAAAATAATACAGAAATTAGGGGTCTGAGTGATAATTATCACTCAAAACCCTAATCTCTTATTTTTCTTCAACCGCCGTCACCAAAGAAACCAGCAGCCTTCATTGTCTTCTACGATCAAGGACTGCCGCACGTTGCTGGAGAGAGTGCTGCTGCCGCGGGCCTACTGCGGTGTGCGCTGCTGCCCACGAGGTCCTGCGCGAGCTGCTGCTGTTTTCCACAGACAAACCGCGGGCGCTGCGATGTTGCTCGGGAAAATCTTTTTTTTTTTTAATTGTTACAGATTACAACCCCAATAATTACAAAAAAAATTAAAAACATAAAATTAAATCAAAAGAAAAACATGGTGATAATAAACCACTCCTTTTGTTACAAATCTAAAACAAAAATACAAACAAATTTCTAACCATAAATTGAGATAATCGAAGCATGCTTTATTCATATATTAACAAATAATATATATCTAAATAAATTGTGCCACTCTAATACATAAACAAGATATATTTCTTACGAAATTCTTATATATTATTATGAGATGGCTCTGATACCAATTGTAAGGAATAAAATTAGGTTTTTCAATTTTTCAATTAAAACTTTTTTAGGACTGATCTCATATAATATATAAGAATTAAGTAATCTAGAAATTCATACCTTAATATTTTGAGAAGTTGAACAATTGAGAGTTGTAGATCCGTCTCCAAACGATCTTCCAAGCTATGACTCAAGATTGATCAACACTAGACGTGTGGGCGTATGTTTTACCACACCCTAATTGCAACTGTCTTCTCTTAAATGTATTCTGTATTTTTCTCAAAAGCCCTGTGATTCTCTTCTCTTTCTTTGTCTTAAGAGAATAATATCATTTTTATAATATCTTATAAAAAAACTCTAGTATGTTAGAATTAGGATTCCTATTTAAAATAGAATTCATCTTTTAATGTAAATAGTTAAATATTTAAATTAAATACTATCTCTCCACTTACGTAAAAGTGGAGAGAATGTGTAACTAACTAGTGGACCACCTTGTAAAATATCACAAGTTTTCTTTTACACTTAAATATAACATACTAAGCCTTAACAAATATTATAATTATAATTTTCATCCAATATGCCAGTTTTTCTTACTTTTGGGTCTAGTGATGGTGTTGTCAATTAAATGAGCTAACCCGTGGATCATTTGAGAACATACAATAGTGGCTTCAATAATTAAATTTGTAATTAAACAAATATAATTATTTAATTCCAATTCTACTCCACTATAAGATAAGAACTGACTTTCATAATTGTATGCTCGAATATAATTCGCTCAACCCACATTGATTTCTTTACTGCACAGTCCTTTGTACCATATTGTTAATTTAAATTGATATCTCAATTGTCCAATCAATTTAATTACATCTTGTTCCTTGATACTTACTGGTTTTCTCTAATGATCATTTTCAACATACTTATTTATGTTGAGATACTCTGGCCAGAGAATTCTATGATCAAATATTGAAAACCCATCAAGAGATGTGTCGTACAAATTCTATATTGTTAATTTATAATTTCAATACTTGTAATTGCTCCCACCAAGATACCGAGTAATATTGACTACATGTGTATGTTGTGCCCATTGGTAACTCAAATGAAATAACAACTGCAACCATGAAATTATAACTAACTCAAGATTAAGATTACAGTAAATCAATGCCTATAAGATTTAATAAGTCTGACAGTTATTACTAGGTTAATTAAATCTCATATGTGATCTAGTTCAATGTAGTCATACTACATCAATAAATTCATACATGATTAAGACAAATCACTCAATGAATTTATTACAGTCTATACCTAAATAAAGTGTCCAACTTTATTTATCAACTGGGAACTTAATTTATTTAATCATAAGATAACTTGTATTTATGTCTTCTCCGAATCCACATAATGACGCATAAGTACATATAATATGATTAAATGGACTTTACTCAAAATATTAATGTAATTTAAGATATCTAAATAAATACGTCAAATATTTTATTAATAAAAAATTAATATGCTTTGAAGATCATATAATCCCAAAATCTCTCACTAGTTCTCAAAGCATATCTGTCAAATTGCACATATGTAGGACTCTGAGTGTAGGTGATAACCTTTTTATACTATTTCCATATGAGATGATACTTCCTCTCAATGTGTTTTTGTTTGTAGGTGATAACCTTTTTATACTATTTCCATATGAGATGATACTTTCTCTCAATGTGTTTTTGTTTCTTGTGGTTTGATTGAGCCACTACACCACTATTATCACAAAATAATTTAAGTGGTCACTTGCAGCAGATACTACCTCAAGATCTTGAAAGAACTTACGGAGCCATATCGCTTCTTTTACAGCCTCAGATGCAGACATACATTAAGCTTTTGTTGTGGAGTCTGCGATACAGGATTGTTTCACACTCCTCTAACTAATAGCTCCACTTCCTAATGTAAACACATAGTCAGAAGTAGACTTTCTAAAATCCTTATCTGACATAAAGTCAAAATTAATATAACCTACTGGAATAAGTTCATCATTATAATACACAAGCATATAATCCTTAATTCTTTTCAGATACTTCATTATGTGTTTGACAACAGTCCAGTGTTCATGTCCAGAATTAGATTGATATTTATTAACCATCCAAACCGCAAAACATATGTCTGGTCTAGTATAAAGCATGACATACATAAGACTTCCACAGCTTCTGCATAGGGAACTCGTTTCATTTTCTCTATCTTCTCAGATATTTTAGGTGATTGATCCTTAGAGAATGAAATTCCATGTCTGAATGGTAACAAAGCAGTCATATACATTAAACCACCTATCAAAACTTTAAACTTCATTTTATTGAGCTTATATTAGAAGAGAATAATAAATCTTAAGATATATACACTACCACCATATATATATATATATATATATATATTGTTGATGCCAAAATCTGGTTGTGTCGGTGTGTAAACTAATCAGATTTTAACGCCAGTATTTGAATTTATTTTCGACGAGAGATGGTTTTTTACCTTTATTCTACTACTTGAGCAAAAAATAGCTATCAGAAACTCAACTCTGGCTAGCATGATCATACTCTGGTGAGCATCTACAAACAAAAAGATGGCTAGGATTGTCAAGAATTTTTTCTGGTGATAACCCTCTAACACTTAAATTAGTATTAAGGATTTTCGCAAGATAACTAAATGTATGAATTTTATGTGAGAATGACAAAAAAATAAATTTAGAAAAAAAGAACAAAATGTAAGAAGAGAGTCCATCATTTTTAAGAAGAAAAATGATGATGATAAATTCAGCGCATAAATTGTATCCTCCAAGTACTCTCTTTTCAATTTTGTATGGTTAGATAAGTTTTTTTTTTTCATTCAAAATTGTGTCACCCCCTTTCTTATCCTTCCCAGAGTTTTCATAGAAGTTCATAATCCCTCCCTTTTATTTCGGATAGGTGGGTTTTGTGGATAAAGCTTTCCCATACTCTCTAACATTTTTAGGATTAAGGGTTTTAGATCGGATCTCATCTCATTCTCTCCCTAAGATCATGGAATTTGTGATTTTGTGGATAACATTCAATCCCTACATTTTCGGATGTGGTGGGAAGATGGTTCTACCGAGCCTCTTCCTAATTTAACAAATCTCATTGCCTAATCCTGCTTGCCGATTTCCACCGTGCTGGTTTGGATGACGAGACGAGCAGAATCAAGCTTCAAGAAAAGCTTGAGTCTGTTCGTCCTCTTTTATCACCCTAAACATATATCATTATTAAATTGAGCAACCGAGTACATAAAATATTCAGATACTTCTGTCCACATCATTCTTTATTTCATTGTATCATGCACTTATATAATAAAATTTATATTTGTTTCACTACCTGCTTGAAACAAAAATTTACTTTTGTTATACCTTTTTGCTTTCTATTTTCAAACACACGAATATAAAGGCAAGTTATTTTAAAACCAAAACTAATTGTACTAATTTCTTAAGAACCGAAGACATTAAAGATTGAGTTTATTTAATGGAGTTTGGATTCTCTATAAATTTTTAAAGATTTTATGTCATGCATGCATATATTAGATTAAAAATAATAGTTAATTCAGAAATTAAAAATTTTAGATTCTTAAGTCTGTCATAATCATTAATTACTTACTGAATTCAACTTATTGGTAGACTTTGTTAAAAATTAAAATATTTGAGTGGGTTATAAACAATGTATAAGTAATTGTGAGTCATTACCTAAAAGAGTAAAAAAATAAAAATAAACACTTCAGTGCAAATATTTTATTAATTTATCTCTTATAATATTGTAAATGATCATTCGTTGAAAAATTATATATATATATAATATTTATAGCACCCCGTATGCTCATTGCTCACAAGATTTTTATTCTCTTATCCCCGCGATTAAACAAGAATTGTCCCTTAAAAAGGCTAACGAAATTAAAGATCCTTATAATATTTCATCACTGTAGCAGACTTTTGACAAAAGATAAATACATAGTGATGATTTAAGCTACCACCATTTAGATTTATATTTCTGGGATTCAAATCATTTTAATGGTGCAATGATTCTGATATACAAAATTTGCACAATCATCCACTAGGGTCTTCTTCATTGCCTTCTTGTTTTTTGTGTGCCATTGCCAAAAGCTAATTGCACGATTTGTTCACTTTATTGTCTATGGTGGATATCTTATCGTAGAAGCATGCCTTTCGTATCTTTCTTATCAATTTTTGCATAGGCTTGCGAGGGTTTAATTTTATAATTTATTCATCAACGAATACAAATAATTGCTGCCTTCATTACTGTTTCCACATTCAGAAAGTTGTTTTCTTTTTTTTGAATCATTGAGATTCTCTTGTTTCAATATGTTAGTGCTCCTAAAGAGGCAATGAGACAGTACGCAATATCTTTTTCCCTCATCATGCCTAGTTAATTTTCTTGTTCAATAAACTCTCCCTTCATGATGTGGAGCGGGTCCCGGGTTAAGCTTTTTAGAAAGACCGAATTAATGGCTTTTAGTTAAGTAAAGTCGTCCATACTTGATCACTTTACAGTGTGCGGGCCTGTGGGGAATTATTGACGGTAAAAAGTTGCATGGGAATTTTAAGGTAAAATCTTAAATGATTGTTTAAACTGTTTATTCTGTAGTACGAGTTTATTTAATTTTTATATTTTAAAAATATATATCAAGATATTTTTATTGTCAAATATATTATATTTTTTATCCTTAGTTTTTTTTCTTTTTATTACAATAATACCCTTATAATAGTATATTTCGGGATATTAATGAAAAGGAAAAATATGAATTTATCAAATAAGTCTTAAAAGTAGAAAAATAAAAAAAAAATTAGTGAAAATTTTTATGTTATTATTTTACTTTCAGGATTAATTTGGTGGATTAATTATTTATAAATAAATATTAGGCAAAATTGTTGTAAGGGTACAAAAATATTAGTTCTTTCATTCTAATGTTTAGTAGTTAATTAGTTAATTAAATTTATATATAAATTAATTAATGTCAAAAATATTATTATAAAAGTAAAAAAAAAAATATGGGGTAGAACGTAATGTTGTTAACAGCATAGGTGTTTGGTGGTATTTTTTAAATTATAATGACTAAACATGTACTTAAGCTAAAACATAAAGATTAAATGAGCATTTGCCCATTATTTTAACTTTAATTAGTAGTATAACTAATTATTTCTACAGCTATCAGTATATCTACATACCCTTAATAGAGGTTGTGGATCTACCTATAGGATAATGTGTTAAATCAATGAAAGAGTAAAAAATAACGATATAATGTTAAAAGATGAGAAAGACGGAACAACTTAATTAAGAAAAATTCTTGAGCATTTCTGGAATATTACTCTCTTTTCATTCACTTCTTGTCTTGTGTATACTTCAACCAATAGTTATGAGATGCATACATACATGATAAATATTGAATGAATAAGGAATAATACTCCAATAACACCAAATGTCTTCTAAATAGTTGTATTGAATTGGTTTATACGTAAGTGTACGTAAGTTTTAATAATATTATTCATTGCAAACTATTAATATACTAGGGTTTGTGTTGTAGACAATCTCAATTTTCTTAAGAAACAAATGGCTTTAGACGTTGAAGTTAGGGTACATTACAATTATTTATCCAAAAAGCATCCTAAAAAGTAAGCATCTCGGTGCTTTATTTATAGATCATTGTAGCATTGCATGAGAGGATAGCGTTTGTTGCATGCATGCCTTTTTCTAACATAGCCAATCCTCGTCTAAATTGTTTAAAAATTTTCATATTTGGTCCCCCTCCTGCAACGACGACGGAATGTATAATTTAAGACAGTTCTCAAGCAATAAGAAGACCTCCGAATCTATAGGATTCGGAACTTCTTTTTACGTATTTGTACTTTTGGTCCTTTATAAATTATCCACGCATCCTAACCTCGACTTTTACAATATAATAAAATAATGTCCCGTATATAAAGTTAGGATACAAAGCTCATGTTGTAACTTTAATACGATTGTAAAATAATGGAAAGATTTTGATTGATTGAATTGATTTAAACGAGTTAGATTTTGTACAATTTTACTTTTAACAAGCATGCATGCTCTATGAAACGAATTAAAATCGAATTTATACTTAGGATTAATTCGTTGTTTAATTTGTATGCCAACAATGAAAACATTATATCTGTTAGTGGTCTCCAAAGATGTAATCCGATTGAGAGGTCTGTAAACAAATATAACTTTAATAATAAAATATGCCAAATTCCTTGGTATTATGAGAATTGAATAAAGGATGTAACATCAATAATCACCATATAATAATAACGTCAATAATAACCTCATCTTAAACAACAGTAAATACTGGGATCCCCACATGAAATCTGTATATTTTTGGCCCCATTCGTTTCAATCATTGAGCAAGCCTTAAAAAGCAGCACAAGGATTGTACAGGTGAAATGAAAATGATGGGCATATAATGGATTCCAAGAGTCCGAGATAAGAGAAAGATTAAAACGGGCTACATTTCAAAATATTTTATGGGAGAATATATAGTGCTTGATGGACAATGGTTAGTGGAAAATGTGTCAGCGATACACAATCTTTAGGTGCCTAATGCAGGCCTTGTGAGATAAAGAAAGAGGAACAAGGACGTGGCCCATTTTATTATCTATGTTTTCTTTGTCACCAAATTATCAATTTAAGCGATTTTAGTTCCAAAGCAAGCAATTTCATGCGTCAAACGAAGAGACAAAATGCATGAATACCCTTACCTTGCCGTAGAAGTTATAACCCAAAAATTTAAAACAAAACAAATAAATAACGAGATACATTTTATTTAAACCTTATAATAATCGTAAGGTACAGCACACTCACAGCCAGCAGTGAGTCTCACTTGAAACTACGGTCGGATACTGTTTATATAATGACCGTAAAATAGACCCTACACTATTTAGTATGCATGGTAATTAAAAAACAAAATTAATTTCCACATTTATCTTTGTCCTTTTTGGGACTTTATGACCTTATTTTTACTTTGGGTAAGCCATTAAATCAAGATTGAGAGCTCTCGAGAGTTTCTTATTGAAAATTTATTTGTGGGATGATAAACAAAATAAAATAGAGGAAATAAACTTGGATCCTTGGCCATTGTGGGAGAGAATAAAAAAACTCAAGAAGAAAGGTGAATGGTTCATTTAATTATGTTTTGTGAAATAAACTATTCCTTAACAAATGAAATGGAAGATAAGACGCCAATTTTGAGTCTTAAGTACTTGAGGTATAGTTATGATTCATTGATGGGAGCGAAAAGATTAGATTATTTAATTTTTATATAAATAAAAAATAAAATAATAAGGACTATAAAGTAGAAGAGGTATTAATATATTTTAAAAATTTAGGAGTTACTGATTATTAAAATTTTTTGGGGTTGCCCGGGCATAAGAGTGGTTCCGCCACTGAGTAAGTGGCAAAACCTCTATTTCAATATTTTGATGTCACCTCCACTCGATTCTAAATAAATAATGATATTGTCCACCAATTATGAAGGAAAAATAGTGGTTAAAATGACAATTATGAGCGGTGAAAATGACAATCATTATTGGAATTGGTCGTTCGAAAGTGATATTGATAGGCATCCAAATGTTCACCACATAATTCGAGTCGAATGGCTGGCTCTTGTGTTATGTGGAAAGCTCTATGAAAATAATGCTGTTCAATACAAAACTAAAGTATAAACCTTCAACAGACAGTTATTGTCAATTAATTTTCTGCCATTAATTGTCCATGTTTGTATTGGTTTTAAACTTGTTTTACAGTTAAATTAATCACTTTCTCATACAATATATAGAATTATTATAATTTTTAAATCGTACATTTACTTTGTCATTATAGTAATTAAGATTCTTAAGTCACAATCTATCATCATCTCTCTTATTAGATTATAATCTGTTACCAATGATCTTTTAAGTTATAATTTAAGTTTGATATACACTTCATGTGTGGTCACCTTTTTTACCACTAAAAGCAATTAGTAAAAAAATATTTTTCTCTCAAAGTTGAGAGAAAAATTTTTTTTTCTTTATTTATATTATGACTTCTCCCTTTTCTTTTATGGAAAAAAAAGCCTTTTATATTATAGTTGTGGAAAATCTAAACTCCTTATTTATCTCATTTTTTTTAATTCTATTAAATCAAAATAATTGATTTAAATTAAAATAAGATAAAAACTCAAAAACTTTTAACGTTACACCCGTTATAGTTATAGAGGGTTACCTTGTAAAATAACACAAGGCTCCTTATACAAAATACATTAGTTCGATCCTCTCACCAAATAATATATTTAGTCTTTTAACTCAAATAGCTAGTTATCTAGCTTATTAATCCAGTAGTGGTACAGTCAATTAAATGAGCTAACCCAGTGATCATATGAGTACATACAATAGTGATTATAATAATTAGGCATTCAATTAAATTATCTCAATTATTTAATTCCAAATCTATTATACTATAAGATTGTAACTGACCTTTATAATTGTATGCTATCTAGAATAATATCCTTGAATAATAATTCGATCCATACCATATTGATTTTTTTACTGAATAATCTTTTGTACCACATCACTAATTAAATTGATATATCAACTGTCCAATCAATTTAATTACATCTTATTCCTTAACTCTTACTAGCTTTCTCTAATGATCAATTTCAACATACTAATTATGTTGACACACTCTGCCCAGAGAATTTTATGATTAAGTATCGAAAACCTATCAAGAGATGTGTTGTACAAATTATATATTGTTAATCTATAATCTCATTACTTATAACTGTTTCCACCAAGATATCAGATAATCTTGACTACAAATGCATGTCGCGTCCATTGGTAATTCAAATGGAACAACAATCATAAACATGAAATTATAATTAACTCAAGATTGAGATTGCAATAAAATTAATGCCTATGAGATTTAATAAGTCTGATAGTTACTCCAAGGTTAATTAAATTTCATATGTAATCCAGTTTAATATAGTCAAACTACATCAATAAATTTATACACGATTAAGACAAATCATTCAATAAATTTACTACAGTCTAAACATAAATAGAGCGTCAAACTCTATTTATCAACTATGAACGCTATTTATTTAATCATAAGATAACTTGTATTTATGTCTTCTGTTAATTCACATGATAATCACATAAATATATATAATATGATTAAATGGACCTTATATGCAATTAAAATATCTGTAAAAATGTCTCAAATATTTTTATTAATAAAAAAATATATTTATCATAAATAAATAAATTAATAAACTTTAAAGAGCACGTAATACCAACAGTTTGACCATTTAAGTCAAAACAAATAAAAGCTGCGCTTGTAACTATTGCGTCTTTAATTTTAAAAACATAACTGTTAAATTATTCAGTAACTATTCGCTTTTACTTCACATTTAAATATTTATTAATCGTATTCACTCACTTATATCATGCACTTTAATTTCAAACATACCTTAAAATAATCGTTAGCTCTAAATCTTTAAACTAATAGAAAATACACCACATTAGGCAAAGGGAAGGTTATGCATCCCAAATACTACTGGGCAACTAAAGCTGCAATCACAAGTATACGGTGGCAAGTTCATGGATGTGAGATGTTGTTCATCAAAGATTAGATTCTATAGAGAGCAACTATCAAAATATGTAGCATTGACCACAGGCAAACCCTTCATCAAATTTGTGATGATGGATCCAGGCAAAACTAGTCCTTTATCAAATTTAATTATGTGTAGACATTTTGATTCAAATTGCCATAAGTTGATGAGCTAACTTTTGTTCCTGTTAATGAGCCAAACCTGTCATTGGACATTGGATGCAGAAAGAGTGAACCACTGGCATTTACAAAATATGGCTTGAGATGTGATTTATGATATCTATAACATATAGTTATTCAATGGAATGCATGCATGTAACGAGACTGAAATAAAAGTAACATGTAAACAAGTAACCAGACATATTAACACCAGATTGAAGAAATTGAATGCAGTCTTTAGTTACCTCAAGGATCTTAATATCCAACCGAATGCCCTTTAGGATTCCACATCTACTCTTCCAATGACATCACTCTTTGTCTGAATAATAGCTGCTGAATTCGGAACCTGAAAACAGAGAAGGTTGAGAGCCACTTTGGATCAAAGATGGTATTATATATAAATGAACCTTACACATTATACTTCACCTTCTAGATAAAGAGGCAGAAATTCTTTTAAATAATAACATTAGATATGTCTAAGCAGTCAAAGCAAAATCAGACATTTTGTCAAACAGGCACCTTTTTTGGGTATTTCCGACACATTTTTTTCTCTTTCTATCACAAAGAAAATTTGAACAGTAACATTGTTATAGGCATTGTAATACAATTGAAAAAGCAGTAGAGCTTCAGAAACAAATTAACTTACAAAAACTGTTTCCTTTACCAATTTTAAGGTAAACAAGAAAAAGAGACTGCATGTAACTTAAAACAAATGAAAAAGATAGACAGACTCGTTTACCTCAGAAAAGCAATGTGTAGATCATGATTGACCCCAGATGACAACACATTGTCAAAATCTCCTCAAATTTATAATTACCAATCTGTAGTAGCCTCAGGGATGCATTGACAACAAAGCATAGAGGTTACTCAATAGAAAATCTCCTGTCAATAAGTTCATTAGTCATGATTGTTTTATTTGTAGGCTTGGTAACCGGAGGACAATATGGCTGTTCTTCATTGTCCAGGTTCCAGCAATATATAGAACGAAAGATTTTATAGAAATTTTGGCAACTTTTTACATTTTCTTTAGCATTCAAACAGAGTCAGAGTTCCTTTCGAAAAAAGTATGAGCATTTTTACAATTTCCAATGAGACTGGTGCTTAAAGGCTTACAGATGACAGTCATGGACAATCAACCTTTGGAATGTAACCTTCCCTCTTCATCTCATCATTTAGCAAGTAAAACAATTGGCAAACTTCTGCTGAATGACTATGTAAATCATCACCCGCATGAAATTCATGAATCTGATCATCAATCCCAATCCAGCTACAACCAGGAGTCTTACTGACACCCTTCTCTCTCATCAAAGCCCTCATCTTTGCCGAGTCATCCCACATTCTCAAATTTGCAAATATTTTCGATGAGATAACATAGTTCCCGGAATTTGAAGGTTCTATCTCCAGAAGCAGTTGCATCACCCGCTGACTAACATCAGTATTTTTCTGCTTCTGACATGCACCAAGCAAAGCCCCTACAACAATCTCATCTACTTTTTCAGGCATCCTCTCAACAAAATCCCAAGCTTCAGACAAATGTCCAGCACGTGCATAAAGATCAACCATGCAAGAGTAATGCTCAATTTTTGGGATTAACCCAAATGACGAACTCATCAAATCAAAGAATCGACGACCTTCATCAACCAATCCAGCATGAACACAGGCAGAAAGTACTCCAATAAATGTGACATCATTTGGGCGGGCAGCCCCACCCTCCTTAGACATGCGTTCAAACAGTAACAATGCCTCATGGGCTTGTCCATTAAAAGCAAGTGCTGAAATCGTGGCATTCCAAGAGACCTCATTTTTCACAGGCATGTCTTCAAAAACTTTTAGCGCATCATCTATGCTCCCACACTTAGCATACATGTCAATTAAGGCAGTGGCAACAAATATATCATGTTGTAAGCCTCTTTGTGATGCATATTTATCAACCCACTTCCCCAAGTCAAGAGCCCCAATAGAGGCACATGCAGAAAGTACTCCTATCAATGTAATTTTATCAGGATTAACTCCAGTGTCTTTCATGCCATTGAATAGCATTATTGTTTCATTCGACAAGCCATTTTGTGCATACCTGTTTTACATCAAATAAACAGTTACTAAGCACAAAAACCAGTAAAATATAGTTACTGCACAGAAGATTCATAAGTTAAAAAGAAAAAATATACATATACTGATATGTTGCAAAGACAGTCAGTGTTGCCGGGGATCACTTTCACTTGTGAAAATTATATCCATGATGTTGCAACAGAGCCAATCCAAGTAAAATTCCGTCATCTTAGCACTATGCTTCTAAAATTAGATGAAGTTTACTAGGTATCATTACGTATTTGAAGATAATCAATATGAAGGAAATGAGAAAAGCCATTATTTCAAGATAATCAACCACATTTTCCACACCAAAATCTTAGCGGGAGAAATTTTTCTTTCTACAATCATCAATCAGTAAGGAACTCTAAGATGTCAAATCAATTTGGTTTTCAGCAAAAATCAACAGATCTCTAAATATTAATCATCTTTCTCATTGACATATCTAAACATTAGCAAACATAGTCATTCTGAGGGGAGAAGCTAAGTCATCAGCAGGGCAAAAGCTCTCCAATTAGTGAAAGCTGTGCAGGCAAATCTAAGCCAATGTTTCCTTCAGAGATGATTTTCAAACATAAAATAACAAAGCAACTACAAACAAGAATCACTTACCCTGTGATCATTGCATTCCATGTAACCACATCCTTCTTAACCATCCCATCAAAGACCTTCCTTGCAGACGCTAAATCCCCACACTTCCCATACATATCAATTAATGCAGAGCCCATATAAAAGTTCAACTCCATCTTATTCTCCGCCACAAATCCCTCCACCCACCTACCCAACACTAAATCCCCCAAGTCCCCACACGACCCAAGAATGCTCACTAACGTCATTTCATTTGGCAAAAAATCCTCCTCCCTCATTCTCCCAAACAACTCCACCGCTTCCTTCGCATACCCCATCTTCGAATACCCCGAAATCATCGAATTCCACGACACCAAATCTCTCTCTCTAATTTCATCAAACACCTTGTGCGCACTACCCAATTTACCACACCGCGCATACATAGTGATCAAAGAATGGCTCACGTGGTCATCCTCATCCAATCCAATCTTAAACACCGATGAATGAGCAGAAACCCCATAATTCAACGCCAAAAGATTCGCACACGATATAAACACAAATGGGTATGTAAAATTATCTGTTTTTAAGCCTAACCATTTCATTTGGCAATAGAATTTAAGAGCATGAGAGTATTTTTGCCAAGCAGTTGTTAAACCGCGGATCATTACATTGAAAGCGTACTCATTGGGTCTCGAGATTTGGTGAAAGAGAATGCAAGCGTAATTGAAGTCTTTAAGATCAATGATTCTGGCAAGAAGGAAGTTGGGTTTTTCTATAAAATTTATCAGCATTTGAGTGTGAATTTGTTGCACTGTTTTTGTGGATGGACATTTTTTCAAGAGGGATAAGAGTTTTTCTCTTAAAAGACTTGAGTTCTTAAGTTCGGTAAAGGCAAGATGGCGGGAATAAGCTATTTCTCTAAGAAGCATTATATCGAACACGTGGATGGCAACATACTATGAAAAAAAAGCAGACTCCACCGCCATTTGCTGCTACTATGAGTGAGATTGAAAACCATCGAGGGTGTATTTGTAATTGTAGTGAAGTTGTACAATTTTCAAAACATTATATTTATATAGATCTAAGATTTATTCATAATAATTTTCTGAAACGGCCTTTAAATGGGCCCTAAAAATAGGCTTACGAATGTTCAACAATTTGAAATCGAATCTTGCTTCTAATACCCCTGGCCCTGAGAAGTCCCACCTCTTTAAATTTACAATTTTAGCCCAAAATAAAATTACAATAAAAGACATTCTCTTGTCCCATTGTTTGTCTTCCATGTCTTTAGGTCCTCTTCTTCTACCAGGACAATACTACTTGTAAGTTTCAAGAAAAAGAAAAGTTTTTATAATCAGCAAATTTTACAATATTTTCAAGATGGAATAATAAATCCCATATCAATTCTTAGATTTTTTACTTCAAACAAAACTCTTCATGTCTATCCTTTCCCTCCTTACCATGAGAGGGAGAAAACAAAATGAACTAATAAACTATGAAAGGAAACAACAGTAAAAAAAGTGCTAACTTCTTACTCCCAATTGATATTGACTTGTGTAAAATTTGAGGGAGAGAGCTTATTTGTGTAAAAAATTTTAGCAAATTTTGACTATAGAAATGAGAGAGAGAGAGAGAGAGAGAGAGAGATGAGGTTTAGGAAGGGCTGTTAGAGAGAGATGGGGAGGACTGTTTTAGAATAATGGAAGTGTTAATAAAATAATGAAATTTTTCAATGTTTTTTTAATGGGTATCTTCAAGGAACGGATTTTATGAAGAATTTTAAGGGATGTTAAAAGCTCTGACTCTCTGAAATTTTGAAATTCTTATCCGTAAATATAAATGATCTTAAAACACTTTTCTTTTTAATAGTAACCAAACAATTGGAATATATATATATATATATATATATATATATATATATATATATATATATATATATATATATGACTTCTTGATGTAGGAAGCATATTAAATAAATAAATTATAAATTATAGTATTTATATTTTGTTAGAATTTATCTTATTTTAGTATGCATATTTGAGTCATATTTATAATTATAGTTTATTTTAGATTTAAGATTATGAAGATTGTCAGTTTTTCTCTTTATCTCTTATTGCATAATTTTGTAATATTATTCTAATTTTCGAATACACTTTTATTCATATTTATTATAAATCAAATACTCATATAAATAGAAATTAAAATAAAAAATTAAGTAAAAAAAAACAAATATCTCAATGTGAATAAAAAATTAATAATAAGTTTTTTTTTGTACTTTTTCTTATTTTTTAAATATTTTTCTTATAATAAATATATATTTTATATTGTCAAGATAAATTATCAAGTAAATGACCTATTTATCCCTCTTTTCTTTTAATTTTTTTTTTTTTTGTGACATGGGTGTTTTTGAATATTATAAAATCAATAGAAGTAAGTGATATATATTAATTTTAGTAGAAGAAAATTGACAATTTCCTTTAAGATTATTTCTCTTATTTAGGACTAAGATTTTATTATACCTACTAGCATAAATAGGTTTGTCATCTTAGTTTATTAGATACCTTACAAGACTTTCATTAATGAAATTTTCATATTATTCTCTTTCAAGTTTATTTTTATTGTTAATTTTATATTTTCTCTTTTTGAGAGCTATCTTTCCTTTCTTGTATTTGAGAGGTACATTAGAACAATATCTAGTAAACTTAAAAATATAGAAACCTAAATCTTGTCCATGCTAGTATAATTTGTATTGTTCAATCTTTTACTAGCAGGTAAATGAAGAAAAATAATTACAACTTACGTATATTGTCATCATCAATTTTTATTGCATAATAATTATTATATGATGGGCAAGATATATATTATTTAGCAATCATAAGTGCATTCACACAAAAGTTGGGTACCAATTTTATCACAATGTCCTTGACCGATGGCAAACCTACTAGCACATTTGGCGTTGCAGCATTGGTCGCGGCACTGAGCACAGCATATTTCACTTAAACCTGCATTGCATTTTCCTGCTGCTGCTGGTGGCGGAGACGGTGGCGCCGGCTGAGCACCACAAGGACAAAAGCATGTGAACAAATGGGGATGAGTCGTGATATTGCGAGAGCCTTTGGCCTTGATCACCATGCAAAGATTTACACCTTGAATCACAATCGCTGCCACATCACCTAAGCCTGCTGAGCATGAATCTCCGTTGATATTGTGCATTACATCACCACAATTTGAAAAATTAATTGAATTGTCGTTTGGAAGAGATAAAACACACAAGCGCGCGTAAATATATATAACCGTTGATAACAACGAATAATTGAATTGAATATAATCTTAAGTAATAAAATAAAAAGTAACAAAAACTAGTTTGTTTTTTTTTTTAATATTAATATACAAGATTATTATTAATATTACATCAAATATTAAAATTGTTATTTATAATCAGATTATATAACTGAAACTCCATGTACATTGATATCAGAGATTAACATTGTCCAACTTTTTATAAACCCTCTCTAATATTCAAATAGTATCTATTCTACTTATATTTTGTGAAGAAGAAGACTATTTCAAATAATTGAGAGATGACTGAAAGTCTAAAACTAATCTTTATAATATTTTTATGGAGACTTAAATAATTAATTTCACATATATGAGTGCAAGTACTTTTTTCACTAAGCCAAATGCCCATTAGTAACATAAACAAGTTTGCTGAAACAACAACTTTGGCCATTTTATTGAGTTCTCACCTTATTTTTTAATTTGGCCATATATATATATAAGGGGAGATGTTATTTTAACTTAAATTTTTTATTAAAAATTTTGATGCAAAATTTGAGTTATTGATTCATGCAATTCAATGATAGATATTGAAAGTTAAAATGTATTTAAAAGTTGTCATTAAAATGAAACAACTTTTAAATAAAAATTTTGCAAGTAACTACGGGTTAGTTTGGTAATGTTATAATTTTTAAAATAATTTATGTTAATTATGCTATAGAATAAAGAGAATTAGTTAAATATTTGGTAAATTTTTTTTAAAAGTACTGTAAATTTTGAAAGTAGTTCTGGGTCTTTGGTAAATCTTATTATTAAATTGCTGTAAAAAAATAAATAACTAAAATAGACATAACATAAAATGAAATTTACTTACATATATAAAAATATGTATATACAATATTTTTAATTTTGTATTATAATAATTTAATTAAAAATTTATATTATATTGATTTTATTTCTTTTATTTTTTTAATAATAAAAATTTATGGAAATATTGATTTTGTTTCTAATTTGAATAAAAATAGTTTTGGGTTTAAGTAATAATTATAAGAATATTTATACAATTATATTAAAGGATAAAATTGATTCTCAAAATTAGAATTTAAAAGTTACTTCTTCCCTGCTTTTTAAAATCAGTTTAGTTGTAAAATGGGCTGATTTTGACAAAAGTAATTTTGATTTTTTTTCCTAAATACTAAAATTAATTTTTAAATTCTTAAAATCACTTTTAAACCTTTTACAAGTAATCACACACAAGCCATAAAAATGATACATCCAATTTACTACTATATCATTATTTATTAATGTTGAAATCTAGGTAATTAATGGAGAATATATAGAAGTTTAAAAAGAATAATATATTGTAGTAATATTATTAAATTTCTAGACGTAAATACACGGTAATAAGAAATTAAAATCTCTGCTTTCAATGCTTTACATAGCAAGAATACTATTTTATTTTTTCACTTGTATGTAATCTAATTGGGACTTAAAATCTCAATAATGCTACATATTCTAAAATTTTTATATTAAATAACTATTTTAAATGATGTGACATTTATTAATATTTGACTCTTAAAATCTGTGCATTCAATATTTTGAGTGCTAAAATCTCAAGGAAAGAATTTGTTTTTTCATTTAAATTGACAACTTCACTGCTTAATTAAGATCTTCAAATTGGAAGAATAAAAATGCACCTTTGAAAGAATGTGCAAATAAAAATCTAAAATTCAGTTTATGGTCATTTATAATAAAATTAACTCACTCTCCATCTTCATTAATTTGATGCTAATTCATTTTTGTGAAAAGAAAGAAAAAGAAAAAAGATTTCAACGTTTAGTTTAAAGAAATATATATATATTCCTAATTTTTATTCAATTATATATTTCTATGATGCTTAAGACATATGACTGCTCGTAATTTAGCAATCATATATGCATTGACACAAATATATGGAACCAACATTATCACAAAATCCTTGACCCTTAAATTGTGCAGCACACTTGTTGTTGCAACACTTGTCTAGGCACTGATCACATACACCTAAACCGACGGTGCATTTTTTCGGCGGTGACGGCTTTTTCGGCGGAGAAGCACAGGGGTAAAAGCACGTGCACAATGGAGGTTGAATAGTGCGATCGCAAGAGCCTTGGCCTTGACCACTGTGCCTAGATTTACAACGTGAGTCACAGTCATCACCAGCGCCACATTGACCTAAGCCTTCTTGGCACGTATCTCCCTTGATGGCATGTACTACACATCTCACATAAATTGATTAATTGAATTAATAACGGAAGGATATAATCAAAAATCAAATTTTATTGTAAGGGTGTTCTTTTTATTAAAAAAAATTTACAAATTAAATAATCATTGTCAATTATATTACAAGGAAAATAGTTTGACAATATTTGAAGATTTATGTTTTTCAAAAGTATTGGGTATACATACGAGAGGGAAAAGAAATAAAGTTAAAGGATTTTGATTTTTATAAACAAAAAAAGGTGGAGAATTTGGAATATATCCATGGATTGGAAAATCTCTATGTTTAAAAGGGAAATAATACATGATAAACGATGGTGTATTTTGTTGCAGTTGTCAATTATATGTACTTATAATAATAAAAAAAAAACTTTATTAAGCATTATTGGGACATACATAATGCAAATTGTATTTGTTTACCTAACGCAAGGAGAATGAAGAAAATGAAAAAATTTGAGACAATAATCTTGGCCATTGTATTCAAAGCACAAGACATGCAAGATCTCAACTTCGTTTTCCGATTTTGATATATTTTCCGGTGACTGCGTGTATTTAAATAAAATTTGCAAGTAACTTAGAGAAGGTATATGCAACCTTTATATATATGTTATGAATGAAAATTAGGAAAGAGGAATTAAATATGGAAAGAATGTAATTATATTTCCATATTTTGGGTTTCTAAAATCAACCGATACAGGAAAGGATTTGTTTTGTTTTTCAATTTCAAGTGACTTTATGTTGTAAGTACAGAACAGAAAAATGCCACCCAATAGCCTCATTGGAAGATAAGAACTAAGATGCCTTCATTGATGTTAATTGGAATTTGGGAATAACTAAAAAGAGATGATAGAGAGGAATTTTGAAAATAATTAAAAAGAGATGATAGAGATACAATATTAAAAAAATCAAAATTGGTACAATGTTGATTTTTAAAATATGAAAGTGTTTACAGCCGTTAATGGATATACGGATGAATATCTAGAATTTAAGGCTAGAAAAGTTGTGTTAAATTACAACTTTTTAATACCATCAATGAGTAAAACCAAGATCAGCCAATCTTAAAAAAAAAAAAAAAAAAAGCGATAGTGATGCACAACCACTATATTTTTTGAATTAATTTTTAAAAAATATAATTTTAAAAACAACAACAAAAAGTCTCTAAAAATAATTTACTTAAAAAAAAAAAAAAAGCAAACAGCGTTTGCTACGTTACAGAAACTCTAAAAAACACAATAAGAGATGAACTCACTTAAACTCATCTCCTATCACGTATTTTACGCGGAGTGTATATTTCAGAAACCACAACGTAGTCACACACAAACACCTATTCTTTAATTTATTCAATACCAATCAATTGGCATTGGCATTAGGTGATGCTGACTGAAAGATAATTTAGGAATCATACGTACATTGACATAAAGATTCATAACCATAATTACCACAAATTCTTTAACGGTCGAAAAATTATTTAGCACACTTGTAATTACTATTGATGTTATTTTCTGATCGCTCCCTCCTCGAGCAGGATTTCCAGTTAGTTCTTGTGTTTCTCTATTCACTGAATTAATAATACCTTCTACCTTGTATTCACAGAGAAAGTGTCAGAGTTTGCTGGGTGTTTTTTCAGTGAAAATCCTCCGATGCTCAAGTTAGTAATCGAGTTTACTCTTTTTATTTCTCCCTCTATCAGAGAAAAAACCAAAAAATAGAAATTTGAAAGAAAAAGAAGTCTCATTTCCCTCTCCCTTTGTCAGATATTTATTTCCCTTTTTCTACTGGGACCTTTACTCGGTCGTTATCATCTGAATTGATTGCGCCTGGATGTTTTTTGGAGGTTATTCGGCCACACCCCTGAGAATTATGGTGTGGGGGTGTCTAACAGTTATCGATAGCCATGACGAGACTTTATGGTGTGAGGGTGTCTGATGGCTATCGGTCATAGTGACGAAACTTTATAGTGTGGGGGTGTCTGACGGCCACTTTCTTCTTCTCAGAGAGAGCCGTTCACCGTCTTGCACTACAGATTCAGGCTGCCATACTTGGATTTAGCTCTACTCGAGCTTTGGTCCCTTCCTATTCTTGGTGCTACTCATAACATGATCAGGGTTAGCTTGATGGTTGTGGACATTCCTACTCTTTCTAACTTTGTTCGAGTAGGATACGAGTATCTGACCCCGACCAGCTTGACAGTGAGTAGAAATGTCTTTATGCTAGCGGTCTGGGCTTCTGTTCCGGCTGGCTTGTCCTCGAGCAAGCTTGCTCTTTATCTCCCAAACACCAGTCCCTCAGTTTCTAGTCTTAAGAGTGAAACAGGATAAGACTGAAAATTATTTGTTCGAGCAAGCTCTCCCCCTCCTCTCTCTTTTACATTGTGTTGTTCGCTTCCTTAGTCACTTCGCATTTAATGTGGGTTGCGTGGGTTGATCTGGACCATTCTTTTGAAATTTGAAGAGGTGGTTCCCTCAACAGTCACGCCCCCTTGTGCAACGTGCTGTCTGTTGGAGCGACTCACTTTCCTCTTTATAAATCCCTAAATTCATCATTTTCTATTTTCTTATTTCCCCACATTGCTCAAAGTCGAAGCCCACTGCTTGCAAGCGAAAACTACCTCTCGGTTGCAATCGTCGCAATTTAGGCCCTCCAAATCAATTTCAGATATAAATTCTTCGACTTCTTCTTCTTGTCCTTGTCATTTTTGTTTTTATGGGTTTTTTTCCCATTCTGGTAGACTATAGTTCAGCTTTTTAAAATTTGACAGCGATGTGTTATGGGGGGAGCCGTTGGTCTTTAAGAAAATGTCTGCCACACAAAAACCAAGAATGATGTCCCTTGAAGAATTTTCTTATTTTAGTGACTCCCGAGCCAATAAGGGGGTTGTGGTAAGAAACCCGAGTCCCGAAGAGGCCGTTAACATTGCCAGCGATGTCGTCAAGGGTGACGTTCTTGAAGAAACCAAGCCAAATGAAAGGCAACAGACTGGTTAAAGGTCAGAGGCTGAGTCATTTGCCATTGACTACATGAGGTGTGGGACCTCCCAACAAGACTTAGATAGGCTTAGGGCCACCTACCGCATTCCTGATAGCGTTGACCTTAGTCTTCCTAGCAAGAATAATACTCCTAGCCGTCCTCCTCAAGGATATGTCACCCTCTACCTCAAGTGATTTAAGTGGGGTGTCAGGTTACCTTTACAACCTTACTTTGCCTGAATTCTTTCCCAGTTGCACTTGGCACTAGGACGACTGAACTCTAATGAGTGGAGGGTTTTATCCGGCCTATACATTATGTGGAGTTACTGTAATATGGGTAAACCTATAGTAGACGAAATAAAACACCTTTACCAACTGAAAAGCAGCCCAAAAGATGTGGGCTAGTATTACTTCACATCCAGCCAAGAACAAAAAACCCATCACTAATCTCCCCACATCTGGTGACAATTGGAAAATTAAGTTCTTTTTCGTCAAATTCCCCAAATTCCTTCTTGCTTTTGTACTTTAAATCATTTGCTGCTTATTATGCCTTCTGAATTGATTTTTGTTCTTAACATTTCTTATTGTCATTTTTGGTCTTTGTAGTTTCTTGGAGTGCATCATATCAGATCAAGGAGGAGCTGAAGTTGCACGTGGATACTACCTTGGACAACGCTAGCTCGTGCAAAAAGTTATTGACCCACCATAATCTCGTCGAGTTTGACTTAGTGTCCGAGGAAGAAGATATGAGTAGCATCCTTGCCCGATTGAAGAAGCGTCCTGGTACTGTTGATAGTCCGAACAGCTTCTCTGCTCCGCCTAAGAGGTCCAAGGTTGATCTTACTACTTCTCCAGTCAAAGTTCTTCCTCCTTCCGAAGGCGAGAGAGTGGTCGGAAAAGCTCCTTCGAGGGATTCTAGCACCATTGTTCCTGTTAGGTCCCGATTAGCACATTCTAAATAGTAGAATAACTTCGCTGAGCCTTACGTGAAGGAGTTCACAAAGCATATACGGGAAGACTTTGTTAATGAGTTGGAGTCCTCCAGCCTTAATGACTTGGCCAACTTCTTCCAGCGCTCTGTATGTTAAGCTACTGCTACTTCTACAGCTTTCAAGACAAGAGTTTTGAATTACGAGAAAAAACTTAGAGCTGAGAATCAGAGCTTAAAGAACGATTTGGAGCAGGAACAGGAGGAGTCAACAAAGTTCCGAACCAAAATCTCCATATTTGAAGAGAAAGCTCCCATGGCTGAGTCAAAGGCGTTTCAACTCGAGAAAAAGCTATCTATGGTCAGAGACGAGCTCGTGAATGCTAGGAAAGATCTTGATGTTCAGAGATTTTTCTTCGAAAGAACCATAGAATCTAAAACTTCTCGTCTTCAGGGCAGGCTGGACTCTATGGGCAATCAGCTTACTGAGGAATACAACAACGGGCTGACATTCTACTACAAGTACATCATGTCTGTCTTGGGCAAAGAATATCCCGAGCTGGACATGGCTAAGCTCGAGGCTGGTGTGGACGCTTATATGAACAAGCAGAATGTTAGGAACCAGCAACCAAGGGATCCATCTTCACACATGGAAGTTACCGCTGTAGGATCTGGAGAAGCTGCTCCTTCCATTAAGGAAGCTCAAGTTGCACCCTCCGCCGAGGAGGATCCTCAGGCTGTTCCCCCTTCTCAAGCCCCTTATCCAACTGTTGATCCATCTGCCCAAGCTCCTTAATTTTTGTAGTTTTTTTTTATATGTATACATATGGCATTTGTAAGCCCCGACTGTTGAATAAAATAAAAAAAAGTAGATTTTCCACTTTTGCCTTCATGCCTTTAATTTTTTCTAAATTTTCTGAAAGATAAGTTTTCAGCAAGTTTCGAGTTTTTCTTTTGTCTTTATTGAACTCCGGGACTCTGGCTTACTTTATTTGCTTTGCTCGTTTTCAAATATGTGAACCGTTCAGCTTATCCCTTATGTATTTTGGCTTTTTTGCCTTATCACGAGCAGACGGTTCCTAATCCACAAGCCTTGGTAATATTTATGGTTTTAACTTGCTGGAGTTTATTCTGGTTTTGTCCGCCTCTTTGTCTTGCCCTAAGCAGGCTTTGAGATTCCTAGCCCCAGCTTTATTTGAGGGCCTATCTTGCTTGAGCCAACTCTAGCTCTAAGACTTCTGGCCTTAGCTTTATTTGCGAGCTTATCTTGCTCAAATAACCCTGAGTATACTTGGCTCTTTGTCTTGCCTTGAGCAGGCTTTGAGACTTATGGCCTTAGCTTTATTTGCAAGCTTATCTTGCTCGAGCCAACTCTGGCTTTGCTTGGCTCTTTGTCTCGTCTTGAGCAGGCTTTGAGACTTCTGGCCTTAGCTTTATTTGCGAGCTTATCTTGCTCAAGCTAACCCTGACTTTACTTGGCACTTTATCTCGCCTTAAACAGGATTTGAGACTTATGGCTTTAGCTTTATTTGCGAACTTATCTTTCGCGCCAACCTTGGCTTTGCTTGGCTCTTTGTCTCACCTTGAGTGGGTTTTGAGACTTCTGGCCTTAGCTTTATTTGCGAGCTTATTTTGCTCAAGCCAACCCTGGCTTGGCTTGGCTTTTTGTCTTGCCTTGAGCAGGCTTTGAGACTTCTGGCCTTAGCTTTTATTTACTTTGTAAAACTATTACTCACTCCAATTGAAATAATTCTCAAAAAGTTCATCCTGGTTTTTATTTATGAACAGAATTTTACATATTCTACATTACAGAAAATTTAATACATTATCTTACGAGGAAGTTTACTGAAATTATTTTCTCAGATGCTCTGTTTTCCACGGTCTCCTAACTTCCCATCTGTTAGGATAAAATAGTCTGTACGTAATTTGGGCCTAACACCCCCTGACTGGGATTCTTGGTGTTCTGGTTGACTTTCCTAACCACCCAATCTCCCATCTTAAATCGTCGGATGTGTACGTTTTGGTTGTAATAACGGGCTACTTTCTGCTAGTATTCCGCCATTTTCCTTCATAACCTTTCCCTTCGTTCTTCTAATAAGTCCAGACTTCCACAAATCTGCTCGTTATTCTGCTCCTCATTGAAATGTTCCGTCCTATGAGTGCCTATCCCTATCTCTGATAGGATCACTACCTCGTGCCCAAATGCTAAAGCAAACGGTGTTTCCCCCATAGCAGCCTTGTGTGTGGTTCCATAGGCCCACAACATGCTAGGCAATTTATCTACCTATGCTCCCTTCTGTTCTCTCAACCTGGTCTTTAAGAGTCATTTTATAATTTTGTTTGTAGCCTCCACTTACCCGTTCACCTGTGGGTGTGATGGCAACCAGAATTTCAATTCTATTCCTAAATTTGTGCAGAAGTCTCTGAACTTGTTGTTGTCAAACTATCTCCCATTATCTGTAATCAGTGCATGAGGGATTCCGTACCTGTAAATCACATTTCTCCAGATAAAATCAGTTGTTTTGCTCTTTGTAATCCTACTCAAGACCTTTATTTCAGCCCATTTTAAAAAATAATTAATCTCAACTACGGCAAGTATTGCAGATGCTCATCCTTTTGGTAACAGTCCGATCAGATCAATTCCCCATTGAGCAAATGGCCATGGCGAGTTCATTACCGTGAGGTTCGCTAGTGGCTGAGCTACAAAATTGGCGAAGCTTTAGCAACTCTTGCAACTCCTGGTCTTTTCTTGTACGTATTGGTGCATTTTGGGCTAGAAATACCTTCGCCTCAAGACTTTAAAAGCTAAAGACCTTGCACCAAAGTAGTTTCCATAAATCCTCTCGTGTATTTTCCTGAGAAAGTAGTCGACTTCTTAATCATCCAAACAACGTAACAGTGGTAAGGTGTATCCTTGTTGGTACAACACTCTGTCAATCAGTGCATACCTTGCTGCTTGACACCTTAACTTTCTTGCTTGTTTTTTTATTGGCAAGTACTGTCCTTTCCTTAATGTAGGAGACAATCGGGTCTATCCAGGTGCTGCTCGAGGTTACGCTCATTACCTCGTCTTCCTACTCAATACTCGAGCTGGGTCGGGTCTTCACAGGAATTGATTTGGGCATTTTGGGTCTGACACTGCGGCCATTAGTGATATCATATATGCTCGAAAGTTTTCTGGTCTCGAAATCTGTTCCACCTCCATTACTCGAAACTTCCCAACCAATTGTCTCACCTTCCAAATGTAGGCTTTCATCTTCTCTCCTTTCACTTAGAAGATTTCGTTGAGATGATTTGCCACTAACTGCAAATCTATTCGGACTTTCACCTCCTCTGCCTTCACTTCTAATGCAAGTTTTAGTCCTACAATGACGACCTCATACTCAGCCTGATTATTAGTGGCTTAAACTCGAGCTTCATAGTATATTGAATTTCTACACCTTCAGGGCTAAGCAGAACCACTCCTGCTCCTACCCCTTGATCCCCACATGATCCATCTACTGTAACCACCCAAACTTTGCCTGGAACATGAACTCCTACTGCTTGCTCGTTATCTGTACCTTTGTCTAATTCTATTGACCACTTTACCAACCAACCTAAAGTCTCTAGCTTATACAAGATTTTTCTAAGTGGCTGGTTTGTCAATACCACTACTGAGTGCACTTAAAAATAAGGCCTTAACTTCCGAGCTATTGTTACCATAGCGAGTGCCCACTTTTCCACCTGCGGGTACCAAGTCTTAACTTCCAACAAAGCTTTGCTCGTGTAGTATACTGGGTGTTAAACCCCTGACTCCTCTCTTATTAGGACCGAGCTTATTGCCTATAGTGCCACGGCCAAGTAAAAGTATAGAACTTCCCCTGTTCGTGATGTTCATAATTACAAGGGCTTTAGCAAGTATTTCTTCAACTGTTGAAACGCCACCTCACACTCTGGCATCCATTTTATCTTTCTCCTCTTTTTTATCTTCTGAAAGAAGACATGGTACTTGTCCATCGCCTGGGAGATGAATCTATTCAAGGCCACTAGCTTGCCTGTAAGACTCTGTATCTCCTTCAAAGTGCATAGGGATTTCATTTCTACTACCGTCTTTATATTCTCGGGGTTTGCCTCTATTCCTCTGTAACTGACTATAAAGCCTAAGAACTTTTCAGAACTTACTTCAAAAGCACACTAATCTGGGTTAAGCTTCATTCGGTACTCTCTTAAGAGCGCAAAAGTATTTTTCAGATGCTTGACGGGCTCATCAGCATCTTTGGACTTAGTGATCATATCATCAACTTAAACTTCCGTTGTGCTTTTAATCAGAGGTTTAAAGATCTTATTCACCAACCTTATGAATTTTGCCTTTAACAACTTCTCCACCTCGTTGTTCATGGTGTCATATCTTTCCTAATTGAAGTACCTTCTTTTCTGCCTTATTGGTTTCACTTGTTTGTTCATTGCTACCTTATGGCACGCTACTTTTGGATCAATCCCTGGCATGTCATCATGGAACTAGGTGAACACATCCGAATGGGATTGCAAGCACTGGACCAGACTTTTCTGTACTTACTCGCTTAGGCTCGTATCTTTCCTAAGTGTCATATATTTCCTAGTTGAAGTACCTTCTTTTCTGCCTCACTAGCTTCACTTTTTTGTTCATTGCTACCTTATGGTACGCCACTTTTAGATTAATCCTTGGCATGTCATCATGGGACTAGGTGAACACATCCGAATGGGCTTGCAAGCACTGGACCAGACTTTTCTGTATTTACTCGCTTAAGCTCGAGCTGATCTTAAATAGCTTCTCCTGGTCGTCGAGCCTAATCAGGATCCTCTCCAACTCCTCAGCAGGCTCTTGTCTTCCTTTCTTCGAATCCCCCCTAACATTCAGCAATGTCACATGCATTGCTTCTTTAGCCGCCGTTGCATAACAACTCTTCGCGACCCTCTGATCACCTTTAATAACCCCTACCACTCCGTTCATTCGGTATTTCAATGTCAGGTAGTGTATCGACATTACCGATTGACTGATTCTCATGAACGGTCTTCTTAATATTATCTGGTAAGGGCTAACCTTATCCACAACCACGAAGTCAGGTATCATGTTCTTTTCGAAGGGCTAACCTTATCCACAACCTA
The DNA here is from genome assembly GCA_025617385.1 of Murraya koenigii. Lineage (NCBI taxonomy): Eukaryota > Viridiplantae > Streptophyta > Magnoliopsida > Sapindales > Rutaceae > Murraya > Murraya koenigii. The sequence goes on from CM046817.1 coordinate 27,414,931, forward strand.
ATATGGTAATCGGAAGATTCACGATTCTTAGGGGAGTTAACCTTCCCCTACCGAATCCCTTCAAGGAGGTATTCGTGTGCTCAAGCCTCACGTCTGCTATCCCCATCTCATCCAAAGTAAACTTGAAGAGAATATCTACAGAAATTCCCGAGTCCATCAGAATCCTATTGAGCTCCCTATTTGCAACATTTGCCTTTACAACTAGGGTGTCTTCATGGGGATATATAACTCTTTTCTCATCTTCTTCCGTCCACATGATCGGGACTTGCTTAGTTCTTGTCCTTTTTGCTGCCGGTATAATAAGCAGGACCTCACGATTAGCAAAAGCATATCTGCTATAGTTTTTTTCTGGCTCTGTTCGAGTCTCCTACCATCGTCGGCCCTCCTGCTATCACTTTCACACTAGGCTGTTTGCGATCCGTACCACAAGCTTGGTCATCCTCTGCCTGCTGTCGTTCTACCACTGGGTGTCCAGTATTGATGAATTCATCCAAGTACCGATTTCTTACTAAATCCTCCACCTGATTTTTTAGATCACGGCACTGAGATGTTGAATGACCATGATCATTATAGAATCTACAAAATCTGTTCTTGTCTCTCCTATTTGCTGGTTTAGACATTGGTGTTGGAGAACACAGCAGACATCGTTCTTCTACGAAATGAAGCATCTTCTCTGCCAATACCTTTAGAGGAGTATATTGCCTGTAAGTAAGACTTTGGTCAATCATTCATACGGCCCTGTCTCTGGAACAGTTACTCGTAGGTGGAGGTGGTGGACAGACAGTTCTGTCATGATAAAATCTTATCGCTTATCCCATCTGACCCAACTGTTGGCCCTTTCTTTTTGTAAGGTTTATATTATGATATCTGACAGATGGCCTACATTTGTTAACAAAATAAAAAGTTTACATGGCTTTACTCTATGTTGGCCGACATATGACCTATATTTGTTGACAAAATCAAAAGTTTACATGGCTTTACTCTATGTTGGCTGACATATGGCCTACATTTATTGACAAAATTGAGATACACGCTAAATGCTCCATTTTTCACATCCAATACGTCTTGTACTGGGTCTACATAGAATGTGGTGGTTGTTAATATCAGATATGAAGTTGGCTAGCACTCCAGACCTGCTAACACCTGTACTTGGTGTACAGAGAATAAAATTATCTTGTTGTATGATGACTTTGTACCTTCTTTCATACAAGTTTGATGCTAGAGATCTTATAACTGTTATAACAGCAACTATTCTATACCCGGCCCATTTTCTACTGAATATGGGTTCTTTGCTTCTACTTTGACCAACTTCTAAGTTGAAACTGTTGGTTACGACATTGGCTAACCAAATGGATGGCTTCATATTCTTCATCATCATCATACTCTGGACTTATAGTATAGAACTTTAAACATACATTCTTCTTCTGGGTATACTGGCTTATTTTGCTTACATTTGGCCCGATTAGCCTGGCCCGTACTTTTCGGGCTTAGGCCCAAATTTAAGGGGCAAAATTCAGGCTCGGGCTTACATATATCAAGCCCCTTTAATTTCATATCAGAACTCAAGCTTTGTATAGCCCGACCCGACCTGGCCCGACCTTGCTTAAAAGAAAAAAAAAAACATACACACGCACACTGCACACAGGCACAGCCACACATACACACACACACACTCAAGTCTCAAGAGCCAGTAGCCACACACTCAACAACACTCAACAGCAACACACAAAAAACCCTAACATTTTAACAGGTAACACACAACTCCACTATCTCGGCTCACCACCACTCCTTACTGTCACTGCGTGTGCGTGCAGCTGCTGCCAGCCTCCCCTATAAGGCTGCAAGCCTGAAACTCCAAGCCTCCAGCCCTCCACTAGCTCGCCACCAGCCCACCACCACTCTTCACTGCGTGTGTCGTGTGCATGCAGCTGCTGCCAGCTTGCCCGATACGGCTGCAAGCCTAAAACTCCAAGTCTCCACCAGCTCGCCACCAGCCCACCACCAATCCTCATTGCTTGCAGCCGCTAGCAGTAAGAACCTGTGCCACTGCCACTCTGCCAGCCTCCACAACACTGCGGCAAGCCTCCATAACAGCCGCCCACGTGAGAGCTTCCATTACCGGCACTACTTCCTACCCTGCTAGCTATCCATCACCATGGTAACGCCACTGAAATTTTATGTTTTATTGAACTCTATTGGCCAGTTTGGATTTCTTTTTATGATGTTTATTTGCCTTCAATCATTATATATTTATTTTGAATCAACTCGTGCCATCCCGTGCATAATCATGTCTTTGATTATTTATTTCTGATTATATGATATGAAATAATAAAATTATTTTAATTAATTTAATTTATTCAGTTTAAACATAACATAAAAACTTGCTAATTCATATGTGATTATTGGTTGTTGGATTCATTAATCTTGGGCAACCGTTTCTCAAAATGAAACATAAATATATTTTTTTTTAAGTTATAGGCAATCAAATTCAAAATTGTGCTGATTAATATAAATTCAATTTAAATTAGTTTTGTAGCTTATTTATTTTAATTAATGTAATTTCAATTAAATCACGTTTTAAGTTTATAAATTATTTATTAATTAACTTAGAATAGTTACACATTTAATTTAGGTTATAATGTCAAATTCAGAATTCAAAGTTGATACACCAACATTGAATTCATATGAAGATGTTCATGTGGGTGAAAAGAATGAAGATGGTGTCGTTCAAGAGGTCCATGCAGTTGAAGAGGCATCCCTTAATAACGATGGTGTAAGATAAAGTAGCAATAAAAGAAAGCGAGGACCTTCGCATGTTTGGGAAGACTTCAAAAGATAACTATTAATAGTGAATTGAAAGCAAAATGTAGTCATTATAGAGCAAAGATGGTAACCGCTAGTAATAGAAGAACCTCTCATTTGGTTAGACACTTGAAAATATGTAAGGCAAAGTATATTTCCAAAATTGATGACAGTCTATAAAAAACTCTAAGTGTGACAAAAAAAGATAATGGAACTACTCGTGTTGAGACAAGAAAATTTGATCCAATTGTTGCTCGGTAAAAGACTGCAATATTGGTTGTGAAGCATGAGCTACCACTTAATTTTGTGAAGTATGACGCATTTAGGGATTTGATGTCTTATGCTAACCCAATGGTGAAGATGATGAGTATGAACACTTTAAAGACTGAGATCATGAAATTGTATCAAACTGAAAAGGCAAAAGCAATGGCTTTGTTGGAGAATAATGATAGTAGGGTGGCAATTACTATAGACATGTGGACTATTAGTAATCAAAAGAAGGGGTATATGGTTGTTACTGGACTTTTTGTCGACAAGTCTTGGCAATTGCAAAGTCAAATTTTAAGATACTTTTCTTATATTTAATTTTATGTTTATTTACTTTTACTTTAATTTAATTAATTCTAAAATTTAATTTTGTTTATTTACTTTTACTTCAATTTAATTAATTCTAAAATTTAATTTTTAGGTGATGAATAGGTTCATATATTTACCAGCCCCACACACTGCTGAATATCTTTCTCAAGCGTTTTTTAAGTATATGTTGTATTGGAATGTGGATAGAAGGATATCGGTTGTTACCTTAGATAATTGTTCCACTAATGATGTTATGGTTGATAGGTTAATGGGATTGATTCCAAGTAATTCTATGTTAATGGGTGGGAATTATTTTCATATGAGATGTGTGGCTCATATTTTGAACCTAATTGTGAGGATGGGATGAAAGTGATTGAGGAGTAAATTAAAAAAAATTAGAGATAGTGTGGCATATTAGATGGGCACACCGAAGAGGGTATAAACTTTTGAGATGGCTGCACATCAATTGCAAGTGAAATGTGAGAAAAATGATATCTTAGCCATTCCCGTGACAACCGTTGCCTCTAAATCTGCATTTGACACTGGAGGTAGAGTCTTGACTCCACATCAAAGTAGACTTCATTCTACAACATTGGAAGCGCTTATGTGCACTCAACATTGGTTGTGGGCGAGCTCTAAAGGTATGAATACAATTAATATAAAAAAAATATTTAAATAATTGGTTTGATAACAATTTTATATATTTAAATTATTTTCACACTTTTTTTCCTTTTCTTTTTTGTAGGTACAATTTTTTAAAGTGGAATTTTTGCTGGAGAAGAATTTGTAAATGAAGAAGAATGCGGGCCATAAATATTGGAGTAGTTTTTTTTTTTTCATTTATGTTGGATTGTGAATTGTCATTGTTAAACTAATGAACTTCTTGTTTAAATTATGTAACCAAATTATGTGTTTTTATTTGTTTTTTAAACTCATGAATTCTTTGGTTAGATTGTTGAATTAAATTGTGTTTTTATTTGAATTAGATATAATTTTTGTTTATGTTTAATTATTTATATAATTTATGATAGAGATGTTGATTATAATAATTTTTATGTTTATGTTATTTTAAATAGGTTTTAAAATTTTTAAATATTAATATATTACATAATTTTAAATTAAAATTATTTAAATATTAAAAAAATTAGTCGAGCCTGAATAAAGTCATACCCCGACCCTGACCCTATTAGGCTCGACCCTAATTTTAAATATTCGGGCTTTTACAGGGTTCGGGCCTATGTTTGTATTGTCGGGTTAGGGCTCGGGCTTGGTCAGGCCCTGTCTTGGCCCGACCCATTGCCATCCCTACTTACAAGTGTTGGATAAAAAAAAAATAATTCACTTAAGTTTACATCAGGATATATTAGATCAAGATATCCAAAATCTACTAATTTTTTAACAAATTCTGGATCTAATCCTTTAATACATACAACCCTCAGGTATATAGATTTACCGTTACTTCTGAAGCTACTTTCTGAATATTCTGTTTTACTGTAGATATATTCAGAAAAAGTTCTATATTCTTTTTCTTTTGGTAGGAGGTTTACGTGTTCAACTCCTCCCAAATTTACTCTTTTTTACAGTTGCAATGGTTCGCTCTTTTACTAGAGGTTTACTAGGATTTACTGTTATCACTTCTTTAGCTGTTGAGATTTATACATAATTCTCATCACATATAACTTTTCCATGTGGGTGTGGTCCACCACTGCTTTCACTTGGAGAATTTACATCAAGGTTTACTGATTGCCCATTTAAATGATTTACTTTTTTACTTTCCTTAAACTCTTCTATTAATTTTTTTTATAGAGAGATTGAGACTATTTATAAAATTACCAAGAATACTTACCACTTCTTCAAAGTCTATAAGATTTGTTTCCAGATCTGTTATTCTTTTCTCCATGCTTTACCGAGCGTACTCTACGTTTCTACTGAGGAAATCTGTCAAAAAATTATTAGCACTTTTTATATTTATAATTTTAAAATTATAATAAGACAAATACGTTTGCCATCTATGCAACCTTCTATATTGTGACTCATTTGACAAATTTTTATGTATTAAAGAATTTACCTGAGTATTATCAATTTTTACAGTAAATTTTTTTTGTAGCAAGAATAATGAAAATTTCTTTATTCCTTTATAAATTGCTAATAGTTCTTTTTCATGAACTGGATAATTTATCTGTGCTTTATTAAAGGTTTCACTAGTATATTTACATATTTCATTTAAATCCGTTTTGAGTATTGCTTCCCAATATAAATCAGAGGCATCAGTTTGTAAAATTAAATTATCGTTTTCTCTTAGTAATCTTAATTCCAGTAAATGTTTACAATGTTCTTTTAATTCTTTTAATGTTTGTGTATGTTCTATACTCCATCTTCGTGTATTATTTTTTCTTAACAATTTTTTAAGGATATTTCTTTTCTTTGACAAATTTTCTATAAATTCTTCTGCATAATTTAGACATCTTAAAAATTTTTGTATTTGTTGTTTATTTTCTAATTTATCAGGAAAATATTCTATTTTTCATGCAAAATGATTTGGTAATTTTATTCCATTTTTATCTAGGATCATTCCTAAAAATTCTATCTTTTTGTGTTCAATTGATACTTTATTTTCTGACAACACTATTCCTTTTTTTATACATTTATTTACAAAATCTTTTAAATATATTCTATGTTCTTCTAATGAGTCTGACACTATTAAAATATCATCTACATAAACTACAATATAATTGTTTTCTTTGAATATTTTATCCATTCTTTTTTAGAATATTTGTGAGGTATTTTTTAACGCAAAGAGCATTACTAACCATTCGTAATGTCCTTGTGATGTACTAAAGGCAGTATATCCTATACTTTCTTTTTTCATTTTTATCTCCCAAAATCCTGATTTACAATCAAACTTAGAATAATATTTTTTTCCTTTTACTAAATTTATTAAGACTTCTTTATTTGGTAGAAAATATCTATCAAATTTAGTGTATTTATTTAATTCTTTATAATTCATTACCGTTCTAGCTTTTCCTCTTGATTGTTTTGATCTTTTCATTATCATGAAAGCAGAACTACTATGAGGACTATTACTATGTTATATTAGATTTAATTTTAATAATTCATTTATTTGAGTTTTAAATTATTCTTTGTCTTCTAATGTGTACATCATTGGCTTTACTCTAATTATTTTATTTTCTATTAACTCTATTTTTGCTCTAATGTGTACATCCTTTTTATTTTTACTATAAACTTGTTTTAGTTATTCTTCAATGGTTTCTAAGTTTACACTATATATGTGTCCTTTTTGTATTAAATAATATTTTTCATATTTATCACCACGCTGACCTGACTGAACCATGAATGGTCGAAATTCTTGAGGAATACGAAGAATATGATTACAAGGGGTTTTTAGAGTAATTAAGAATAAATTTTGTTGATAATATTGAAAATGTTGTAAGAAGTCATTACCTAAAAGTATATCACAATCCATCTTGTCATAATTATAAACTTGAGGAATAAATGTATTTGTATTTCCTAATATTATTTCATTACTTATTGTTTATCACTAGTAATTCCAGTTATTTTGATTTGACCATCTGGTTTCCATCTATTAGAAAGAAACGTTTTCAATATAGTTATTTTACTTCCTGTATCAATTAGTGCACATGTATGGATATTTTTTTTCAATTGTATGAACTTGTATATATACTGATATAGGGTATTTAAAATATACTTTATTTATCATCGTTTATAGAAGATTTCATTTCTTTCTAAAGATAATGTGATACCATGTTTTTCGATTTTATAGTATTCCAGATCTTCTAAAAAATTATTTCCTAATAATATATAGTTTTCGTTATATATATCTGAATGTATAAAGTATGTTACTATTATTCTTATTCCTTCAATTATTATTGGTACTTTTACTTGTTTTTTGCATATATGCTTGATTCCATTGAAATCTACATATTCATAAGGTTCATTTATTTCTTTTTCTATTAGTCCATTATTTTTGTTGTGATTCATGTGATTATGACTAGCTCCTGTATCTATTATAATATACGGACCCTTAATATAATTTAATCTATCGAAATATTGTCATGATATTTTCATTACTCCTGTTGTTGAAGTGTTGATTAATTGTTTATTTTTTGTATATGGATAATTTTGATTTGATGAATTCCCTCTTAATAATGTTTTACCTTTAAAGCCAATAGGGATTATTGATGACTCTTTGTTTTCAGTATTTACTATTTTTTTTTCTATCATCAATACTTAATCTATAATTTATAGGTATTTTAATATTTTGTACCATTGGTTCAATCAAGGTGATTATATCCTCACATTCTTTATTAATTTCTATTAATAGTTTATCACTATATATTTCTCCATAGTTTGAATTACAAAAACTATATAAGGTTGAATAATGAAATGTCATTAATTTATTTCCTTCTTTCATTAAATTATCTTTTAGTAATTTAAAATAGATGCTTAATGTTTCATCTATATTTTTATCTTTTATATGCACACAATACTTTGAATGGCATGTAAATAGTAATTTAGTGTAACATAAATTTCCTTCTATCATTCCTAAATGTCCTACCATTGAATCATTAAATCGTTGATCATGTAATGACAATGCTATTAGGCTATCTATTCCTTCTTTAAATAAGGATTTAACTAAAATTTGGATTTCTACTAGATAGATGTATTGTATTTTTTTCCTGATTGATTCTTTTTTTATTTTTCTAAGTGTTAAGTCAATTGTTCTTTTATTTATTAAACTTAATATTATATTTCCTTCACCTTGAGTTATTGTTATTGCTTTTTCTTGTTCATAATATTTGTGTAATATTATTTTCTTTCTTTTAAATATATCTCTAAGTTTATATAGAATTCCATAATCCGGTTTTTTTAATTTTACTTTTAAGAGTTTATTATATCTATTGTTATCAAATATTGCTACTAAACTATATCTATTAATATTTTTTTCCTTTTCTATTTCATATATTTCTTCATTTTCTTCTATAGTAGTATTAACTTTTTTTATTTTACTCTGATTCATTTGATTCACTAATTGTGTTTTCTTTTGACATATATATTTCTTTTCCTTCATATTCAGATAAATGACTTATTAGTTCTAACTCATTTTTTATATTATTAAATTCTTTTTCCAGTATTCTAACTTTTTTTTTTGTACATTCTGTACTTAAATGTCTTATTTCTCCACAATTCCAACATTTACATTTATTTTTATCAAATTGTTTCTTTTATTTTTTATATTTTCTTTTATAGAATTTCTTATGTGGCTTAGTGTATTTTTTCTTAAAATATCTATATTTTTTATACTTCTTTTCTCTTGACTTGTTATACTTCTTATGTCTTTTATAGGGGTTTGACATCCCCATTGTGTTAGTATTTCTGTCTTGTGATAGCATATGCCTCCAATTGTCATACTTCTTCTAATTATATTTCTTTACATTTATATTTCACTTAATCTTTGATTTAAAAATCTAATCATTGATGCTAATGTTTTAGGCATAGGATTTATTGCTTTATATTTATCGTATTCATTTACTGTGTTTCAGGGATGTGGTAATTTCGAATAATATAAGTTAAAATATATGTTTTGATCTTCGTTACTATAATATTGAGCATAATAATATTCACTAAATTCACAAATGTATACTTTTATATAACACGTATTACATATATATAGGTTTATTACTTTTTGCCTATTTCTTAATTTTTCGTCTTTTAATTCTTGTTATCTATTTTCTGTCTATATTTCTCCTAGAAATTCATTAGAAATATATTCAATAATTGTTTCTATTCCTTGTTCTTTACTTCAGGATTTAGTTGCATTAATTATTAATTCTTTAACATTAAAGGATAGTCATTGCTACCAACTGAAAAGATTTCCTACAAAACTTGCTATTAATATTTCAGTGAATATATTTATTTTTGGTCTTTTGTTTCTATATTTCAATCATCTTTATGTCCATTATACATAAAAAATAATCTCATTTGTATTCTCCAGTTTACTAAGGTTTTTTGTGGACCTTTTCTACAATCTAAGTCTAAAATGCTCCTACATTACTTATTTGTAATAATTCACTATCTTTAGGGCTATAATCAGAATTTCATGACTTATTCTTATTTAATGGTGTATATTCATAGAAGGGTCTATATTTTCTTCTTTTATTATTTTGTTTAAAAAAAGTGTTAGGTTCTCGTATATTTGGTTTCATTTCTGGTCCACCACTTGTATTCTTTTTATTTTATATTCTTTTTCAAAGTCTTATAAATCACTTAAATTTATTTCAGAAAAATTTTCTCTAAGCTCCTCTATTTCTTTATCCATTATTCTGAACTACTGTCTTTGCTAATTTATATCTTTTCTTCCTCTTTATCAATTTATTTTTTTAAAATTATTCTTTTAAATTTTCAGTATCTTTTATTATTTTTGAATACTTATTAGCCATAACCCATTCATCAAAGCTTTCTAGTTGAGGTTTTTAAGAAAGGTCTATTTAAGGCTTTTTAAATAAATCAGATTTTACTATCTTATATTTTTCTAATTTTTTACTTTTTTCCTTACTTATTTGCATAAGTGTTATTTCTATTTTTAATTTTTTTATTTCTTGTTTTAATTCTTTTGTTTCTTCCTTTAGGTTTAATAATATTTCTTTTAATTCTATCAATGTTATTTCTATAATTATTTAATTTTTTAAGGGTATCATTTGATATTTTACTTATAAAGTTGTAAGTTATGCGAAACACAACTTAGGCATTTTCAACTTTGAAACGACAATCTTGGGCATTTTATCCTATGTTCACAACACGTGTTTCCAATTCGATATTCAACGTGTATTTAAATGAAATCTCCAACATAACATAAGGAAAATCAATGCAGATTAACTACTATTATATATATATACATTTCTTAAATTTCTTAATGGTGAAATTGAAGTAATTAATGCAGAATTAAACAACAAAATATAGCTGGAATATATGTACTAGATCTCTAGAAAAGAAAGAATAGGTGGGATTTGTGACAAAAGTTAAAAATAGTTCAAAATGTGTTCTTAAAATCTTTCATCATAAAGTTCATATTAGACTGATTAGTTACTTTCGAGTAGGGTTGGTAATTTATGGGCTTGGGCCGGACTTTTGTAAGCCCAGACTCAAGTTTATGTATCAAACAATAAGCCCAAGCCCTGAAAAAGCCCGTTTATATTGAGCGGGCTTGGCCTTGACGAGCTCAGGCTTTTATTAATTTTTAAAATAAGTTTTAATAATACTATAAACTAAAAAAACTTAAATTATACTACGATTACATAATATTAATAATGACAACAAAATAACTCACAAATGCTTAATATCGAAAATAAACTAATCCAATAATAAATTTTTATTCAATAATTTATATAAACCATTAAATAATATTAAATATAAAAATTTATCGATTGATTCATCATAATATTATTTTATATTATTTATTAAATTCAACAATTAATAGTATAATTTAAAAATAATTAAATTATTTAAAGAATTATTTTTAATTTATTAAATTAAATTTAATGTAATCCTATTCAATATTACACCAAATAAAAGATAATATTATATATAATTTAATTGGACTTAATTTTTAAAATTAAACACACACACACATATATATATATATTTATTTATTTATATTTTTTTAATTTATAAATTAAAGTCCGGGCTTAGGCCCGGGCTTTTTATAAAAGCCCTTATCCGGACCCGTTCGTAGCAGGCCTTGGATTTCTTAAGCCCATGTCCAAAAATTTAATACGCAGGCCGGGCTTAAAGCCCGCGTATCCGGGCCGAGCCGGCCGAGCTTTTTTGTCCACCCTACTTTTGGGCCATACTAGCCCAAAACGACTGAAGGAAAACAAATACAACAGTGAATAGATGTCCATAAAAGGAACAAAATCAACCCTGTTTTAATTCGGATCTAAAAATTAAAAATAAAAATAAAAGCAAACAAACAAACAGTATCCAGTAAGAGCATCAAACAAGACCTCTGCAGTTGGGGCATCATAAGATCATGTACGGACACTATTTTGAACTACTTTTAATCGATTTGTTTTAGAATCAGGCCACTGTTATGTTCCTCAACTTCTTCGCCACTCAATCTTGTGTTATAAATCGTTTTTCTATCTCAAGTAAACATGTGATCACAAGACATTCAATCACTCATTTAATTTTTAATTTTTTAAATTTGAGGTCTTTTATAATTTATTAAGGTTACCATATTCCATAGACCGAGCATTATTAGATAATTAAAAAGTTATTAAAAATCAGCAGATTAGAATTATCTAATTGAGTTAGGCTGTGGGTATGGTATCCATATGGTTCCGTACTCACAGGTTTAAAGTTGAATTTTTTTTTTTTTTTGTTAATTGAACTTAATTCACAATTATTTCCAAAACCAAAAAAATTGTTAATTTAATGTCATGGTTCGATGTAACGACTTTACTTTTAAGACAAAAAAAAAAAAAATTAGTCTAGTGCTGCTTAGAAAAAAATTGTTGACTTTGCCCCTGGATAACCTAGTGCAATTAACACGAGAACAAATAGAAGTAAAATTGGTTTTTTTTTTCACACTAATATGTATTATTAACTCATATTTATAAATTAGATTATTATTAAGACGAGAGTTTATATTAATTATACGAGATACTGTTTAGATTTTGATCTGCTTGTCACTCACATAATTTTTGTGAAGAAGTAGACTTATCTCTATTAAAGAGAGAATTTAAGTCTTTATATTATTATGAAAACTCAACTCAAGGTTTCACAATTGTAAAATTGTTGAAACAACAAACTTAGCCATTTTATTGGAATTCTCATAACTTGTTTTTTATTTTGATACTTCATAAGTAGAAATTTAATTAAAATTTGCAAGTTAAGAAAAGGAAGGTCAATGCAAATTTTGTATATACTTCTTAAATTATTTAATGGTGAAATTGAAGTAATTGACGGAGAACAAAAAGGGAAACAAAATATAGCAAATAATATATATTTTGAGATACGAATTTTTGGGATTCGTAACATAAAAGGAATTGGATTGAATAAATTTAATTAGAATTCAGTGATGAAGAAGTAAAATCTCTCTGCAATTCAATCTTTCCGATTCTAAAATATGATTTAGTAAATTATCTTATTTTTTATTTTCCTTAATTTCAATTGATTTTAAGAAGACAAAATCCCAATTGTTACATTTTAACCTCACGCAATAGAGAGATACGATTTGATTTATATTCAAGATTCTGTCTAAGGTAATAATTTTAAAAAAGAATAAAAGGAATTTTTATATTTTTGCATTATTTTGTTGAATACTCATTTAATTTAATTAAAGTTGATCGTTTATTCCAAGTGGATGGCAGACTTTGGACAATTCTAAGGCCTAATTAAGATTTTTAATTAAAAGTCTTATTATAAATTCTGAAGAAAGGATACAGCAAATAAAAAATTTATTTAACTTTTACGCTCATTTATTGATTAATGAATTTTCCGTGGAGAGAGTAACATATTAGCTCCTAAATATATGCGCAGTGATTAAAAAATATACTATAGAATTAACCTTTTATATGTAAATCTAATTTTCAACGCCCTATGTAACCAAAAGGAAAAAAATGATGTTGATGGTGCTAATTGTTAAGTTGTTTGAGTTGCAGTAGATTTTTTTGTTAGAATAAATCCCTAGTTCTTAGGGCGTTAGTTATATAGTTTGACAATTTCTTTGTTTCTTGTACTACCATTAGTGGGTGGTTACTTCTCTTTTTTTGTTCTTTTGTAAAAGTTGTTTAAACTAAGTTGGGACGTAAGCAGCAAGGTAGCATCACTATAGTGTGATAGTAGCTCAGCTATTAAACTCTCCAAGAATCCAGTCATGCATGGCAAAAGCAAGCATATAGATGTGTGTTTCATTTTCTTCGAGACTTGGTTAAAGATGGTGTCATCAAGCTGTTCTTTTGTGGGACGAAGGATCAACTAGCCGATGTAATGACTAAGCCTCTCTAAAGTTAGAAGATTTTCTGCGATTGCGAAACATGTTGGAGTGTGTAATTACTTGAAAATGCTTAGTTTAAGGGAGGGAATGTTAAGTTATTTCAGTTGCAGTAAATTTTTTTATTAGAATAAATCCCTAGCTCTAAGGGTGTTAGTAGCATGGTTTGACAATTTCTTTGTTACTTGTACCACGATTAGTGGTTTGCTATTTCTCTTTTTCTGTTATTTTGTAAATGTTATTTAAGTTAAGTTCAGCTATTGAATAATATAAGTCATTCCCAAATTATTTTGAGTTATTAATCTGCAGTTCCTCTTGAGAATAATAATTTCTTGCAATAATAACCATATAAATCATAATAGTGTGACAATGATAAAAATCAGGGAGTTGGCACTTGGCATATGGTTTACCTTGAGGATTTGGAATAAAATCACGTTGTAATCAATTTTATTTTTATCTTAATCACATGCTAAGTTGATAATTTATCTTTGCCAATGATGATCTGTTCATTGATTGACCATAAAATTGTTTGAATTAATAATGGTTGATGCATATTAAGTTGATGCTGCACATGGTAATTAATTTTTAGTAATTTATTGAATATTGTATAGGGAAGTAGGATTGGAAGTAGCCTTACTTTGGAAGGAAATATGATTCACAACAAGATAATGGTTGGTGGGAGAAATAAGAAAAGCATGTATAATACGGTGTAGTATAATTGACTTTCAACTATTATGTTTTTTTTAATGTATACTTTCAACTATAAATTGATATCATGAAATTTAAACTATTGTTACTACTAGGTACTAGCTAGCAAAATCTTTTAGAATTTAATTGTTAGAAGCCCCTCATTAATAAGGCAATAAATTATTTTTATTTTTCAGTTATGTGAAAAAAAAGTTCAAGTCCTTCCTTTCGCGTGCATATATGTAAAGAAGATTTTTTTATACTTCAAGCATATCACTCCTTAGTAGGTGGTGGCACCTATAATTAATAGATTTGTTGAATTTTTAAATATGTTACGGGATCATATTTTTTCTTCTCATTTGATAGTTGATTTTCTGTTACATTTCAACTGTGATATGTCAAGCTAAGCTCCACAGACTTCTCCTATATAAATGGATGGATTTTTAACCTATAATGCAATATAATATTTAAAAAAAATTAACAGACTTCTCCTGCAGCAACGGATGAGTTAAGAAGGGGCCGGCCAAGCTTTTCATTTTGGTTTTTAAGGGGTTTATGATCTGATCTTGAAATAAATAATTGTAGAAAATAAACTATAAACGCCTAATTGATGCAGGCAGCAAGTTGTTTGTCAACAACGAAGCGAATTTGTTAATTAATTAAACAATTAACATGGATATGGGAATATTCAATGTCTCAATTGTCACTTAGTTTTATAATTTTGGTGACTAATAATGTTTAAACAAAGTACCAATTGGAGATTTAATTAAATACAACGCTATGAAAGTTTTGTCGTCTACTCTTGTTGCTAAGTCAAGCTTAGCCTCTAGTTATTTTAAGACGCTATATTGATTGAAAGGGGTTAATCAAAGTAAAAAAACTAATATGTTTGATTTAGTACCAACGGCATAAGATTATTTCATTGAATATAAAAGATGACTGGGAGCTTAAAATGTGTCGTTTCAAGTTACTTTTATAAAGTCAAAAAAGTTTAATGAAAAAAATAGGAGCTAAAATTACTTTAGTCAAATAATGACTATATTATTATTATTTATTTAGTATATATATGCACGTCACACAAAAACATAGATAAGTAAGTGTGTGTGTGTATATATATATTTCTTAAAAAAGATAAGAAAATAGAAAAATAGACTAAAACTTTGAATTGGAAGGCCGAGACAATTGTATTAGTGACATATAGAAATAGATATACTTAGTTCTTAAAATGATCAAAACACTTTTGAAGTTTTGGTAAACTAATCATTTTCTCTTTTATGTTTCTAAACTGATCAATATTGTTAAAAATCATGTTCATTTTTAATTTATTATTTTATCCTTATTGTGCTAAATTACACCATTAATAAAAAAATAATATAATGATAAAATAGTAAAAACACACAAAATTGAATGCTAACAACTTTTTTAAAGTATAAGAACTTGATTTGAAACATAATGAACAGAAGTCACTAGGCCTTAGCCTGGTGGTGAGGCTGCTTCATTTGGCGCTCAATTTGGAGGCGATAGTTGAGTCCCACAATTACATCATGGGATAAAATCCTTCACTCAGAGATTTGATGCCAAAAAAAAAAAAAAACAATAGATTTTGACATTTGATCATTGTCTCTAATCATATGTCAAAATTTTACTCAACTAATTTTGAGTTTTCACTATCAAATTTAATTAATTAATAAAAAATTTAATTGAAAACACTGAGTATGCATATTTTTAGTCTTTTATAGTGGGTGAGAAAGCAGTATTTAATAAAATGTTCTAATCTTCTATTGTGCATATATATATATATATATATATAATTACAATGTTGATCTGACCTATTTAAAATCCAAATATAAAAATGATATCTTAAAATTGTTACAGAAGAGGTCTCCCATGAATTTTAAATCCACCTTAAACTTATGTTCGAATTTAGAGATTTTTTATCATTCTAATTACAAAATCACATAATAAGATGATATAATAGTTACTCTTTTTTTTTTTTTGAAAAGAAAGTATGCATTTCATGTATCAACTTCATAAACAAATATATAATATCTGTTAAAAATTCATTCCACTATATTACAATTTCCAGCATTTGCATTTTGCAGAGCAAATTTAGCCGATGAATGAGCTGATGTAATAGTGGATAAATTATTTTGAATTATTGAATTATTTTGGTGGATAAATTCAAAAATAATCTTGGTTCAGGTCAACAGCTCACCTCCCATGTGAATTTTTTCTTCTTTTTTTTTTTTTTTGCCTACGTGGATCACGACATTAGCCACTTGTCATTTTGACGCCAGATTGTAAAATGGCAATTAAAAAATTAATTATTATTTTCGTAGAACTTTCTGATGAGACGATGTGATTGGATCAATTCATCAGCAAAATAATTTTTCATAGAAAATGAATCGGTAATTTCGAGGAGGGTATATTTGTAATTGAGATTCTTAAAATCTCCAAGTCTCCAACTCTTATGGAAAAGTTGGGCAGTCTCGTAATTAACTAAATATTTAAAATTCCTATTTGTTGCTTATAATATTTAGTTATTTTATTATTTTGTGTTGGTAACCTATGCTCCTACCAAATGGTCAACGGCCATTGGCCACGGTGTGTTGACCAAGTCCGTAAATAGAAGATGAGTCAATAACGTCATGTGATCTGCTAAACCGCGCGTATACGTCGTATCAATGCTAAAAGCTTCAAACTCACGCGCGTTTTTGCGCGTGATAGAATTACAATTAGACGGTGCATGAACTCGAATATTCTTCTGTATTCTGTTTTTTCAGACAAACTCTCTTCTTAAGAAATTGCAAATATAAATCCACTTTGCTTGAAAATCTAAATACTACATATATGTATATTGTGAGGAATTCTATAATATATCAAAATTAATATAATTAATTAATATTTATGTACATATGTTAAATATAAATTTAAGTTTAATGTAATCATAAGTTTAATATAATCATTATTTGTATAGTAATTTTAAAAAATAAATACATATGTATCATAACATTATTTATTTAATGTATAATTGACATAATACATAATTTCTCTACTTTTAACATGTAATATTGATAACTAATTTAATGTGGTTAATAATTAAACTCATAATTTTAGGATCTTCTTCAGTATTAATATGATTTCACTAGGAATTGTAGTTCAATTACCAAGATTTATTATAATGTTATAATAACTCCAGGATTCAAATATTCATGTATGTTCACATGAGTGAGGACAAAATTTAATTATCATTATGCTACCCAATTAAAACAATGACTCTACAATAATATTCTAAGTATTTTTAATAAAAACAAATAGATTATAAGTATCTGTAAAAATTTCTTTCAATAATAAGGGTAAATATTTTCAAAGATCTCTCTCTCTTGTTTTTTTTTTATTATTTCTCTCGTTATGTTCATATATATATATATATATATATATATATATATATATTAGTTTCGCACACCGCAACTAACCCGCACGTTTGTATATATACAAACACCAATTTGATAACTTTCCCTTATAAGATTATTGCAAGATCCAAATCAATTGGACTATCCTCTTTTGAATTCTTAATGAACATAACTATGCCTCTAGCTATTCTTAATCTTAAAATAAAACATCATTATTATTAATTAACTTTGATCAGTCATATCATTTAACCCAAAAAAAAAAAGAAAGAAAGAAAGAAAAAAGCCAAGAAAAGATGCAAAGACTTCTTCTTTTATGGTCAACGTCCAAACAATTCAGCCAGCAAAACCAGTCGCCTTCTCTGTTGCATGTCATTTTTTGACGCATTTGCCCTTGAGCTTGCATATCAAAATTTTAATCCAACAAATTCTTGTGTGCAATTTTGAAAAATAAACATAAACAATACATACATTGTAATTCCTTTATTGACCAAAACAATTGAGTAGAGCCGTCAATGTTGTTTCCCTCGTTAGCATTGCCGTGTGTAGGAACAAGTCATGGGGCTGTCCAAACCAGCATTTCGCACAATGCCTAAATAGCGTTAATTTATTGTCCAAATCCAACTAACAAACAACGAAGGCTTTAAATTAATTGACGTTATCAACAATGGAAAATTGAGGTGAGATATTTTATGGAACATTTCAATTCATGATTAAAAATTTTATTTGTTTGGGTATTAAATGTCTGTTTCCTTTAGTGCAAAACTGTAAATAACAAATCACTCATATTATAAGAATAATATAAAGTCTCTATCTTATTTAATGTGTTTCATTGTTACTATGAAATAATTTGATAATGGGACAATCACTAATTCATCCCTTAATTTATGAAACAAAATTTATATCTTAATTTTGTAAAAATATTATTATTGTAATAATAATTTATACATATAAAATCATTAATCTTTTTGTAAAGATAAAATCTCTTGTACATCATAACCAAACAATTAACAATAAAGAAGAGCTGTTTAAAAATATATGTTGCCTTGAAAAAAAAAAAAAATAAGTAAGTTGAAATGCTCACTGTCCAATTGGCGTAGACAATGGGATAAATAAAACTAGTGTCAATCCACGAGTTTTGAGAAAACTATTGGTATACAAAACGCGCTTAGAATGCGCTTAACTCTTCCTTTTATTATCCACACCCAAATATATATAAAAAAAACTAAACTTCAACCATTATTTATTTTTTTAAAATATTGTTATTCTTGAATAAATAAATAAATAAAAATAAATGTCGCCGGCAACAACTTGTAGTTCTTACATCCGTTTTTGTACAGAGAAAACATAACCACTTCTTTCTTCTTTCTTTCCCCCCTCCCTCCTCTTTCTCTCTCCCGGAAAACAAAATTAAGTTTATTTTAATAATTATTTTTTTCTCTCTGTAAACCAATAGAAAAAAGAGAGAGAGAAACAAATCTTCCACTAACAAACACGAAAACGAATCGTCTAAGGAATCATCAAAATCATCAGCAAAGCATTAATTTAAAAAATATTTATTTCAAATTTCAGAAATATTAAAACATAAAATAAATTTCAACTTTCTCTCTCTTTCCCTTTTTGTTTATCGGTCTTTCTATTTCTATATGAGCCCTAGATCTTGAAAACAAATAAAGTTGAAAAACAAAAGCTCTCTCAGATTTAATATCCTTCAATTTTTGAAGGCTTTCTTTTTTTTTTTTTTGGAAGAAAAAATCTTTCTTTTACAGCTCCTTTTTCAGCTCATTCTCGCAGGTATAATTTTCTTTTTATCTTTTTAATTTTCCTGGTAATTTTCGCGGGAAACTTATGGGAAAATGTCGCAACATTATAGACTTTGACCAAGACGCGCAATTTGATTGTGCATTTTGAATTTTGATTTGAATCGGTCTTTCCTCTTTTTTTTTTTTTTTTTTTTTTTTTTCCATCTAGACTTTTGACTTTTATTGCAAGTTTCGTTTCTTTTTTCCAAAATTTTTTGCTTTGACATAAATTCTGTAGCTTTCAGTAGCTGTTGCAAATCAAGAACTTGCATATCGAACTTCGCCTCTTTACGTTTAAATTTCCAGATTCTGTTAGGTAATTTTGTTTATGTTTTTGGAGTTGAATGAGGGGTTATGCGCAGAGATCTGTTTTGGAAATTGAATGTTCAAGTTCTGATCCATAATTGATCCCTAATTGTTTAATTTTATTGCATTAATTATGTTCTATACGGCATGTCAATTGATTAGTTAATGCTTTTCCGTTTCAGATTATTACTAGTATTATTGAATATCAGTGAATCGAAGAAGGATTATTCAATGTAAAAGAAAGAATCATCGCATCATGTGGAGATAAAAGCTTGTGATTTCAAGTTATATAATCTTTGGTGGTGCTATAATGAAGTCGGTCAAGGCATGGCGTGTAGGCAACATGGGAGATTTACAAATTTTACCCGGCTCTCGTCACCGGTCTCATTTGAAGAGACCGATGTGGATTATTGTGTTGGTTACGATGGTCGTTTTGTTTCTAGTTTGTGCTTATATGTATCCGCCTCACACTCGAGGTGCCTGTTATGTTTTCTCTTCGGGAGGTTGCAAATTTGATTGGCTTCCGCCATCTCCTGTGAGGGAACTCACTGATAATGAGATCGCGTCTCGTGTTGTTATTAGAGATATTTTGAGCACACCTGCTGTTCAGTCAAAAAATTCTAAAGTTGCTTTCTTGTTCCTGACTCCTGGGCCTTTGCCTTTTGAGAAGTTGTGGGATAAGTTTTTGCATGTAAGTTATTTATTTATTTATTTATTTTTTTGTAGAAAAAAAGAATCGTTTCTTCCTTAATCTCGGCCTGATGATATTCATGTGCTTTCTTTATCCTTGTGTTCATATACATGATTCAAACCCTATGTTCCAAAATTTAGCACTGCAAGTTACGTTTAGAAAAGAGCAAATAAATAACTAGATTTAGCTGGACAGAGGAGCCAAATTTGTTGTAGAGTGCTAATTCTAGCGTAAGTTTTTAACGGTTGGATTGGATTGGGGTTCTCTTCTTAGAATGGACATTGCAAGGGGTGGTTGGTGAGTGTTTGTGCACTAGTTTTATTTGATGGATGCCATGTGGGCTAGCTTTAAGGTATTATGTATGTCATTTGCCTATTTGCCTATGGCATATGCCTAGTCTATTTGTTGAGAAAGTCTTGGGTGCTCCAAGAGATAGGAAATTACTTTTTGCTTGCTGAATTCGATGGATTAATTTAATCTGTTGTTCCTTCTATTTTTCATTAGGTGGCAACGGGTTGTGAGACTTTTGATATGGAATTTCAGTAATGACAAAATACTCAAATATGCATCTGACAGCTGTAGGAGCAATTCAGTTCTACATAGCATTTTGATTTTTTGTAGTTTACAATATAGACTTTTAATATGGAATTTCCATTAATATAGCATTTTGTTTTTCTCTTAGCCCATTGATACCAGTGCTATAAAGCCTGGTTTATTTTGGTTGACTTAACTCATTTTGCCATTTCTGGCAGGGTCATGAAGGCAGATTCTCAGTGTATGTGCATGCATCAAGGAATAAACCTGTGCATTTTAGCCGTTACTTCATTAATAGGGAAATTCGCAGCGACCAGGTTTGTGAATTCAGTTTCTAGAAAAATCTTAATTTTCATTTGCTTGTATGCTACCTTTTTCTCCTTGTTTGTTTTTCTTCCAATGATTTTCTGTTTATATCTTTCTACACTCCACTGTTCTTCTTGTGGGGAAAACTTGTTACCTCATTTGTATCTTTTTGAATGTTTCTTTTTGTAGTAGTTTTGCCATGAACTATGAACCTCTGAAATCTATAAGAAATTGCAATTCCGAAATATTCTATTGAACATATTCCACCTCTTGCTTGTTCTTCATTGATGCTCTAATAGGTCATCAGTTTCTCATTTTCGGTTTGCAGCAATTCATTATTTGCTGGTGATATTATTTTGGAGATTATAATTTATTGTAGCTTACTTTCCATCTTACCTTGTGGTTCTTTTATATGTTAGACAACATATGTGCGTAATTTTTGAAATTGGCGACAACTGTTCTCTTCTTATCCTATGCAAGATTCATTATTTGCTGGTGATATTATTTTGGAGATTATGATTTATTGTAGCTTACTTTCCATCTTACCTTGTGGTTCTTTTATACGTTAGACAACATATGTACATAATTTTTGAAATTGGCCACAACTGTTCTCTTCTTATCCTATGCAAGAGTTTTTGGCTGTCTGATGTTAAATTCTAGGTGACATTCTTCATAGAAAGATAAAAGCTCAGATTATTAGGATTGAAACAATACTTGGTGGATTTTTTTGCCCCCCTTTTCTCAATTGCATGCTGCGTTAGTACATGTTCTTTC